>OX336389.2:1179622887-1180222887 GCA_946902985.2 Meconema thalassinum
AGATGCTAGGCCCCTTAAAACAAGAATTATCATAATCATTATCATCTGGCGATGGGCTAGGCTTGTAGTAGATGTGAGTTGTGATGGGTAAATTCCCGGGAACTTTGTCATTGGGAATATTTCCCCAAAAATTTCCGGTAGTCAAAATTGTTAAAATTTAGTGGGAATGTTTAAATGAGTAGAAACTAAAAACTGTTTCTTCACATCTAAAATACAAAAAACTTTTATACAGTTTCTTTTTGCGTGAATATTGTGAGCAGATAAAACTTAGCAATAAGAATCGTTCAAAGTGTAACATTCACTAATGTTATTGTGACATAAAATCCAATTTTAACAAAATCAGAAAAATAACATACATGCATTTTCTCAATTATACAGGGTGTTCCAAAGATAGAGGGAATTAATGCCAGTGATGTATTCCGCATATGTAGACATTTTTTTTTGTCGTGTGGCCTCATGAGAGGCCGAGTGCAGGTTTTTCTAGTCGACGCCCGTGGGCGACCTGCACGCTGGGATGAGAAATGGAATTGAAGAAGATGATTGAAACTGGGCAAAGATGTGGAAGGAAGCGGCCGTGGCCTGTCAGTTGGTACCGTCTGGTGATGAAAATGGGAAACCACGGAAAACAATTTCAAGGACGGCGGACGGTGGGGCTCGAACCCTCGCGTCTACCGAGTCAGCAGAGAGCTTGGCCCCATGACAACGCTGCGCTTTAGCGAGCGTAGCCACTGCTGTCGGTTTTGTAGACAATAAACAAATGTCATTACAACATGTGTCCGGAAATGCTTGGTTTCCGAGTTATGGTCTTCAAAACAGCGATATTAACTGAAAGGTGTTTCCCGCATGTAGTTGTCGTGACAGAAAATATCCACAGTGGGGCCGTTTAAAATCATTAGTGTACCTTGATTCCCCTCCCTGCTCTAGAACGCAAGGCTAACACAAATCGTGGTATAAGGGACCGTGAGTGCAATATGTGCCTGAATATTTCGTATGCAATAGGCTATATGAGTAATCCTCTTTAAAGCATAAAGCTGTACTGTAGATTGGCATATCAAATATGTAGATCGTAAGTTCCACATGGTATTCTAAAAACTATCCGCAAATTTACTCGAAACATTATCCGCAGCGTATCCGCACAGTCATGCAAACTATATCCACGTGGCGAAAAATTTTGCGGATATCCGCGGGTTTATCCGCGGATATTAGCATCCGCGCAGGGCTTTACATCTGTAATTACCGGTACCTGTATGTATTCTTTTGCAAAAAAAAAAAAAAAAAAAAAAAATAGGGCGAAGACTTTTCGGTCCGCCCTCATAGAAAGTAGAATCAACTGAATGAGGGCTTACGGAACAATGCGTAACGTGTCAAGTGTCTCAAGCCAACTAAAGTCATCGTTGCGCAATTACAGTAGCCTACTTTTTTTAGCGTATGGCTTTTAGTGCCGGGAATGTCCGAGGACATGTTTGGCTCGCCAGTTTTGTAGCTGCTTCGAGACGGACACCCAATGGGTGAGCTACAAGTACCGTTGGGGAGGAAAGTTGGGATGTAATGACAAGGAGTTGGAAGGTAGTGGCTGTGGCCTATAGTTAGGGACCAATCCCGGCATTTGCCTGGATGGAAGATGGGAAACCACAGAAGACCATCTTCAAGGTTGCCGGCGGAGGGATTCGAACCTCCTCGCCTCCTGGATGTGAGCGACTGCCAGCAGTCATGCCGTAACGACCACGGCTAACTCACCCGGTAGTAGCCTACTAGTCAAGATATCTCGGTCTTAACTAAGAGGTGGACAGATTTTGCCAATTGTTTTAATATACAGTACAGGGTGGTTATAATTAAACTTGCACTACTTGCGAGGGCCCTCCGGACAAACGAATGATCGTAGGACAATGAAACGGTGCGGAAACCTTTGGCAGGACATGCGGAAGAGACATAACCAATAAACCATTGAAAGGAACTCATTTTGATTTCCACATGAGCGGGTAACTGGTTTTAATGGCGTACCATGTTGGCAGTCCAGGTAACAAACTATGCTCAATGGACAACCATCTACATCCACGATAGCCTGCACCCCCACTAGCTAGTGCTCCACCACTGCCCACAACATTTCAGGAGGGATATTGGCTACCTCCGTTGCGATGCTCACCTTCAAACGTCAACATGTGTCAGTGTCCCGTTGATACACCCTGTCCTTAAGGTAACCCCACAGCCAGAAATCACACGGGTTCAAGTATGGGGATCTTGGTGGCCACGCAGTGGGGAACGATCGGCCGATGATGCGTTCGCCAAATGTGTTACGGAGTAACCACGTGACTTCACGAGCAATGTGTGGTGGAGCTCCATCGTACATCCAAACAGTGGAATCCAAAGAACATCTCTCCCGTAGAGCTGGTATCACATTGTTACGTGCCACCCCTAGTGGCACTTTTGTTAACTGGATTACGGTGGGTAGGAAGCACAACACCAATTACTGCTTAAAGAAATAATTAACTTTATTGCGTCCAGAAGGATACAGCACTCTTCAGTAAATACAAGCAATTATTACCTTACTCCAGTTTCCTTACGGCGAGAACACTTCCCCTTTCACTTGTCAACAGACCACAGTTAATCCTCTTCGCTAATGAGTCCGGTCCCGTACGCTAGCTGGAAATAGCTGCACCCAGCCTGTCACCGTACTACGCACTGTTTCACAATGTAGCACAATCACTTCTGTCGCACTGGAGATAAACACACTCGCTCAAGACACAGTTCCTCTGTAGGAGTCTCACTTCCCCGCTCCACTAGAGGTTTCGCAAGTCACCACACTTCTGTCGCTCAGAATAATCGCTCACACTAGCTCGTAAAACACAACAACCACTGCTTGACAGGTCGCCCTTATATAGCAGGCCGGTGACTCAATAAATGCTTCTAGATCCATCCAGGGTTCACGGCTTCTCGAGGTTTCCATCGCTGGTCCAGTCACGAATATTCTGGACTACCCCTTTGTCCTAGTAGCTCTGTTGCATAAGGAGCACGCAATACAGGAGGCAGGGCACAGCCCTACCCTGGGGCAGTTGTGAATCATGCGGCGAGCGATGACACAAACTCACAGCCGTAACACCACCCCCTTCCTAAAAAGGCTGATCGTCCAGATCAATCATTGGTCCGTCTGTGTCCCTCCGTAGGCTGCCAGGCGATCTCGGTGCACGATCTTCATCTTCGCCCTCGGGCTCCGCTGGATCCTGTAGACGACATCGTTGATCCGTTTCACGACTCGGTACGGGCCCTCCCAGGACTTCTGCAGTTTGGGTGACAGGCCTTTCTTCCGTAATGGGTTGAAGAGCCAGACCAGGTCGTCCTCGTGGAATCCGCCGGCATCCGTCTGCTGGTCGTATCGGGTCTTCATTCGGTCGGTCTCGATCCGCAGTTTCCTCCTCGCGAACGCGTGTACGTCCTCCAGTTGGTCGACCAGTTCTTGACAATACTGGCTTACCGGGATCGGATCATTCCCAGGACGGCCGAAGGCAAGATCGACAGGTAGACGGAGCTCCCTCCCAAACATGGCCCGGGCTGGTGTGCACCCGGTGGCTTCATGCACGGCGGCGCGGTAGGCCAGGAGAAATAGTGGAAGATGCTTGTCCCAATCCCTCTGGTGCTCGCTGACAACTATTCGGAGATGGTTCTCGATGGTGCGATTGAATCGCTCTACCATCCCGTCGGACTGAGGGTGTAGCAGCGTTGTCCTTGTCTTCCGGATTCCCAGCAGCTGGCATAGGTTCTGGAACACCTGCGACTCGAAGTTCCTCCCTTGGTCGGAGTGCAGCTCCAGGGGTACTCCGTACCGGCTGACGAATTCCTTCACCAGGTTCTCTGCAATCGTCGCGGCTTCTTGGTTAGGGAGCGCATACGCCTCCGGCCATTTGGTAAAGTAGTCGCCGACGACTAATATGTAGCGGTTCCCTGCCTCGCTTAACGGGAATGGCCCAGCAACATCGATGGCCACTCTCTCCATGGGGCCGCCCACGTTGTAGGTCTTCAGTGGACCCCGTCGTCTTCGTCCTGGGCCCTTGCTGGCTGCGCAATCGTGGCACCTCGCGCAGTGGTTCTCCACGTCAGTTCGGCATCCGATCCAGTAGAACCGCTCTCTCAGCTTCTCCAGGGTCTTCTTTATCCCTAGGTGTCCACCAGATGATCCTCCATGAACTTCCTTCAGGACTTCCTCCGTCATAGCCTTTGGAACGATGACTTGTTCCCGAGATGTCTTCCCGTCGGTGCTCTCCCAGGTACGGCAGATGAGGCCATCCCTTACAATCAGCGAGTCCCACTGCGCCCAGTAGGACTTAAACTTTGGGCTGCAGTCACTCACAATGTTCCACCCGGGTCTGGGGACACAGGCCCTCTTCCATTCGGCTATCAGTCCCAGGTCATCATCTTCGGCTTGTGCCCGCGTGAAAGATTCGCGGCTCCAGCTCCCTTGTAGTTCCACGGTAGTCCTTCGGCACTGTATCCCGGTGTTCTCCTCCCTCCTAGTACAGGAGGTGCAGTCTTCGGGGCACGGTCTTCGTGACAGGGCGTCGGCGTTAGAATGCAGTTGGCCTTTCCTGTGCTGAATCTCAAAGTTGTACTGTTGAAGCCTCTCTAACCACCGCGCGAGTTGACCCTCGGGCTGCTTGAAGTTCAGGAGCCACCGCAGGGATGCATGGTCGGTCCTGATGAGAAATTCTTGCCCGTACAGGTACTTGGGGAAGTGTTCAATGGTCTTCACGATGGCGAGCAGCTCCTTCCTGGTGACGCAGTAGTTCCTTTCTGGCTTTGACAGGGCCTTACTGAAGTAGGCCACTATTCTCTCCTCGCCGTTCACTACTTGCGACAGGATCCCCCCTATGCCAAAGTCGCTGGCATCGGTATCGACGATGAACCTTGTTCCAGGTCTGGGGTAGGCCAGAATAGGCGCGGTGCACAGAGCCTGCTTGAGTTGTTCGAAGGCACTGTGGTATTCTGCTGTCCACGTGAAGAGTTGGTCCTTCTCAGTCAGTCGATGTAAAGGTTTGGCGATGTCGGCGAATCCTCTCACGACGCGACGGTAATAAGTGCAGAGTCCCAGGAAGCTTCGTAGTTGGGACTTGTCCTTCGGAACTGGCCACTCCCTCACAGCTGCGGTCTTCTCTGGGTCGGTGCGCACCCCTTCCTCGGAGACGATATGCACAAGGTACTGGACCCGCTTCTGGAAGAGCTGACACTTCTTGGGGCTCAACTTCAGCTGGGCAGTCCGTAGCTTCAACAAGATCTCCTTCAGGTTACTGTAGTGCTCCTCGAAGCTTCTCCCCAGAACGATGACGTCGTCTAGGTAGACCAGGCAGGTCTTCCAGTGTAGTACCCTCAGAATGGACACCATTAGACTTTCGAAGGTCGCAGGGGCGTTGCACAGATCGAATGGCATGACGGTGAACTGCCAGAGCCCGCTGCCCACAGAGAACGCAGTTTTCTCGCGGTCCTTAGGGTGGACCTCCACCTGCCAGTAGCCACTCTTCAAATCCAAGGTGGAGAACCATCTCGACCCTGATATGGTGTCCAGGGTATCGTCGATCCGGGGTAGAGGGTAGCTGTCCTTCTTCGTGACGTCATTCACCCGCCTGTAATCCACGCAGAACCTGGTGGAACCGTCCTTCTTCTTCACTAGCACGACCGGAGAACTCCAAGGACTATGTGATGGCTAGATACCCCTTGCTCCTTCATCTCTTCTACCATCCGGTCGACTTTGGCTTGCTTGGCGAGCGGGACTCGTCGGAATGGGGCCCTAATCGTTGCGCTGTCCCCAACGTCGATTCTGTGCTGGACCAAGCTTGTCCTGCCGAAGTCTTTGCTCCCCACGGAGAAGACGTCCTGGAATTCGCGTAGCAGGTCCTGAAGTTGGCGTGATTGTTCCTCGTCTAAATGGTCCTGGGATCCTTGGTACAGCTTCTGTAGTTCTTCTGGCAGTGTGCGTTTTCTTCGGTTGTCCGTCTGCAGGTGTCCGTCTGTCGTTTCTGTGATGCGGGCAATCCAGGTAACGGGCTCGCAGACTCCTAGGTTGGTGTCCCGGTGAACAGTAATGTCGTAGTCGTTCAGGTTGGACAGGCGGACGTACGGCCGAGACGTCGTGTTGATGAGTGTCTTGGCAACTAGCAATCCTTTTGTCTGGATGTCCTCATATTTTGGCTCGATGACAGCCGCCACTCCCTCAGCAGTTCCGTCGACAATTACGGCAGCGCTGACCTCCGTCCTGGCGGGAACGATGACGTCTTCTCTCAGCCTTACTCGTCGTGCGGTGATGGACTCGTGCGCAGGTTGCAAAGCAAGTTCCTCACCTCCGAAGTGCAGAGTGTTGGTGCTCAGATCCAAGATGATGTTGTTCTGGTCCAAGAAGTTCAGTCCGATGATCACTTCATTTGATACGTCAGCCACAAGCACTGGATGCTTTATCGCCCGTCGACCAATGACGAACTCCAGTGATGCTTCGCCATGTACCGGTGCGGTCTCTCCGGTCGCGGTTATTAGCTGGAGGTTCCTTTGTGTGGGTTGCACTCTCCACTTCGGGATCACGGTGGGACTGACGATGGTCCTCGATGCTCTCTCCGTTGATGACTCGTCGACCATTAGGCTGCTATTGTCCCTCCGTAACTTCGTCACACGAACCTGGACTGCCGGGGCTTGACGACTGTCACAAGCCAACCTTTGCCCCCCCAAGGCTGGCTAATACTCGTTTCCCTGGGTCGCTCGGTTTTCAGACGACTGATTTCCCGTCGGATACCCTCGGCGGCGGCGAATACCGCAGTCCTTGCTCAGGTGGCCTTTCTTACCGCAGGTCCAGCAGGTCGGTAGTCCTCTTCCGGGCCGCCTCTCCGGTTGCCTTCCGGCTGTGTCGGTGCTGGTGGTGCCGCGACTATCGAAGAAACGGCTTAGCGCCTCCATTAATTCGTCGGCCAGGGGCTTGGTCTCGTTGGTTTTTACTGGTTCGTCGACGCCCACTTGACGCACCCGCGCGTGAATTCTGGATGCCTGTTTGGCCGTCTCGAATTCAAGTGCGTGGCTCAGCGCATCTGTCAGGGTCTATTGCGCGCGAGTCGCAGCGCCTGTTGAGTGTCCGAGTCCCGTAGCCCGTCGGTGAAAGTCTGCGTCGCTATCTTTTCCAGAAAGTCGGCCGGCGCTGTTGGGTAGGCGAGCCTTACGAGACGTGCGATGTCCATCTCGAACTCCTGTAGGGTTTCCGCGTTCTTTTGTACCCGGGTCCGGAGCTGCATCTGGTAGGCCTGCTGAAGATGGCTATCTCCATATCGGGACTCCATATGGGCGATCAGTGAAGCGTAGTCCTGGGATCCAGTCGGGATGGCCTGAAGGACGTTAAGGGCGTCACCTCTCAGCGCTACAATGAGAGCTGTAGCCTTTTCAGTGTGGTTCCAGTTATTTATGGAACAGGCCGCCTCGAACTGACGTAAGTAGGTGCTCCACGGGACCTTTCCGTCGAAGGTTGGGGGCGTCACTCTGCTATGTCCCGTTCCTGATATTCCCGGTGTAACGGTGGGCGGGCGTTGGCGCAGCTCGGCAACTTCCTCTTGCAAGGCGTTGAACTTCTCCTCCACCCCCATCAGCGGGCGTTGGCGCAGCTCGGCAACTTCCACTTGTAAGGCGTCGAACTTCTTTTCCACTGCTGCGACTTCCTCACGTAGGCCCTGTTCTAATTTCCTTTGGCTCTCCTCCAATTTCGTCAGCAGACACTCTTCCAGATTTTTCTGGCCATCCAGAAATTTGGCGGTTAGGTCCTCTGCTAACTTATTCTGGCCGTCCTTCAGGTCCTCTGCTAGCTTATTCTGACCATCTTCTAATTTGGAAGTTAGGTCCTCGGCTAAACTTTTCTGGCTGTCTTCCATCTTCTTCAGGTCCTCCGCTAACTTATTTTGACCGTCTTCCATCTTCTTCTGGCCGTCTTCTAGCTTCTTCTGGCCGTCTTCTAATTTGGCTGTTAGGTCCTTGGTTAAATTCTTCTGGCCGTCTTCTATGCCATTTAACTTTTCTAGCAATGCTGCCAATTGCGCCTCCATTTTAGTTGTTTGCCTTGTAAAGGGCATGCACTCACAGGAAAATTAGAGAAAATGACCTGCTCGGGTTTTGAAACCAGGACAGTCAGGTGTTGTGCTTGAGTTCGTAATCCGGCTTCTGACACCAGTTGTTACGTGCCACCCCTAGTGGCACTTTTGTTAACTGGATTACGGTGGGTAGGAAGCACAACACCAATTACTGCTTAAAGAAATAATTAACTTTATTGCGTCCAGAAGGATACAGCACTCTTCAGTAAATACAAGCATTTATTACCTTACTCCAGTTTCCTTACGGCGAGAACACTTCCCCTTTCACTTGTCAACAGACCACAGTTAATCCTCTTCGCTAATGAGCCCGGTCCCGTACGCTAGCTGGAAATAGCTGCACCCAGCCTGTCACCGTACTACGCACTTTTTCACAATGTAGCACAATCACTTCTGTCGCACTGGAGATAAACACACTCGCTCAAGACACAGTTCCTCTGTAGGAGTCTCACTTCCCCGCTCCACTAGAGGTTTCGCAAGTCACCACACTTCTGTCGCTCAGAATAATCGCTCACACTAGCTCGTAAAACACAACAACCACTGCTTGACAGGTCGCCCTTATATAGCAGGCCGGTGACTCAATAAATGCTTCTAGATCCATCCAAGGTTCACGGCTTCTCGAGGTTTCCATCGCTGGTCCAGTCACGGATATTCTGGACTACCCCTTTGTCCTAGTAGCTCTGTTGCATAAGGAGCACGCAATACAGGAGGCAGGGCACAGCCCAACCCTGGGGCAGTTGTGACTCATGCGGCGAGCGATGACACAAACTCACAGCCGTAACACCATGTTGCCGAAGCAGATCACAGCAACGTGTGCCGGTCACGCTGCACGTCTTGGGTCCTTGGGTTCCGAGGTCCTCAAAGAAGAATGGACCGATTAGGAACTGTGCCATGAAGCCACGCCACACAGTGACGCGTTCACTATGCAGGGGAATTTCATGACCGGTCGTTGGCGGTGCCGTTCCCCAAATGTGTTAATGTTGAGTGTTCACAGTCCCAGTGAGCGTAAAGTGTGCTTCATCACTCAACAAAACGTTCCAAGGTCACATGTCGTCCACGCTAACCTTGCAAGAAACGTAAGAGCCAAGTATAATCGAATGGCTGCGTCCCGTGGCAACAGTTGCTGTGTGACGTGAAGTTTGTACGGATATCAATGCACAATTTGTCGCAGCACCTTTCGAACGGTGTGCCATGGAATGTTCAGCTTGTCGTGACACAGCTCGTGCACTGCTTGACGATCGCATATTGCGTTCGGCATTCTCCGCCACGACAACAGTAATTTCTTCAACAATTTGTGGCGCAATTGGCCGGCGGCCGTTCCCAGGAGCGATGCCCAAGTCGCCAGTTAACTCGAACTTCCGCATCATGTCCTTCAACCACTGTGCGGACGGAGGACCTCTCCGTATTCCTTTAACGCGTCGATACATCCGAAGAGCAGCAGCATTGTTGTTGTTGTTGTTTTGATAATACAGCTTTGCGAGTAAAGCTCGGATCATCTTGCCCAGAGCCATGTTGACTGTCTGCACTGTAATGCACACTGATGTTGGTGTGTCGTCCCCACTACGCCTAAAGGTGGCTACACACGTACCTGCAAGCTTGACAAGCATGCATGATCAATCTTTATGTACAGAAATACACCACACGGTACAAGTATGCTTAAACAAGCGCCAGTTGGCGCTTGCACTATGACGAGCTTGGACGACAATGCTCGCCCTTTGGCTGCTGTTTGCCTTGTCCACAAGAGGAAAACGCGAAAGAAGAAGCGTGATATTGTGTGCTGCAAAGAGTGGTTATTGAAGAGAAATACCTATTCCCACGTTAATTTGCTGAGTGAATTGAAGATATATCCGCGTGATTGGCATAATTATATCAGAATGAATGAAGAATCTTATCTGAACCTTTTGTCACTCGAAACACCTTTAATTAAAAAGAAGAATATGATCACGGGCGGAGAGGTTTACATTCCATGTATGTGGGTAGCCAAGGCTTTCCTAGCGCGAGGCACAGTGTTGCCGACTTTACACCGTAGCCGCTGTGGGCAAGCAACGAGACTGGACAGAACTGTGTGCAACTGTGCAACACTGGACACCTGACACCTACGTGACACCCAAGCTAGCCACCTGGCCGCGACATTGGAGTTCACGTGGAGTGATAGAGGAAGTATGGTATTGGTTAAGAACCGTCAGCTATAGATCAGTAGCGAACAATGGTTATTGACGGTTGATCATCTTCAGATCACTAAACATGGTCTAAATGATGTCACCACCTGTAGAGCTCACTCACGACTGACGTTTGCTTGCACAAGCTGGCACATCCTTGGTACACACGCTCCGTTTCACTTGGGCAAACGCAGCTTGTACAAGCTTGCATGATTGCAATTAAATCCATCTTCAAGCTGCTTGTACAATTAAAATGCTTGCACAGAATTATCCTACAGACGCTAAAGCCTGCCTGCACTACAAAATTGATCATGCATACTTGTTAAGCTTGCAGTTACGTGTGTAGCCAGCATAATGGTACTACACGACTAACAACGCACATCCTGCAGCGCACAGTCTGGACATAATTCCTATCAAATGGGGTACCCATACGGGAAATACAGTAGTTTGCCGTCTACACGGGCTCAAGAAACGCAAGTTTAATTATAACCACCCTGTCTATAAGATGACTATTGAAACATAATATAAGGTGCGTTCAAAAAGTAACAAGCCGGAGGCAAAATTACAGAAACCAGTATTAATACCTGTATGTTAGAAGTATTGGCCCTGGCTGTTGAGGCACTTGTCCCACTGTGACACGAGGCGATGAATGGCTGTCTCATAAAATTCCCTAGGCTGCGATGTGAACCAATTCCGCACGTTCAGCTGGACGTCGGCGTCCGAGGTGAATCGTTGGCCCCGCAGAGCCCTTTTCAGAGGACCAAACATGGCGTAATCACAGGGAGAGAGGTCTGGACTGTATGGAGGGTGGCCGAGAACCTCCCATTTGAATTTCTGCAGGAGTGCCGCGACTGTGTTGGCCGTATGAGGTCGTGCATTGTCGTGGAGCAGAATGACCCCACGGGTGAGATTGCCTGGTCGTTTTGTTTTGATCGCTTGGCGAAGGGTGGTCAAGGTTTGCGAGTAACGGTGGGCATTCACTGTTGTCCCGTGCGGCATGAAGTGTATCAGAAGGGGGCCATCTTGGTCAAAGAAGAACGTCAGCATTACCTTTCCTGCACTCGTGTGGATGAACTTGCCTTTTTTGGGTGGTGGTGACCATGGATGCTTCCACTGGAGGCTTTGTCGTTTGGATTCTGGTTCGAAGTGATGACACCATGAATCATCTCCAGCCACCACTCGTGCCAGGAACCCGTTCCCTTACCTCGCATAGCACTACAGATGCCCAAGACAGTGGGCCATTCGACATGCTTCCTGGTGTGGTTGAAGACTGTGGGGCACCCATTGGGCACACACTTTGCGCAAGTGCAGTCGTTCCTTCATGATGGTGTGCACACTTCCGACGCTCAATCCGACCACGGCGGCTATGGCGTTCACTGTCACTCGGCATTCCTGGGTAATGAGTGCATCAACCAGCTGGACGTTGTCCTCGGTAATGCAGGGGGGTGCCCCAGACCGGGCATCATCGGCTAACGACACCCTTCCTTCCCTGAAGCGCTTGTGCCACGCCTTGACCGTTGCAAGGGACATGCAGTGTTCGCCGTACACTTGTGACATTCAGCGATGAATGTCCGTTCCCCCTACTCTTCCGCTGTCAGAAACCGAACAACGCCTCTTTGCTCTTCGTTTGACGCCTCCATGTCACTGTTTGCAATGCGACTGGCAGCGTTGGACGATTGATGCATGCTGCTGCTCGCTTTGTATCGTCACGTGACGTGCACGCGTGCCCTCTAGCGACGGGCTGTGACCTTCCACGCTCTGGTCGGAACCACACCTCGTTACACACGCCACGATTAGCCGATATCGCCACCGGTTTGCGCATTCCAGCCTCCGGCTAGTTACTTTTTGAAAGCACCTTATATATTCAAAACAATACCATTAGTCCGTATATAACAAAAACTCTTGATGTTACAACATACAGTATAAGTTACTGTATGAGCTTCACGAAACCGTGAACTTGTTTGTGACATTTTCCGTGATTTGTAGGCACTGGTCTTCGATATTGTACGATAACTGACTTATTAATGCCATAATTATAGTCTACGTGTCAACGATTAATATTCAGTACGTGTACTTACCTTTTACAGACAACTCATTGGCATACACAAAGGAATGAGCTGAACATGCAGGTTTTTCTGCTGTCGGAATTGTCCCGTATTCAAATCAGTTGTTGACAGGCTTCAATAAAGCAGTAATCAAGTACGGCATCTAAATTACTGCCATCTGGCCAAGGCCATGCTAACCTACTCCTCGAGGACTGTCATTCCCAATCCCAGGACAGCGATAAGAAACTCACCAGTTTTACTTACCCAAAGCTTTGTTCTATTCAAGACTGACTTTAAAAATATTGACGTGAAAATAAGAATTGCTATCGACAAGTGACGTAAACTGGTCATCCAGCAGCGTGGCCGAGTACGTCAAGTCACTCTCCATTATTTTTCGTGTGGCCTCCTGAGAGGCCGAGTGCAGGTCTTTCTTGCTGACGCCCGTGGGTGACCTGCGCGTCAGTATTAGAGATGGAATGGGTGAAGACGAATGAAACAGGCCAAGGATGTGGAAGGAAGCAGCCGTGACCTGTCAGAAGGTAGTGTACCGTCCCAGCATTTACCTGGTGTTGAAATTGGGGAAACCACGGAAAACCATTTCAAGGACGGCCGACGGTGGGGCTTGAACCCACGTCTACCAAGTCAGCAGAGAGCTTTGCCCCATAACATAACGCTGCGCTTTAGCGAGCGTCGCCACCGCTGTCGGTGTTACTGTCTATGACGTCTATAGTCCGGGAATCAAAGATTCAAATCAATGGCCATCCTGGATATGGTTTCTCCCAGTTGTCTTTCGACACCTTCAGGAATAAGTTGTTGTTGTTTCGTTTGACGGGCTTGAACGTCGTGGTCATTTAACCCTGTGTACTTGGATGTATGTAGAATTTCTCTGTAGTAGTGTGACTGTGTTTGTGATTCGCGTGAGGATTGAGAAGGAGACGCCCGTGGCCTTAAGTTAGGTAGTAAACCGGCATTTGCCTGGAGTAGAAGTGGGACCCAGGAGCTTAGCATGTTGTTGTTGTTGCTGCTGTTGCTATTATTTCAATTAAGGGCGTGGATATTGTGGTTATAGCCTCGTGTAAGTAGGTATGTGGAATCTGTGTGCTAACCTGTTCTGATGACGGCTGTATTATGTGTTTAAATTTGGAAGTGGGCTTAGGATTGTGTAATAATCATAATAATGTTATTGGTTTTACGTCCCTTTTAACTTAACACCTGGCACTACAGCCCATGAAGGGCCTAGGCCTACCAAGCGACCGCTGCCCAGCCATTTGGCCTGCAGATGTTGGGGTGACGCGTGATCGGCGCATCGGGTCCCCTCGTCCGTTAATCTTGGTTTTCGTGCTCGGGGTGCTGCCTCACTTTCAGACAGCTACTCAGTTGTCCTCACGAGGCTGAGTGCAGAGTCAGCAGAGAGCTTTGCCCCATAACATAACGCTGCGCTTTAGCGAGCGTCGCCACACCCCAGTACACGGGGCGAAGTGACCACGCTGCCCAAGCACCTCATATCGAACAACTTTTCAGGGAGTCAGCACTCTCTTTCAGTGACGGCATTAATTATTCACAAGGAAACTGTCAATCTCTGATCTGATTGAGATGTGGTACAGTGAATTCGGCATGTTCTTTTTCACCGATACTAAAATTAGATGCTCAATCCTATATTTAGCACCTTTTTTTGTGGGTTTCAAAGTTTGCTCATTTGAGCAGGGCATCGACAGGACAGTGGATAGCGGCAGGGTGTGGGGGTGGTAGGTCGAAGACAACGCATCTGCTACGTTCACTCTCTTTGTTTCTCGCACACCCATAGTTTCAGCAATCGCTGCCACTCCACGTGTCCAATGGAATGGAGCCGTAATGCCCTCAATGCAATATTATGCGATCACTTACACACCAATGTCTTTAATGGATGTCTTTAATTGCAATGAGTGGTAAGTTTTTACGTAACATGTTATAAATATCTACAATGTATATGTGAACAATTACTTACCGGTTTACGCATGAGTACTTACGGTTGTTTTCAACCGTGAACAGGTGATAAAATGAGTGGCCGCATCCTGCTACCTATTAATGGCTGGAATGCTGTTGAAAGCTTAATGGCATTATTTGCTGAAGACCAGCTGGAGGCTGATCTAACTTTTGTGGTATGTAGTAAGCTTTATGCTCGTATTCCTTTTCGGAAAACTATCAGAATTATCATTTATTGATTTTCATTTTTTTAAATTCAAATTTTATTCTGTACCACAGGGTTATTCAAAAAAGAAGGAACATATTTCAAACGTTTATTTCGTCCAAACTACAAAAGGTAGAACCATAATTCCAACGTTCCTGGATAAGCAAAAGTGTAAAATGTGAACGTTTTTTTCTTTCGATGAATCCACTTTTCATCATTCCGGTACCTACAGTTAATGGCCATAACGGTCGAATTTTGACAAGTAAAACCCAATGGCAGTTACTGAACATGAACGAGATTCGCCAAAGATTAACGTCTTCTGTGCCATATCTGTAAACAAAGTTTATGGACCTTTCATCTTCATGGAGAAAACTGTGACCGCACTAACCTATCTAGACATGCTTCAAAAATGGTTATTCCACGTCCGACGTTACCTGAATTACACCATTCCAGGACGTTGGACTGGAAGAGGAGGAGCAGAAGATTAACTTAATCGCCTGTGGCTGCCCAGGTCTCCAGACTTCACTCCATGTGAATTTTATTTGTGGGGTTATGTAAAAGACAGTGTTCTTTATCCCCCCTATGCCTGACACTCTTGAAAGTCTGCGACATCGAATTGTTGAAACTGTGAATTCGATAACTAGAGACCAGCTGATTCGTGTGTGGCAAGAAATGAACCACTGATTTGATATTTGTCGCGTAACTCATTGAATGCATAGAAAAGTGAAAATTGAATGTTTCTCTTTCCAGGAACGTTGGAATTATGTTTCTATCTTTTGTAGTTTGGAATAAATAAATGTTTGAAATCTGTTCCTTCTTTTTTAATAACCCTGTATATAAGGTCGGTTCAGGGGAGGAAAGCGTTTCTACAGAAAAGGAATCTGTTGACACGGAATATAGATTTAGGTACTAGGAAGTCCTTTTTGAAAGCCATTGTCTGGAGCGTGGCACTCTATGGAACTGTTGGTGCAGCAGAAAAGAGGAGAATTGAAGCGTTTGAAGTGTGGGGTTGCAGAAGAATGATGAAGACCAGATAGGTAGATAGGGTTACAAATGTAGAGGTTTTAAAACTAGTGGGAGAGGAGAGATGTTTCTGGCGACTGTTAATGAAGATAAGAGATAGGTTGGTAGGACACATACTCAGAAACTCAGGAATAGCAAACTTAGTTATGGAAGGAAGGGTCGAGGACAAGAACTGTAGGGGTAGACCAAGGTTAGAATATGTTAACAGATTGCCTCATACGTAGGGTGTGGGAGCTATGTAGAGATTAAACGATTAGCTCAGGACAGGGAGGAAGCATGGAGGGCTGCATCAACCCATTCAAAAGCCTGAAGACTCAAACACGCAAAAACACTGTTGGCCTACTATATATTAGCTTTTCATAGATGTCGTTGTCGGGTATGCGTTGTAATGGTAACAAATAGCGTCAGGGAGACTGTTGACACGGGTTAGCCTCACTGTCGGACCGTGTTTGGCCAACACCCCTGTAGTTTTTTCAATTCACACCCAGTACGTCGTTCTATTGTACGTTCACGTTGTGTAAATGGATTTCATTTTAAAGATATGTATGGTAGTTCAATCCAGGTGAAATGTTGTGTCATCAGTCCCATGTAGCATTTTATATTAATGTTGAAGTCTGGTTACTTAAAATAAAGAAAACAACATACATTTTGTCTTGTTTTACTTCGCGTGTTGTGTCGC
Source organism: Meconema thalassinum (assembly GCA_946902985.2). Taxonomy (NCBI): domain Eukaryota; kingdom Metazoa; phylum Arthropoda; class Insecta; order Orthoptera; family Tettigoniidae; genus Meconema; species Meconema thalassinum. The sequence continues at coordinate 1,179,639,057 of OX336389.2, forward strand.
ATGGGAATCTTACTGATTGGCCAATTCGAAAGTTGGCAGGTATGAATTAGGTGGTTGGTGTTGTTGTTGTTATTCTTGTTGTTATTATTATTATTGTTATTGAGTCTTCAGTCTTTTAACGGGTCTAATGCAGCCCTCCATGTCCTGAGCTAATCGTTTAATCTCTACATAGCTACCACATCTTACTTCCGAGGCAATCTGTTAATCATATTATAACGATGGTCGACCCCTACAGTTCTTGTCTTCAACCGTTCCTTCCAAAAGTAACTTTTCTATTCCTGGGTATCTTAGAATGTGTCCTACCAATCTATCTCTTCTCTTCATTGACAGTCACCAGAAACATCTCTCCCACTCGTCTTAATACCTCTTCCATTTTTTACTCTATTTACCCATCTGATCTTCATCATTCTCCTGTAACACTACATTCAATCGCTTCTATTCTCCTCTTTTCTGCTGCTCCAACAGTCCAAGTTTCACTTCCATAGAGTGCCACCCTCCAGACAAAGGCTTGCAAAAATGACTTCCTTATACCTAAATCTATATTTGATGTTAACAGATTTCTTTTCTGTAGAAATGCTTTCCTTGCCTGAGGCAACCTTTTTTTCTAATATCCTCTTTGCTTCGTCTATCACTGGTTATTTTACTTTCTGAGCAGCAGAAGTCTCCTATTTCCGTTAGCTTTTCACCTGACAATGTTACGTCAATGAGGTAGTCTACTGAAAGGAAGACCACTAGGGATTACAGAATTAAAAATTTAGCAGTAATGAAGGAAAAATGAAAGAACAGGAGCTAACGTAATCACCCCCAGTGGTGGTCACTCCTATTCCTCTTAATCATTTTAATTTTCTCGACAGTCGTGTTATTCTATAAGGAAGTTTCTCCCTCGTCACCTATCAATGCTCCTGCCAGTTAAACGTTAAATGTAACAGCAGTGATTGACAGATATCTCTAAAAAATATGGATGATGAAGCTGGTTGCTTAAGTCACACTCGTCCCGGGACATAAGATGATATGTCAATTAAATGCTAGAGCATTGTGATCTAGTATCTCGCGGCACATTTCAGAAGTGGCACTGACATCGCTAACAAGCAAGAACAAGGCAAGTGCCACATTTGTATCTTGGGGGGGGGGGGGAATCATTAGCGGGATACTTACATTTCTCCGTGTTTTTGTGTGCGCATAGCATAGCCGAGCCGTCTGGAGAACCTGCGATTGAAACCGTTGAGGAGCCCGGGTCTCATCAGAAGCTCACAACACATTCTTAGCCTACTTTTCACATTTTGCAAAAAGTCATGAAAAAGTAGACTTTTGAGATCAATCCGGGCAGATGTGTGTCTGTCTGTGCGTCCTGTCTGTCCGTGTGTGTCCCTATGAACTCATAAATGGTAAAAACTATCTAAATCAAATCTGATATGAGTGAAGATCTATACCAGGACATGTAAAAGCCACGTTTCAAAAATATGTTAGTGCTGCCAACTGCTATAAAACCACACTTGAAATTTGAACTCATAAGTTGGATACATGTATTTCAGAAGGTATGCAGGTATGTTTTGAGTATCTAGCGGTAATATAGGCGAAGTATGTAGCAACATGTAAAAGTGAAAATACACTATTAAGGTAGTGGTAGTGGTCTGTACGTAGTTATTTCTAAGATGGAATAGAGTCGAATTCGAATCCTCTTTTCATTCCATTTGTTCTCACGAAGCTGAGTGCAACCTACCGAACCCTCATCCTGGATTTAAATCCCCACGACAGAACAGTCAAATCTACACGGGAAAGATAAGTCAAGCCCGGTGGTTGAAGAGAACTATTAATAGGCCTACCAGGGAGCTGAAAGACCGAAGATTGGAGGTTTGAATCCCAGTGCTGACCGCAGACATTCTGATCGTGGATTTTCCTTATTCCCTCCAGGCATATGCCAGGGTGTTACTAGATTTCGAGTCCCCAATTTTAGGTTCAAATTATTCTTGCTGCACACACACTGTTGTAGTCACGAAATATATAGCCTACAGGTTATCAGCTGTTCACTAGCTTGAGTCGAAAGTTTACCTGATATTCCTGAAATGAATTTTACTGTCGTTGAAGAAGTCCATGATACACATGATATTCTTTTCGTGAACATGGTGAGCTCAAATAGACTTGCAAATTAATTTGCTTGTTAATTGATACCTTCTTCAGGTCAAAAAATTCGTACGGAGACTCGACCAAAATATGTAGGGCTTGAAGAGCTTCTGGTGAAAATTCTTTTTCAACGAAAGTTCATTTTTGTTCAATTATGTCATTGATTTCCGTGGTGTGTGCAAACACTTAAAGATTTTTAAAACGTCGCTCATTATTGTAATTCCTCCGTTAAATGTTAATGTTGTGATTTCTGGAGTTGCCCTTCTGTTTGAAAAATGTGAAGAGGAATCTTGAGAAGAATACAAGATACTTTGTCTTTCTTACACGATTGCCTGGAGGGGTTTATCCGTATACTGACCGATCTGTAGAGACTTCTGATGCACATTAATTTGATGATTATGAACAATTACCGCAGCGCAGGATGCCATGCCGATGGAATTAGTTACCCTGATTGACCAGGAACCCGATCAAAAATATTGGGTCATTGATAGAAATATAGATGGCAAGAAAGGACGTGCCGTAATTTTGTGTGTTCAAATCAGTTCGAACAGGTCGCAACTGGTCGGAAAGGGTCTGGGTTCAATTCAAGACTGCCAATAATAATAATAATAATAATCATAATCATAATGTTACGGCTGCGAGTTCGTTTCATCGCTCGCCGCATGAGTCAAAACTGCCCCAGGGCTGGACCGCTGTCACTCAGTGTATTGCACGCGCGTTACGCAACGGACTGCGAAGTGAAAGGGATGGTCCAGAATCTTCGTGACACCACCAGCGAAGGAAATGTCGAGAAGCCGTGTGTCCTGGACGATTCTAGAATTTATTGAGTCACCAGCCTGCTATATAAGCGGCTTCAACAGTGAGGGGACCGAGTTTTCTGTGGGTGTGTGTTTTTGAGCGAATGCGACAGAAGTGTGGTGACGAAGTGCTGTGCGAGTTACGAAATCCAGTGACATTGTTTCTCCAGCTTTTGGACAGCGAAATAGCCTGCAGCAAGTGATCGTAAGTAATTGTGGTCGGTGAACATAAGGGAGAGGAACAGGTAGTTTCTGTCCAGGCCACCGTACTCATTAGGACGGATTAACTTCTGTGGTCTGTTGACAAGTGGAAGGGCCAAGAGCACTCAAGGAAGAGACTTGAGGAAACTGGAGTAAGGCTCCTAATTGCTTGTATTTGCTGATTAGTGTAATTTTCTGGCCACAATAAAGTTAATTATTTCTTTAAGCAGTAATTGGTCTTGTGCTTTGTACCCCACCGTAATCCAGTTAACAAAAGTGCCACTAGGGGGGTGGCACGTAACAACTGGGGTCAGAAGCCGGATTACGAACTCAAGCACAACATCTGACGGTCCTGGTTTCAAAACCCGAGCAGGTCATTTTCTCTAATTTTCCTGTGAGTGCATGCCCTTTACAAGACAAACAACTAAAATGGAGGCGCAATTGGCAGCATTGCTAGAAAAGTTAAATGGCATGGAAACCAAGATGGAGGACGGCCAGAAGAATTTAACCAAGGACCTAACTGCCAAATTAGAAGACGGTCAGAATAAGCTAGCAGAGGACCTAACCGCCAAATTTCTGGATGGCCAGAAAAATCTGGAAGAGTGTCTGCTGCCGAAATTACAGGAAAGTCAAAAGAAATTGGAACAGGGTCTGCGTCAGGAAGTCAACACCGTCTGCCAGGGCCTACGTGAGGATGTCACAGCAGTAGAAAAGAAGTTCGACGCCTTACAAGAGGAAGTTGCCGAACTGCGCCAACGCCCACTGACGGGGATGGAAGCGAGATTCAACGCTCTTCAAGAGGAAGTTGCCGAGCTGCGCCGACTCCCGCCCACAGGTACACCGGGAATATCAGGAACGGGACAGAGCAGAGTGACACCCCCAACCTTCGACGGAAAGCTCCCGTGGAGCACCTATTTACGTCAGTTCGAGGCAGCCTGTTCAATAAACAACTGGAACAGCACGGAAAAGGCTACAGCCCTCATTGTAGCGCTGAGAGGGGACGCCCTTAACGTCCTTCAGGCCATCCCGACTGGATCCCAGGACTACGCTTCACTAATCGCCCATATGGAGTCCCGATATGGAGATAGCCATCTTCAGCAGGCCTACCAGATGCAGCTCCGGACCCGGGTACAAAAGAACGCGGAAATCCTGCAGGAGTTCGAGATGGACATCGCACGTCTCGTAAGGCTCGCCTACCCAACAGCGCCGGCCGACTTTCTGGAGCAGATAGCGACGCAGACTTTCACCGACGGGCTACGGGACTCGGACACTCAACAGGCGCTGCGACTCGCGCGCAATAAGACCCTGGCAGATGCGCTGAACCACGCACTTGAGTTCGAGACGGCAAAACAGGCATCCAGAATGCACGCGCGGGTGCGTCAAGTGGACGTCGACGAACCAGTAAAAACCAACGAGACCAAGCCCCTGGCCGACGAATTAATGGAGGCGCTAAGCCGTTTCTTCGATAGTCGCGGTACCACCAGCAACGACACAGCCGGAAGACAACCGGAGAGGCGGCCCGGAAGAGGACTACCGACTTGCTGGGCCTGCGGTAAGAAAGGCCACCTGAGCAAGGACTGCGGTGATCGCCGCCGCCGAGGGTATCCGACGGGAAATCAGTCGTCTGAAAACCGCGCGGCCCAGGGAGACGAGTATTAGCCAGCCTTGGGGGGCAAAGGTTGGCTTGTGACAGTCGTCAAGCCCCAGCAGTCCAAGTGCGTGTGACGAAGTTACGGAGGGACAATAGCAGCCTGATGGTCGACGGAGTCGTCAACGGAGTGAGCTGGCCCATGCTGATCGACACGGGAGCGTCGAGGACCATCGTCAATCCCACCGTGATCCCGAAGTGGAGAGTGCAACCCACACAAAGGAACCTCCAGCTAATAACCGCGACCGGAGAGACCGCACCGGTACATGGCAAAGCATCACTGGAGCTCGTCATTGGTCGACGGGTGGTGAAGCATCCAGTGCTTGTGGCTGACGTATCAAACGAAGTGATCATCGGACTGGACTTCCTGGACCAGAACAACATCATCTTGGACCTGAGTACCAACACTCTGCACTTCGGAGGTGAGGAACTTGCTTTGCAACCAGCACACGAGGCCGTCACCGCACGACGAGTAAGGCTGAGAGAGGACGTCATCGTTCCTGCCAGGACGGAAGTCAGAGCCGCCGTAATTGTCGACGGAACTGCTGAGGGAGTGGCGGCTGTCATCGAGCCAAAATATGAGGACATCCAGGCAAAAGGATTGCTAGTTGCCAAGACGCTCATCAACACGACGCCTCGGCCGTACGTCCGCCTGTCCAACCTGAACGACTACGATATTACGGTTCACCGGGACACCAACCTAGGAGTCTGCGAGCCCGTTACCTGGATTGCCCGCATCACAGAAACGACGGACGGACACCTGCAGACGGACAACCGAAGAAGACGCGCCCTGCCAGAAGATCTACAGAAGCTGTACCAAGGATCCCAGGACCATTTAGACGAAGAGCAATCACGCCAACTTCAGGACCTGCTACGCGAATTCCAGGATGTCTTCTCCGTGGGGAGCAAAGACTTCGGCAGGACAAGCTTGGTTCAGCACAGAATCGACGTTGGGGACAGCGCACCGATTAGGGCCCCATTCCGACGTGTCCCGCTCGCCAAGCAAGCCGAAGTCGCAAGGATGGTAGAAGAGATGAAGGAGCAAGGGGTGATCGAGCCATCACATAGTCCTTGGAGTTCTCCGGTCGTGCTAGTGAAGAAGAAAGACGGTTCCACCAGGTTCTGCGTGGATTACAGGCGGGTGAATGACGTCACGAAGAAGGACAGCTACCCTCTACCCTGGATCGACGACACCCTGGACACCATATCAGGGTCGAGATGGTTCTCCACCTTGGATTTGAAGAGTGGCTACTGGCAGGTGGAGGTCCACCCTAAGGACCGCGAGAAAACTGCGTTCTCTGTGGGCAGCGGGCTCTGGCAGTTCTCCGTCATGCCATTCGGTCTGTGCAACGCCCCTGCGACCTTCGAAAGGCTAATGGAGTCCATTCTGAGGGGACTACACTGGAAGACCTGCCTGGTATACCTAGACGACGTCATCGTTCTGGGGAGGAGCTTCGAGGAACACTACAGCATCCTGAAGGAGATCTTGTTGAAGCTATGGGCTGCCCAGCTGAAGTTGAGCCCCAAGAAGTGTCAGTTCTTCCAGAAGCGGGTCCAGTACTTTGGGCATATCGTCTCCAAGGAAGGGGTGCGCACCGACCCAGAGAAGACCGCAGCTGTGAGAGAGTGGCCAGTCCCGAAGGACAAGTCCCAACTACGAAGTTTCCTGGGACTCTGCACTTATTACCGTCGCTTCGTGAGAGGATTCGCCGACATCGCCAAACCTTTACATCGACTGACTGAGAAGGACCAACTCTTCACGTGGACAGCAGAATGCCACAGTGCCTTCGAACAACTCAAGCAAGCTCTGTGCACCGCGCCTATTCTGGCCTACCCCAGACCGGGAACAAGGTTCATCGTCGATACCGATGCCAGTGACTTTGGCATAGGGGGAATCCTGTCGCAAGTAGTGGACGGCGAGGAGAGAGTAGTGGCCTTCTTCAGCAAGGCCTTGTCAAAGCCAGAAAGGAACTACTGCGTCACCAGGAAGGAGCTGCTCGCCATCGTGAAGACCATTGAACACTTCCACAAGTATCTGTACGGGCAAGAATTTCTCATCAGGACCGACCATGCATCCCTGTGGTGGCTCCTGAACTTCAAGCAGCCCGAGGGTCAACTCGCGCGGTGGTTAGAGAGGCTTCAACAGTACAACTTTGAGATTCAGCACAGGAAAGGCCAACTGCATTCTAACGCCGACGCCCTGTCACGAAGACCGTGCCCCGAAGACTGCACCTTCTGTGCCCGAAGGGAGGAGAACACCGGGATACAGTGCCGAAGGACTACCGTGGAACTACAAGGGAGCTGGAGCCGCGAATATTTCACGCGGGCGCAAGCAGAAGATGATGACCTGGGACTGATAGCCGAATGGAAGAGGGCCTGTGTCCCCAGACCCGGGTGGAACATTGTGAGTGACTGCAGCCCAAAGTTTAAGTCCTACTGGGCGCAGTGGGACTCGCTGATTGTAAGGGATGGCCTCATCTGCCGTTCCTGGGAGAGCACCGACGGGAAGACATCTCGGGAACAAGTCGTCGTTCCAAAGGCTATGACGGAAGAAGTCCTGAAGGAAGTTCATGGAGGATCATCTGGTGGACACCTAGGGATAAAGAAGACCCTGGAGAAGCTGAGAGAGCGGTTCTACTGGATCGGATGCCGAACAGACGTGGAGAACCACTGCGCGAGGTGCCACGATTGCGCAGCCAGCAAGGGCCCAGGACGAAGACGACGGGGTCCACTGAAGACCTACAACGTGGGCGGCCCCATGGAGAGAGTGGCCACCGATGTTGCTGGGCCATTCCCGTTAAGCGAGGCAGGGAACCGCTACATATTAGTCGTCAGCGACTACTTTACCAAATGGCCGGAGGCGTATGCGCTCCCTAACCAAGAAGCCGCGACGATTGCAGAGACCCTGGTGAAGGAATTCGTCAGCCGGTACGGAGTACCCCTGGAGCTGCACTCCGACCAAGGGAGGAACTTCGAGTCGCAGGTGTTCCAGAACCTATGCCAGCTGCTGGGAATCCGGAAGACAAGGACAACGCCACTACACCCTCAGTCCGACGGGATGGTAGAGCGATTCAATCGCACCATCGAGAACCATCTTCGAATAGTCGTCAGCGAGCACCAGAGGGATTGGGATAAACATCTTCCACTATTTCTCCTGGCCTACCGCGCCGCCGTGCATGAAGCCACCGGGTGCACACCAGCCCGGGCCATGTTTGGGAGGGAGCTCCGTCTACCTGTCGATCTTGCCTTTGGCCGACCTGGGAATGATCCGATCCCGGTAAGCCAGTATTGTCAAGAACTGGTCGACCAACTGGAGGACGTGCACGCGTTCGCGAGGAGGAAACTGCGGATCGAGACCGACCGAATGAAGACCCGATACGACCGGCAGACGGATGCCGGCGGATTCCACGAGGACGACCTGGTCTGGCTCTTCAACCCATTACGGAAGAAAGGCCTGTCACCCAAACTGCAGAAGTCCTGGGAGGGCCCGTACCGAGTCGTGAAACGGATCAACGATGTCGTCTACAGGATCCAGCGGAGCCCGAGGGCGAAGATGAAGATCGTGCATCGAGATCGCCTGGCAGCCTACGGAGGGACACAGACGGACCAATGATTGATCGGGACGATCAGCCTTTTTAGGAAGGGGGTGGTGTTACGGCTGTGAGTTCGTTTCATCGCTCGCCGCATGAGTCAAAACTGCCCCAGGGCTGGACCGCTCTCCCTCAGTGTATTCATGCGCTTTACGCAAACGGACTGCGAAGTGAAAGGGATGGTCCAGAATCTACGTGACACCACCTGCGAAGGAAATGTCGGGAAGCCGTGTGTCCTGGACGATTCTAGAATTTGAGTCACCAGCCTGCTATATAAGCGGCTTCAACAGTGAGGGGACCGAGTTTTCTGTGGGTGTGTGTTTTTGAGCGAATGCGACAGAAGTGTGGTGACGAAGTGCTGTGCGAGTTACGAAATCCAGTGACATTGTTTCTCCAGCTTGTGGACAGCGAAATAGCCTGCAGCAAGTGATCGTAAGTAATTGTGATCGGTGAACATAAGGGAGAGGAACAGGTAGTTTCTGTCCAGGCCACCGTACTCATTAGGACGGATTAACTTCTGTGGTCTGTTGACAAGTGGAAGGGCCAAGTGCACTCAAGGAAGAGACTTGAGGAAACTGGAGTAAGGCTCCTAATTGCTTGTATTTGCTGATTAGTGTAATTTTCTGGCCACAATAAAGTTAATTATTTCTTTAAGCAGTAATTGGTGTTGTGCTTTGTACCCCACCGTAATCCAGTTAACAAAAGTGCCACTAGGGGGGTGGCACGTAACAATAATAATCATAATACTTCAACCAGCAGGGCTAAATCAAGAAGCAAACAAGGAAAGAATTGCAAAATTACAAAAAGCATATAAAATACCTGGAACAGATATAATACAAAATCCATATTGCAAAACGCAAAACTACGACACTACAATACTGTCGTCAAACCAGAAGCACTTCACGCATCTGAAACTTGGATAATTGGGGGCAGTCAAAAACACGGAGAAACAAGAGAGAAAAATCCTCAGAAAAATCTTAGGACTAAAATATGAAAATGGTGTTTTTATGAAAAATAAGCTATATTGTTGAAGTATTGAAAATTCACAGATTCCATCAGAAAAAGGAGACTGAACTTATTTTGTGGTCACATATACAGAATGGATGACAAACCTAGCACTATCCCAGAAAACAGTAACAATTGGCTGGTAGAAATAACACAAGATCTTCAAGAAATTGGTATCGACAAAGAAATCATTCACAATAGACAACACTTTAGAACCCTAATAAACAGGCACATTGAAGATTGCAGGGTGGACAGAAGAACGCAGAAGAAAGCACAGTGAACAGATGAAGTGATATTGGGAAGAAAAGAGGAAATATTGCACTACATAAGCTGTAACATGCTGCTTAGTTGAACATAACGAATCAAACTACTGACCCGAGGGTTGGAACGGTGTGTGTTCAGGTTCGTAGACAAAACTGAGGAGTTGTGGTTTCAAATTCCTACCTCAGACATCCTAGAAGTGGTTTAACGTGGTTTATGTTCGACGATGTCGAAATGTAAATATTATATTGTACTCAACTGTCATCATGTGGACCATGTGTTCGTATCCCAACTAACTCACGGTCTTTCGAGGTATGGGATGTTCCTGCCCACCATACGACCACATGCTCAGGATTTGAGTAACTACTCTACAGGAAATACACAACATTTTCCTAAAATGAACTATTTACTGGTCTAAAATCATGGCTATACAACAAATACAAATAAAGGACAAATTATATTTAATTCCCACAAATAAAAATAGGGTTATTCTGTGAGCTTTCTTCTTAAAATAGTGCTACACTGCACTCAAATCTAATTCTAGCATCCTGTCAATGATACTTTCAGACTTCAATGGGTTTCCATAGTGTTCATCATGTGACACAATCTTAGTTAATGGGAGTATCATAACACAAAATCACATATCACATAAAAATTATATTAATAAAACATTACTCCGTTTCTTACGGCATTTACCTTGATTAGCATGAATTCATTATTTCTGCAATCATTAACAAATATTTGTTGTGTCGTGCGAATCATCTTCCTTCTTTCCATCCATATGAACGTTTTAAGAAAAGTGGTACTTATCCCTTCCAAAATAAACATGGATAGAATATTTTATAGTTTCACCATATAACGATTTTCTGGGTCTTGTCGGGCTTATCATCGTTACAAATGTGTCATGTTCTGGGAAAAACACATACCCGTCTGCATAAATTAGCAGGAACTGGCAAAATGCATTCTAAAGAAGATGCCTACATTATTTTGGTTCAGCTTTCCTCCTCAGAGAATAACTGAGCCAAATATTATCTGATTTCTATGATCCAACAACGTATGTGAGTTGCAACACACCATTCAATTCAATTGGCATCATCATAATACTCATATCTTAATTGCATATTGAAATATCGAGATTCCTCAGTGTCCTATTGTGACTCTAACTTACAAGGGACCGGTCGACCGACCTTCCTCCCCCTCAGCAGGCAATAAAATTCGTTCCAGCTGGCTAGTCAAGATGGCTGCCGCAGAAGTGGTCTACAACCCCACCTCTCTCTCTGCTGTCAAGGTCAAGTTTGTTTACAATCGCAGTACTGGAGTTACGCTAAGTGTGGCTCCAAAATAATTGAGTCATTTAATTATTTAACACCTATCTTTATAGTGTCTTGGGCTCAACTGGCTCCTTAATTAACATTCATGGCTGGGGATGGAACTCTAGTGATAGCCTTACCGTTCTATGGTGACTATTAGTGGCTTTAGACGCGCATCATAGTGAAAATCCACGATTTTCACCAGCAGCTGTCAATAAAATATAAGGAAATCTGCGTTCCTAAACGACGAATATGATCCTTACCTCTCAGGGTAGGTCATTGATACACATGCTCACTGCGTCTCGACGGACGTCATTAGTGGCCATAATTCATGCAAGCGTTGGATACAGACAAGCTCTGTCCAATTCGCTGCGAATAATACAGTATGCTCAAGGGCGATACTACTCGTAGATTCAGCCAACTTCTCACCTAACGCGCAAGCTATACTAGTTGGTCCCCGCAATTATCTTACGTAAATCACTGGATTCTACGTTAATCTGCACGCTTACATGCGGCTCAAACAATACTTCACATAGATGACTCCATTATTAAGGCACCCGCGTTCTCTCTGTCATACCACTTAAGCCAAAGCTTTACATAGCTCCTAACACAAATGTAATAAATTTACTGGCTTTCTTTACTTTAATGGTCCTCAAACATAATCCTAAGGATTGACCATATCAAATATTCATTCATATTTCACTGACACTGAAAAAGCTCTTGTATTTCGCTACATTCCACGTTACATTTTTACTGTTTACCAAAATACAGTATCTTTATATTAGACATGACACTATTTGAACATTATTTAGGCCAAAAATGCCTATTACTTTACTGTTGCCGACCCCAGGTTATTATTATTATTACTCATTTAACGTTACCGTTACATCCATCACTATTTTCGACCTAAAGGGCCCTAAACAAATCACCTTCCAAGCCATATTTTATTCAAGACGAGTGGTGAAAACTCGTTCAGTAAGTGACTATTACATCTTATTCTCAAAGTGATAAATCGTTACATGGTGAACTATTTAGTTATAATGACATTTTAAAATGGGTACTCACTTTTTTCCTTTTTGCTGGATAGTGCCAGCGCTTCAGCTTTAGCGCTACCATGACGCTTGATTTAAGCCATCATGTTATCCTTTACACAACACTTAGATTCACACATTTTCCACCTGATAAACATACTTTTATCAGTGGCCTCCTTCACTGCTACACACTGCATATTAATCACTATACACATGAACACTTTTAAATCACTATTACACAATTTATGTACACTTATCCACTACTTCACATGTTGATCCTTAAATCGGACTTCTCCTACGCCTGATCTCAGAGATGCGATGCAATTATGACAACCGCTGGTCTACGTGAAATCTAACAGCGTTTTACGGACGTTCGATCCTCGTTCCCTGCAATCTTGTTCAGCTCACTATCCAGATTAGGTGGCAATGATTTCCAAGCTCCCATCATTGTAGTGATCCTGATGATAATGTCATATACAATCCTGACTATACCTCCCGGTATAAGAACTGTTCAAAAACATTATAAGTTCCTTTTTCTCGCTGTGGCGAATTTATATTTGCATCAGATAATAGATAAATATCTGTATTAATTTACTTTCGACGCACTTCATGATTACTTATGAAGCTTATAACTTGCTTCTATTGTTCTTCAACGGCGGAGCGTTGATACTTTAACATTTGGCGTGCTTACTGGCAGCGTCTTAGTTACGTGTATACTGGAGAATAACTCTAGGCGAACTGGCTTGGTGTGAGCTGCTCTCCCTTATAAAGGTTTCTCGTACAAAATAGTCCACTGGACACATGTGAGCGACTCCTTTCTTGAAATAATACCTCTTCAGCCGAAATGACATCTACATCTTGTTTATTTAGGTGTGGAGGTTTCAAAAACATTCGCGTGCCGGCGATCGCTTCGGCCAATTAATTACAATTAATTGCCTTAGTTCAGCGCGTCAGGACGCTACTGTGGTGGTTCCCCGTTGGCTGGTCACAAAATCACTGCTCTTGAGCGTAAGCTAGGTTGTAATTCGTTCATTTGGAGATAAAAGCTTTAATTTAGGTGAAAAACCACTCCTAAATTACCTCTCCGTGAATATATTCACCTGGGTGTATATTTCAATGCATTTCAATACTCCACTTGGCTGTAATTAATTAATTTCCGTGGGCCATCATCCCTACTCGAAGTTTCATCGTTGTCAAGCGGTGAATACCCGGGTCATTAATTTTGAGCTGTCTCTCCGCTCCAGACGTAAATAGTGCGCTCGGCGCCTAAGTTCTCCGTCCACTTGCTAAGGGTAATTTGTAAAACTTCAAACTGGCCTCCTCTCATTCTCGTATGCTCTGAAAATGTATATTTCCGTGCATTTGGCTACAATTCTTCATCTTAAATTGCTATGATGTTCACCTATAGATCGTGAAATCACGCTACACTATTATATGTCAGTATACCTCTCATTGCTCTTTGGGTTCCCTGTAATTGCTCCCCCTCAGAGATCAATGGTTCGACTCTAGGCATAACCATGTGCCTGGTCTTCTCTGATGAGACCTGAGTTCGATGCCAGACTGCCGTGACTGATTGGGCACAATATATCAGAAAACTGTATCATAACGAGGGTCATTATAACACTATTTCTCATTATGAAACAGTTTCTCCCACCAATCAGAGTTCAAGAAACAGTTGTGTGACCAATTAGGTAAGGATAGCATCGCACCTGTGCTGACGTCCACGGCCTCCTATTTTAAATTTCACTGCGTGGCTAGTGTCATAGTGGGGTATTTGAGGAGGCCATGGTCAAATACAAGGTATTCTCTGCGTCCCATGCGCCCTGTTCAGTACATAAAACTGGCGAAATCTCGACAGATATTTATGAATATTTATGTTAGAACATAAAATAGTGATAATTATCGTCGAACATAGAGTCGTATGCAACTCGCCTATAATGGTAATTAAGACACGAGTATGTGTCCATACGAATGGAAAATAGTACATTATGCAACGAGCCTATTGCCATTATAGGCTCGTTGCATAATGTACTATTTTCCACTTCCCTCCAGGCAAATTCCGGGATAGTTCCTAACTTAAGTCCACAGCTGCCATCTTCCCAATTTTAACCCCAATTCAAATATTGACTCCTGGCGCAGTCAGCTGGCATTTGAAGGTGCGCAAATGCGAGGAAGCCGTGTCAGTAGATTTACCGGCACGTTAATGATACCCTTCGGGGCAACATTCTGGCACCTGAGTGGGCGTCCCTAAAAGCCGCAGCAGTTAAAGTCGTAAAATCAATAAAATTATGTTATCATCAAAAATGACACCACAATAACGCAAGTTATCAGACTAATTATACACACATTCAAGTACATTAGGCTGATGAACACGATGTACAAGCACGTGAATGAAATAACTCGTTTGAGCACCACTGTACAAGCCCAGTGGTTATGAAACATTCCAGCTGGACACACTCCACATAACGTATTGTAGGGATGAAAGCATCACGCATTTAAGAATGACAACCTCTGAAAATATTGTACAAAACTCAGTCTTTGCACTTTAGTTGGCAAGCGATGGAAAACTGGCTGCGGTTTGCGTTTGGAAGGCGGTCAACCACTGCAAGACGGCAAGCCATTACTTATTGGTGAGAAGCCTCATAAATAAGGAGGCTGGGTAGGGTAAGTTACGAGTTACGAGGTGCGATGAAGCGTTGCTTGTACACATGGCATGGTGACGACGTTCACTTGGGAGATTGCGATCAATATGGCCTGATGGAACTTGTAGGAGTAAAATATACTGTATGCCGAGAGTGCTACACTGGTATCTTAGCAGCACTGTGGTTCCAGTACCCGCGACTCAGTATCTATCTATCCGAGCATTGGGCTCGTGGGCACTGACCTGTTATTCCTCGAGTCTGAGGTTCAACATAAACATGGATGGTTTCTCTGCCACACGGATATGTTCTTGGCTTAGTAGAATGGCGTGTCTAGGATACATTTTTGTAACCCATTCTCTTCCTCCTCCACTCACTTCCGTTCCTGATTTTTTTTACACTTTTCAGCGTTCAACATTGTACGAAACAAATTCTTAACGAAAGTAACAATACGTAACTAAGAGCTTGCGTTTTTATAGCAACGTATATATAACGCTACTGACCTAGTATGCATATATGAACAAATAGCACGTACTAAGAGCTTGGGTTCTTATAGAAACGTATAGATGACGCTACTGACCTAGTATGCATACATGAACACACAACACGTAACTAAGAGCTTGTGTTCTTATAGAAACGTATACATGATACTACTAACCTAGTACGCATAGATGAAAAAACCCTTAACTAAAAGCTTGCGCTCTTATAGCAACGTATACTTGACTAATGACCTAGTAGATGAACAAGCAACGCATAACTAAAGAGCTTATGTTCTTATAGAAACATATACAGGACTCTATTGACCTAGTATGCATGGATGAACAAACAACATGTAAGTAAGACCTTGCGTTCTTATAGAAACGCATACATGACGCTACTGATCTAGTATGCATATATGAATAAATAACACGTAACTAAGAGCTTGCGTTCTTATAGAAACGTATAGATGACGCTACTGACCTAGTATGCATAGATGAACAAATAGCACGTACTAAGAGCTTGCGTTCTTATAGAAACGTATAGATGAATCTACTGACCTAGTATGCATATATGAACAAATAGCACGTACTAAGAGTTTGGGTTCTTATAGAAACGTATAGATGACGCTACTGACATAGTATGCATACATGAACAAACAACACGTAACTAAGAGCTTGTGTTCTTATAGAAACGTATACATGATACTACTAACCTAGTACGCTTAGATGAAAAACCCTTAACTAAAAGCTTGCGCTCTTATAGCAACGTATACATGACTAATGACCTAGTAGATGAACAAGCAACGCATAACTAAAGAGCTTATGTTCTTATAGAAACATATACAGGACTCTATTGACCTAGTATGCATGGATGAACAAACAACATGTAAGTAAGACCTTGCGTTCTTATAGAAACGCATACATGACGCTACTGATCTAGTATGCATATATGAATAAATAACACGTAACTAAGAGCTTGCGTTCTTATAGAAACGTATAGATGACGCTACTGACCTAGTATGCATAGATGAACAAATAGCACGTACTAAGAGCTTGCGTTCTTATAGAAACGTATAGATGAATCTACTGACCTAGTATGCATATATGAACAAATAGCACGTACTAAGAGTTTGGGTTCTTATAGAAACGTATAGATGACGCTACTGACATAGTATGCATACATGAACAAACAACACGTAACTAAGAGCTTGTGTTCTTATAGAAACGTATACATGATACTACTAACCTAGTACGCTTAGATGAAAAACCCTTAACTAAAAGCTTGCGCTCTTATAGCAACGTATACATGACTAATGACCTAGTAGATGAACAAGCAACGCATAACTAAAGAGCTTATGTTCTTATAGAAACATATACATGACTCTACTGACCTAGTATGCATGGATGAACAAACACGTAACAGACAGCTCGGTTTCTAATAGCAACGTATAGATGACCTAGTACACATGGACGAAGAATGCTGCTGATGTCGGGAAGTTGATAACGCTAATTCCAGATTGACCCAAGCCCAAAAACATATCCATGTTAGTTTGTTCTTTTAGTCGGTTTAACCTCCGGGTTGGCTTTTCACTCGGACTCAGCGAGGTATCCCACCATTACCACCGCCAGGGCAGTGTCCTGGAGCTTGAAACACCTGGTCGTTGGATACAACTAAAGACGTGGGACCAGCACCTCACCTGCGAAGCGAACAAGGGCCTCATGAGGGATGAGAAGGGAGGGGAAGATTTGGAGGGATAGGCAAGGAAGAGGGAAGGAGGCGGCCGTGGCCTTACGGTAGGTACCATCCTGGCATTTGACCGGAGAAGCAGTGGGAAACCACGGAAATCCACTTAGATCCATGTTAGTAACATTTGTAAAGTAGCCAGTTCAGTTTTCTGTGCGCGGCTTTGTACACCGGAAATTGCCGATTGTTATGACCCAGGCCAGACGTTTGTTTTAGACGAGTGAAAAATCATAATGGAAGCCTGGAGGCGAGTTACTACAGTATCTGTGTTGTTATCAGCTGCCCCAAGCGGTCCAATGATTGACACAGCTGTTTCACACTACTGCTGAAGTGCAGTCATTGGCAAATATAATGACGTTCTGTTTGTAACTACGAAACGTGTACTTCCGCGTCACATAATACTTCGACGTGGACTGTACTGCCTGCTCAGTCTGGAATTCCATTACATCAGATCGGTGGTGACAAGTATGAAGCGATAGGGTGAGAGAGTGAGAGAGTGAGTGTGTGTGTAGGCTCACCCTCAGGCTTCAAGGTCAAGGGCAATCGTCTAAACTCTAAAGCAAACGTCCGGCCTGTGTAGAGTTTGCCGACACATCTAGCAGGGTGGGTAGCAGGCCAAAAGACGTGAAATGAGCGTGGTTTAGCGTTCCGGCATTTAAACATGTCTAGACTGACTGTGTCACGCAGTGGTAATGCTCTCGCCTGCTGTGTCAAAGGTTGCAGGATCGAATGTTGGCGTAGTCAGTTGACATTTGAGGATGCTTAAATGCAAGGGAACCATGTCCTTAGATTTACTGACACGGTAAGGATACCGTTCACGGCAATATTCCGGCACCCCGGCGTGGCGTCTTTAAAAATCGCAGTAGTTAAAAGGTACGTAAAACCCATATTATTATTATTATTATTATTATTATTATTATTATTATTATTTAATTATTATTATTATTATTTAATTATTATTATTTAACATCGTAATGTCCATCTCTGGAGCGCGATAGAACTTATTTAGCTAATGATGATTTCTTCTTCTCCCAAACACTGATAATCTTCCTCCGTTCTTCAGTCCATGAATTATAATTCAATAATAGTAATTTTCTCGGGGAAATGATGGTTGTTGATTAATGATCTGAACTGGAGTCGATCTTCTATAAATGCCTCCGTAATGCCAATTTCATGAAGGTCTTTTTCTATTTCACTAACCAGTTGTTCTTGACTTTCATTGAGAGTGCAAGGTTGAGAATCCTTTTGGTGATCCTGTCATGGTTCATTCCGAGAACGTGGCCGTAGAACTTCATCGCCTTTTTCCTGAAGGTGTCGGTGATCTCTTCAACATGTTGATAAAGCACCTGGGACCTTCGTTTATTCCAGACTAGCAGTAATTCCCGGTTTCGCCCGGTGGATTTATTTGTTTTATGGATGATAATGAATACTACTACAGAACTGGAGCGCTATGAATACTACTACAGAACTGGAGCGCTCATGGATAAGGATCGGAAAGCACCAACGCTTATGGCAGCTGATAACCTCAGTATACTGCACCAGCACCATCGCCCTTATACAGAGGCATACTATTGTCATGATGATAACTGTTTTAAGGGGCCTAAGAAATCTTTTTTGCACTAATTACTCCCCGTGACTGCAATATATAAGCGGCTCGCAATTCTGCACCAGAACACAGGTAGGGGCGACGTGATGTAGCCCGAACTGCCAGGCACCAATAGACTTACGTATTATTGTAGCTGTTCGGGAGCACTTGTTCTTCCGACTTACTGAACAAAAATCAATCTTGAAGGTTACCTGAGAGGTGTAGCCTAATGCTACACAGCCTAAATTATTCCTCTTGAATCAGGCTATCATATACAAAAAGAATGTTTTGAATCCGACTGGTAGTTCCAGAGATTAGCGCGTTTAAACACACAAACAAACTCTTCAGCTTTATTATGTTAGTATAGATTCCTTCTGTGCAAACTCAACCACGGATTTTCCTCAATATTTTTCATTCTTGTTTCCCTGAGTCGTTCATAAAATATCTGCCTCCAATGATCAAGGTTCCAGAGGCATATAGTGCTTCACGTTGTACTACTGTGGTTTAATGTCTTACGTTTGCGTTGTTATTAATCTATATATTTAAAACACTAAGGTGATTTTTGTTACCGCGAGATTGAGAGAATGACAGAACCGATTTACTTCGTAATGCATTCTAACGAGAGCTCTTGGCATGTAGATTTGCAGAGTGTCTTTAAAAGGAAAATATATGTTAGGGTATATTTTTAAATTATTAAAGAAAACATTAATATTTGCCGCTCCCGCGCTTGCGCACAAAGACTCTTTTCAACGAGGAAAATGGCGCTTGGTTCCCGCCGCATCTAACTGAGATCTTTGTGTATGAGAATTAAACAGGGTCTCCAATATTGTTAATTATGTATTTAGAATATACACTGAAATAGAATTATAAAATAAGCGAAGTATTGAGGGAGTTAAACTGCAGGATGAGTGTGTATGGTGGTTATGTACCTTGATATTGTTAACATGAACAGTTGTCTGGATGGCCACGCGGCTAGAGTTCCAGTCCAGTATTATTCGAATTACGCATGGTCGAGTGGGTTCGAATCCCACCTTGGTCATATTTTTTATTTCCGTTTTCTTCCTTCTTACCATTGATATTACATTGTCGAGCAGAGTGTCTTTAAAAGGAAAATATGTTAGGGTATATTTACAAATTATTAAAGAAAAACATAATATTTGCCGCTCCCGCGCTTGCGCACAAAGACTCTTTTCAACGAGGGAAATTGGGCTTGCTTCCCGCCGCGTCTAACTGAGATCTTTGTTTATGAGAATTAAACAGGGTCTCCAATATTGTTAATTATGTTCTTAGAATATACATTGAAATAGAATTATAAAATAAGCAAAGTATTGAGGGAGTTAAACTACAGGTTGAGTGTGTATGGTGGTTAGGTACCTTGATATTGCATTAAGAAGACAGTTTTCTGGATGGCCGCGCGGCTATAGTTCCAGTTCAGAAATTTGTATTATGCATGGTCGAGTGGGTTCGAATCCCACTTCGGATGTGTTTTTTATTTCCGTTTTCTTCCTTCTTACGATTGCTATTACATTGTCGAAACATATTTTACTTTTATAATTCGCGTAAAGTATCGGATTCTCCTTTGCCATCTATATATTTAAAACACAAGGCGTTTTCTTTTGTAAATCGCCAACAACTCCCCACTGGACCGATTTTCATGCCGCCCCGGAGGTCCTGGGTTCGATTCCCGGCTCTGCCACGAAATTTGAAAAGAGGTATGAGGACTGGAACGGGGTCTACTCTGCATCGGGTGGCCCAAATGAGTAGAGGGGGTTCGAATCCCATCTCAGCCATCCTGGAAGTGGTTTTCCGTGGTTTCCCACTTCATCTTCGGGCAAATGCCGGGATGGTTCCCACTGTAAGGCCACGGTCACCTCCTTCCCACTTCCTTGCCTAACCGTCCCACTCTTCCCATCCCTTCATCATGCCCCCTGTTCGCTTTGCAGGTGAGGCCGCCTGGGCGTAGTGCTGGTCACACATCCCAGTTGTATCCCTGACTCAGAGTCTCAAGCTCCAGGACACTGCCCTCAGAGGCGGTAGAGGTGCGATCTCTCGCTTAGTCCGTAGGAAAAGCCAACCCTGGAGGGTAAAACGATAGCGAAAATAGCCTTATTTTAATGTGCTATCACTATTGTTTTCTTTAATTCAACAATTATTAGTATTTAATTTCATGAAATTAACTTGCACATAATGTTATTCGCCCATATACAACAATTAGCTTATGCATTCTATCTACAATCCGCCAGCGATTTCATGCTGTTTGCTTTAAGTTATAGATACATATTTCTACATTCCACATCAATACATTTTATTTCCGTTTTACCATTGCATTACAGCATGTGATCGAAAGAGCTAACTGTTGTCCCCAATATCTGCAATCACTTCCAGTAACTGACAACAGATGGCAGTACCTCGCCCATATAGTTCCAATAACCGACAACAGACTGCAGCACCATTGCATCGATATATTTAATACATCAGACATGGCGTGTTTTCACGTGATAGTTATTTATGAGAATTATAAAGGAGGGGAATATTTTCTATGATGTTTCCACGATATGTATACTGAAATAGAGTTATAAAAGAAGGGAAATGTTGAAGAACATTAACTGACAGTTGACTGTGTACGTTATTTATGTACCTTAATATTGCAATTCCTTCCCAATGCTTCGGTGGTCAAGTTGGTAGCGTCCTAGACTAAAAGTTATAATTATGCAATGTCGATATACTCTTAAACTATTAAAGAAAAAAGTAGTTTTCCAGGCACTCGCGCGTGTCCACAATTGCTTTCGCCATGAGAGACACTTGGGAAACATAATTCGTTTGAAGGGCTCCGACATCGTGGTCACTCAGCCCCGTGTACTTTGGTGTGTATGTTTAAAATTTTCTCTGTTGACCTGTGTTATTGCGATGGCTGCATTAAAGTGTGTATTTGTAATTAAGGAGGGGAATGGCAAGGAGACGGCCGAGGCCTAGGAACCGTCCCGGTATTTGCCTTGAGTGGAAGTGGGAAACTACGGAAAACCACATCCAAGATTATTGAGGTGAGAATCGAACCTCCCTCTTCTTAGTTATACTTCAAGAGACCGAGTGTGCCCCGTTTTTGCCCCTAGACCAGAATTACAATTCTTGGCAGGGAAGGAAATGTAACCCGGGTCTCCGGGGCGATAGCCAAGAATAGGTGGGCTTCCATGTGTTAATACGATTTTGGACATGCACGGGTGATAGAATTCTAAAACTGCCTCCATTAGGGTGACTGCCGAAGTGAGTATTGAGTATTGGCCTATGCTCATTCCAGTAGTTGGCGAAGTGATTCTATGTTTCCCAGCAAAATGTACTGCCATAACCTATAACAGGTGATGGAAATTGTTTATTTAGAGCAGTTTCGTACTGTTTGTATCAAAATGAAGATTTTTTTCTGAGCTGCGTTTTCAAGCTATTACAAAAAAAAAAATCGCTGGCAGGAACAACTATAAGGATTTTATTATAGGCGATCAGTCTCATCGCATTCTCCTCAGCAACCAACTTGAGTATGAAAGTGTCTGGACGGGTCATGTTGAACTTCATTGAATAAGACAATGATTATTTGTTTAGAGTACTGAGTCTAACTACGCTGTTGATTTCGGCAATGGAAGTATTATTTGACATTTAATATTTAGCGGCTCCGTGGATGCAGGACACTATTGTGTTATCGAATAATACGAAGCCACATTTAAAATTCAATATAAATAGGCCATTTCAGGAACAATTCCAGATATTATGCAGTACAGTGTAAGGACCGTGACGATCAAATATAAACATTGTTCTACATTGCATTTCTCTTGCGTAATATCTACGCGTGGTTACTTTGGTCTTTACTGTTGTGAGGGTAAAATTGATCTGCTGGAAAATAAAATATTTGACAGGCTGCAAGAATGTAATGATATTAATTTAAAAGTCATTGAACTTAATACAGTAGTTCAAACACATACATCAGCGTTAACAGATTAGATACTGAAGATGAAAGCCAGCTTCTTTATATCCCTACTATAGAATTCTTCAATTCCTTGGAATTAAGGGATTCGCCTCCACATACTCCGAACGTTTGAGCCATAGTTATGCTCCTTAGAAATCTGAACGTTTCCCAAGGACTCCTATATGGAAACATATTAATTGTAAGAAATATGTAAGAAATTGCTTGGATTCGGATATAATAGGTGCATTGATATTGGGCAGAGAGCTCAAATCTTACGACTTGATTTAAAACCTTCCGATAAAACACTTGCAGGTACAGTACATTGTATTTTAATAGGCAACAATTTCCTATTCGCTCGGCATACCTTATCACAATCAATAACGCTCAAGGAAAAACTCTAGAACGTATTGGGCTATTTACCTCATCACGTTTTCAGTCATGAGTAGCATTATGTTGCAATGTTGAGAGTGCTAACTTTTGACGCCCTTAAAGTTGCAATAGTGCTAAGAAGTAATCGTACAAAGAATGTAACTTATATAAGAAGCTTCTTCAGTAAATATTTTTGTCATTGTCCGTCATGTTTTGACGGGTTTCAACTAGTATTTTTTTATTATTATAATAATAATTATTATGATTATTAATAGTACATTATGCAACGAGCCTATAATGGCTATAATTAAGACACGAGTATCTTTATAAAACGAGCGTATGCGAGTTTTATAATTTCCATACGAGTGTCTTAATTACCATTATAGGCGAGTTGCATACGACTGTTTATGTTCGACGATAATTATAACTTGATTATGTTTTAACATAAATATTCATAAATATCTGTGGGATTCAGTTAATTCAGTTAGTGAACAAGGCACGCGGCTTTGGTGACTGAACAGAGCGCATGCGTGGTCAAGGCACTCCGGAAGCAGAGACCATTCAGTTTGCTTGACAACACAGAAATGTTGGATTTTGAGCGCATGCGCGAAGGTATCCTCATCTAATTGGCCACACGACTGTTTCTTGAGTTCTGATTGGTGGGAGAAACTGTTTCATAATGAAAAATAGTGATATAATGAGCCTCATTATGATACAGTTTTCCGACACATAATGTTTACATTTCGACATCGTTGAACATAATCATTATTATAAAACTTAATCGTACGTCCTGTAGACTTTGTGTTGCACTATAATGTGCAGCGTAACAAGCAAAATGTGGTCCGGGGTGGATCTGCACACGGGGGGTGGTTCTCATAAGAATCCATATCACTGCAAACGCTTTGGTTACGTTGTATGGTCTCCCAAGAAGTGTTCCATCCTGGACCACATAATTTTCTTCTTTTTATGCTGCACAACATTGTAAAACACAAAGGAATGACTAGCCTTTCAATACCAAAAACAAAACCGTTTTTCGCTAAACAAAGCGCATTTTATTAGGCTATATGATTTCATGTCTTTGGGCACTTCGTGGACTGTTGGAATCGTATGTTTCCGGCTGCCACCCACTCTGTATAACCTAACGTGAACAATTATATTATACGCTAATATTGAATACCATTTAGAAATCAATAACATTTTAATAGCATCTTGCCGTTTCTCTTACGATCATAAAAATCAAATTAATATCACTTCGGATTAATACAGGCCAGACTAGACCTGAATGGAACACAATACATTAACATGCATAAACATGAAGACAAAGGAAGCGGAAGTGGGCAAGAATACAGTGCCTGCATTGGAAGACAACTCAATGGTCATAACGGGGAATAACACTTTCCTACTCACATCTGCCATCCTGAAAAAATACGTGGATTAATAATTGTACAATTTACACACTTCTCGAAAAAGGGGATTGCAGCTCTAAGATAAGTTTTGTTCCCCGCCCAATTTAATTGAGACTACCTCGTTGTGTAGTGGCTGTCGCTCCGTACGTCCGGGTTCCATTCCCGGCTCTGCAAAGCAATTTAATTCTGATCTGAGGGCTGGAACGGGGTACACTAAGCCTCAGGCAAACCTGATTAGGGTTCGATTCCCACCTTGGCCATCCTAGAAGTGTTTTTCCGTGGTTTCCTATTTCTACTCCATGGAAATGCCGGTATTCCTAACTTAGTCCATTGCATTATAGACTATGATATATATATATATATATATATATATATATATATATATATAAATGTCCCATATGCGTTCATATACCATCCATCCGATTGCGATGAAATTTGAGTGAGTTGTTGTGTGCACTACAGGGAAGGTTTCTGGCTACAAATTATTTATGTAACACAAAAGGGTGAGGGACTTAACAGGAACCCTTAAATCCCACAGTAGCCCAATTGCACAATCTGTATACTTGTGACATCGCAATGCAAGGTGTGAGAATGGCTTGCTGATTCATCGCGAGGTGACATGCTCTCTCACCACAGCTCTAATGCAACGTGTAAGTGTGTCTATCATACTCTTCACACCAATTATCTATTATTTTTACCAGCTGGCGTGGATCAATGGTAAAGTACAATAGGTAGCGCACGAGTAGATTCAACAAATAAGTGACGGCGCATGAATCGTTTCAAATCCTTTGAGTTCATATGCCATTCATCCGATTGCGAATAAACTTTAGTCAATTGTTGTTCACACTCCAGGAAAGGTATTTACAATAGGTAGCCCTCGAGTAGATTTTTTCCGAATTAGAAAATCCATTTTACAATAAATAGTGTGAGAGTCGTTTCAACAAATAAACTTCGGTGAACATTTTTGCACGCCCCAATGAATTTGATCTGTTACTATGCAAGGACTGGGAACCCCATACGTCTGTCATCATAGGCTATATAGTCATCCATGTGATCCACATTCATCCGATTGCGATTGAACTTCAGTGAATTGTTTTGCACACTCCAGGAAGGGTATTTACAACAGGTAGCGCACGAGTAGACCTTTTCCAAATTAGAAACTCCAACAGCTCATTCTCTAGATGCAACGAGTATCGGCTTAAGGGGACCAATGACTGAAATTTCGTGATTTTCTTAAAAAATCGAGTTGCTAAATTACTGTTCAAAAATCACTCCAAACCTTCTATTATCGGAAAATGTCATAATATTTCAGATTCCGCCATTTCTAAATGTTGTACAGTCATTTTAAAGAGCTGCTGCATGGGTGTTTAACTCGTTCTACCACGTCCAACTCACGGTGGCGTCACTATATCGTATATTCTGCCGTTCCCTTCTGAATTTGGCTCCAAAGTTTTACAGATAATAGTGGTGTGGTGTCAACGCTTCATTATATTCAACTGTTCAGTTCACAATCATTATAAATACTATTGCCATTGGTCTATTTTGAAAATGTTCATCTGAAAACTTGAGGCCTACACCAGAAAATTATAAGCATTGCTAGGATTAATTTTTACAATATCAATACATCGTAAACAAGAATTAGGTATTATTAAAGCTGTTGTGCAGTTTAACATGGGATGTGTAACAGCACTTGAAATCGTACAGAGAGTCAGAGGGCAGTCAGTAACATTATGCGCACTGAAGATTGGCAAGAAGCAGGATGAACAACGTTGCATCCATAGCAAAAAAAATGAAGAAAGGATGAAGAAAGAGAGAAGAGAATAGTCCATAAATGGAAGAGAATAGCAATGGAAGAGAAGCATAAGAAGTCTGAAGGGGTCACATTCAGCGCAGGACAATTCTGAAGCATACAGGTTTATTCAAAACTTTACTTACTTATTTCTCATCTTTCATTTTTTCAGTGCTCTGCTTCCTGTAAAAAGTTCCTTGTGGTGCAATTCGAGGTCGATTCTCATGAAACTTTCTGGAGTTATACTGACATGTTCAACTAATTAAACTTACTTATAAAGAATTTTATTTATGGATTAGAAATGACACGGCATGCATTTGATTATGACTATTTTTTTTTCAGAAATCAGAAAAACAGTAATTTAGAACAATTTAGTGGCATGCATATTTTAAAAGGAATTCTCTTTTTAAATACGTTTTATTTATATGTGTGTGTAAAAACCGTTTTCAAATTTTGAGGTCAGAAAAGTCAAAATTGTGACGCGAGGAGCTTTTTCAGTGTTGCACACCAAAATATCACCAAAAAAATAATTAGAGAAGTTTGACTCGACCTATTATCTGGAAACTTTGTACAAAAAGTAATATTTACTGTACAAATATGGTCACAAAATTTCGTGCTGATATCAGCAAAATTGTAGAAGTTGAATATTTCAGTAATAGGTCCCCTTAAGCCAGCAAATTAAGGTTGAGACTAGGAAAATATCAAAGGTAGAAATCTGAATTAAGTTACCTATATCAGTTGTAGAATTTCACCATGTTTGTTTAGTAATCGTTTCTTTTTCATTAGCCTATTTTTAGGCTATCATTAAGGGCAAATCCGAGGAAACGGTCGAAAGCATCACCAGAATTTTAGGACATATCGACCAGGAAAAATAAACCATATTGGCAGGTGACTTCAGCTGCCGTCTGGACATACCAAACAGAAAAGGAAGAGCCCTAACGGAACTGATGCAAGAAGAGGGCTTCCAACTAATCAACAAGAAAGAAAGTCCCACATACATTGCACACAACGGAACCAGCACCATCGACTTAATTTTCTATCGCGGAAGAAAGATAAAGCTAAAGGGACACGCAGTGCTGGGAAAGGATTCCTGGGATACTACCAGGAAACACTTACCAGTAAGAGCAACCTTCCAACTCCAAAAGAACCCAGGACGAGAGCCCAAGGAAACGCGAAGATGGATACCCAGACTATTAGACACAGAATCCCTCAGCCAGACCCTTGACCATGGCCAGGTCATGAAACTCATAGAAGGAGAACTGGACACCGCCATGCGAATACTTCAGGACTGGCTATTGGAAGCAACTCCAGGCCCACCTCCAAAAGGAGAAGCAAGCCGTGGTTCGACACAGAATGCTATGAAATAAGAAATAACGTCCTAGGAAGTGTAAACAGTCATAAAAATCGAGAAAAGTATAATCAGGAAAGAAGGACTTATGTTAACCTACTTCGCGCAAAGAGGAAAGAATACGCACTCCGAAAAGAGCAGCAGCAACTGAGAGAAGCGGAAAATAAACCGTATAGAGTCCTAGATGCAAGAAGAAGCACCGTGGTACCAAACATCCCGATGGAGACATGGGAAGTCCACTTCACAGAACTCCTACAACTGGCAATACTTCGAGCAACAAGACGAACCAAGAGAACATACGGAAGGAGAAATGCCACCAACCATAACAGAAGCTGAAGTCTGGTCAGTAATACAGAGAAGCAAGCCTGGAAAAGCAGCAGGACCGGTCAACATTTCAAATGAAATCATCGAGGCATCACTCTCATACACAATAAGAATATGGACACCCCTGTACAACAAATGTATAGAACTCCGAAATATACCGAACTCCTGGAGGAAATCAACAATCAAGATAATATACAAAGGCAGGGGACCACATGATGCACCCGACTCATACAGGGGGATTGCGCTTGAATGTGCAGCCTTCAAGATGTTATCCAACGTCATACCAGAAAGAATCTTCGAGCGATTAATGGAAGAGACACCAGAGGAACAACACGGATTCATACCAGGAAGATCGACAATCCAAGCAATACAGAAAGTACTACGATACATAGGTGAAGCACTAAGTCAACCCAAAGGCAGCGCATACGCGACCTTCGTAGATTATCAACAAGCTTTTGATGGAGTGAACAGGAACATTCTCATCCAAAAATTGAGGACAGTTCTAGGACCAGAAGACCCTTTCCTTAGCCTCATAACAAGCATACTGCACAGCAACGTAATAAGCATATGTGACGGTCAGCTAGAATCAAGGAACATAAAACGGACAAACGGAGTTCTACAAGGTGACCCTCTAAGCCCGATACTTTTCAACATGCTCACAAACGACGTAGTTCAAAAGATCACAACGGAAGGGGTAAAAATACTGCTCTATGCAGATGACATGGTGATCCTAAGGAAAAACAGGGAAGCGATGCAGCAAGCTATCAATAGGTTAGAGCAGGGGTCTCCAAACTTTCCAGCCTTAGGGTCATACTGATTACTCCAGTAAGTTCCGAGGGCCAAAACCATATTATCATTGTTGCCGGTGGTAAAAAGTGAAATAGTCCACTGATGAAAAAAAAAAGTCCGAAAAAGTACGCAACGTTGAAAAAAGGCTGCAAATCGGACTAAAGTCCGCAAAACGGCAAAACTGCATATTATTAATTTTCCTGTCATTATCTGTAATTTCTAGATTAGTCGTAGAGTACGAGCCATGAGGAGTAACGTGACACGACATCTGGTGGACACAAGCGGAAATAGGTAGTACCTTCTATCGCTAACAGATGGCGCTAATAGCACGTACAGAGTAATCTCGTTGGTTCGAGAGAGTTCTGGTGTCTTCCACTCACTTCTAGATGGCAGTAATTGGAATATATAAGAAGGCTAGTTGCGTAACCACAAGTCAGTTCCTATGACACTGTTGTGAAATAAAATAGTGCGTACCTCCTTAAAACGTGTTTGTGCGTGTTTAAGTTTAAGACATCTTTGTAACAGTTTTTGATTTGAATTGTTGCTTTTGTGTGTGATTTAGTAGTATGGAAAAGAAGCGAAAAATTGATAGTGAATGCAGAAAATTCACAGATGAGTGGAACATTCAGTATTTCGTAATTGAGTCCAGTAACAAGGCGCTATGTTTGATTTGCAATGAAAGCATAGCCGTTCTCAAGGAATATAACATTAAACGTCATTATGAAACAAAACATTTTCAAAATTACTCAAAATATACAGGAAGTTTTCGGACAGAAAAATTCGAAGCTATGAAGCGCGGATTGAAATCGCAGCAATCTTCATTTACAAAACTCAAAACCGAACAAGAGGCTGCAACTCGTGCCGGCTTTCGTGTGGCTCTTGAAATTGCAAAACGTGGAAAACCATTCACCGATGGAGAAATGATCAAAGAATGCATAATTTCAGCAGCCGAAGAACTGTGCCCTGAAAAGGTAAATTTATTAAAAACTGTCAGTATGTCAGCAAACACTGTGGCTCGAAGGGTAGAAAACATCGCTGAAAATATATCCTCTCAACTGTTCGACAAAAATGGAGATGTTGAGTGGTTTTCTTTGGCCTTGGATGAGTCAACGGATATGTCAGATACTGCTCAGGTGTTGATTTATATTCGAGGAGTAGATAAAAGCTATGAAGTACATGAAGAACTTCTTGATATGTATAGTATTCATGGCACAACTACTGGTACAGATATTTTTAAAGGAGTTGAAATGGCCATTAATCAAAAGAACCTTCGATGGAAAAACTTGAAATGTATTACAACTGATGGAGGCAAAAACATGAGTGGGAAAGATAAAGGAGTGGTCGCTCTTGTGTCAAAGGCTGTAGAAAATGACGGTGGTTCAAAACCATTAGTCTTACATTGTATCATTCATCAACAGTCTTTGTGCGGAAAATGTTTGGAATATGTCTGAAGTTCTGAAACCAGTCATATCAACTGTTAATTTTATGAGATCTTTTGGGCTGAATCACCGACAATTCCGACAATTTATTGAAGAGATTGGAGAAAATGACTTACCTTGTCATACTGCCGTACGTTGGCTTAGTTGTGGGAAAGTCCTTCAGCGCTTTTTTGAACTTCGAGCAGTGATCGAAATTTTTTTGAATGAAAAGCATCGCCATCTTACTGAATTACAAAACAACGCATGGCTGTGGAAGTTAGCATTCTATGTTGATTTGACAAAACATGTGAACGAACTGAATTTGAGATTCCAAGGAGAAAACCAGCATCTTCCTGATTTATACACTAATATCAAATCATTCCGGAAGAAATTGATACTGTTTCAATCACAACTACGAAGTAAATGTTTTTCACATTTTAAAACAAGTGAAATATTCAGCCACACCACTGAGACTGAGTTTCCTATCGATTTTGCAATCGAAACTTTGAGTGCTTTGAAAATAAATTTTGATACTCGTTTCTCGGACTTCGATGCCTTTGTGAATCAAATTAAGATTTTTCAGGATCCTTTTGATACTGACATTGAAACCCTAGCCCCGGAACTTCAAATGGAAATGATTGAACTACAGTGCAGTGATATAATTAAGAACAAATATCAAAACTCATCTTTGTTGGAATTTTATAAGAGTCTTCCACTGACACAATTTGATAATTTGCATAAATTTGCTCGTGGGCTGTTTTCTGTTTTTGGTACTACTTATTTGTGTGAGAAGACCTTCTCCAAAATGAAGTACACAAAAAATGTTTACAGATCTAAATTAACTGATGAGCATCTTAAATCTCTTTTAATAATTGGTACAAGTAAAATTAGTCCACAACTACAAACTATTGTCAGTGGAAAATCTCAATTACATAAATCTCATTAGTATTTCATATGTCTGCATGTTATACATGTCTTTAACTCATTACAATTCTGTGTTTCTTTATCCAACTTATCACAAAAACAATAACAATAAGCCTACAACAATGTTATGAGTAATTAGCCCATGACCATATCAATGTAGATGTCATTGTCATATTAATAATTATTCAACATAAAATTAGAATACTTCAGTAAACTAAATTTAATTTGCTATAAAAAATTATGTTCTCTAAAAGGAGTTTTCAAGTATGCTAGCTCTCCGCGGGCCGGACAAAATCTGTCCGCGGGCCGGATGTGGCCCCCGGGCCGTAGTTTGGAGACCCCTGGGTTAGAGGAATGGACGAAAGAAAACGAACTTAAAATAAACCAGAACAAGACAAAAGTAATGAAGTTTCGCAAAGGCGGACGAATATCCTCGAAGGATGTCTTCACATGTGGGGATCACAGTTTAGGCATAGCGTAGGCGTACAAATATTTAGGGGTAACTCTGCAGGTCACCGGATTCACCTTCACAAGACATGTTGAGGAAAGATCAATCTCCGCAATAAAAGCCACAATGGAAATCAAAAGACTTCATAGCCTCTCACTAGAAACATAAATTTCACTGTTCAATCCGAAAATCGCCCCAATAGCATCATACGCAATTTAAATAATTTGTCCACACTTGAACTACAAAAACATCAAAGACCTGGATAGAGTTAAAGCCAGATATCTCAAGAAAACACTGTGCGTATTGAAGTACGCCCCAACCAGATTAGTTTATCAACTGGTGGGAACAAAAACATTTATAGAAGACCTTATATTAAAACACAACCTGATTCAAACACAAGCATGCATCAAGTTCCTGGAAGAAAGAGCCCAGAAATCAACAGAAATAGACCCCGAATTCTACCGCACCCCAGCCATGAAGGAGAAGGAATGGAGATCAGCCGGCTACGAACTACGACACTTCTACACCCGAGGAGCAATGCACGGCCTCCACCATAAAATCTGCAACAGGAAAGGTTACCACAACGCCGACAGTCAATGCAGCTGTGAACTCTGCAACCAAAGCTGCACACAGTATCACCTATTTGAATGTACAAAAAGAACAATGTCAATCTCGTACTATGCAAAGGACGAATGTCAATGATATCTGTTATGTAATAATTCTGTACACATTGTGTTTAATTCCAATAATAATAATTAAGGGCAAATGGAGTGAAAATGCACATTACTTTTACTACTTTTGCAGTGAATATTGTGACGAATTAATTAAAATTATAATATCACGCAGGCAGTGGGTTAATCACTCGCTCCTCTTAAATAAACTGATTACGGAAACTGAAGCGAAATTACAAAACCGGACGGATAACCTGATGACGACTTTTGGCATGAAGAGGACTACGAAAATCGGTTTCTGGAATGTGAGGACCTTGATGGAGAAAACCAGACTGAAACAAGTGACACGGGAGATGAAGAACTATGGGCTGGATATCCCAGGATTGAGTGAAGTGAGGTGGCCAGGATTTGGTGAAATACAGACAACAGATGGAATTACATTTCTCTATTCTGGGGGCGATGATGAACACAGGGATGGAGTGGGGTTGCTGCTCAACAGAAATGCAAAGAGAAGCCTTATGGAGTGGAAGCAAATTTCTAGTAGGCTCATGTTTGCTAGGTTCAAGACAAAGATCAGGAATGTGATCATCATCCAATGCTATGCGCCTACAGAACAGTCTGAGCCAGAGAAGAAGGAAGAATTCTACCAAATGCTGCGAGATGTCACAAGAAAAACAAGTAAGAAGGACATTCTCATTGTTATGGGAGACTTCAACGCGAAGGTGGGCTCAAACAATGAGGGGTTGGAGCAGATCATGGGTAAACATGGCCTTGGTGAGATGAATGACAATGGGGAGAAATTTACGGAATATTGCGCCAGTCAGGATTTGGTGATGGGTGGCACGGTATTTCCTCATAGGTGGTTCCACAAGGTCACCTGGGTGTCTCCTGATCAAGTCACAGAAAATCAAATTGATCACATCGCGGTGAGCAGGAGGTTCAGAAGAAGCTTGGAAGATGTTAGGAACAAGAGAGGAGCGGACGTTGGTAGTGACCATCATCTTGTGGTTGCCAACTTCCGCATGAAGATCGTCGCAGTCCGCCGAAAGTTTAACACTCGGCACAACAAGTTTGATGTGGGCAAGCTTAAGAACCAGCAGAGATTGGACCAATTTAAACTAGAGCTCAGAAATAAATTCCAGGTGTTGGACTCCGAGACAGAGAAGGACGTGGAGACTGTGTGGAGCGAGGTAAAGAATATATTCGTGGAAACCAGTGAGATGCAGCTCGGGTACAAGAACTACCTGCGGAAAGAATGGATATCCGATCAGACCTGGGACAAGATAAATTATAGGAAGGAGATTAAGGCCAAGCTTAACACCTGCAAGACTAGGCAGCAGAAGGCTCTCACACAAGCAAAGTATTCAACAGCAAACAGGGAGGTAAAGAGGAGTGTACGGAAGGATCATAGGAGGTGGATTGATGAGCAGGCGGAGAAAGCAGAAGAAGCGGCAAGAAGAGGGGACGTTAAGGAGCTCTATGGCATCACAAAGATGCTTTCGAAGAAAGGTTTTAATAAAACTAGGCCTGTGAAGAGCAAGACGGGCGAGATCCTCACGACGTGTGAACAGCAGCTGACAAGATGGAGAGAACACTTTGCGGAGGTTCTTAATAGAGATAGAGGACCAGAAAGTTAGCAGCGAGGAGAAGATGAAGAGGAAGCAGAAAGTGACCCGGGCATCAGCCTCGACTCCCCAACTCGGGGCGAAATACGGACAGCGTTGAAGCAGATGACATGCGGGAAGGCACCAGGTCTGGATAATATCCCAGCGGAAGTACTGAAAGCAGACATGGATATTACGATCGATCCGCTGCACCCGCTGTTGGAGAAGATCTGGAAGGAGGAGAAAATACCAACCGACTGGAAGAAGGGGTTGATAGTCAAGTTGCCGAAGAAAGGGGACACCACAAACTGTAACAACTGGAGGGGTATCACCTTACTGTCCATTCCAAGCAAAGTGCTGGCGAGAGTCATCCTGAATCGTATAAAAGACTGCGTAGAAAAAAGGCTTCGGAAGGAACAGGCTGGATTTCGACAACATCGCAGCTGTGTGGATCTCATCAACACCCTCCGAATCATCTTGGAGCAGAGTGTGGAGAGGCGGAAAACCCTTTACCTCACATTTGTTGACTTCGAGAAAGCCTTCGACTCCGTAAATCAAAGAATCATGTGGAAGACCCTCGTGGAATATAAAATTCCAACAAAGATCATCAGAATCATGGAAGAGATGTACGAAGGGTATGAGTGCCAGGTTCTTCACGAAGGCAAATTAACAGAAAAGATAAAGGTCAGTTCCGGAGTGAGACAGGGGTGTGTCCTTTCCCCCACTCTGTTCCTGTTGGTCCTGGATAGTGTGATGAAGAAGGTAATGGGAGGACGGAAGAGGGGTATTCAATGGGGTATAAATGACAGGCTTGAAGATCTGGATTTCGCAGACGACATTTGTCTTATGGCACAACGGTACCGAGACATAGAAGATAAGCTGGGGAGGTTGCAGAGAGAAGCAGAACGTGCAGGACTGATGATCAACACCAACAAGACCAAAGAGATGAGGATAAATTCTGACATCACGACTAGTTTGACAGTCAACGGAAAGGACATTGAGCGAGTTGAGTCCTTCCTCTCTACCTTGGAAGTATAGTCACAAATGATGGGGGAGCAGAGGAAGATGTTCGAAGCCGTATCAGGAAGGCAAATGGTGCCTTTGTCCAGCTCTACTCCATCTGGAGAAATAGAAACATTTCCAGGAAGACCAAGCTCCGCCTTTTCAATAGCAACGTAAAGTCGATTCTTCTCTACGGCTGTGAAACATGGAAAGTCACAAAACCGATCAACAACCAGCTACAGGTGTTCATTAACAGATGTCTGCGTCGCATCATGAATGTGAGGTGGCCAGACATAATCTCAAATGAAGATCTTTGGACCATCACCAATCAACAACCGATTAGCATCCAGATCAAGGAGAGGAAATGGCGCTGGATTGGTCACACACTAAGGAAGCCGGATGGAGCTATTGAGAGGGCGGCGCTAGACTGGAATCCTCAAGGCGCCAGGAAGCGAGGTCGACCTAAGAAGACCTGGAAGAGGACGATCGAAAATGAAATTGCAGAGGTGGACAAGAACTGGAGTCAAGTGAAGAGAATGGCCAGGAACCGTACTGCGTGGAGAAATTTCGCCAAGGCCCTATGCTCTGGAAGGAGCGGCAGGAATTAAGTGAAAATCCACAGCCTGCTTCCAGTCTCCGCCATCTAGCGGCGTGGATATGAACTGTGCCGGCTGCCGAGGCCTGACGCACTCCTCTGGGGCAATGATTAAATGAATGACAGATGGAATGAAATTTTGACAGGGAAAACCGGAGTACCCGGAGAAAAACCTGTCTGCCCCCGTTTTGTCCAGCACAGATCTCACATGGAGTGACCGGGATTTGAACCACGGACCCAGCGGTGAGAGGCCGGCGTGCTGCCGCCTAAGCCACGGAGGCTTCGCAGGAATTAAGTAAGTATAATATCACGCAATGGACTCTTCTAATAGTTTATCCCCGGAATTACAAGAATTGTTGTTGTTACGAGGCCAAGGTAAATTAACACGTCTGATGAATCTTTGCCGTTTTGAAGTGAGGGCGCCGCCAACTGTTTACATCTGTCTGTCAATACATCGGGACTAGTGTGAGGCAAGAGGGGAGGTTTGTATGCTTCACATCAATTGTAATTGGCACAAGGAGATCGCGTGCTTTTTTATTTCTGGTACCAATATATTAATTATAGTCTACTTGTAGCATTAATTCTACACTACTCTTCCGTTAATGCCTTAAAATATTCACACAACACTAAATTGAAATGCCCAATTGATTAATCACAAAACTCGTGCCGCAGTGATTCAACAGCACACAGTGCAGAATGTACCGATATCTCCGTGAAAACAGGTTGCGTCACCCCACTGACAAACTGTAGATCATGCATCTACCACCGGCAAGGCTTCGTCAAACTGGTAATAACCCATTGTATTGCAAGCATGTTGTTTCCATAGTTCATTTAAAATGCTTAGTTCACAATACAAATTAAACACTAATTAGGGCAGGGCGCGGATTTTAATGACCTAAGAAATCCTAAAAAAATACCTATAAAATGCCCCCAAAATCTTGGAAAATTATATATTCAAAAAAAACTTAAAAATGTTTTAAATGGCTTTAAACAAACAAAATCATGTTAAAAAATTGAAAATCTTACCTTAAAATTATTACCAGCTATCCTCTCCATTGCAGTAAATGACCATGTACATTCCAAGATTCTCGAATTTGAAGAAACGGCGGATGTCGGTGAGGACATTGTTGTAGCCTACATTGAGAAGCTTCTTTCTACTTCCGCAGAGACCGTATGAGCATACTTAAACAGCGACGAACCTCCTGAAAGTACTTGGACTATCGTGCAAAAAGTTTTGTATCCTGGATTATTGTCTAATACGGTTCTAAATTTCCTTAAGACCTTCTTGCCAATATCACCAGTCATGCTATTCAATGTAGCTTTAACATTCTCAGCCAAAGTTACAGCTTTATTCAGTGCAATTCTCCTTTCTTGAAGACTTAGTATGGTAGACGGTAAGCAACCATAGTTTAACTTGATAAAAGCTAATTGTCCCTCTATTTCATCATCGTTAAACACCTGTTGGGCTAGTTCAATCGCTGTAGCTTCTTCTGCGTAAAGGGTGTTTACAAAGGATTCCACTGTTTTAAAATGTTCACAAAGATAAAAACAAGCTTCTAGCCAAGATCCCAAACGAGTTATTCTTATTATGGATTGTGGAAGTAATGGAACACCAGAGGAATGGTCTTGAATTTTCTCTGCGTGAGGGTGGTTTGACGAAAATCTTTTTAGTATTTGAAATAAGTGAATCCACTAGCGGAAAATGTGACCTAACTTCTTCTGCTACTATATGCAATCCATGCGCCAAACAGGTTGCATGTATCATTCGCGGATAAAAGTCCTTGATTGATTTTACCGCTTTAACTATATATGGGGCGGAATCAGTGATAAAAAGGCAGCACGTCATCATGCCGGATCCCATCAGGCCACAACTACATAGAATTAGTGAACAGGAAACATATAGCTGAATGATTTACTTTCTGCAGAACTTCAAAAGTCAACAAAAATATTTTACGTGGTACATCGAACTCTTATCTTCCCTACTATTAGATTGGCTACGTACCGACCTTCAGTGTCGGTCCTTTCGTCAATGGAAACTTATATTTTCTTTCCTGTGACGTTCTGTCTAATATTTTGCATAGTTTTATCATAGCACAAAGGAATGTTATTTTTCTTAAAGTTCACTCGTCCGATAAAGAACGTCCCATGTGATGTTCCAGATAGCTTTTCAGCGTTTGCAAATATTCCATTAAAAAGTTGAACAACCAGTCACTAACACGTCGCACATCTCCTTACAAAACTCGGATGATGTATCCACTTTTTTCCCTATACTCGGAGAAAGTAGCATATGCGACTTTTTTCGTTTGTTGGAATTTTCAACAGCCCGCTTATGTTTCTTGCGCCCGATATGCTGTCACACTGTGAATCCTTTCTTGCCGCTACCTTAACTTCACAAAGCTTACAGAATAACACAGAACCATCGGTCGTAGAAACTTCCTCGCCAAACTCACCATGTTATTTACTTTCGGCATTATTGTAGGCAGTAGGAAACTCGTAGTTACAAAAGGTAGGAAACAAGCATGCACTACCGAACTCATCGAGATCAACTGGTTCACTGACCTGGAGCGAGAAGACGTGCCGATTTAGCGGAGCTATATAGGCCAATGCAAGCCAAGTCCCATATACAGAGAGAGAGGGTATTCCCTCATGTCATTCAATCCAAACAGAGACCATGCGATGGAAAGAGATGGTTTAACTTACTGTGCTACGGGTCATTATAATTGCCACAAATGTAAATAAAAGACCCGAAAATTTTGTAAAGTGTAGCCGAAAGAAAATGACAAAAAAGTTCTGAAATGTACAAAAACGACCTAAAACTTTAAAAATAGAGAAAATGATAAAAAAGAATGCTCTAAAAACTTTGCATTTCTGTGATCAGAGACTCGTATACGGGATTTATATGTTTACGGGCATTGCGTAGGACACAAGGAAAATAAGATGACACGTAATCAATATCCGTGCCCTGCGTAATTACTATAACAATGTCATGTTGGCTTTTAATTTCACTAATATTATTTTATGCCTCTTCATTGTAATTCCAAAGTACGATAACGGCAATTCAAGCTACAGTATATGTTCCATGAGTACTGCAAAACTATATTTAACCACAAAAACACGCTGCGTGTTTTAAGACGTGATGCCTACGGACTCGGATCATTCTTTCATACAACTCTCAAATATCAAAGGTGTGATTCTCGGACGCTAATATTTAACTTAGAATACACTCGCATACCTACTGATAGCATAATTATCTATTTACACTCTTAGATAGATTTCAAGTTCGTCTGGCTGCGTGGCTCAGGGGTAACGTTCTCGCTTGCTGAGCCCAAGGTTGCAGGTTAGTAACCTGGCGCAGTCAGCTGGCATTTGAGGGTGCGCAAATGCGAGGGAGCCGTGTCAGTACATTTACTGGCACGTTAAAGATCCCCTTCGGGGCAAAATTCCGGCACCCCGGCGTCTCTAAAAGCCACTGTAGTTAAAAGGGACGTAAAACCAATAACATTATTATTATTATTATAGATTTCAAGTTCCTTCTTCTTCTTCTGCGCGAATGGGTCTCCTAGGGTCACGCGGAATCAACACTTATTGGCCTTGATGTTTGCCCAATAACTCTGATAGGTCTTCTCTCTTCTCCCTCAAAACCCCGTGTATGTGTAATTTTCCTAATTTCCTCTCGATCCTTGAAATTGGGAAAACCTAATTCAGCCAAGTCCTTTTCCGCCTGTTTGTACCAATTGGACCTTGTTGCCTTTTTTCTGCAAAAACGTACAGATTTTATTTGTTAACCTAGTTGGGTCCATTATGTCCAAATGTCCTATGAATTGGATCCTTCTCATACGGATTGTGTCTGTGATTTTAGTAATTTTTAAATGGACGTCAGCATTAGGTTTCGGAAGGTGAATTCCATCTTTGATTCTTGGTCCCAAATTTGTTCGCATGATTTTGCGTTCCTTAATCTCCAATTGATTTCCCTGTGTTTTATGTTGTAGATTATGTGTCTCGGCTGCATAAAGGGCTGCAGGCAAGACTACTGTTTTATAATGTTGAATTTTACAATTCCAAGAGAGGCATTTTTTGTTATAAACTTGTTTTGTCAAATGGAAAGCAGTTTCCATTTTCTGTAGTCTTGCTTCTATAGTTTTTCTTTTCGTTTTCCAGTTTCATTGATCCATTCACCTAAATACTTGCAGTCTTTCACTCGGAAGACCTAACAATTACCAATGCGGAGTGTATTTGGAGCAGTTTTAATATCCGTCACAAATTTTGTTTTGTCAAAAGAAATCCGTAAGCCGATTTTTGCTGCTTGTTCTTGGAGTAATTCAAGTTGTTTCTGGACATCAGAAATGTTTGGAGCATTTAACGCCATGTCATCCACAAATGCCAAAGGGTCGAGTGTTATCCCTTGTTTTGGTCCTAGTCTATGGGATGGAGCATCAGCTCGTCTCCATTCTCGGTCGACTTTTTCGTGCGCACAATTTAACAACAATGGATATAATCCATCTCCTTGACGTATCAATTGAAAATTCTGCGCTCAGTCCTCCCATAAATGTAACATTTGAACTTGTATTCAAGAGGGTATCTCTGATGATCGATGGTGTCTTGCGATCTAATCCAAATTATGGGAGTACAGAAACACGGGATTCACGGTCAATGGTGTCATAAGCCTCTGCAAAGCCAACAAAAGTAATGACATAATTTTTGTTTGACATTTTACGGACGCAAGACATTGAAACTCAGCAATATACCATCTTTTTGTAAGACATTGAGTTTTTCAAATTGATAATTTGCTCTGTACACGATCGGCCTTTCCGGATCCCACCTTGGTATTCACCAATCTGCGGATCCAGTTGATGATAGGCACGGTTCAAAAGGGCTTTGGATAAAATTTTGTAAGTTACCAAGAGTAATGAGACCCCTCGGTAATTGTTTGCATTCGTTTTGCTACCTTTCTTGTATACTGGATGGATGATCGCCATCTTCCAATCTGGAGGAATTTTTTCAGTTTGGCAGATTTCATCAATAATTTCTTTGAGTTTGATGATGATGTCTTCACCTACATTTTTCCATAGTTCTGCAACGATCTGTTCCTCTCCCGACGCTTTGTTGTATTTCATGGATTGGATTATTTCCTGAATTTCCTGTAGGTCCGGTGGTTCAGAGTCTGGATTCCGCCGAGTATGACAAAATTGAAATGTTTCCTGGGGTTTCTCACAATTGAGTAGTTTACCAAAATAATCTGCAAGAAGTGCACAATTTTCAGAGTTGGGCGATGTTCCCAAGGTCGTTTTGAAACTGGAGAGAAGGTGGGGAATATTTAGTTAATTTCTGCTTGAATGTTCTATAGTAATTTCTAGAATGATGTTTCTTGAAGTCCTCTTCTACAGTATGTATGTCTACCCCTTATTATTCCCGTTTTCCAACGGGGTCGGGGATGAGATGCGATGAAGTCCTTGTGGCGATGGTTTTTACGGCCGGATGTCCTTCCTGACGCCAACCTCATGAGAGGAGTTAATGAGAGATGAAATGAATGATGGTGAATGAAACTGGACAAGGATGTGGAAGGAAGCGGCTGTGGCCTGTCAGAAGGTACCGTCCCAGCATTTGCCTGGTGTTGAAAATGGGGAAACCACGGAAAACCATTTCCAGGACGACCGACGGTGGGGCTCGAACCCACGCGTCTACCGAGTCAGCAGAGAGCTTGGCCCCATGACCTAATGCTGCGCTTTAGCCAGCGTGGCCACTACAGTCGGTGAAGTCCTCTTCTACAGTATATCTTTTAATTTCGTGTTTTTCATGTTTTTTACGAATCACTCTTCGCGATTTTGTTACTGTTTTTCTAACATCTTGAAGATATCGTAGCGTTCTTTCATTCTTGTTGCACATCCAGTTCAGCCATGCTTTTTGGCTTCTTGTCATAGGTTTATGAGGTGGTCACACTCATCAGTCCACCATGCATGTTTCCGTACCCTGGTTAGAGGTGCAATTTTTTCAGCCGTTTTTAGAAGTTCAGCTTGAGTTGCTGCCAATTCTGTGGGGTTAACTTTTGTGTCTCTTGCGTGAACTCCATTCTATTTTGTATAAGATGGACATCATATTGACGGGGTGGTAATTTTGGAGCGAATTTCCTCCTTTCTGGGATAATGTCCAAAGAGAATTTTGTGGGTTAATGGTCAGAGTCCAGATCTAATCCTTTGAGGACTTTAAGTTTGATGATTTACGCCGCGTTGGAACGAGAGAACAGTACGTGGTCCAACTGAAATTCACCCAATAGTGGATTTGGTGAAATCCAAGTCCTAGTTTTTGATGATTTTTCTCTCGAAAAATGTTGATTTAAAAAATAAATCATGGTTCCTGCATATCTCTATTAGTCTCATGCCATTCCTGTTAGTTTGATTATGACCTGACCATTTACCAACCCAGTGTTTATACTCCTTTTCTTTGCCAATCTGGGCATTGACATCGCCCATTAAGATCTTAACATGTTTTATTGGGATTTTCTAAAGAACATCTTCTAACAAGTTCCAGTATTCGTCTACTTTATCAACGTCCTGTCTGTTGGTAATATTGGTTGGTGCATGTCCATTGACTAGCGTGTAGATCTTATTAGCTGATTTAACTGTCATGATGGTGGAAAGTCGACCTGAGAAGGATTTAAAGTCCACAATAGAATCAAGTACTGTCTTGTCTACTATAAATCCAGTACCGAATTGAGGACAATTTGGCATAGCTCTTACACCAGGCTTTCCCTTATATATTCTGAACCCTTCCGATTCAAAAGGGTGCTTGATTCCTGAAAAGCGACGATTCGAATTCTCCGTTCTCTAGATTTGTCAAGAATATTCTTAAGTTTTCCCTTTTTCAAGAGGGAGTTGACATTAAAAGTCATTAACCACAGTCTTGAATTTGGTCTGATTTTGTCTTTACGGGGTTTTGAGGCACTCTGATTTACCTCATGGCACACTACTGTGGTCTCCTCAGAATCCGAATAGACCACAAGCGGTTGTTCAACCGTGGGATTTGACCCACTGGGGTAATAGGTTTGTATAGGTGCACTATTCATACTGATAAACTTGGATAATTGACCGAGTTTTCAGTCGAGTTAAACTCAAAGAGTTCCACTTCTGAGTATTGGTATGTCAGCCGCCACTAACATGTGAACAGATGCTGTCGGGGTACCGCCACTAACATGTGGGACCGTCGTGCCCGTACAATTGATATATGGCAACCATATACACACATCAAAAAAAGTTTTGCATCACCTCGGTTCCAAGAGTTCCGGAACCGTTAAATACAAAGGGAATAGAGATCAACACAAACAACATTTCAGCTCGTTTTATTGCTCATGAGACCCACACATTGCATGTTGTACCATCATACAGCTAGACTTTCAGCATTTGTGGTCCAGATTGCAGTACACACCACTACCTCTAATACCCAGTAGCACGTCCTCTTGCATTGATGCATGCCTGTATTCGCCGTGGCATACTATCCACAAGTTCATCAAGACACTGTTGGTCCAAATTGTCCCACTCCTCAACGACAATTCGGCGTAAATCTCTCAGAGTGGTTGGTGGGTCAAGACGTCCATAAACAGCCCTTTTCAACATATCCCAGGCATGTTCGATAGGGTTCATGTCTGGCGAACATGCTGGCCACTGTAGTCGAGCGATGTCGTTATCTTGAAGGAACGCATTCACAAGATGTGCACGATGAGGTCGAGAATTGTCGTCCATGAAGACAAATGCCTCTCCAATATTCTGCCGATATGGTTGCACTATGGGTCGGAGGATGTCATTCAGGTATCGTAAAGCCGTTTCGGAGCCTTCCATGACCACCAGTGGCGTACGTCGGCCCCACATAATGCCACCCCAAAACATCAGGGAACCACCACCTTGCTGCACTCGCTGGACAGTGTGTCTAAGACGTTCAGCCTGACCAGGGTGCCTCCAAACACGTCTCCGACGATTGTCTGGTTGAAGGCATATGCGACACTCATCGGTGAAGAGAACGTGATGCCAATTCCGTGGGGTCTATTCAGCATGTTGTTGGGCCCATCTGTACCGCGCTGCATGGTGTCGGGGTTGCAAAGCTGGAACTCGCCATGGACGTCGGGAGTGAAGTTGCGCATCATGCAGCCTATTGCGCACAGTTTGAGTTGAAACACGACGTCCTGTGGCTGAACGAAACGCATTATTCAACATGGTGGCATTGCTGTCAGGGTTCCTCCGAGCGGCAATCCGTAAGTAGCGGTCATCCACTACAGTAGTAGCCCTTGGGCGGCCTGAGCGAGGCCTGTCATCGACAGTTCCTGTATCTCTGTACCTCCTCCATGTCCGAACAACATCGCTTTGGTTCACTCTGAGACGCCTGGAAACTTCCCTTGTTGAGAGCCCTTCTTGACACAAAGTAACAATGCGGACGCGATCGAACTGCGGTATTGACCTTCTAGGCATGGTAGAACTACAGACAACATGAGCAGCGTACCTTCGTCCTGGTGGAATGACTGGAACTGATCGGCTGTCGTACCCCCTCCGTCTAATAGGCCCTGCTCATGCATGGTTGTTTACATCTTTGAGCAGTTTTAGTGACATCTATGAACAGTCAAAGGGACTGTATCTTGGATACAATATACACAGTCAACGTCTATATGCCGGAGATCTGGGAACCGAGGTGATGCAAAACTTTTTTTGATGTGTGTACCTTTTGCCCTTATTAACCTGAGCACTAGGTTGCCTCTTCCGCCATCAACACTGTTCCCGAGTCCACCTCTTCCACTACATATACCGTTGTGGACTTCACCGTAACTCTGGCAAGGGATCCTTACAAGGTACTACCAGCCGGGTCAGCTGGACCTATATTTTTTTATGAGGTGTTAATCCTCTATCACTCCCTACTTTGTTCTGGCTTGTGACAGACAGAGCCTGGCTTCCCAATAATGGGTCCAGGTTGGCGAGGTTTCAAGTTCCTTCATAAATGACAATACCACTTTTCGTGTATAGCTTTCAACCTCTTCTCCCCCCCACCATCTTCCCCCCCCCCCCTCCTCAAAAAAGTAGAAGAGTCCGTCACGTGTTATTCATTGATCTAAATTAAATATGACACATACCAATTTGGTCAATCTGTCGTGAAACATACTGATGAATTGGAGAAGCGCCAGGCTGTAATGTAGTACTTGACTTGTCTTAGCCTCGAAGAATGTTGTGGTACATTGGACGTTCTGTCCGTATTATTTTACATTGTCGTGAGTTATGTGCAGATTCTTACTGGGCAACTGAAACTGATATGTGTG
The DNA here is from genome assembly GCA_946902985.2 of Meconema thalassinum. NCBI lineage: Eukaryota > Metazoa > Arthropoda > Insecta > Orthoptera > Tettigoniidae > Meconema > Meconema thalassinum. The sequence goes on from OX336389.2 coordinate 1,179,683,396, forward strand.
AAAACCTGATGAGGACAAATGCAGGAAACATGTGCTTGCTTTGCTATGCAAGTGAAAGGAATACTCTTCAACAAGAGCTAAGACTGTTCGTGACGCAATATCTTTCATATATGAAAGGTTCTTCTTTATATGCAGTGGATGTGTTCACCGTGACTTTACTGGCGCGAGTTCGTGTGGCTCACTAGTCTGATGCAAGTAGCTTATTCAAAATTAATACCATTTGGGTGACTTGCATGTCAAAGACACAGTTCCAGAACTGGGAATAGAACCCAGACTCGGAGATGGCAGCCAATTTCGTTATCCACTCGGCTACATCGCGAAGCGTAAAGAACAGTAGCCATTTTAGCAATATGCAGTGCAATTGCTAGATCTCGGATGCAATGCATGAAAATTCAAAATATGCATGCATTGGTGTTCTAATGTACTTAACGCATTTACTTTTTAATATATAAATTTGGAATTTGTCACAAAGCCAAATTCCAATGATTGCTCCATGTACACATGTTCTCAATCCCAAATATTGATCAATGGTATGCTGTAGTGAACAGAAGAGCTGCGACATGTAAATAGGCCTAGTATAGAGAGGACGGAGGGAGTAGTGCGCGTGCGTGCGTGTGCGTGTGCGTGCGCGTGTGCGTTTTTTTTAAATCCGGCCTCTGTGGCCGAGAGCGCTAACGCAGTACCTCGTACTTCGCTGGCATCGGGAGAGCGTGGGTTCGAATCCCACCTCGGCAGTCTTGAAAATGGTTTTTGTGGTTTCCCATTTTCACCACCAGGCAAGTGCCGGGACGGTTCCTTTCAATAGGTCCACGGCCGATTTCCTTCCAATATCCCTTCCCTGACCCGTCCTGAAAAGAATAGTACATGGTCATTGGCTGCAGTAATAAAATTACATATAGTCTATTATAATGAAATTGTCTGCAATCTCGCTGGCCTGGCTTCTATTCCCAGTTCTGCTGTGGAATTAATTGCATTTGACTCTACAATGCATTCTGAAAGTGTATTACTTAAGCTATCTCTTTGAGTTCAAAAAAATGCCCCAAAATTTTTTCCAACATATTTTGACTGACTCCTAAATATTTTTTATTTTTAAATCTACTGCGTTTAAATATTAAACAGTTAACTTTCAAAATGTAGTACCCTGTAGATAAATTCGTTACCGTACTTTTATTTAAACACTACAGTTTTATTAGTCTTGATTACTTAACAAGTAGTTCCGTAAATCATTAACAGAGCCTATTTTCAGATCTTCCATTCGTCCTTCGCGTCAAAAAACTCCCTTGAAAATTTAATACATTATCCATGTCATAAAATAAATATTTTTTTCGTTTATGACCTACTCTGACCTAGATTATCCATGACATAAACTAAATAGTTTTTTTTTCGTTTATGACCTACTCTGAATATAGAATAGGGAATATAGGGTAACAATTTCAAATTCGTAGTTAAATATCCAAACATGTACCCGCTTCATAAAACAATACATAGAATTATTATCTTGTCATCGTTGCTCAAGATAACTTCCATCATCAAACCTACAGCAATGGAAAACATGTAGGCTACTCGAAGCCACTTGCTGAGGCCCCATGTAAAATGCAATCAATAAAATAATAAATATATACAGTACTGTGTACCAGAGTATTTAGCTCTTCGCAGTGGTTCATTTTACCAATATTTTCTGTGACCTGTTTAACATAACATATGCTGCGTGGCTCAGCAGTAACGTTCTCGCCTACTGTTCCCAAGCTTGCAGGATCGAATCCTGGCGCAGTCAGCTGGCATGGTGCGCAAATGCAAGGGGGTCGTATCAGTAGATTGACTGGCACGTTCATGATCCCCTTCAGGGAAAATTTCTGGCACCTCAGCTTCTCTAAAAGCCACAGTAGTTAAAAGAGACGTAAAACAAATAACATTACCGGTATTATTATTATTATTATTATTATTATTGACAGCAGTGGCTACGCTGGCTAAAGCGCAGCGTTAGGTCATGGGGCCAAGCTCTCTGCTGGCTCGGTAGACGCGTGGGTTCAAGCCCCACCGTTGGCCGTCCTTGAAATGGTTTTCCGTGGTTTCCGATTTTCAACACCAGGCAACTGCTGGGACGGTACCTTCTGATAGGCCACGGCCGCTTCCTTCCACATCCTTGCCCAGTTTCATTCATCTTCATCCATTCCATCTCTCATCCCGACGCGCAGGTCGCCCACGGGCGTCGTCTAGAAAGACCTGTACTCGGCCTTTCAGGAGGTCACAAGACAAAAAATATATATATATTATTATTATTATTATTATTATTATTATTATTAACAGAACATGAATAATACAAATTAATATTCGTACCAATCATAATTCACACCCAAACCATTAGGGGCTGATAGCCTAGAGGTTAGGTCCCTTTAAACAAGAAAATCATGATCATCTTCATCTTCCTTTCGTGTCCATTCCTACCACAATGTTGGGGTACTACGAAGATCCCGGAGCCAGATGTTCAGTGCCGACAGGAAAGTCTCATTTAGGGCCTTGATTGTAAGTCAGTACTACGCTACCGATATCCATAATTATCTATTTAACACACTCAGTGTAATTACTGTGATATAACAACAGGTGGCGCTGCTATATACAGCAGTATTCACGCGATCTCTTCAATTCGAATATTTTGTTTTCCATGGAAGAATAATAGCGTGTCTTAATGTGTCCGAGGACAAAGCCCGGCGTTCAGGTCTTGCGGTTTAAAACTCCAGACAACAGTCTCGTCGGAGCATGGATTGCATCTGCGGGCTATGTTTTGGGGGTACTTAAAGCACGTGTTTTTGTACGGACGGGAAGCCAAAAGAAGGAAGGCGAAGGACGGTGGTTTTTGGAGTGTGCCGTAGGGTGATTGTTGCCTTTGGCACGCCGCCAAAGTTTCTTCTTGTTTTGTTTGGTGCGGTCGTCTTCCGTACCTCTTCAGGATATCCCTGACCCCACATGTGGTGACTGGCCAGGCCATGAAAGCAGTAAATCACAAGTACAGTGCGCCAGGGCATTCAAGATGGTGGCGTCCATCACTTGGGGTAGATGGGAGTATCGTGTGAGTGAGTGTGCTAAATGAAACTCTTTAATCAAGTTTAAAGTTCGAATAACCGACGAGATTTATCCAGCTTATCAACATTTAAATTTCTGCGATGGAAACAAAAATACTGTGTGAATCCTGGATGAGGTAAACTACGTAGGGTAAATGCGCCAGTAGTCAGCCAGGTAACAAAACTTGTGGGTTATTCCTACTACAGAACGCCATTGCTTAAGCACATTAAGGTAGATATGTAACTGGGTGGTAGAATGATTAATTATTTTTTCTGCTGTGTACTTTTTTCAGCATCATTTCAAACTGAATACTGTTCCTAACTGCTATAAATATACTTGACACTTTTTCTAGTACTCAGCCATTAATTTTCAGTAGTCAGCCTTTCTAGTCCTAGTAGTCAGCCAGTGTTTGTTCTGGAGATTTACGTTTAATAATTTGAAAATGTAATTGTTTTGATTATATTTTTAAGATTGGAAAAAAATAATACAAAAAGTACAATTAACACATTTTTACAATAGTACAATAAAACAGTCACACCTGAAAATTTCAGGCATGGAATGGTTAAAAAAACTTATCCTATTGTGCTTAGCCTATGTTTTAACAATTTTTACACTGGAATGGTGATTCATATACGGAGTGAAATGACAAACCTTGGAATTTCGTGCATTTTAAATGGAACCAGTTGGGCAGTTGTCACAACCAACATTTTTAGATCGTCATCTTCAACGTCACTAACCAGTTCTTGACATTCTGTACACTTAATAACACCAGCATCACTAGCATCTCTATTTGGTGTTTCAGACAGTTTCCCTAGCTTAACTCTGTTCCTTTTATTTTTTGTTTCATTTAATCTTCTTTCTTCTGCCATTTTCTTCCTATCCTCTCTTTTCTTGAGCAAAGTTTCTTCTTTCTCTTTCTTTTGCTGTTCCTTCCTTGAATACAATTCTCCCCATGCAATTGATGAAATTGCATTGGGAGGTGTCTTTGGTGCCTTCTCCCCACTTTCTAATGCCTTCTTCTGCTTCGCTTTTGTGGACTTCGGAATAGGAGATGGAAACTACAAATGACTATCGAATAGGGATCTTTTAGCAGTTAAAGAGGTAGGTGTGGTTCCTGATGACGTGAAAGGTGACAACTGCAAGGAAGGGGATGAATCGGGACAATCAGAATTTTCTGCTGTAATAGAAGTTGAAACTTCCTCAGAAAGGGCGAGAAATGAAGTGTGTGTTTCTTGAGATGCGACAGCCAAGTTATTACCTGACAAAGTTACTGAACTTGATGGGCCAGGCGTAGACAGGGGGCGATCTGGGACAGTGCAAGAATTGATGAGAGTAGTGCCCTAGACTTCATATACCCCCGGTTCAATATCAAAATCAAGCAACTCTCCATCAATTTCAATTTGACTGTCTAACACTGTGACCGGCCTCTCAGCTGTAAATCCTTCCATTACTGTGTTAACAGTGTCAAGAATGACATCAACATCATGTCCTTTTGAAGTTAATTCATTCCTCAACGCCTGAATAACTTTCTTAGCTATGTTGAAATGTTCACGTTGATGCACATTTTCTGGGGCTGGGTTTGTGTCAGCCAAGCTTTCCAATTGATTCTGAACACATTTCGAGTAATCCACAGTACTAGGATTAAATGGATACAGTCCACATTTCCTGAATCCATTTTGAATTGAAGTGGAGAGACTTTCGTGTTTTAGGATCGTGAATAGAAGTGGGCAGAAGTTTCGACTTCGTCAGAAGGGTATTGACATTCTTAGGATCATTCTGCCACTCTCGAGTTGTCTTTTCCCATTCCGATTTGAGTGGTTTGAAAACACTAACATCTGCTGGCTGCATGATGTGCGTTGTGTTTGGTGGTACACAGTAGAGAATGATGTTTCTCTCTGAACATTCCCTACTTAATTCCATCGTGAGATGTGTTCGGTGGCCATCAACAAGTAACAAAATGGGTTTCGAGATTAGATCGTCAACTAACCACTTGTCTACACAATTAATAATGTATTCAAAGAAGATGTCACTCTTCATCCACCAACTGTCGACCTCCCCAAAAACCAACCCTCAGGCCATTTCACTATCTTCAATTCCTCTAATTCAGTCAGAATTGTGCAAGGCCCCATTTTTCGTGGTCCCTCTGCAACTCTATTATGAAGACGGTCTTGTAGAGTCCCTCTTGGCACACCAAACTTCCTGCTCGCTTCTCTAATTAGCATTTCATTTTCTCGGATTTCCTGAAGTGCTTGTGTGAGAGCATCTTCAGGATACAGATGAATAGGCCCCTTGGTCCTTGGCATATTTATAAAAGGCACGTGCTACAGATCATGTAAGAAAAAGTACAATTATTTAATGCAGAAAGAGACCATGATATAATAAAAAGGAAATTAATCGAAAGGAAATATCATGGCTGACTACTGGTTAACATCACACCAGTAGTCAGCCGTTATTTTAATATGCGGCTGACTACTGGTATTATTGAGTGGCATGCACATATCCTTCACACTATAGAAAAGGGCCATTTCCGATTTCCAACCAATGAACATCATGGAACAATATCTCGAATGAGCCCAAACACCAGTACTCAGCCTTCTAGGCCGAGCTCCCCCAGGGGCTCACTTCTAGTGGGCGTGGGTTGGCGACCACGGGGCCCCAGCTGAGTCCGGCATTGCTTCCACTTACTTGTGCCGGGCTCCTCTCCGTCTTCTTTCCTGTCGACCTCACTTGGTCAACTCTTGTTCTCTTCCGACCCCGACGGTATTAGGGTATCCGAGGCCTAGGGAGTCTCTTCCTTTCCCGCCTTAATTGGCCCTTGTCTCATCTTTCCTGACACCCTCCTTCTTTGAGGGGTCAGCCTTCTTTTTCTTTTCCTTTTACCTCCTGCCTTGTGCTCAAGGCCCTTAAGGAGGCAGGGTGTATGTAGCCCCACCACTTCTGGTGCACCGTAGATAATGCTACACCCTCAGGGGCTCACGGCTGGTGAGTTCGGGAGTTGGCGATCCCGAGGGATTCCTGAGCTGGGTCCGTTTTCCCCTTTTGTCCCTTACCTTCGGGGCGGACCCTCTCCTCTTTCACTTTCCTATCTGCCTTTCATGGCTCTCCTTCCTTCCAAGTCCCTCAATCCGCATTCTTCGAGGGTTGAGGGCATTTCTTTTCCTCCTGTCCTTTATTTGCCTTATTCTCCTTTAGTTTTCCATTTGTTCTTCTAGTATGTAGGTTTGTAGTTAGTTTTAGTTTTAAGTTTACATTTCATTTTCATCTTCACGATCACCCAAACCATCAGGGGCCGATAGCCTAGATGTTAGGCCCCTTAAAACAACAATTATCATCATCATCATCTAGGCCGAGCACTGGCTTTTGATGCTACCACTGTCCCTATAGTCAGCCTCCCAAAATTTTAGGTTAGGAAAAACAGAAACACAACAGCTTCATGAAAAAACTTCAAATTCATCCTTTGTTATTTTATTACAACCATAATTGATTGATTTGTGATAAAAGAAAGCATAATACTGACCTCTCAATCTATGGGCTGCAGTTAGTTCAAAAACTGCTCATGCTCTTCAACTGCCATGATGCTGGTAGGCAGCTAACTAAGTCTCTCCTTGGAAGTTTCAAATAGTCCCGGTAGGGGGTAGCATTAATCGGAATATTTGAATCAAGGGTGGCTGAGTACTGGGACTCTGATTAATTGACAGTTAGGTTCCAAACAAATGTATTACAGGGAAATATATCACGACATGGCTGACTACTGGGGGCTGGCTGACCTTAGGCACAGTTACCCTACACCATTTGTGCCAATTGAATTGGAATGAATGGTCCCTGTAGCCATGCGCGTCAAATCGCGCACCACAACCGCGACGAGGAACTGTAGCAAGTCTGGAGAGTAGAGGTTCTAATCACAGTGCACGCAGCGGCTATGCTGAGTGGTTTTCCCGTTTTTCTTTCCACACCCCCTCCAGGTAAATGCCAGGATAGTATCTTGATTCATGTCACGGGTCACCTACCCCATTCCCAACTAAGACAATTACAGCTACACACACTACAGTCAACACAGGTTATCAGACGAATTCAACACACACACTCAAGTATACGGGGCTGAGGATCAAAGATGTCCCAAGCTTCTGAAACGAATTAACAACAATCAAACACACGGGTTTGGCAACCATTTCTGTGCACGAACTATGCTGGTCTTGTCCCAGTAGTAATCGAAATGTAGTGTGTTTCAGTCGGTCAACACGATTGGATTTAGGGAAACACTCATTACAATCGTGTTGACCATCTGAAAAGCATTACATTTCGACTAGTATTTTATAATTGTAAATACCGGTTGCTACTTGACACTGCATGGCGAATTGTATGTGCTTACAAACAAGCACTATATCTTTTATTAATAAGAAGTAGGTGATTTTGCTCCCAAAGCATAGACACTTGGAAAAACCGGTTAATGCTCGACTGACCTGGAAGCGTCCGATTAATCAGTGCAGGCAGCTTGTAAATACAGTAGTCATTTCATTGGAAAGCATAGCTTGGTTCGTAGATCACAGAAACATTGGCTACAGAATCTAGAAATATACAGATCTGTTCAAATCATTTGACTCAACACACAAATTTCCAAATGTTTTTAAAATATTTCAACATAGCTGTTTATGAAAGGAAATTTCTTGTCAGATTATTGTCAGTTTTTAATGTTCTGCTGGATGAAGGAATGCACAATAATAGTACCCACTCCATTTATGGATCATGTTGGCAACTCTGCTTTGACCTTAAGCTATTTTGCTTTGAACTGTGACCGAAAGTAACAGCTTAAGACAAAAATGAAAATTTGATGATATGATCATTGTTGGTGCAATATATTGTTCATAGGGAGTTGCTAGGGAAGTGTAGTTAGTTACTGCAGTTGTTGTTGTTTTAAGGGGTGAAATTGCGAGGTCATTTTCCCCTAAGTGTAGCTATTTCTCGCCGTTCATTTTCGAATGCTATTATACAATAGATTTGCTTGATTCCTTCCATCATTTAGCACCGTGCACAGTAAAATCGGATTGTGTTTCGATAATGGGGGGAAAACAAACGAGATTTCTTCACGTAACGTTGCAGTTTTTAATGCTCTGCTAGATGAAGGAGGATTTAATAAAAGCAAGTGCTTGAGTCTAATGATTTGAACAGACGTGTGCCTTGTGAACCAACGTTCGATCTCGTGGTGTGCTAAACCTTGGGGTGACCTGAGTGAAGTAGCGAACTTCTGCTGTTGTGGTCACCACGACATCTGCGGACGAGCATGAGGCGGGTTGCCAGCCGTCGGAATTCACACATAGCACGGCCTGCCTCGCCCTGCCGTTTAATAGCCGTTCCCCTCCATTTCCGAGCTCTGTACAACTTTACGAATAATAAAAACCACGTAGGCACACGGCTTGGCCAACAACAGTCAATCCCTTCACTGTTTACATGCGATTCTTATAAATAGAAATACGTCTTTTTAAGAAAATAAATCGATAATACTTTATGAAAGAATTTTGAAATGTCTATAGACGTGATTTCCAGATTTTGAAGCCCAGAAGTCATGGTTCTGTAGGACCTGAAAGAAGCCTACTCTGACGTTGATTTATGTTCGCATATTTTTGGTGTTTTGCTTCAAAAAATGCAAAGGCAGTATAATTATCGAATTTACGTACTGTCCATTCCAGTTCAACTGATTCTGAAAGGAGTGTCACATGTCATCATTTGTCCTTCAGCTTCTCCCTGACTGTACGAGTTCATTTCCCTACATTGTGAGCACAAACGCTGTGCAAGATATTTATCTCCATTCTTCTTCGGATTTCCTCTGATTGAACCTTGTTCCTGAGACCAGTACCCAGCACTTCGTGTGCGTTGGGCAATAGCTTACTGGTGCTTGCGTTCGTTGGAGTTATTTATTATTGTTATTTATTTATTTGTCAGAATGCAACCCCAAAAGCCAAGCTGGTATGATGGGTGACATAAAGAAGATGGGTTTACAACTCAATCACAAATATATAAGTACCGGTACCTAACATTATTCAAATTATCACTAACATATGTCGTATACAAAATATGAGAATTTTAAAGTTACTTCCACATAAAATCTACCATACATACGAGAGTGGCTCATTTACTGAATCAATGGGAAATAAACTGTGTGTGAATACTCGAGCTATAAGGTGTTGTAATGGTCCATTTGTTACAGATGAATTTTACAACTTGATTGTGTGAGGTAATGTGAATTAAACCAAATTTCGAGATTGCATTGTATGATAAAAAGAATGATTAATGTGTATTTTTAGTAATGATGTATATCTTGAACTGTGACTAATGATGTGTTTGCTTTTATAAACCACTTTGATTCAGTGCAAATGATTTATATGACAGTATTACTACACACACAATTAGGTTCAATTCCTGAAATTTCATATAAATCTTTGGTATTTGTCCTAAATGAAGATTGTAAATTATCTTGATAGCTCTATTCTGGATTATCTCTAGTTCCTGTAATAAATCTTTCCTGCAATTTACTCAAATTATAATCATATAATATGTAAGATGACTTATGTACCGACAGCGGTATCTACGCTCTCTAATGCACAGCGCTAGGCCATAGGGCCAAGCTATCTGCGGACTCGGCCGTCCTAGAAATGATTTTCCTTGGTTTCCCCATTTTCAACTCCATGCAAATGCTGAGATGGTACCTGGACAGTTCACGGCCGCTTCCTTCCACATCCTTGCCCAGTTTCATTCTTCTTCATTCATTTCATCTCACATTAACTCCTCTCGTGAGGTTGGCGTCAGGAAGGGCATCCGGCCGTAAAAATTACCCGCCACATAGAATTTCATCGCATCTCATCCCCGACCCCGTTGTAAAACGGGAATAATAAGGGGTAGACATACAATCATACATACATTCATAAAGATAAATAAGATAAATATGCATTAAAGAGTAGTGTACCAAGTCGAAAAACAGTTGTCTCATACATAAGTATTGTACCCGAATTACGGATGCCCATATTATATCATTTTTGTGTGATGACAGTGGGACACAACTTAGAAGAGCGCGCTGAGCAGCCGGCGAGATCAGAGATCGCACTAGGGAGACAACCGTGGCGCTGACGGCAAATTCTGAGAAACTCGTTGATGGAAATGGAAATATTGCACATTTGTGGTTTGGAATCGATGGAGAATTACTGGCTAGGGATTCTTGATGCCGCCAGAAGAAGTTTCATGTAAATCGACCTAGAAAGACAGAAATTATGAACATTTCTGTAAACCAGCACTGAAGGAGCATGCAAGGGGGTGAACCCGGACGAAGGAAGAGTGGGGTAGGTCTTCTTGATAGCAAAGCCAGCGCTCTGTCACATCGGCTCAGAATCATATCTAAGGAGGCAGTCCCGAGCACTCAGTATTCAGTATTATTTCAGTACTAACTCAGTTATCTCAGTACTATGTCAGCCTTACTGTGTCAACGTCATACTGTTTCAGTCTACGTCATTCTACACGTTGTAATCTTTCAAATTCTAGCCACAAGATGGCTTCACCCAGAGAAGCCATTCGTAACTTTGAAGATACAAAAATTAAATAAAAATGAATATTCTGCCTCATAAATGGCCTTTCTTTTAAAATTTAAGCAAATGACATAATTAGTACTGTAATTGAACAAATCCACCTTTTTGAAACTCTTCTTATCTCCGGGCGTGTGCAGATATTCTGAAAGGACTGGCTCGTACATAGGCCTTACCAAAACCTCCTATAAATTAATCAAGAAGAAGGAAGGTTTACATGCATCTAACTAAAAAGAAACTATCCAATTTAAATCTACTTTATATTCTGAAGCTGCATGCAAGAAATTGATTAATATAATAAAAAGAGTGACACACAAGAAATGCAATTAAAAATATATAATATAATATAATAATAATAATAATAATATTTAGGCCTTTAAAGATTTATTATTTGTTTTTCACATTACCGGTAATGCCGTCGTCTGCCCAATATGTCCATTTCATCACCACTTTGAAGCTGGTCAGCCATGCCATTATGGTTTACCGCCATGAAGGTCTTCTTCAACTTAGCACAGTTATCTTGATGGGTATTAGCCCTACTATGATTGTGGCATTACAGCCAGAACCCAATCACGTGGTACCCTCCATACTAAAACAATTCGGAGGTACCGTACGGTCTTCAAGCTTTCCGTAGAAAAACCAAGCGCTCAGCTCAAGAGAGACACCCTACACAACCTGACATCTCAAAGTCCAGCGAGACAATCGCTTCCGCCGTGCACTAGGTCGCTTGCTACAACACGTCTCCCAGCCACAGCTCCTTCCAGGAAGTCTTCACAGAATTGCTATTGTCATACGCCTGTTTGTCCAGACCACTCATTGCATTTGCTCGGCCGCTTCCTCATCACCCCCTCGGGGTGAGCGAGCATACCTGCTCGAGACAATAGTGTCCATTAAGTGTTGCCTCCTGCACGTGTGACCAGAACATTAACCTGACTCCTGGTTCGGTGGTCTGAACAATATTAATAAACTTTCTTAGACAACATACGATTAGAGCTAGCTTCAGAATCTCGTCAATAGTGACCTAAAATACATTGAATAATTAATAATAAAAAGTATTCGTGTATGATAATAGTTATAATAATAATAATGACACTGCGTCTACTGCAGACGTGTCCAATGCAATTGAACACGTTGCCAACACGATAACATGATATAAAGAAATAATAAACCCACTAGCCTACATTAAAACTGTCATGGGGGACTCATAAAATATAGGTTACAGAACGCCCCCTTGCTTTTCATTCATTTGGTCCTATACCATAGAATAAAAAGCAATCCTTTTAGGCATGACTTCCCTTCCAAAATCCTAACTCCTTCCTTCCACAAATATATACACAACTTTGAATATCCTCTGATACCATGTCGCTACTAATCTCACTGACTTCTTCCTCTTCATTTAAAACCTGGACACACACTGATATACTCACAAAGGTTCCCGAGTCCACCTGATAACTCAGACTAATCGTATCAAAATTCTCACCCCACTTGAATCTCACCTTAGATTCGCCATAATCAAGCTTACACATCTGACTGCTTAGCCAATCCGCACCCAATATGACAGGATACACTAAATTCGCGACCACTAGAAAACTCTGACGACCACATTTCTCATCAATGTACATAGGTGCGACAACCTGTCTACGCACTCTCTGTGACTTAGTCCCAACAGCAGACAATATAAATATATTGGACACTGGAATCTCCTCTATGGCTTCTCCTTTACTCTTAACCTCATCATAAAAGCCTGCCTTAATGCAAGAACACATGCTCCCTGAGTCCAATAAGGCATCGACGACTTGACCCCATGTCTTCACCTTAATCACAGGACTGATCAACGTAGGCTCACATCTCTCCTGCATAACCTCAACCTGGTCATCTAACAATTCCTTTCTAACATCAAGGTCGTATTCTATCTTCTTCAACACATGAACTGGAATACTGGGATGGGACCCTCTATCTGACCGTCTTAAAGAGCCCTGTTCCCGTTTAAATTACTCGGCTGAGCTGGCTGTCTCTCTTCTTCACGCCCCCTATTCTCTAACTGCCTTTGTTCCTCAGGTCCCCGATTTTCTGCCTGCCTCTGTTCTCCGCGCCCCCTATTCCGAAAATTCCCTTGGTCACCCCTATCCCTATTTACAAAATGTCCTCTATCATTCCTCACAAAGTTACCTGGCCTATCAATATTCCTACGCTCATAATGCCTATTCCCTTCCTCCTGATACCCCTGATCGTAATTTCCTTCCCTTCCCTGTTCTTGCCTTTTGCCTCCCATTCTGCCCAAAGTATCAAACCTTTCTAACACACGTTCCATGTCCTTAATCGTATTTACATCCTGCATGACTACGGCCATCTTCACCTCATCAGAAAAATGACGGGCCATACGCCTAACAATATCACCTTCAGAAGAACTAGTGTCTAAATTCTGACTGATAAGGACATGTGTGAGGAAATACTCCGTCATGCTCACCCCCTGATTCGACTGATACCTCCCAAAATAAATCTTGTCTCTTTCTCTTCCTTTAGTCTGTTCGTTCCAGAACTTTCCCTCAAACTTCTGCCTAAAATCTTCTAACCCCTGAAAACCTCCCCTAAAAACTTGATACCAAGATTTAGCCTCCCCCACAAAAGCTAATGATATGATTTCCTCAACAATATCCCAGTCTAAAGTCCCATCTTCTAACCCTTTCGAAAACCTCTTCTGAACAACTTTAACAAACTCCATAGGGTTAAACTGCCTTCCTCTAAATTTAGGTAAGTCAGATTCCCGATAGAAGTTACTATGTCCTACAGAGTGATTACAATTTTCCTTATTTGACTTGGCCTGATTCAGCTCTCTTCTTAATTTCAAAATTTCGCTCTCATTAAAGGATTTCAGTTCACTAATCTCCTTTTTTACACTCTTATCTACCATCGTTACTCTGGCTGAAGAAACCGCTAGCTCCTGTTCGAAAGACACCTGCTTATTTCTAATCTCAGTTATATCCTTCATTTCTTCCTCTACAACTATCAACCTCTCACTAGCTTCTTTCTTGACAATGGCTACCTCATTACTCACCTCGCCTATCTGCTTATCAACAGTATCCATAATGCCCTGCCTCTGTAAGCTCATCTTCTCCTCAACTTGCTCGAATCTTTTATCTACCAACTCAATTCTACTGGCAATTTCCTGACGAATTTCCTTATAGCCTTTACTCATACTTTCTACAATCTTATTAATTTTGCTCTCTAAATCCGTACTTTGAATGTCTATCTTAGTACTAAATTCACTACTTTGATTATTAATTTGAGTACTTAAATCACTACTCTGAGTATCCATTTTATTACTTAAATCACTTAGTTTACTACTGAATTTAGACATCATCTGCTCCATTAACTTGATCATCTGTGAGTTTTCCCCCAGTCCTACATTTTCCTCGTCACTATTCACTCCCATTCCTAACTCCTTGCTAGTTGCAACATCATCTTTCTCGGCCCCCTCACGTCCCTCCAACGTACCAGAAATCACATCCTTATCTGCCATTTTACTAGGAACTACTCTCGAATTTGTGGAATCTGACCGCTTATTGGTCTGCCTGTTTGACTGACTCCTGCCTCTTCTAGAATGACCAAGGGTGCTTCGATCAACACTTCTAGATCTCAACTTTAATAAATCAGGCTCACTCTTATTACTTAGCATACCCTCCAAAATCACTGAACATATATACCCTTCCTAAAATGCCCGATCAGATTTCACAAATTACCTGTGCGTACTGCCATACTATGCACCAGCCAGCCTTATTCACACTCCATAGTTGGGCGCCATTTGTAATCTTTCAAATTCTAGCCACAAGATGGCTTCACCCAGAGAAGCCATTTGTAACTTTGAAGATACAAAAATTAAATAAAAATGAATATTCTGCCTCATAAATGGCCTTTCTTTTAAAATTTAAGCAAATGACATAATTAGTACTGTAATTGAACAAATCCACCTTTTTGAAACTCTTCTTATCTCCGGGCGTGTGCAGATATTCTGAAAGGACTGGCTCGTACATAGGCCTTACCAAAACCTCCTATAAATTAATCAAGAAGAAGGAAGGTTTACATGCATCTAACTAAAAAGAAACTATCCAATTTAAATCTACTTTATATTCTGAAGCTGCATGCAAGAAATTGATTAATATAATAAAAAGAGTGACACACAAGAAATGCAATTAAAACTATATAATATAATAATATAATAATAATAATAATAATATTTAGGCCTTTAAAGATTTATTATTTGTTTTTCACATTACCGGTAATGCCGTCGTCTGCCCAATATGTCCATTTCATCACCACTTTGAAGCTGGTCAGCCATGCCATTATGGTTTACCGCCATGAAGGTCTTCTTCAACTTAGCACAGTTATCTTGATGGGTATTAGCCCTACTATGATTGTGGCATTACAGCCAGAACCCAATCACGTGGTACCCTCCATACTAAAACAATTCGGAGGTACCGTACGGTCTTCAAGCTTTCCGTAGAAAAACCAAGCGCTCAGCTCAAGAGAGACACCCTACACAACCTGACATCTCAAAGTCCAGCGAGACAATCGCTTCCGCCGTGCACTAGGTCGCTTGCTACAACACGTCTCCCAGCCACAGCTCCTTCCAGGAAGTCTTCACAGAATTGCTATTGTCATACGCCTGTTTGTCCAGACCACTCATTGCATTTGCTCGGCCGCTTCCTCATCACCCCCTCGGGGTGAGCGAGCATACCTGCTCGAGACAATAGTGTCCATTAAGTGTTGCCTCCTGCACGTGTGACCAGAACATTAACCTGACTCCTGGTTCGGTGGTCTGAACAATATTAATAAACTTTCTTAGACAACATACGATTAGAGCTAGCTTCAGAATCTCGTCAATAGTGACCTAAAATACATTGAATAATTAATAATAAAAAGTATTCGTATATGATAATAGTTATAATAATAATAATGACACTGCGTCTACTGCAGACGTGTCCAATGCAATTGAACACGTTGCCAACACGATAACATGATATAAAGAAATAATAAACCCACTAGCCTACATTAAAACTGTCATGGGGGACTCATAAAATATAGGTTACAACGTCAGCACTTAGTCTGTAGAGACTCTGTTGCTTTATAATACCATACTACGAATATGCAGTGGATAGCACTTGTATAATTCTTGGAATACCAATCTGGAGTTGTATAATTATTGGAATACCAATCTGGAGGTGTCTGAAATACTTAGTCAACGACCTGGGGTCATCTGTTCCGAACGGATTAAGTAGGGGAGTGCCCTTCACCCAGAATATGAGTATTAGTGGGGCCTATCTGCTTATGTGGATATGTTTGGAGCATTCTCCATTACCCAAGTGTAGGCTAGACTACGAAATGAGACCAAAATTGCATTCGCGTTTTAGATCCCTTATTTGGGGGTGGATCTAAAAGGAAGAGTTATTGTATTAATTTATAAAGCTGTGCCTAAAAAGGGTAGCTTTCCTTGGCAGGGTAAGCTGACCAGTGTAGAGTGTTGTGATGTGCTAGGAACTAGGGGGCGTTCCTGTAAATAATGTAGTAGTGTTTGAAGGGATGGGGCCCAATGCAAAGGTCACTGCGCTGGTCGCTCAGCTGACTTATTATGTAACTGAATCTGCTCGTATCAGCCGAGTGGCACGTGCTGCTTGCTAGCAGCCGGGTCGGCTCGAGAAATACAATGGTATCTGAGCTAGCGCTATTAGACTACCGTCTGTCACGTCCAACCGTGACGGGAATAAGGAAGGGCGTTGGGACGTAAAGAGGCGTATGGACAGTAAGACTAGTGTGATGTGTTGACCAAGTGTTTATTGGTCTGTAGTTCTGAAGTATGAGTCCCTTGTAGGGAATGTAATTATGTTCACAATGTAAAGTACAAGTTGTGGGTTAAAGGTTACAAAATTAGGAAATCTGAACACGACTGACTCACCTCAGATGACACCAGTATAGCCTTCGGCCGCAACGTTGAAGCACTGATAATGGAGAGGTTTAGAAAACATATAAATATTGCATATTTTCTATGCCGCTTCCTGTGGCAGTGTGTCCACAGTCTGAAGCTCGTTTTCCCTGTAAAAAAATGGCATGATTAGTGTTATTTGATGTATGTCCGGGCTTACCCTATACGGTGCCGTAATGTCGTTTCTTATGCTGAAGGTGTTTATATATCCTAATTAATCTAGTTAATCTACTTAATGTATCACCTTGATATTGTTCATATTACTATGTTGTCCTACTGTGTTGTCGGCCTTACCCCGGTAGCGGAATTTTGGTTACCGGGTGCCGATATATTCTACCTCAATTATACTTATTTTAATATATTATAATGTATTATCGGACTTACCCTGATGACGGGTTTGACGGTCATCAGGTGCCGAGCGGCGTTATCTTAACACTATTTATCTAACTTATGGTAGAAAAAAAAATGGTTGCTATTACTAAGCCGAATGGGTGGCCTTACTCTATTGCCGAAATGTGCTGTGCTATTATTTAGCATCAGCGGTTAGTGAATTTGCTTAATCCTAAGTTGCGTACCAAAGTGCAACTGTCTTACAGCTAAAATTTTGACCAGGGCGATCGCCCGGGGCAGCGTTAACTCCCCAGATCACCACCCGTACGTATCCCAGCTTTAATGGTTTAGTTCCCGATTTTAAGCAGTTGATTTTATATGCTGATGTAGTCGGTATTCATTTCCTAACTAATCGATAATTAGGCAATCTTCAAATCTTGTATTTTAGTGTTTACCACATCTTTTGAGTGCTAAACAAAAAAACTAAGATAACAAATTTCGTCATACTTATCCTATAATATTTTATATTTCGTTCACATTTGAGGAATTTATTGTAAACCTACAACGTGGTTGGTTAAGATTTGTATCGCTACTCGGTGAGGCTAAACTCATGGATCTGGTCAATCCGTCAATTAATTATTAGCTCTTCAGTGGACTTTTCCCTAAATGGTGGTTTTCCTCAGTTGCTATTTGTTCTAATTTTGCAACTCAAGATCTGTAGGGTTGTCTAGCTACCAAGAGATGAGACGCATTTCTGGACTCCTCTTTGAAATGGAGAACCCCTCTGTTCAACATATCTCCACCATCCTATATCGTTTCACAGTTATTGGTATGGTGAATATCTCCTTTCGTAAGAGCCACATGAGAAGACAAAAGCCCCGGGGGTTGACTCTGCTCAGACAGTATTGATCTTGTTTAGTGCTACCTATCTGTAAACCCACCGTCCCCTCCCTAACGTCAGCCATAAGTTTGTTTTTTCCTGAATTTGTTTCCAGGCCTTCTTGCTGGAGTCCTTATTTTATTTTATGTAAAATCACAACAAGCAGTCGTATTTCACGATGTATCGCCCAGCTGCATAAGATTCCCTTAATGCTAGTCATTTTGTCGTTGATTTTTTTTTGTATTAGGGTAATATGTATGAAACAATACAGCAACAATTTGTATTTGATACCTATAAGGGGAAGATTGGAGAGCATACTGTAAAATATAATCGTATCTGTCTAGGTGACATTTTTTTAAAATTAATATGACTTGTAAGTAATAATGATCGTGTGGCGTCCTGAGAGGCAGAGTACAGGTCTTTCTCGTTGACGCCCGTGGGTGACCAGCACGCCGTTATGAGGATGAAGTGATGATGAAGACGTCACATACACTCAGTCCCTGAGCCACGGGAATTAACCCCAGGAGATTGAAATCCCCGATGGCCCAGCCGGGAATCGAACCCGGGATACTTCGGGCCAAAGCCTAGCGCGCTAACCAATCCACCATTGGGACGGTAACTTATAACTAATTCCATAAGGGTTTGAATAAATACTCTAGGGGAGACTTTGCTAATTCCGCAGTAGTCTACTTGAAATATACTCGTACTTTGTTTGAAGTAATAGGCCTACCTCAGGGCAACAGACGAGTTCATCTCAACAGTTGTGTTGAGTAAACTGTTTAATTTCTCTTGGCTATGGATTTTGAAACGACAAGTGCTACCACCTAGTGGTAACATCGTCAAAACTGGTGTTGTATTTTGTTTGCCAAGTATTAACAAAATATCATGTATTTCGGTCATGCATTTATGCAGTAGTAATGAAACATGTTATTATAGTACATTATGCAACGAGCCTATAATGGCAATAACTAAAACACGAGTATGTTTATAATTTCCATACGAGTGTCTTACTTACCATTACAGGCGAGTTGCATAAGACTTTATATTCGACGATAATTATAACTATTTTATGTTCGAACATAAATATTCATAAATATCAGTCCAGATTTCACCACTTTTACGTACTGGACAGAGCGCATGGGACGCAGAGAATACCTTGTATTTGACCACGGCCTCCTGGAATACCTCACTATGACACTCGCCACGCAGTGACATTTAAAAGTCATTTATGGAAGTGAGCGCAGGTGCGATGCTATCCTCACGTAATTGGTCACACAACTGTTTCTTGAGCTCTGATTTGTGGGAGAAACTGTATCATAATAAAAACTTGTACTATAATGAGCCTCATTATAGTACAGTTTTGACATATAATATTTACATTTCGCAAGGGTCGAATATAAAACTATTATCGTTATAAAACTATTAACCAAAAATTACTAAAAATTTACTAAATTCAATTTCTTGTATTAGATGATTTAGACAACCCATTCCAGATGAAATTTTAAGAACTGAAATTATGTCACACATATGTAGTAATTTAAACCTTATGCTAATTTTTTGAAACCTTCCCCGTAATTTAACATGCTTACCATCAATCCCTCTATATTGCAGATTTAGGCGAGTCTCCCCTATTCATTAAAATGCGACTGAGGGACGTTCAGGTCGCTAAGGGTTTTCTTTGTAATTTTCTTTGTTTTTATAATTTGGATTGTTATATAAAGGAAAACAACGCATTCTAACATGATAATTAACTTCTCAGAAATCATTTTATTATATCTTACTGACAGCGGTTAGCTATGCTCCTTAAGGCCCAGCGCTAGGCTATGGGGCCACGCACTATATATGGAGTTAGTAGACGGGTGAGTTCAAACGCCATCGTTGGCCGTCCTGGAAATTGTTTTCCGTGATTTCTCATTTTCAACTCCAGCAATCTTCTAATAGGCCACGCCCACTTCCTTCCACCTTCTGGCCCAGATTCATTGATCTTCATTAGTTTTATCTATCATTAATACTTCTCATGACGTTGGCGTTAGGAAAGGCATCTGGCCATAAAATCAACTCGCCACATAGATTCATTGAATCTCATCCCCGCCCCCTTTGGACAGGAACAATAAGAGGTAGACATACATATTTCATATTCTACACAACGATTTGAAGAAAGAAGACCCCACTGATAGCGAAAATGTGCACTTGGTCTTACCACGCTGAGTTCCCTCTCACTCACCCGGCCCCGTAGTTGCCAGGCAACACACACAACACGACAGTAATGCGAGTGGCATATAATCTGGTTCGGCGTCACACTAGGTATACACCTTTCTCACAGAGCGTATGAATTTAATATCCATTTTTACTGCTGTGGCATTAGAGACGCCGGGGTGCCGGGATTTTACTCTTGACAGTATGAGGTCATATACTATTCTGTCGCCATATCGTTAACACTGCCAATAATTGTCTCAAGGGTCAGTTGGTAGTTTAGTTTAAAGAGTTACTGGCCGCAGGGCAAGACAATATACTTCTCTTGGGAGAAGTGAAGTGATATATCTATTTCTTGCGGTTTACTCCCATCCTGGAAATGGCTATTGAATGAAAATCCACAGCCTGCTTCCAGTCTTTGACCGGGTCAGGAATGGAATGAATGAAGCCCCCCCATCTAGCGGCGAGAATTTGAACTGTGCCGGCTGCCGAGGCCTGACGCACTCCTCTGGGGCAATGATTAAATGAATGACAAATGAAATGATAGTGGAGAGTGTTGCTGGAATGAAATTCTTGACAGGGAAAACCGGAGTACCCGGAGAAAAACCTGTCTGCCTCCGTTTTGTCCAGCACAGATCTCACATGGAGTGACCGGGATTTGAACCACGGACCCAGCGGTGAGAGGCCAGCGTGCTGCCGCCTAAGCCACGGAGGCTTGGAAATGGCTATTATTTAGTGTTAATTTTAAATTGAAACTTATAGACTTACTTCAATGTCCATCCGATATTGCTATTGGTATATGGGTATTTTCTGTACCAACTGGGGTAACTACAGACACTATGGCGTGGGAAGGGAGTGTGTTCGAACCCCGAGGTCGGCCATATTTGAAATATTTTTCCGTGGTTTACCATTTTAAACATACGGCAAATGCCGTAATGATACCTTCTAGCAGGCCGGTCCACCTCCTGGTGTAGCGACTAACATTCTTTGTTGTAGCCCCCAGAGGACCGGGTTCGATTCACTGATCTGCGAAGGGTCTGTGGGCTGGAACGGGGTTCACTCTGCCTCGTGAGGCAAAACTGAGAAGAGGCCGGTTCAATTCCCACCTCAGCCACTCTGGAACTGATTTTCCGTGATTTCCCACTTTTATTCCATAAAAATACCGGGATGGTTCCTAATTTACGGCCACGGCCGCTCCTTTCCCTATCCTTACTTGAATTACAAATACACCCACTATTACAGAAACCTCAATAATACAGGTTAAAAGACAAACTCCATATACAGTATGTATAGCGTGTTCCGATTCAACACGGAACTGTAAAATGGGTTGCCTACCCACCCGCAATCGGCTTGAAATCTGCCCGCAGCGCGCTAGCGACGGGGCTGAGTTCGATTTCACTGTTTGCCGCCTTCTTATGCAGCATTGCAAAGTATTTTGCTCTTTCAAAATATATTTACACAGGCTTCACAGTAGTTTTGAACGATTTCTGTTTCAGAACTTGTTATCTTAAGCTTCTGTTATTGGATTTTGCAGAACATTTCTATGAAATAAAATTTTATTTTACAACATAGTTTATAACAACACAATGTATTTTTGTGTTGTATTGTATTTACAACACAATTTATAGCTTTTTAACCCAATACCACAAAACGAGATACAATTTCGAAATGATTTGTTACAAAATTGAGTTTAATTAAAAATAAGTTTTAACGATTTCTATTTCAGAACTATTTACTTGTAACAATGTAAAATGATAGAACGACGAACACAGGCAGTTTAGTCTTACTTCATACTACAGGACATCTTGGATGATTTTTACATTGGCGGGCTTGAACAACATGCTTTTTCAACATGGTCATTCGGCGCACTCCTCCAGACTGGCGAGAGAAGTTTTTAACCGTTTGTTTCCTGGTCGGTGGATATAAATTGGTGGCTTTATAGAATTCCCACCACGTTCACCTGATCTGACCGTCCTGGATTTCTTCATTTTGGGCTACGTCAGGTCGAGAGTATTTTTAAGATCACCACAAACACCCGAAGAAATGGAGCTCGTCATTACCGAAGCCTTTCTAGAAATTACTCCTCAGATGTTGTCGAACGCAAGAGAGAATTTCATGCGACGAGTGGCCCTCTGCTCGGAAAATGATGGATGCCACTTCTAACACCTTATGTAAATGTAAATTTGCAGTAGGTGTAACGTCTGTGATGAATTAACTTTTTTAGTCGCATCGAAGACTGATAACACTTTTGTAACAAATCATTTCCAAATTGTATCTCGTTTTGTGGTATTGGGTTAAAAAGCAAAAAAATTGTGTTGTAAATAAAATACAACACAAAAATACATTGTGTTGTAATAAAGTATGTTGTAAAATAAAATTTTATTTCATAGAAATGCTCTGCGTAAAATAAGTTCTGAAACAGAAATCGTTTAAACTTACTATGGAGACTATGTAAATATATTTTGAAAGAGCTAAGTACTTTGCAATGACGCATACGAAGGCGGCAATCAGTGAAATCGAACTCAGCCCCGTCGCTAGCGCACTGCGAGCAGATTTCAAGCCGTTTGCGGGTGGGTAGGCAACCCATCTTACACTTCCGTGTTGAATCGGAACATGCTGTATATCCACACACACACACACACACACACCCACACACACACACACACACCCACACAAAGTACACGGGACTGACTGACCACGATGCCCACGCCCGTCAAATGAAATGAATACTACTCTAGCAGGCAATGGCTTTTTGCTTTGCTGACGAGTCTTTTTAGATTTAGCTTTTTTAGTAACTGACCTTTCGAGCATAATTTCCGTAATTTCGACAACCGTGAAATTCTGGAGAATAAAATGTGGTAGTAAACTAGTAGGCTACTTTCACTTATAAGGGAACTGTCCATACGGTCATATCGAAACAGACAATGATATTTCGTAGAGATGATGAGGAAACCATAAATTAGCGATGTACAAAAAATTAGCTGCCATTTCGAACTGGAAGGTCCGGAAATCGGCACGGAGATTCCTAATAGGATTGCACGCGCTAGCATATAGCTCAACGTGGACAGCCCTGGTGACCAACTGAAGCGTGCGCGTAACCTTGGGCGTTCTGTGCTAGGCAGTTAACACATGTTCCTTGGAGAGAGCAGTCATGAATCCGGCTGATGTTCTAGACATCCAGAGTATGCATTACGTTATTTCCGTGAAAAAGATGCTTGATGAAATTCAGTTCCTTTTACAGAAACAATTAAAATTAAAACGTAAAAATAAAATATGATGGAAAAAATTGAAAATAAACATGCTTGCAAAAATTAAATTAATAATCTTATGAAATTACAATCAAAATTAAATAAGCTTTCACAATTAAAAATAAATAAGCTTACAAAATTAGAATAATTAAAATAGATCATAAGAATTATACAAAATAAAAATAAAAATATATAAATATAAAAATTAAAAAGATAAGACAAATAAAATTTATAAATTAAAATTAGGATAAAATAATTAAATAAATACAAATAAAATATATTAATAATAGTTCTGCCCTATAAAGGGTTAATACAGTACAGGTTTTTCAGATAGCTCAATGGTAGTGATGTGATAGTGTATGGTGAAAATGAAACAGTTGAGGAAGAAACTATGTTGTCGTTGTTGCTTATTTTAGGTGCTGCGACATCGTGGTCATATATATACTGTGTCTGTATATCCCGTACGTATCTGCGAGAAGAAGGCGAAAAAGATCAAGTCGCAGCAACCGAGCGATATTTAGACTACACCCCTTATTCAATATACAACACAGATCAGAGTGGTTTCGTGCGCGTAATGAAAGCGAAAAGGACTCTATCGTTTGTTGGTGAGAAACATACAGAAACAGTTGCTCAATCAAATCCTGCACTCACCCATTCGTACACAATTATGCCTACAATTAGTATGGCCGGTACACTTTTCCCAAAATTATTCACTGTACTACAGGAGGCAACTGGAACTGGTCCGAAAGTCTCCAAAGAAATGTTTCGGCCACAAGATCAGGAAAAATGGGGGGAAAAGGAATTGAAATATTGGTTTAAAGAATCCTGTTTCCTATTTGCGGAAGAGAAGTGTTTGCTACTGTTAGATTCCTGGACTACTTATAGTGATAAAAAATGTCTTGAAGACATTCCTCCAGGCGAAAGTATATACATTCTCCAGATTCCTCCCGGCACTACAGGGAAAATACAGCCCTTGGATAAGTTTTTCTCCCGGCAATGGAAAGCTTTCTGTATCGCCGTTTAACAGACATTGTGTTGGCTTGTGAAGACGTTCAGTTCGATGTATATCAGAGGAACAAAGTACTGAAAATGCAATCCTTCATTTATTTTAAATTTTCTTCCTCACGGTTCAAGGACATGGTTAGATATTCGTGGTTCGCAACCAATTACACAACGGGAGAGACCTCCCGAGTTCGAAGTGCCTGCGAAATTTTGCCTTCAAATAAGTACCGTAAGGAAAACTGTGAAGAACAATGTGGCCTCAAAGTGCATAATTCGTTGTGCATGGTGCCAACAATATTTCTGTTTTTATCATGCGATTAACGAACCTCATTTATGTTTCACATTCGTTCCCTAACAATGAAGTGTCCTTGGCGCGTGGTAGCCTGCCAGTTCGTTCTCTCTCTCTCCAACACAACTGCAACTCCACTCCGCTGTGCGCCGCACGAGCCGGCAAGATGCAAGGATTGTCCAGTAGTTGCGTTGTCACACGGATTTTGTATCAAGATTTCGATACCTTCCAGTTCGAAATGGCAGCAAATTTTTTGTACATCGCCAATTTATGGTTTCCTCATCATCTATACGAAATGTCACTGTCAGTTTCGATTTGACCGTATGGACAGTTCCCTTGTTAGCTTTGAAATCGTGGGAACAATTTCTTATAAATTATTTCTTGACGTTGGTCTCTGGTGATCAATACGCAGAACGGTGCCGAACAGTAGACACTGCGCTCGGAGGTTATGGCGCAATGTTTCTGGGAAGCTAGGTATCGCTGGCTCTCGGCCGAACAATGAGGCGCCACGTTCTCGGTGGCTACATGCCTCTGCCTAGTAAAACGATGACTGAGGCTACTGGAGCTGACTAATATATTATCCTCACACTTGTATAACGGAACAAGTTAGATCTGAACCTTCCGATGCGCATGTGCGTCCAGTTGCATTACGTCATCCCCCCGCCTGGATTCTTTGTCAACCAGTGAGCACATACTTCATCACGCGCTAGTTAGATGTTGTCAAGTAGTCATTATTCCCAACACCTTGGCAGGGTACAGATGCTGCCGAGGCATGCGAAGCAAGACTGAGTGGCTCTGTACTTTGACAAGCACGGCAACAAGCTTCCTGTCAGGAGTGTGTGAAGTGGGCGCGCTCTCAGTTCATCACCACCAATACCAATACCAATGCTATGTCACTGAGAATGCTCCTATTCGATACTTTATGCTTGCATAATGTAACCACGACGAGCAGCGAGCAGCCCCAAACAGTTGTTGCACCAAAGAGGGGAAATCGCATTTGCGTCTGGTGATCCCACTACTTCCCCTCCTAGACGAGACTCCGCCATGACAGGCCAGGTCTAACTTGCCACGCTATACCTGTCAACCAAGCAGGCTGACAGCTTGACACAGGCGAACAAACGGGAGTAATATAGATCACGATACCTTACACTACAAAATTCCACTAGACCCAATATGGCGGCATCTATGACGTCATGGACGACACTTAGAGTTTAAACGTCGCAGACATGTTAAATTATGTGCTTTAATAAGGCTTTACATACAGTACAAACACAAACGTAACTTGGGGCTTACGCCCCAGACCCCCTTGATTGTAGTACAAGCAGTCATTTTCGTCCAGAGTGTCATCTGACCTAGTAGCGGCCAATGTTTTCGTCCAGACAGTTGTCTACCCTAGTAGCGACCAATGGCTTTGTCTCACCAGGGCTTTAGATGAATGTAGTGCAACTTTTCAATTAAATTGAACTAAAAGTAATTTTTCGTAACTCGCCACCAAACCTCGTACTTGAACACATGGGACTGCATCCGCATATAACAACGCACTGTTTGAAACCTTACACGGCAGAGTAATATGATGGCAATTGAAGCCACAACATCAATCAAACAAACAAACAAACAAACAAACAAACAAACGAACATCAACGTCATCGACATCACTAACAAATTCCCCTAGAAACGTACGTATCGCGGTATATAGGCTACGTAAGTCAAACCAGGAATAGTTCCCACCTCGACCACCGGCACTCGTATCTTGAAAGGCTAATATCCATGCCTAGTCTTGACACAATTTGCCACAGCCGTATGTTCTGGAGCAAATACGAGGGGTGATCAGACACTAAGGTTACAAAGCCGATTTTCCTGGCGTTTCGTCCGTTTTAAGGAAATTAGTAGTGTGGGTTAATTCGAATAGGCTACATACGGTTGGTAACTGTGCCGAGTTTCAGCCACCGCCCACCTACAGCGCTAGTTGTAGATAAACAACTAATGGCGACTCGTTTGGAAAGCTGGTCTCG
The DNA here is from genome assembly GCA_946902985.2 of Meconema thalassinum. Lineage (NCBI taxonomy): Eukaryota > Metazoa > Arthropoda > Insecta > Orthoptera > Tettigoniidae > Meconema > Meconema thalassinum. The sequence goes on from OX336389.2 coordinate 1,179,709,955, forward strand.
CGAAGAAATCCGCTCAGTTATTTGATTTCTGTGAGCGAAACATGTAACCGTGGCCAGGACTTCTCACCGAGTGCGTCGTCTTCCTTCATGACAACGCGCGACCTCATACAGCCCAGGAGACCACCACGCTGTAGAAGCGGTTTCGCTGGGACATCATTGACCAGCCTCCCTACAACCAGGACCTCGCTCCAAGTGACTCTCACCTGTTTCCTCACTTGAAGGAGTGCCTAGGAGGTTGATGATTCCCTTCAGACGAGGAGGTAAAACAGTTCGTGACAACAAGGCTGAACACGCAAGGACAGGATTTTTACCACGAGGGAATATTCAAACTCATCCCACGAAGCAACAAGTAACTTAACTAAATGAACACTGTCAAAAAATAACCTAATGTACACCCTCTGTCTGCAAAGTTCAATGAATGGGCTATATTACGAACGGATTGTTGGCTTACCTGGAACAGCCGTTACTGACCTTTGAAGTAATCCCTGTGGATGGTATGAACTTCTGAGAACGGCTGAACAAGTCCTGGAAACTCCTGGCATAGTCTTATTTAAGAAGAGCCTTCAGTTTGAGTCGTCGAAAATCTAAATTGAAAGAGAGAAGCATGAATTTATGCAACCTGCCTTGCACACCTGATGAGACGGGCGGCAGTGAGAAGGGTGAATGTTCCGTGGAAAGGAATGGTCCTGAAAACCATCGTTACGGGCGACGAGACCTGGTGCCTGAGGTACGACCTCGAAGGCAAGCGTCAAAGTATGGAGTATCGGGGTCCAGGGTCGCCGAAAAGCCCTGAAGGGCTAGAGGTTTTCGGACATTTCGGACATCCTACGTAATGTGACGACCCAACTGAAGGCTATCCCTCTGGAAGACTATGCCAGAACTTGTACAGCCGTTCTAAGAAGTGCATAACCATCCACGCGGATTACATCGAAGGACAGTAACTGCTGTTTCAGGTAAGCCAACAATCCGTTCGTAATATAGACCCATTCACCGAACTTTTCAGATAGAGTGTATGTACCATTGGTTGGCTGTATTGGTTGTATGAAATAACATGTACACGCTTCATTGCAGGCTCTGTAAACTTAGTTTCTGATCACCCCTCGTACCTTGTCTCACAGTGACTAAGGATGGGTGTAGAACACGCACACACTTCATGCACGTGATGTCTAATGATATTAAGGTTTGGTTCCTCACGTTTTGCACACGCTGATAAGAGTTTGTGGATGGTGAGTGCGCACAATCGATATCACTCGCAGTATTGAGTGCCTGTCATTAGGTCACAGTCTCATCTGAATTTGGAAAGGACTCCATACACGTCTCGCAAAACATCTCACGCCAGGGTTGTTATTCTTTCGCTAGAAACGCTTAACTCGAATGACAGGTTGGCCATCCTCGAAATGAATTTTCGCTACTTGGATTCCGAGAATAAGTTGGGATGGGACTTCTTGAAGGCCATGTTTGTTTCTCTCTGAATGTCAATTTCAGAAAATTGCAAGTACACATGCCACTGCAGATACAACAATAGCATAAGTTCTCAAACAGATTTCACCCACACAGTAACTAAAATGGGCCTATTGACTATGAGCTTAGGAGCCGCAACATAACAATAATTCTAACTCTATTTTTTACTATTTTATCATACAGCATTTTGTACCTTTTGTACTACTACCCCACTCATAACCATGTATATTAAGTCGTGAAAACTGCAGCAATCCTGGAGATCAAGTGGTTGGAATTTTGGTGCTGACGGAGGCCAGAATAGTGCCTTGTTTCAAATCCCTGGACATCTACCTCGTCCTTGTCCCTAATAGGCTAGTCACACACTCTACTGCAGTCATCACAGAACCACAGGTTATCAGACAAGTTCAACACATACCCAAATACACAGGACTGATGACCAAGATGTCCCAAGTCCCTCAAAATGAATTAACAATAACGACGACTACATTTCTAAATATAGGCTGATCTTCAGACGGTCAACACGATTTTGGAGCCCATTTTATAGATTACAGTGAAATACAATAATTGTGGCAGAGCACCTTCTGCTATTAATAAAGTTTTTCAAGAACATTAACATTATGAGTCTTCCAATTCCAAAACTCTCTAAGTCCATATGAGAATTAGATTCACCGTCATATGTTGTTTCACTTTTTCTTAGAGGTAAATCTATCAGTCTAATCGGTTTGCTTGAGCTTTCATGTCTCAAGAAACACTTGTCGAAGCAAAGCAATAAATATTTCTATATAGTGCAGTGTTACCAAATATGGGAAAAACAGAACGGATATTAGCCTTACTTGCATATAGACTTGGAGAGTTTTTAATTGGATGACTCTTTCGTGCGATTAGTTAGTAAGTTACCTTAAGATAAAGGTTGTTCTGGTGTCTAGAAAAGATGGAAATATGAATTATACAACGTACACTATATCGCAAGGGCAACATTCAGATTACATACAGTTTGAGAAAATCTACAGAAATTCACAGCCACTGTTCTGGCACCTGTCTCAACGCTGGACAAATTTCCCTCTACCCTTGATGATGTAGGACGCTGGTTGCTGGTAATAACACTATTACTGCACAGACGGTCAATTCTTACGTGTTTGGTTCATTGAATAAGTTAAGCATTGCACCACTCAACAAGCGGTTCGTGACGCTGTTTTACCAGCAACCATAGTTCTTCGCGGAGGGTGTAGTGAAACTTGTTCATCGTTGGGACAGGTGCCTAAACAGTGAATGTATTATCTGTAGACTCCCTCGGACTGTCATCTATATGCTGTCATTGTGGTAGTATGTAGGCTATATTGCCCAATATATAGTGTGTGTTTCTACGTTTCATTTGAACTGTCCGTCTATAAATTACAAGCAGAACCATTATGCAGTGTGATTTATACAATTCCAAAACTTCCAAAATCTATATGAGAATTATGTTCAGTTACTCTATTTCTTGGTGCTGTGGTTTTCAAAACAGCCTCACTTTCGTCTTGATAGTAGATAACATGCAATTATGTTCTACACACATCAAAAAAAGTTTTGCATCACCTCGGTTCCAAGAGTTCCGGAACCGTTAAATACAAAGGGAATAGAGATCAACACAAACAACATTTCAGCTCGTTTTATTGCTCATGAGACCCACACATTGCATGTTGTACCATCATACAGCTAGACTTTCAGCATTTGTGGTCCAGATTGCAGTACACACCACTACCTCTAATACCCAGTAGCACGTCCTCTTGCATTGATGCATGCCTGTATTCGCCGTGGCATACTATCCACAAGTTCATCAAGACACTGTTGGTCCAAATTGTCCCACTCCTCAACGACAATTCGGCGTAAATCTCTCAGAGTGGTTGGTGGGTCAAGACGTCCATAAACAGCCCTTTTCAACATATCCCAGGCATGTTCGATAGGGTTCATGTCTGGCGAACATGCTGGCCACTGTAGTCGAGCGATGTCGTTATCTTGAAGGAACGCATTCACAAGATGTGCACGATGAGGTCGAGAATTGTCGTCCATGAAGACAAATGCCTCTCCAATATTCTGCCGATATGGTTGCACTATGGGTCGGAGGATGTCATTCAGGTATCGTAAAGCCGTTTCGGAGCCTTCCATGACCACCAGTGGCGTACGTCGGCCCCACATAATGCCACCCCAAAACATCAGGGAACCACCACCTTGCTGCACTCGCTGGACAGTGTGTCTAAGACGTTCAGCCTGACCAGGGTGCCTCCAAACACGTCTCCGACGATTGTCTGGTTGAAGGCATATGCGACACTCATCGGTGAAGAGAACGTGATGCCAATTCCGTGGGGTCCATTCAGCATGTTGTTGGGCCCATCTGTACCGCGCTGCATGGTGTCGGGGTTGCAAAGCTGGACCTCGCCATGGACGTCGGGAGTGAAGTTGCGCATCATGCAGCCTATTGCGCACAGTTTGAGTTGAAACACGACGTCCTGTGGCTGAACGAAACGCATTATTCAACATGGTGGCATTGCTGTCAGGGTTCCTCCGAGCGGCAATCCGTAAGTAGCGGTCATCCACTACAGTAGTAGCCCTTGGGCGGCCTGAGCGAGGCCTGTCATCGACAGTTCCTGTATCTCTGTACCTCCTCCATGTCCGAACAACATCGCTTTGGTTCACTCTGAGACGCCTGGAAACTTCCCTTGTTGAGAGCCCTTCTTGACACAAAGTAACAATGCGGACGCGATCGAACTGCGGTATTGACCTTCTAGGCATGGTAGAACTACAGACAACATGAGCAGCGTACCTTCGTCCTGGTGGAATGACTGGAACTGATCGGCTGTCGTACCCCCTCCGTCTAATAGGCCCTGCTCATGCATGGTTGTTTACATCTTTGAGCAGTTTTAGTGACATCTATGAACAGTCAAAGGGACTGTATCTTGGATACAATATACACAGTCAACGTCTATATGCCGGAGATCTGGGAACCGAGGTGATGCAAAACTTTTTTTGATGTGTGTAAATGTAAAGGAACTCCGGGTGAGTCACTTACCATCACAGCAGATGTTGGAAATCACCTCAGTTTTCCTGTAGGCACAGCTGTACTCGTGACTTCATGCTTCTCTCTGTTCGCTGCAACATTTCCTGGCCAATACCAATGATTTAAGTGTGTGGCCGATTACATGACAGTTCCCCACACTGACACTTCCACACACTGCCCAAAATACTGACACTTCCACACAGTCCTTGGACGCGGCTACCTGTTTAATGACTCCGAAATATTCCCGACTGACAGTTCCACACACATTCCTCCACCCCTAAGGCTATAGACTTCAGTGATCATCGTTACAGCCGCACCAGTGACAATGCACCTTAACATAATACTCATTTGGAGTGAAGAAAAGCGCTCGGTCTATGTACTTCATTACATGCCACGGTCTCGAAAATATAATTGTGATGTAGTGTAATTACCATCAAAATAAAATAAATGCAGAGTCTGATTTCCATCACACTTTATTCAGGCTGTGGACTGGCAAAATAATAACAAAACCGGTCAGTTTGGTGTTGTTATCATTTAGGCGTGTTTGAAATCAGCTTTCTAGGCTTCGTCAGTTGTTTTTCTTCTTCTTCTCCTTCTTCTTAGTCGTTTACCCTCCAGGTTGGTGGAACCCACGGACTCAGCGAGGGAACTCACCACTACCGCCTCTACGGGCAGTGTCCTAGAGCTGGGAACATCTAATCGGAAGGGATACAACTGGTGAGGTGTGATTGGCACCTCGCCCAGGCGGCCTCGCCTGCAAAGCGAACAGGGGCCTCATGAGGGAAGGTAATGGATGGTCAGGAGGGATAGGCAAGGAAGAGGGAAGGAGCCGGCCGTGGCCTCGAAGAAGGCACCATCCCGGCATTCGCCCGAAGACGAAGCGGGAAACCACGGAAAACCACCTCGAGGATGGCCGAGGTGGGAATCGAACCCCCTCTACTCATTTGGAACACCCGAGGCTGAGTAAACCCCGTTCCAGTCCTCATACCACTTTTTCAAATTTCGTGGCAGAGCCGGGAATCGAACCCAGGACCTCCGGGGCGGCAGCTAACCATGCTGACCGCTACGCTACGGAGGCGACCAGTTGTTTTGTATTTTTCTTAATTTTTTGTTTTGTTTTTGTCATATTTGTTCAACAATAATATTAACCTACTCCATTTTCGGTGAATAGGCAACTTGCCTTCACAAATCTTTTCATATTTTTGTCATTTTCGAACTTTTCCTGAATGTTCTCAATTCGTCCGTCCAGTTTGACATATTTTCGTCTTCTTTTCTTTTCCTTCCATGTTGAGATCGGACTTTACAAGCGGCTTCGGTGGCGTAGTCGGTAGCATGCTGAACTGCTGTGCCCAAGATAGCGGGTTCAAATCCGGCCGAAGTCGTCGGATTTTTTAAGAGCGTTAAAATCCTTCAGTATGCCTTCCTTCGGAGGGGAAGTAAAGCCTGCGGTCCCATGTCATAGATTTATGGCATGTAAAAGATCCTTTCACAGACTAAACTTGTGTAAAGCAAAAATTGTTAGGTTAGATTTCGTCAGAACGCTCTATCAAAGTTCCAACGTTCACCACTAGGTATCATTATCTGGTGGCGAAAGTTGGAACTACTTGAAATTGAACGGAACTTGTAGCTCACCCTTTAGGGTATCCGCTGGAAGCAGCTACAGACTCAGGCGAGCCGAACATGTCCTCGGACACTCCCGGCACTAAAAGCCATACGATAAATAAAGATAAATAAATCGGACTTTACAAATGCGCAGTTTGTCTTCTCAGCTTCCGTCTTCAGCATTTTGACAACCTCTTTTAATTTGGGGTGAGGTCTTCCGACAAGATTGTTGAGTAGGTTGTTCCAGCCCTCAAAAGCATTTGTTGTCCTGTGTCGTGCTTGTTGGCAGTTCCACATCTCGATTGGAATGTCTTGGTTATCTAGCCAGTTGTCAACGAATTAGTCAACTTGATCTTATCCATAGTAGCATTGGGGGAGAGGGGAGATGTGTGTGGAAATGTCAGTCGGGAATATTTCTGAGTCATTAAACAGGTAGCCGCGTCCAAGGGCTGTGTGGAAGTGTCAGTATTTTGGGCAGTGTGTGGAAGTGTCAGTGTGGGGAACTGTCCGGACACCGTGTGGCCGTTCTTGATACTCTTACAATGGGCAGACGCTACAGGAAAAAATCTAGTGTCGTTAAGTCAGGTGGATTTTGGTGACCACAATTCCGTGGGTGCAGGGTGGGGACTTTCATGAATGCCGTGTTGGGCACGTTTGTCAAAGCAAATGTGCGATGCTTGCTTGTCACCCTCGTTGAAGAACCAGCTGTTTCAAACTTGCTCACTCTTATCACGAGGATAACGCAAATTATACTCTTTCTTTAACGCACTTTTCTTGGGAACGAGTCCGCCTCTTTGCGTAGCGGCTAGCATCCTTGGCTGTCACCACGGAGGCCTGGGTTCCATTCCCGACTCTGCCAAGAAATTTAATTCTGGTCTGAGGGCTGGAACGGGTGCACTTAGCCTCATGAGGCAAAGAAGAGGCGGGTTCGAATCCTACCTCAGCCATCCTGGAAGTGATTTTCCGTGGTTTCCCACTTCCACTGGAGGCAAATGCAGAAATGGTACCTAACTTAAGGCCACGACCGCTTTCTTCTTAAATCCTACCTCAATTACAAATACACACACTAGTACAGACATCAGAGAGAGAGACAGGTTATCCGACAAATTCTACACCCACCCATTGTGTACGGCATCTTGAATTAACAGTAATTAACAAGCAAATTGGGGGGAACAGTTGACGTCTAACCAATAACTCATGCAATGTTGAGACAGGTTGTTAGGTGAATGTCCCAGAGTTTCTGCTCAATTTAGAACTTAGTTGCATCTCCTTACCTGCTGTAACGCATAGGTGTTTTGAAGCCCACCCGTCTTAAATAAATCACCTGGTAATAATATTCACAGTAAACTGTATTTGTTTCCCTTCAAGTAGATTGTGCCATTTGGACTGCATATTGCACTGTTTTTACCAATTTCTACACTTTACATTGAAAATGGCCATCCCCTTCGATTTAGGGAATTAAATGTGTGGAAACAGTGTGCAGTATGAGCAGTTGGCCGCAAACCACAAACATGTGGCAACAGCACAGAACGAGCCGCAATCCCAAACCACGCTCTGCAGTGGACCGATAACGAGCCATGGTGGGATGACGAGACAAATCAGTGGCTACATAATGAGAAACAAAATCATTTTTCAGATTGGAGAGAAAATCAAATTTTATTCGGGACAAATAGAATTAATGGGGATGACGAGGGTGAGATGAAAAACAACCATCATTAACTTTCAAGGGGAAAAATTACTAGCGAAGACAGCTGAACAAAATTCCAGAAGGTAAATCCAACCTCTCCAATTAAAACAAAACAAAACAAAAAGTCAAACCCCGTGGTGGTACAGCCCATGAAGGGCCTAGGCCTACTAAGCGACCACTGCCCAGCCAATTGGCCTGCAGACTATGGAGTGACACATGGTCAGTGCGTTGGGTTCCCTCAGCCGTTAATCTTGGTCTCCGTGACCGGGGTGCTGCCTCACTGTCAGACAGCTACTCAGTTGTCCTCACAAGGGTGAGTGCACCCCGTTGCAGCCCACACTTCCACTTCTAAAATCGCTGACGGAGCGAACCCGAGGCCTCCAAGCGCGAGGCAGACGCGCTACCCCAACACCACGGGGCCGGCATCTTTCAAATTAACAATTCACAAATATCAGAAGTTAAACCAAACAAATGAAATTCACAAAGTGCGTGGCGCAACGGTAACGTTCCCGCCTGCTGTTTCCAAGGTTGCAGGATCGAATCCTGGCACAGTCAGTTGGCATTGGAAGGTGCTTAAATGTGAATGAGCAGTGTCAAGTTGATTTACTGGCATGTTTGATTCCTTTCGGGGCGAAATTCCGGTGCCCCGGCATTTCTAAAAGCCACAGTAGTCAATAGGGACGTGATGCCAATAACAATTTTATTATTATTGTTATTACCGGGTGAGTTAGCCGTGGTCGTTAAGGCATGACTGCTGGCAGTCACTCACATCCGGGAGGAGAGGAGGTTCGAATTCCCCCGCCGGCAACCTTGAAGATGGTTTTCTGTGGTTTCCCATCTTCCTTCCAGGCAAATGCTGGGGTTGGTCCCTACCTATAGGCCACAGCCGCTACCTTCCAACTCCTTGTCCTTACATTCAAACTTTCCTCCCCATACAACACTCCACACACGACGGTACGTGTAGCTCACCCATTGGGTGTCCGCCTCGAAGCAGCTACAAAACTGGCGAGCCGTACATGTCCTCGGACACTCCCGGCACTAAAAGCCATACGCTAAACAAAAATTATTGTTATTATTATTGTTATTATTATTATTATTATTATTATTATTAAACAACTCAAATAATCATTTCACAACCAAACAAGACTAATAACTCTGCTGCCAACGTAACCAGACCAAAAATCCCTTCATCAAACACAGACAATATGGCCATACTACTTCTAGGGGCCAGGGGGCGAAATTTAAATTACATTGTTAAAGCTTAGAGGACAATATCTGGCCGGTTTGCCGCATGCACGTAATTCAAGATTCTATTATCTGCGTTTTTGCGTCAAGCTATGAGGTTACAAAATAGCAGCTGTGAAATTTAATATAGGCCTACAGTATTTCTAGTATTTTTCTGCTATTAAATACGTAAGTTTTGCTCGCCTTTCTTGTCTGCTATTCTGAGTTACGTACCTTGATTTTGTTTGCTATTTACTTATTTCAATTTGTAGTTAATGTTAATGTTATATTTAAAATAGTGGATCTACCCGCATCTGACAAGATCAAATAAGAGATAATGGCTTCGCATTTCCACCCGAACAAAGTCTGGTTTCTCTTCGATATATAATAATGAATGTTTGTCTGCTTTTGGCAAATTTCCCCTGAATATTTGAGTTGTTTACGTGTTTCATGCTGAATGAACGCAAATATAAAATTGTCTGTCTGTTTGCAGGCTTATCACTCGTAAACGATTGGATCGATCAACGTAAAATCTGGTATCTACATCCATTCCGGCACTTGCATGGAGTAGAAGTGAGAAACCACGGAAAACCACTTCCACGATGGCCGAAATGGGTATTGAACCCACCTCTTCTCAGTTTTGCCTCACGAGGCTGAGTGTACCCCGTCTCAGCCCTCAGACCAAAATAATAATAATATCGTATGGACTCGGGTGCCGGGTGCAATCTTTGTTATTTCACGCCCAGAGGGCTGCTTGCATGTCTAATTTTGATGTTCCTTGGAGCGCTATGCAAGTCAAGGAGGTTAGATAGCTAAGCTCATTGACTCTATAGCGCTTTCTAGTAGAGAAAGGAGGAACTTTTGTGTTGGCGGAAAATCCTGAGATTAATTTTGCCATTATGAACACGGCCTACTGAATTCAAATGGGTTCTTTAACATGCCAACAATGTATGACATGCGTGTCGTGATTTTTGTTGCTTTCCAAATTCGCTTACCAAGGCCAGGAGCGAACCTGAAAGCTTGGGGTTGGTAGACCTGCACGATAACCACTCACTCACCGTGGCAAGCTTCAGACCAATATTATATTTCTTGGCAGAACCGGGAATGGAACTCGGCCTACGCGGTGAGAGCCAAGAATGCTACCCACAGCGCTAAGAGGCGAACTCTGAAACGTGCAATTCAAAACGTACCGGTATTCTATAGGCTATTTATATTATACACGATGTGTGCCATCAAACAGGCATTCACGCAACTTGTGAAGAGCTGTTCCAGAGTTGCCTCTGGATCCACTGCATCGGACCACCTCGTGGTGTAGCGGCTAGCATTCTCGACTGTCGCACCGGAGGTCTGGGTTCGCTTCCCGGCTCTGCCAAGAAATTTAAATCTGAGGGTTGGAACTGGGTACACACACCACAATAACACAGATTATCAGACAAATTATGCATACACTCCCAAGTACATAGGGATAAATGACCACGGTGTCCCAAAGCCCCTGAATGAATTGACAAACATAAAGGTTTATCTTTATTCGCCTCTCCTACCTAAATCAATTCATTCTGGGAAATTCCAAATCAAAATTCCCATTTTAGTCAATGTTCAGAATATTTCCGGTTGGAAGTTGAACGACACTGCCAGACTGTTTGGTGCTCTGGAAGAAAGTAGGAGACCTGGAGTGATTATTGAAGGGCTCCTAGCTGCCAGCAGTTGTAACTTGAAACGCCTCATTATGGATTTAAACCGGTATTTGTTTCAGGCTCTCCACTAATTGCAGGGACTAATGATAGGTTGCTGTTTGTACCAACAGCCACATGCATAGGTGTCGCATGTCTGTGGGCAGCAAGGAGGAGGAGAGTCAACTGGTTGTCTTGATTGTAGCAATGTAATCCAAATGTTATTGGATGAGGTGACTACGCATGCTAAGGTGCAAGATCTCTGAACTCTGTATACGAGTGGGCTCCTGTCTCTTGAAATGGTTTTTCGTGACGATATCTTCTAACAGGCCACAGCCACGTTCTTCCAATTCCTTGCCCAATTTCCTTTTCGTTCATTTCATTACTCATTTTAACTCATCTGACGAGTTTGGCATGATGAAGGGCATCCGGATGTAAAGCCCATTCCCCCCACTAATACTCATCTAATCGCATCCCTGGGATAGTAGGAGTAGACATACATTATTATTATTATTATTATTATCATCATCATCATAAATGATCGTGTGGCCTCCGGAGAGGCCGAGTGTAGGTCATTCTAGTTGACGCCCGTGGGCGACCTGCGCGTCGAAATGGGGATGAAGTGATGATGAAGACGTCACAACCAGTCCCCGAGCCACGGGAATTAACCCCAGGAGATTAAAATCCCTGATGACTCGGCCGGGAATCGAACCCGTGGCACTTCGGGCCAAAGCCTAGCGCGCTAACAATTTAGCCACGGAGCCGGACATTATTATTACACAATTCAACACGAATTTTGAGTCTAGGTTCTCTATGTCTGGTTTTGATTTGTCATGCTTAACTAATGAAAGAAAAAATAGTTTTAGGGCTACCTAATAAAGTTTGCTTTTGTAGCTATCACAACGAATGTTCAAATTTGAAGAAAGTTCTCAATGTTTATAAGTTCTAACTAAAAAAAAAACCTTAATTTCTATATTTACGTCACGATTAATCTAAAAATAAAAAAAAAATACAAACAAGCTTTAAAAATGAAAATTTTTGGCTACTACTGTGTGAGTACCAAATTTCTCGTATTCGCCCCCAAATGTAATCACCCATCATATTCTCATTATAATGTCCTTGATAACGTTGCTCAAAGTCCATCACGCCCTGTTGAAAACGTTCCCCTTGCTCTTCTGAATATGCCCCCAAGTTATCGTTAAATTGGTCCATGTGAGCATGTAACACGTGTATTTTAAGGGACATTCTGCAACGCATCAGTTTTAAGTTCTCAAGAATGGTGGAAATGAGCTCTTTGTAATTCTCAGCTTTCTTATTTTCAAGGAAGCCATGGATCACTGCCTTAAGGCTGTACCATGCTTGTCTCTCTTGGGTGTTGAGAAATTGTTTATTTATCATTGCATAAAGTACAAAAACAAACTTTATTAATTATAAATGGCGTTTTTGGTTACTGTACAGTGTAGACAGTCGGAATGTATGCATGAAATAATTGACTCAAAACAATGTTTTGTTGTTGTCTTATGTTATTATTATTCTTCATTATTATTATTATTATTATTATTATTATTATTATTATACCGACAGCAGTGGCTACGCTGGCTAAAACGCAGCGTTAGGTCATGGGGCCAAGCTCTCTGCTGACTCGGTAGACGCGTGGGTTCAAGCCCCACCGTCGGCCATCCTTGAAATGGTTTTCCGTGGTTTCCCCTTTATCAACACCAGGCAAATGCTGGGACGGTACCATCTGACAGGCCACGACCGCTTCCTTCCACACCCTTGCTCAGTTTCATTCATCTTCATCCATTCCATCTCTCATCCCAACACGCAGGTCGCCCACGGGCGTCGACTAGAAAGACCTGCACTCGGCCTCTCAGGAGGTCACACGACAAAAAACGGTATTATTATTATTATTATTATTATTATTATTATTATTATACTAGCGACCCGTGCGAGAAATCTCGCATGTTCATAAGCCACACTTTCCCCAATAGGTTTATAATAAGAGACAAGGAGAAAGGTTATGTTTTTATTTGAACCAAATGATTCTAGAACACTATTTAGGTTTCAGGCGCCCCTATGGCCAAAATGCTCTGAACAGCAATGATGTCGCGTATTTTCAGACAGCAACAGTATTTGCAAATCGCACACTTCTTACAAAAATTTATATTTATGAAATTAGAATGCAATTCGTCACTACTAATGTAATTTGTGTGCTGAGTCCATTGATTGACAACTTAGCCGTAACACTCACCGGATATTCGATATTTATGAAATTATACGATTTGAGTACTCATTCTTTTAAATTATTGTTTCTAAAATCCATGCAAAATGATAAAGGAAAGACCTCAGAATGATAAAATGACATGAAACTGGTGTCACAGCGGCCAAAATGTGAAGTGGACAGCATTTATGGAGCGTATCTTCCTGCAGCAACAGTATCTGCAAATCGCACACTTCGTACAGTTTTTTAAAAGTCATTTTTAAAGAAATTATAGATATTTATGAAATTAGGGTGCAAAGCTTCACTGGTAATGTATATTCTCTTTCATTTGAATGCTCATTTTTCACGATCGGTCGCTTGTGAGCACCGCAGGAGGGATCTATACTACTGAAATAATATATATGATTTATTATTACTATTTCATGTAGAGGCTTGAGATATGGTGCGTCGATATGTGTACAATTTGTATGTTTATCTATATATATATACTGACCGGCAAAAAAAGTGGAACAGTAATTTGAAAAGTATAAAATTAGCCATGAAAAAGATGTAATCACATTTTAAAAGCTTTTCACGCATTAGGACACACATCTGAAACATCCGTGAATAGAAATTCACATTTCTTAGGGTGGTTTATTACCACCAATTACCCCCAATCTTCGATGAGCCTAACAAGCTGTCATGGACGCTAGGGTGGAAACACTCGTTTTAGTGACCAGTGTTCCCGTGCAGTGCAGTGCAGTGCAAACATTAACACTGTTTTGTTTGGCAAAAAAAAACAGCCCAAAAGAACATTAGTAAAACATAGAAAATTGTTAGATTTGTGAAATGTAACGAAATTTGTGAGTTAAAACGTGTTGTAAAACATGTTTCAGTATTTTCTGTAGCCAACCATCTAACATTTACATGAATAATGCAAATATTGGAAAACCGATACATTTTAGTGGAATAAATTAAGAAATTACATAAAAAATTGAAGTGTTCCACTTTTTTGCCGGTCAGTAGATATATATATATATATATTCTTATCAGATTTATTTTGTACTAGCAACCCGGCCCGGCTTCGCCCGGGAACAGTTGTGAATGCGTTACGTGATAAGCGCTTCTTTACGATGTCAATGAACTACGATCTATATCAGTTTTACGTCTCGGCATGATGGGTTAAAATCACTGACTGGGCTATTAACTATATCAACATGGAGATGCATGTGCAACAAATTCTTGTCAGACGTAATTTAAGAATGGCAAGGTGCATGAAACACAAATCCCCCTTCCGTCCAATCTAAAAACACTTATAGTATTCGATATATTGAATATAGAGATGTGCTCTTGCGTACTTTTTTGTAGATCTTTTCATGCTGAACAATTCTTACACTCATTGTATATTGATATTTTTAACGGTTTGCCCAGCGTAAGCTTAAAAAGCGCACGTACGCCAGGATTTTTTCGACTTTTTCTCTGAAATCGTTACTGATTGGCTTCCTTTGATCATAAATAAATAATTTTCTACAGAAACCTTCCTCGAGGTATACTTTACAGAATGGTGAAAACAGCATCAAAATCCATGCAGTGGTTCTCGAGATTACCTGTGACATCCAAGAATCGGGGACTTGGTTTTAAACTAAGTAGAGATTATACGTCAATCAGTATAATTTAATATAATATAATCCCCCTTCCGTCCAATCTTAAATTGACTGTGAATTTTGTGGAACGAAAAGTTCACAGGCGAAATGAGACTTGCACTTCCAGGGAATGGCATGAAACTCAAATCCCCCTTCCGTCCAATATTAACTTCCGTCCAATCTTAACTTGACTGTGTTTCACAGGCGAAATGAAGAAAACCTGAGTAGCACTTCCAGGGAAACTCCAAACACAACCACCCTTCTCAGAAGTCTTAACTCAACACGACTCAACGGTTTGCTGCTGGCTGTATCTGGGGCAATAGGTTCGCCCGCTAGCTAGGCTCGTAAACTGTCGCCTCAGTAGTTGAATGGACATGGTCGGAAGAAATTAAAACGTAAAAACACTTATAGTGGGCGATGTATTGAAGATAGACATATGCTCTCGCGGACTTTTTTTTGTAGAACTTTTCATGCTGAACAATTCTTACACTCATAAGCTTAGTATTTAGATGTTTTTAACAGTTTTCCCAACGTAAGCTTACAAAGCGCTCGGACGCCAGTTTTTTTGTTTTTTTGTTCTCGACTTTTCCACTGAAATCGTAACTGCTCGGCTTCCTTTGATCATAAATAAATAAATTTCTACAGAAATCATCCTCTAGATATCCTTTATAGAATGGTGAAAACCGCATCAAAATCAATCCAGTGGTTCTTGAGTTTACCCGTAACATCCAAGAATCGGGGACTTTGTTTTATACTAACAAGGAGAGGTCGCCATGTGGTTTACTAGAAAAGAGTTCAAATTTGGAGGGTTTGCTCTACATAAAAATATTTTCCGACTGTTCGAGCTTTTTTGCCAATGGGCCTTAATATGTTCCAAATTGAACGTTTAAAATCAATCCTCAAAACTTTTGTAGTCCTATTCCCGGACACGTTCCCGGCTCGTCTCCGTGGCGTAGTCGATAGCGCGTTGGTGTGGGAAATTGAAGGGTTCGAGTTCGAGCCAGATCTTGGTCAGCACTTTTTATTTTATTTTACTGATACATCCCTTATTGTCTTTTGTGTTTTCTATAATGTATTTGCTGTGGTCTCTTCGGTTTCGTCACCCCAATACCTGCAGGCCGAATGGCTGGGCAGCGGTCGCTTGGTCGGCCTTAGCCCTTCATGGGCTGTATAGTGCCAGGGGTTGTTGACTTATTACATTCTTCTAACCATCCCAATATGTTTTGCCTTTGGTTTCACGAAATTCCATTATTATTATTATTATTATTATTATTATTATTATTATTATTATTATTATTCATCTTCATTTCCCCTTTTCCACTGGGTGGGGGCAAATATGGTTCTTCTCCACTTTGTTCTGTCGTTAGTTACTTTTGTAGAAAAATTCAGTTGCTAAATAACATTTTCCCCACAACTATAATTTACTTGATTTAAATGGAATAGTGGATTCCAGTAATATGGAAAAACAAAATTAACTATCACAAAACAAGACTATCACTACAACCTGGCGCTAGTTGAGTGGTAGCACATCGCATGCCTTAAAATAATTCAACTCATGAAGAGTGAATAGTATGCAGTTAAACTATAAAATATTTTTAACCATAGTAATAATAATCAAAGTAGGAGATAAGGAATTGGAAGTGGTGAAACACTTCAAATACTTGGGAAGTGAACTGACTGAAGATGGAAGACTAGATTTGGAAATTACATTTTGTAAGTACCTTTTCAATCTAAACTGCATTTTGTAAGTATTGACAATCCTAATGAGTAATTTGAATCTAACATACATTTTGCAAGCATTTTCTAATTCAATTGAATTTTGTAAGTATTTCCACTCTACATTTCGTGAGTCGTTTCAATCTGAGTCCAATTTTGTAAGTATATTCAGTCTCACTTAATTTTCGTTATGATTTCCATTTCATTGTTACTTTCGCTATCACCCAGACCATTAGGGGCCAATAACCTCGATGTTAGGCCCCTTAAAACAACAATTATCATAATCATCAGAATCATGTTGGCGGCACTGTCATGAGTTGATGAAAATTGATCTACAAATTGTTGCTCTATATGTGTGCCAGGTTTAGAACTTATAACAGGCATACTTTTTTAGATATTCACACGAAGTTTCAAAATTCTAGTGAGTAATATTCAACAGTTGGTAGTCCTGGTGACTATGTAAATATGCTTAGGTACGTCTCTTAAGGTATGCACTGCATATAAGAAATTTCGTTAATATCCAATTGATAGAATAGAAGTTAAAACACTGAACTTATCAGCACGCGTAGAAACTTGTTAGCGACACTTTCATGAATGGGTTGCTCAAAATTAATCTGAAATATTCTGATCTCTAAATGTGCCAATTTTAGCAATTTTGGAACAGTTCCCATGCGTATTTTCTGAGATATCTGACATAGGGTTCAAATTTCAAATTGTTTTTCAGCAGTTGATAACAATAACAGCATTTGCAAATATGGCCTTGAGATGTCCTAACATAGAATCCAGTAGAATTCACACATACCAAATTTGGTTTTGATTGCTGCAGCCGTTTAGGACTTGATATGGAGGGACACACAGCGACAGGATATGCACACACACACGTGAGCCCGGATCACTCTCATAAATCTACTTTATCTTTATTTTTGCAAAATGTAAAGAATTGGCTGAAATCTGAAGAGTGCCAATAGCAAAGCCAAGCCATCTCCGTACTGTCCATGGAGGCCCTTGGAAAGTAGAGGCTTCCACTATTAGTGACATCTGCACTAGATGAGATGGAGTTGTCAGCCTTTGCTCCCAGGAATTACCCTGTTACTCATTTTTGTTGTAGACTGAGTGAATTCCAGGGCCGTTGCGTTTCTGAAAGTTGTAGTTCTGTTTCTAAAATCCACTACCTGGGTGGAAATCGAACCCATCCCTTTCTGTTAGAAGCTCAGCGCCTGTACCAACTGGGCTACGCAACGCTCAAAGCGTGTCAGTAAATGTTTATCTATATCATAATATTATCCAGACAGTGTATATATTCACAAATAATATCTCAAGATAGTGTAGGTGGCGTTGGTCACACTACGTTTATAAACCACCGCAGCGTCTCTAGCGGAATGCCATGACACCCCTGGATGGTGCGACACACTGTTTGAGAACGTCTGTAGTAGCGAGTAACGCTGTGAGCCGTGAACCACTACTCGTGTTATGTCTTCAGCGAGAGTGCGAGCTACATGTGTGTGTGAAGAAATTATAGTTAATTGGGCGTAGTAGCTTACTACAAGACGAGAAACTGGAGGAGACCTCGCGGGAATGGAATGGAAAATAAGTTAATTTTACGTATGACATAGAACACGCACACAACCGAGGCAGAAAAACACTCGTGGCTAGAAATGGTCACTCAAGGGAATTTGACCAGCTGAGGTCTGTGACTCGGGGCTGAAGAGTAACGTAATTACATGTAGTAGCCTAAATGTACCGTGAAACATGTGCTAATGGCTGTTATTGTGGAGAGGTACCGTACTCACACTTACGGTATTTACTCTCACTGCCATCGACTGCGAAACACGGAACTTAAGAACCATTTCGAGAATTTCCTAAGCTATGTCCCAATTCTGATTATAATGAGTTTGTAGTCTTAGGGAATTCTACGTAAGTATTATGGTGTTTGAAGCTATTTTTCAGTGTTGCCTTAGTAAACAAAAGTTTGATGCTTTTCAGTCAGTCAACAACGATTGTACCCAAATGAGATGGGTTATTCCTTAATCCTGAAAAAATTACATGAGATTGCACAATAGTAATCAAAATAAACAAGACTTCAAAGTCAGGGGTATATTCCATTACGTGTCAAGATACAGGGTGTCAAGTAAATTACATCGGGCAGAGTGGGAGAAGATTGGATACACGATACAGTGAACATAGAAATGCGATAAAATACGGGACACACTCGGGCGTATGCGAACACATGTGCGACGCGGTACATTAACATTAAAACTTACTTTAAAATAATTCATCACGAACCGAAAGGCAGAGCTCTTGCTTGACATAAAGGAAGTAATCGAGATACCAGTACACTTAGCTAAAAGAAACAACCCCAATAATTTAAACGAACACTTACTTACATGGAGAGTTCACCCCTTTTCACTCTAATAGAAAACACACCCCGTCGGAAACAAGACACAACATAACGATGTAGCCAAGCTAGATAGGGATTAATAAGGGAAACATGTGATTGGATCAGGATGTACGATGTATCAGCTTATGCGTGGAGAGTTTGAAACCAGGCCTTGAATGGTTGAAGATTATCCTGAATACAGTAACGTACACCACATTAGAGAAACTAGACTTGGCAACTTACTACAGGTACATTTGCACGAGGAACACATAGCACTTAGGTATGCGAGAGGGGGAGGAATAACCCAGCCAGATACGGGACCCTCACACACAGGAATTTCTCGTCAGTCGAGTGCTAACAGTGACCAAGTGAACTGCTCTCAACAGGACCACGCAAGACTCAACCAGATAATTAGCCTGTACAATACAATCTGAATTGACCATTTACAACAATCACATATTCACTCCAAACAAGCAAATTCCGGAGGTCAGTCATCACTTCCAGTATCTCAACGAAACATCACATAGAGTACAATTAACAAATATTGACGAGTTGCATTATCTCAACTAATACTGCAACTAAATAAGTTTATATATTGTAAATATTTTCACCCATACTTTCAGACATAGATGCTATAGCCTAAGTTTGCTTCCACTTACTTGTGCCGGGCTCCTCTCTGTCTTCTTTCCTGTCGACCTCACTTGGTCAACTCTTGTTCTCTTCTGACCCCGATGGTATTAGGGTCTCTGAGGCCTAGGGAGTCTCTTCCTTTCCCGCCTTAATTGGCCCTTGTCTCATCTTTTCTGATACCCTCCTTCTGCGAGGGGTCGGCCTTCTTTTTCTCTTCCTTTTACCACCTGCCTTGTGCTCAAGGCCCTTAAGGAGGCAGGGTGTATGTAGACCCACCCCTTCTGGTGCACCCTAGATAATGCTACACCCTCAGGGGCTCACGGCTGGTGAGTTCGGGAGTTGGCGACCCGAGGGATTCCTGAGCTGGGTCAGTTTTCCCCTTTTGTCCCTTACCTTTGGGGCGGACCCTCTCCTCTTTCACTTCCCTATATGCATTTCATGGCTCTCCTTCCTTCCAAATCCCTCAATCCGCCTTCTCCGAGGGTTGAGGGCATTTCTTTTCCTTCTGTCCTTATATTTGCCTTATTCTCCTTTAGTTTTCCATTTCTTCTTCTAGTATGTAGGTTAGTAGTTAGTTTTAGTTTTAAGTTCGCTTTTCATTTTCATCTTCACGATCACCCAAACCATCAGGGGCCGATAACCTAGATGTTAGGCCCCTTAAAACAACAATTATCATCATCATATAGCCTAAGTGTAATGGATTGGATGACGATCGCTTGACGATTGAAACTGGTCATCCAAGTGTAGTAATTAATCTCATGTAATTTTTTTTCAGGATTAGGGGATAACCCTTCTCATTTGTGTACAATCGTTGGTGACCGACTGAAAAGCATCAAACTTTTGTTTTTTATCTATCTAAATAATTGTTCGTGTCAGTCAACACGTAGATGGGAGTCAGTGGTGGCTCGTGCATGTTTAAGAGGTGGAAACAAGATAACTGCATAAAATGACACCATCTTAAATAAAACATGCAATAAATTAGCCTACATCAAATTCGGACATCCCTCTATAAAATAGGCAACCTGGCTATAGCTTTCAAAGAAATGCCCCTATAATCGCTGCAATCGTTCCTGTTACAGTGCCTATAAATTGGGGCGATTACTGCTTTTGTCCAGTCGGAGTGTACTGTTCCTATGTCCCATGCCAATTCAGTTACGAGTATCTTATGCAATCATTTCATCCCTGCCTTCCCAATGTACTTTGCCATTTCTGGCCGAAATCCATCTACCCCTGTTGATTTGTGATATTGTAGTTTATTTACCATCCCCTCTACTTCATCAACCGTGATCCTGTTCCCGTCCTCATTCTTCTCCTGCATAATCTCAAAATCTGCCACATTGCCAGAAAAGTTTCCATTTACGTACATTTGGTAAGTTTTCGAAGTATTCTTGCCATCTTCTCATTGCTTCCTTGGCATTTACAAAATAGTATCCTAGAATTGTCCAAAACACCGCCCAATTTTTTATTATCCTCCATTTCTAAGTTTCTCTATAACACTCCAAAAAGATTTTCCTGCTGCCTGACCTAACTTTTCCAATTTATCTCCAAATTGATCCCATTATTTTCTTTTGGACTCTACTGCTATTTCTTTAATTAATCAAATAAATATAAACAAATACAAATACCGGTAAATCAATCGATTTTGGATTGAACGAAGACACTGATATCTGTTGTTCCTGTTAATTGATTTAGGAGCTTGGGAGTGTTTAATTTGTCTGATAACGTGTGTTTTTGTGGTGACCGTAATAGTGTTTGTATATGTATTATCTCTAGAATTGGGTAAGATACACTGGGACTAGAATTATGGTACATTCCGGGCATTTCATTGGAGGAAACAAAACAAAAACTAGAATGACCGCTGTCACGCCGCTATCTAAATATGTTGTTGATTCGTTTAGAGGCTTTGCGACATCGTGGCCATGTAGCCCCATGTATTTGTGTGTGTGTAGAATTTGTCTGGTAACCTGTGTCACTGTGGTGTATGTACTAAAGTGTGTGTGTATAATTCAGTTATAATTTGGGTAGGAAGCGGCCGTGGCCTTAAGTTAGGTACCATTCCAGCATTTACCTAGAGTAGAAGTGGAAAACCACGGAAAACCACTTCCAGGATGGCTGAGGTAGGAATCGATCCCGCCTCTTCTCAGCTTTGCCTCACGAGGCTGAGTGTACCCCGTTCCAGCACTCAGACCAGAAATACATTTCTTACTACCGTCGGAAAGCGAACCCGGGCCTCTGCGGTGACAGCCAAGTATACTAGTCACTACACCACGAGGTGGACCCCACAACATGACGTGTTATGCCACTTGGACTGTTTAGCCTATAACTTGTAAACATTCTTGTCATAACAGTCCATCACTCGAGAGATCACCGTTAGCATTGACATTCACTTCCATTACGCGTTGTAGTGGAGGCGTGCTGTTCCGTTATGTTTAATACAGAACACGTCAGATAATTAGCACTGACGTCGAGAAACTTCCAATAAATCAAAGACCTCGGCTCATCCACTGGGCATTAGGTACCATAAAAAGTCCATATAATGACGGTAATGCTGTCCTTCCAGCTATCCCATCAGCTCTTGTATCCACCCTTATGTTCAGACATTTTATAGTATACATTAGCGTAGGTCATGGTGTATTTAACAAGTAGTTCCGCGAAGAACTAAATAGCCTATTTTTATATATTCCACTGGTCCTTACCATTAAAACTCCCACGCCTATTAAAACGATTTGCCATGTGATATACTAAATAGCTTTTGGTTCACAACCTCTGCCTTCACCAACACTATTACAATGAGAAGTTATGTGCTAGAATATAGTGTCAATAGTGTCAATATCCTCCCGCAAGGTTGCATCTTTCTGTTACGAACATATGGTATTAATTTTTAGAAAAAACAAATGTACGGCTTCTATGAATACCGACAAGTAAGCTGCAGAATTTAGTGCCCTTATATAATTATTATTATCAATGCTCATCATAGGCCTACGAATCATCTTTTCAATCGCTTGCATTAGATACGAGAATTAAAAAATAGGTTTAAAAATTTCGCCTAGATGCCATCATCAATATTTGAAAACGATTGAACACCATTAGATGTGTCTACACTAAGCTCTGAATAAAGATTCGCTGTGCCAAGATTTATTGCACTCAGACGATTAGATCGCTAGAAATGTTATTTTGAATATTTGAAAATTACTTGGCCACCATGATGTTTTTGTGTTTCTCAGGTTTTGGAAAGTCATACATTTGTCCTTACTTAACAAACCTGTAATAGCATTTAACATTTCAGTTTGATTGTTTACATAGTTCACGAGATACTGAGAACCGGTGAAATGTGTCGTATAGGCGCCATGTTGGATTATTTTATATGTATGTTATAGAATTATGTGCCATCATATGAAGATAATAATCATGACTCATAACTCTTAATTTCTATCGCTTTTTATGACACTAGAAATATAGCACAGCCGCCATTGTGAAGTTCTCATAGAAATTCTAATAAATTAGACGCCAACATATTGAGCCTTGTAGGAAGATTTCCTGTGCTAAGTTTCACTGCACTCGGAAAATTAAGTCGCGAGAAGAATCCATATAACTTTTTAAATTTCGCGTCGCCGCAATGCTGGATTTGTATTCATCAGGTTATTGAAAGGCCCATAGGTGAACTTTTGTTGATAGCCTCTATCAACATACCAAATTTCTAATTGCTGTAACAGATTCGCAGGTATTGACTCATCTTAGTATTACAGATGGTCGCCATGGTAGATTCTTCTACATTTAGGCCATAGTGTTATGTATCATATTAGATGAAGATTATTGCTTAGGCTAATTATTGAAACGTTCACTGCCATCACTTGGTTAGAACACAAAAAATTAATTAAATATTTTAAAATTTTACACAGCCGCCATCTTGAGGTTCTTAAAACAATTTAATATCATTAGTTCTCAGCAGCTGAAATTATGTACATTTATGTACCGTACCAAATTTCACTGTGCTCGGATGATTAAATCGTGAGAAAATGCCATTTAAATCTACACTGTATGACAACAAAAACGCTCACCTTGAAGAAAATGTCCGATGGCGATAAAAAAAACGTTGGATGTGAGGAACAGACATAGATAAAAACGATCAAAAGTGCAGAACAACAATCGAATGATTTATTGCAGAGTTAGAACGTTACAAAGTGAGGACGTCAATAAGGTGTTGGTCCAACCCTGGCCTGGATGCAAGCTGTCACTCGACGTGGCATGGACTGATCAAGTTCCCGGATGGTGTCCTGCGGAATTTTGTGCCATATGGTCTCCAACTGTTTGGCTAAATCGGGGGCATTCCGAGATGTTCGCAATCGCCTTCCCATGACGTCCCAAATGTGCTCTATGTGAGAGAGATCAGGCGACCGAGCTGGCCAAGGAAGGATAGGGCAAGCTTGAAGACAGTCCATAGCAACACGTGCCGTGTGCGGCCGAGCGTTATCCTGTTGTAAAGTAAGGCCTGGATGTAGCTGAAGGAACGAATGGTAACACAACCGGCCGTAGAATGTCATCAACAAACCACTGTGCTGTCAGTGTCCCAGGAATGACTTATCAGAGGGGTCCGACTATCAAAGGAGGTGGCACCCCAGACAATCACCCCCTATTGTGGGGCTGTGTGGCGTGCGATATTCTAGGCAGGATCCCCACGCTGGCCTGGACGTCTCCAAACACGTCTGCGGTTGTCGTCAGGGCACCGTTGGAAACGGGATTCGTCACTATAGACTATACGACCCCAGTCAACGCAGTTCCACGTTGCTCGAGTGCGTCACCACTGTAATCTGACTTGACGGTGAACAGACGTGAGTGGTAAGCGGCGTAACGGGTGGCGCGAGCGCAAATTCCTGTCGCTCAGGCGTCTGTTGATGGTCATGGTGGACACATGTGTGCGGGTCACATGCTGGATCGTTGATAACTACGACTCCGGTGCTGTGACAGCTGTTCTGACAATCGCTCTGTCTGTCCGTGCTGTTGTGGCCCTCGGTCGACCACTGCCGTCCTGACGCTGATGCCTGCCGTTGCTGACCCACGCTTGCCAACATCGTTTGATCGCCGCATCACTTCGACCCAAATGTCCAGCGACATCTCGATTCGACCAACCAGCTTCTTTCAATCCGATCGCACGAACTCTTTCAAACTCTGACATCTGCTCGTAATGAGCACGAATTCTTCAGCGTGGCATTCTTACAGCCGACGTTCAGATATCGCAGTCAAATGCAACAGCTACTTTGAGCATACGCTTCAGAATCGCGCCTTATATACACCTGATGCATGCGCAGTTCAGATGCGCGGGAGCTCCCGCTGTTCATTCATTGGACACGAAGCTTTAATCAGTTGCATGTTCGGTCCGGATGTCTGCATGCGTAATTTCCTTACAATCGGACGTCTTCCCGGTGCGTCGTTTATGTTGTTGTTATTCATGAATTAACTTCGCTTGGCCACCATATTCGTTTTGTAGACAACGGGTTTCTCGATGTCACATAGGTGAACTTAGTCAAGTGTTTAGTGCTTTTCAGTCGATTCGTGTTGACCGACTGAAAAGCACTAAACTCTTGTTTACTAAGGCAACACTGAAAATATGGCTTCAAACCTCACAGTGAACTTAAGAGTATTATTCTCCATCACCATACGAAATTTCAGGGAGATATCAGTAATAGATTCGGAGATACAGAATGCCGGAGAAATATTTCGCGCAGGCGCGATGTTGGATTGTTATGTATGTACGCCATGGAGTTATGTACCATTAGATTAAGAATTTTTCGTAAGCTTATTATTCGAACGTTCACTTGGATCGCATAATTAGGACAAAAGTAATAAACGCTTAAAATTTCGCACAGCCAACATCTTGACGTTATTAAAATTTGAACTAAATTCGATGCCAGTGGATTAGAATATGTATAAACTTACCGTACCAAGTTTTATTGCGCTCGGGTGGTTAAATCGCGAGAAAAACAGTTTAAACGTTTCAACTTGCTTGGCCGCCATGTTGGTTTTGTACTCAACAGGTTTTTGAAAGTTGCATATGTGAACTTATAGTAGTGCCCCGTTTCACCGTACAAAATTTGAGGGTGATATCTGTAACAGTTACGGAGATAGCAAGCCAGTGAAATATTTCTCATGGCCACCATGTTGGATTGGTGAAACACATTTAAATTTCAAAGGCAAGGTCGAGGGGTCGTATGAGGTACCGTAGTAGTATGTACTTAACGAATTTCATAGAAATAGCTTTGGCTGCTTGGATTTTATTAGGGGGACACACACACACATAACATGCGCGAACACTAACACACACACACACGGACAATGGGTGATCTCATTAGACTTTTTTTTCTTCATAAATGAAAATGGCTTAAAATGGGTCACAGTGAGATCAAAGGAGGAAGTATCTGTGTAATGGCTGTGTGCCAACTTCCATTCCAGACTGCTAGTATCTAAGTGAGATGTTGTTGTTGATTGATTTAGGGGCTTTGCGACATCGTGGTTATGTAGCCCTGCGTACTTGGGTGTGTGTGGAATTTGTATGATAGCCTGTGTTATTGTGAGGGCTATAGTAGTGAGTGTATTTGTAATTCATTTGAGGATTTGGAGGAGGAGGCGGCCGTGGCTATAAGTTTGTTACCCTCACGCCATTGGCCTGGAGTAGAAGTGGGGACACCAAAAAAAAAAAAACACTCTCAAGATGGCCGAGAAGAAAATCGAACCCTCCTTTTCTCAGTTTTGCCTCACGAGGCTGAGTGTATCCCGTTACAGCGATCAACCAGAATTAAATTCCTTGGCAGAATCGGGAATCGAACCCGGACCTCCGCGGTGACAGTCAAGAATGCTAGCCACTGCTCAAACCTAGGTGAGACTGTGTCTTACAGCATCAGGATCTTAGCAGTAAATACGTTAGTCCTGCGGTGTAACCGTGCACGTTAAATCGTGCACTACGACCGTACGGGCAGCTGCAGCAAGTCATGATATCGTAGGTTCGAATCCCGGCGCTAACAGTGGCTATTCTGAGTCTGTTTTTTCCCCGAGTTTTTCCAAAATCCCCCTACTGGGATAGTACCTTATTTCTAGTCCCAGGGCGCCTACCTCATCCCTGTCCCTAAAACACTGTTACAGTCCTCACATAAATACACGTTATCAGACAAATCGAACGGACATCCAACTGCACGGGGCGGATGAGCAAGATGTACAAAGCTTCTCAAAGCTTAGCAACAATACAAAACAACAAAACATGTAAATGCGCTATTTTGTCGTAGTGGATTGGCCACTGTGGTAGAAATAAATGGGTGTCCGCCTCGTTGCGTAGTGGCTAGCAGACTTGGCTGTCACCGTGGAAGCCCGGGTTCGATTCCCGGCTCTGCCAAGAAATTTAAATCTGGTCTGAGAGCCGGAACAGGATACACTCAGCGTCGTGGGACAAAACTGAGAAGATGTGGGTCTGATTCCCACCTCAGCCATCCTGGAAGTGGTTTTCCGTGGTTTCCCACTTCTACTGCAGGCAAATTAATTCATTCATCCATTCATTCATCCATTCATTCGTTTATTTGCAATTGGGGATGTGTCCCCCGGTGGCAAATTAGATATTCATAACAAATAAATAATTGTACATAACAATTCACTAACAATTAAACTGGAGTATTTACACAAATAGTTAGTCTTTTCTTAAACACACCTATATGTTTGGGAAAAGGCTCTAAGACTGCGGCAGGTAGAGAGTTCCAATTATCAATGGCACGGTTTACGAAAGAATATTTACCATAATTTGTTCGCTGTGGTCGGCCCTTAACTTTGAAAAGGTTGATCGCTCCTACCCATGTAAGTAGGCTTTTCCATACGTTTGCTAAGCTCACCCCATGCTGGTTGATTTGTATACGCGTTGTACATAGCGCAGAGTCTAGATTTCATCCTCCTAGCCTCAAGTGATTCCCACCCAAGTTTCTTTAACATACGGCTCACACTGCTCCTGAGATTAAAGTCACTGAACACAAATCTAGCGGCCTTTCTTTGTACCATTTCCAACTCATTTATTAGCCCTACTTGATATGGATCCCAAACCGCCGAGGCGTATTCCAGAATAGGTCTTACAAGTGACAAATATCCTAATTCTTTAGCAGAGGTATTCTTCCTTTTAATACCCTCATTACAAAGTGCAGGGATTTGTAAGCTTTAGAAACTACACATCCTATATGACTACTCCATTTCATATCATTTCTTACGTGAACGTGACGGGGTGGTACCTAACTTGAGGCCACGGCCACCTTAATTACAAATACACACATTAGAAACAAAAGTTTGATGTTTTTCAGTCGGTCAACACAACTTTCGTTTTCTAAGGCTACACTGAAAATGGCTTCAAACACCATAATACACACACTAGTACAAACATCACAGTGACACAGGTTTTCAGACAAATTTTACACACACCCAAGTACACGTGGCTACTTGACCATGATGTCGCAAAGTCCATTAAATAATCAACAAGAACAACATGTGTAAATAGGTCAGAGACGTTAACAAGTTATAAAAACTAAAAGTTATACAACCTAAACTAAGCCTAAGTGAACATAATCTGATGATGGTCGCATGACGCTCGAAACGTGTCATCCAATTAAATACCCCTCCCCTTTCATTTTGTACAATAAGTGTGTTAATTATGTGATACATAATCCATGTATTATTTTTTCAGGTTAGGGTGTTAAAATATTTGTTCTCCCCGCCTAATATTTTTGGTCACAATCATGTTGACCGACTGCAAAGCATTCTACGATAGATTACTAGGCAGCACTGAAAATTGGCTTCTGATACTCCAATATATCAAGTTTATGTAAAAGCATCACTCCACCCTCTTGTGCATTGTGTAACTGTGGAAGAGAAAGGAATATCCACCAACTGGTTATGAGTGTACGAGTAAGATACGTAGACTATTAGAATGTACATTTCATCCAATTAATACGAAGCGTAAGATAAACGACTATGTGAAAGGAGAGAACGTACGGAAGGGCTGTGAAGCGAAAGGAACGAATACCACTATTAGCTAAGGGATGCGTTTATAGTAACGAGAAATTTAATCGTAGGTCAGATCGACTTAGCTTGGGGTTCTCAAATTGTCGTAATTCCTAACTGGATGCAAGTTTCTTGCGAGTACGTAATACTTAACCTCGATACAGCAGCTCGAAAGAACAAATTATAGTTGGCAAACACGTCTTGCCACCACTCGACCCCCTAATCACTAAGATGTGGGACATGAAAGTGAAAGGCTTACCTGATCTCAGGGTACGTGTTAAGACTCCCCGATCCAGAGATTCTGAGTTCGATTCTTGGCTCTGCCATGTCTGGAACGGGATACACTCAGTCTCGTGAGGCGAAACTGAGGAGAGATGGATTCGATTCCCACCTCAGCTCTTCTAGAAGTTTTTTTTCCACTTCTATTCCAGGCAAATGCCCGAATGGTTCCTAACTTAGGACCATGGCCGCCTCCTTCCCAATCCTTGCCTGAATAACAAATATCATACTCACACTATTACAGCCATCACAATGACACGGGTAATCAGACATATTCCACACACTCAAGTACACGGGGCAGCATGACCACGATGTCGCAAAGCCTATGTGAATCAACAACAACAACCAACTTCCTCAGTTTTCGTTGTTTCATTCAATAGTCAATTAATTGAGGAATTTGTAAACCTTCCCAAATTTTGGCACATTCGGTCAGGAGGCGGGAAGAGAAGTATGCATTGGTAACACAGTTCATTAGCGTATCACAGCTCCTTTGAGACTACTTGAAACGCTGAACAAAATACCCATGGTGGAGACCTCTGAGCTTGCAGAACATACCATAGGGCTTAATGAAAATCCACAGCCTGCTTCCAGTCTCCGACCGGGTCAGGAATGGAATGAATGAAGCCCCCATCTAGCGGCGAGGATACGAACTGTGCCGGCTGCCGAGGCCTGACGCACTCCTCTGGGGCAATGATTAAATGAGTGACAGATGAAATGAAATGATAGTGGAGAGTGTTGCTGGAATGAAATTTGACAGGGAAAACCGGAGAGGGCTTAATACTGTATATTATAAGCAGGCTGTGGATTTTCATTTTCATTCGTTCATTAGTCGTGGTATTGATAGTTGGAACTCATTACCTGCCTCAGTCTTAGAGCCTTTCCCCAAACATATTGATGTGTTTAAGAGAAGACTGAAATTTTGTGTAAATACTCCGATGTAATTACTGTAGTTTCCAAATCGCAACTGGTGTACATTAAGTGTGCTTGATGTTGAAAATTAAAATCCACAGCCTGCTTCCAGTCGACCGACCGGGTCAGGGATGGAATGAATGAAGCCCCCCATCTAGCGGCGAGGATATGAACCGTGCCAGCTGCCGAAGCCTGTCGCACTCCTCTGAGGCAATGATTAAATGAATGACAGATGAAATGAAATGATAGTGGAGAGTGTTGCTGGAATGAAATTTGTGACAGGGAAAACCGGAGTACCGGGAGAAAAACCGGTCTGCCTGCGTTTTGTCCCGCACAAATCTCACATGGACTGACCGGGATTTGAACCACGAACCCAGCGGTGAGAGGCCGGCGTGCTGCCCCCTAAGCCATGGAGGTGTAGATAATTTTCTGTAATTGTACAATTTTCCACCGGGGAATTACCCCCATTTGCAAATAAAGTAAATGAATGGATGAATGAAAGGACGAAAGAGTGTCACACCTTGTGCCCAACGGACTGAGCGACACGATAGCTGGTGGTGGTGAAATGGACACAGTTATTCTGTTACTTCCTTCTTGCACACCTTAGAACTTGCAATATTACGCTATGATTGCAAGTGGAAGGAAGTAAATAAAAGTGGGAGGAAATGATAGCTCCACCGCTTGATTCTCACATCTTGAGGAGTTGAGTACTCATCAACTGTCTTGTCTATGCTGAACATTGACAGTGGAAATATACTTTGTTTTAGATATTACTATCGGCATTGTTGAGGTCATGCTGGGTGGTCAAAGCACACGGTGGTTGCGTGCGTTGTCTCGAGGGCCTTGAGTGAGGTCGTTAAAGAATGCTGCACGTTTATAACTGGGCAATACAGCTTGTAAGACCTGAACTGCAACAATGTTGCTTTCTGCAGAGTTATATAACCCATGTTATTGCCACCTTTGGCTACATGTTTTTCAACATTTTATTTGCCTCACCAGTCGTAATCAAAACCCACGGAATGCTATTACATACAGTGCCACAGTAACATTCTTTTAAAGTGTGCATATTTATCCGCAATTCGAAATAAATACTTCTACATTTATTTATGTCCCATTTGGTTAACGATCTAGTCATGCTGAAATACAGAATCCAGTTAGTCCACATTGCGCGTGCTTTATTGACTCAATTGGGGGTCATCGTGGTCATGTAGCCTCGTATACATAGGTGTGTGTGTGTGTGTGTGTGTGTGTGTGTGTGTGTGTGTGTGTGTGTGAAATATGTCTAGCCTGTGGCATTGTTATGGCTGTACTAGAAGGTGCATTTGCAATTGGGGCTAGGATTAGGATGGGAGGTGGCCGTGGTCTTAATTTAGGTGCCATCCCGACATTCGCCTGGGGTAGAGGTGGAAAACCACTTCTAGGATGCCTGAGGTAGGAATCAAACCTACCTCTTACAGTTTTGCCTCATGAGGTTGATTTAACCCCGTTCCACTCCTTTGACCACAATTAAATTTCTTGGCAGGGCAAGGAATCGAACGCAGATCCCCGCCAAGAATGCTAGTCAGAAAGAGTAGAAAGGAACTGCTCATGATGACTCCTTGATGCATATACAGTACCGTAGTTCAGTGATCTTGATACTGGTGGACTGTTATTGGCAGCGGGCAGTATGGCCAAGTACTGCTCGGGTCTAAGCTGCGTGGACCTGACAGGAATGTGCATCGCAGACTGAGTAGTGGTGGTGACGAGTGATGAGGTTTCTCGGTCCTTGCGTATTAACAGAAGCAAATACATTAGTCGGTGACTCAGTCACTCATTCCCAACGCTACACTGGTTTCAGAAAAGACCCATGTTAGCAGTATTGGAATAGACGAGAATGTCAGGTAACACGGCGGGCTGTCGACAGGCTTCTCAATTCACGCCTGCTCCTACCCTGCCTCTGCCCTTCATCCCGCAAGTTCACAGAACTTGGAACCGAGCAGTAACCTGGACTCAGAATATCACTATCGCCATCGTAGAATTGGTTATCCGTACTTTATATTTGAATTGGTGGCGAATTCGGAGATTTTGTCTTTCTCACAGCCACAGTATCCTGTTAGTAGAATAAAACACTTCTAACATAAATGGGGAGTTTATTTGGATGACTTTTCTTTGCACGTCAACCGTCATCAGATTCTGCTTACCTACATACGCCTAAGTTAGATTCGGTGGCTATGTATATAACACTTTTTTACCACAGTATTTACAATAAAGTTACAGAACCAGCCACGGTGGCTGAGAGCCTCGCTGACATCGGGAGAGAGTGGGTTTGAATCCCACCTCGGCCGTCCTGAAAATGGTTTTCATGGCTTCCTATTTTCACCACCAGGCAAGCGGGTCCTTCCAACAGGCCGACTTCCTTCCAAAATCGTTTCCCTAATTACACCCTCCCCGGACTGGCTGTGTGGCTCAACGGTAACGTTCTCGCCTGCTGGTCCTAAGGTTGCAGGATCGAATCCTGGCACACAGTCAGCTGGCATTTGAGGTGTGCAAGTGCGAGGGAACTGTGTCAGTAGATTTACTCTCACGTTAACAGTCCCCTTCGGGGTAGAATTCTGGCACCCCGGATTCTCCAAAGGCCGCAGTAGTTAAAAGGGACGTAAAATCAATAACATATTATTAATTAGACTCCAGTTAGCGGTTGCATGGGCGAACAGCCTGTCACCATTCCCAGTTATATCTGCTGACAAAGTGCGTACAGCTCCCAGACATTGTACTTGCGACGGTAGAGGAATGATCCTTCCCAGAGTCCATGGGTGAAGCCAACTCAAACTAAGATGGAGAGGCTTGCAAAGTGTAGCCCGTGCTCTCTCTCCACGGCCCTAGAGAGAAGATCGTCTTAATGGCTATAACTCAAAACGTCTACACTACGGTAGGTGATAAAGAAAGCTTTTCAGTCGGTCAACACGAATTGTGCCCAATTACATTAGGCAGGAAACAAATATTTACATACCCTACACACTAACACGCTTTTATGTACAAATAGGCCTACATGTAGCTGAGGCTATACGATTATTTTCCGTCCATTCATAATAAGTCAAAATAAATGGCCAATGGTTGTATTAATGAAACAAACAAAAAAATAAGTCAAAACATGCCTCAATATTTTAAATACTCCCAACTCTTAAGAAATTCGCTTTTGTGTGTGTGTTGAAACTAAATAGGCCTACTTACCATGGTGAAGAAAACCTCAGCATTGAGGACAATTCTTAATATTATTAGACCAATTATTATTATTATTATTATTATTATTATTATTAATCGTTATGCCCATTCAAGAGCGCGTTTGAACTTCTTAGTTCGCTTGATGGTTTTCGCCTTCTTATCCACCCATAATCTCTTCATGAATGCACTGTGTTGCACCTTGCGTTCTTTGGACCACATTATACTACTGTAGTTTTCTTCTTTTTTTTTTACACTAGTTTTCACCGTGAATGTGTACTTGCCTAGTACTTTCTTGTACTAAAGGCTCCACGATTTCCTAGGGTGTCGTCTGTGGTATTTATTTCTAGGAGGTCTGCCTTAGTTTCTTCTAGCCAATTTATTTTGATCTTCTTTGAGTTGATTACGTTAAATAATACTAGCAACCAGCCACGGCTTCGCCCGGTATCTTTAACGGTTTACCCAGCGTAAGCTTAAAAGGCACACGGACGGCAGGTTTTTCTTAGACTCTATTCACTGAAATCGTTACTGCTCGGCTTCCTATGGTGATAAATGAATGTTTTTCTACAGAAACCTTCCACGAAACATTCTTTACAGAATGGTGAAAACCGCATCAAAATCTACCCATTGGTTCTCGAGTTTACCCGTGACATCCAAGTATCGGGGACTTTGTTTCATACTAAGTAGAGATTTTGGCCAGTCTGTCGCTGTCCATTCTATAGATATGGTCATCAAATTTCAGACGTCTCTTGCGTACGTCATCAGTGAATCTGTGTAGGAGTAGAGGTCCG
This sequence comes from Meconema thalassinum, assembly GCA_946902985.2. Lineage (NCBI taxonomy): Eukaryota > Metazoa > Arthropoda > Insecta > Orthoptera > Tettigoniidae > Meconema > Meconema thalassinum. The sequence continues at coordinate 1,179,743,397 of OX336389.2, forward strand.
CCGGTCTCATTTTAATTCTCATTCCATTTTCTCTCGTGGGACCATACATTTTCCGGAGAATTTTCCGTTCCTGCTTTCCCAATTTCTATAATTTCAGAGTGACCACCGAGATATATGGTTTCTGACTAGGGAAGTATCAAGTAAGGCAGGTCGTAACTTATCTTGAAGCTTTGTGGGCGCAATCGTTGTACCATAAGAGGACAACGTGCGGAAAATCATCCGCCAGATTGAACTGCAAGGTTCCGTAATCATGTGGCGAATCTCTCATATAAGTCAATGGGAAGTAGCGAGTAACGTACACGTTGGAAGGGACAGCCCTGACGGCCCAGGCACTCAAGGCCGGCGGGAAGCAGCCGCACGCTCCAGTCATCATATACGCCCCACCACGCGACTACTCAGAGCAACGCGACCGCCTGGAACAAGAAACAAAGTCACAAGTGCAAACGAAGTTCGCACTTTTTGAAACAAAACAAAAAAAAATATATATATAAAAAAAGATGGCGGGGTGGGTCTCAGGGGGTACTGCCCCCGGGCTGTACACTATTCATAGCCCCACGAAGCAGCAGCAGCAACGTTTTTTATTTTATTTTATTTCTCAAAATCGAACACTGCTGAGTTAATGAAGGCATAAATAGCAGAGATCAAATTTGGTGTAGGCAGGTTTCTTTTGGGTCAAATTTGGCAATTTTAAAAGTTACTCAATACTTTGGATACCGACAGTAGTGGCTACGCTGGCTAACGCGCAGCATTAGGTCATAGGGCCAAGCTCTCTGCTGACTCGGTAGACGCGTGGGTTCGAGCCCCACCGTCGGGTGTCCTTGAAATGGTCTTCCGTGTTTTCCCATTTTCAACACCAGGAAAATGCTGGGACGGTACCTTCTGACAGGCCACGGCCGCTTCCTTCCACATCCTTGTCCAGTTTCATTCACCATCATTCATTTCATTCACCATCATTCATTTCATCTCTCATTAACTCCTCTCATGAGGTTGGCGTCAGGAAGGGCATCCGGCCGTAAAACCCATCGCCACAAAGACTTCCATCGCATCTCATCCCTGGCCCTGTTGGAAAACGGGAATAATAAGGGGTAGACATACATACTCAATACTTTGGATATACAGTTTTTAGAGTTGCTCAATACTTTGGAGATACAGTTTTGAACGTTGATGAATACTTTGGAGATACAGATTTGAGAGTTAGAGTTTTGAAAGTGATTGGCATGGCAACATTCTGCAATATTCACGCATCTTGACCATGTTAAATTCTTTAAAAAATATAAAAATAAAATACGACATTTGATTGTTTTAGTTCCAAGTCTCAGCCTATGTACACACTACAGACTTCGATCGGGATTAGTGCCTGAAATAACTGTATGTCAATTCTCATTGCCAGTTTGAGTTTACAATGAATCGTAATGTAAACATCGACAATTTCTAACTCTTTTGTTAGTTGAATTTCGTTAAGATCTTCTCCGTCCTTTATATTAACAGAATAACTCAATTTACCTATCACACAAATTTTGACACCCTTACTTTCATTTAAAGTGCTTTCAATGTGACTGGGTTTTATGTTGCGACGAATCAGGTGATATTGCCTTATTAAAATAAACGTAACAGGATTCGTGTGATATTCATAAACCAATGAAGGTCGCAGACTCCACGACTTCAGGTCATCACGATCTCTGAGCTATGGTCACTTACCTCCACTAAAGTGTTGACCAACAGCTTTCTTGATATTTCACCACCTACTTCGTAACTGCTCTTAACTTGATATAACAGTTTAGCAAGATATTCAACACTAGTTTCAAGAAACATTCATTTGTTTGTCTGATTTGGTTGGCATACATCTTTGTACGAAATATGTAATATTCCTTATCCCCTAAGCACTATAAAAGAATTAATTGCAGTAAAGGTTTAACCGGTTTAACGGTACAAAAATAATTCTGTTGGACTGTCTATTAGGCAGGTTTCTCTGAATGAGAAGTACCAAATATTGCACGGCATGAGGCAAAATGAAAGTTAGCAGTCGTTTGATGCGGACTCCCCCAGATTCTGGATGCAACAGACACAAGAAATGCCGCGGCTCGGCCGGATTTATTGGTTTACTTCACTGTAGTTTCAGTTCTAGAACGCACCAAAGATTCTTAATGGGTTTTAAATTTGGGCATTTCATGAACCAGTCGAGGTGCGTGAATATTGGTGAATGCTGTCATACTTATCACACCCCCTTCACTGATATAACCATGAGTTGTAAGCCACTTGAGATATTATTCCCGACAGCCAAGTTGGTCACTCCTTTTTCCCGAAGACTGCACGGAGTATCAGGCTTCTTTTCTAGTCGATTCTAGTGAAGGTCTCGAGTGGTGTTTTTTTTTTTTTTTTTCAACATGAGTTGTCCGAATTGATGAAGCGGCATTTCCAAGCCCGATACGGAAACGATGTCGCTGACTTCAACGCCGAGCAAAAGAAAAATAAACTCTAGGAATAAAATGTGACAGTCAGTCTGAAAGACTAGACTTTGTATCATGTTAAATGCTACAAATGCTGAAAAATGCTAGAAAGGCTGGATGCTTCGAGCGAAGCGAGAAAGACTCTTGACATGTTAGAAAATTATCTGCATAATACATTTCTTGCTTATCTTGTTTCAAATTACTCGCGAACGGAAAGTGCAAACCAAGGGCAAAGCAAGGTCAAGCACGCGGGATGCCGTCACGCTCATCAGAGCGTGCGGGGACGTGCCCCTTCCATCCAGTCAAAAATCACTTATAGTGGGCGATGTATTGAAGATAGAGATATGCTCTCGCGGACTTTTTTTGTGGAACTTTTCATGCTGACCAATTCTTACACTCATAGTATATTGATATTTTTAACGGTTTGCCCAGCGTAAGCTTAAGAAGCGCACGGGCGCCAAGTTTGTTTTCGACTTTTTCACTGAAATCGTTACTGCTTGGCGTCCTTTGATCATACATAAATTATTTTCAACAGAATCTTTCCTCGAGATATCCTTTACAGAATGGTGAAACCCGCATCAAAAAGACACGGATAGTCAGTCTGAAAGACTGGACTTTATATCATTTTAAATGCTAGCAGCCGAGTACCAAGAAGGCAGAGTACCAAGAAGGCAGTGCGACAACAAAGTTTCAAGATTCTATTTTATTTCTTTACTGCCTACTTGATTTTTCTCACACTGCCTTCTTGAAACTCTGTTCTCGCACTACCTTTTTGGTACTCGGCTGCTACATCGTACTATGACGTCACACACTTCAGTGCATTCTAAGTACATTTTGTCCCGTCACCATAACGTAACGCCAGACCTCAGCGTAACGACGAAGTCAACAAGATCATTTAAAATGATAAAATCCATCCAGTGGTTCTCGAGATTACCCGTGACATCCAAGAATCGGGGATTTTTGTCTTATACTAACGAAGTAGATTGTCGGGGAACACATGCACCAACCAGTACTATGACATCACACCCCTCAGTGCATCTGGGTACACTTCGTCCCGTCACCGTAACGTAACGCCAGACACCAGTGTAACGACGAAGTCGACAAGATCATTTAAAATGATAAAACCAAGCGAGACAAAAAGTGAAGGTAATCCCATATTTAAATGTTGATGTTACGTGTTAACATGTAAGACGCAGAAATCGTGCACCCGCATTTTAGTAGTTCCATTGCCTGTCGCCAGAAACGACACTATGGCCCGCGCGAGTATCTGTACCTGACAACTCACGGAATTCATGGATTGCCCATGCTGTCTCTACATTTAAGTCACCTTTCCTGCCTTGGCTGGATTAATGTGAGCACTCTACTTAAACAGTGCTTCAAATTTACTTAACTGAAAGGGTTACGGACAAAAACAGAAATAAGTAATCTCCAGAGTCGTAACTATAGTCTCATATCTGTGGCTGGGAACAAGATCAATCATGTCCAAAATGAATGTTTTGATATATGGTGCCTACAAGTTTGGATCGACTTTCGCATTCGATTGCTGCGGACGTGCCAGCTGTGTCGCTTAACTTTGGTTGCTGTTGGCCACCCTCGACGCGCAACAACAACGAATGTTAACATTGTTCTTCCAGTACCCAGATTTTGGACATTTGCTGAAGGGGATTGGTTGTGACAATGCAAAAAATATATATTGTTTAGAGGTAATGTAGGATATTGACTGTTATTCCAGTCGAAAGATCGCTTCCAAAATATAAAGACCCTGTTAAATTCTTAAAATGAACAAAAAATATGAAAAAAAAAACGATATTGATTGTTTTAGTTCCAAGTCTCAGCCTACGTACACACTACAGACTTCGATTGGGATGAATCGACTTCGAATGCGCGTGTGCGCGTGTGTGTGCGTGTGCGTGTGCGTGTGCGTGTGCGCGTGCGCGTGCGCGTGTGTGTGTGTGTGTGTGTTTTATTTTTGGTGTTTTTTTATGTTTTTACGGACTTAGTTATAGCATGTTATTTTCTTACAGAAGGACTTCCAATCATTGAGGTTCTCATATTTCATGTTTCTGTAAGTTTTGGAGCTTTAATGAGTCACATTTACGCTATATAAATTTCAAATGTTAAGGCAAAGCAGGATCTTAGACAAAATATGTTTTTATTCGTCCTAACCCCAACACTAGCCACCAGATTATTCTACAACCAGTTCACGGGGGCGTGGTGTCGCAGCGGTCAAGCTATCTGCCTCCCACCAAGGTGGACCGGGTTCGATTCCCGTCATTGCATGTGAGATTTTTGAAGTAAAATGCCACGTAGAAAGGAGGTCCCGTGGCTCATGATCGCAAGATTATTGGTCACATTAAACTACAAGGTTCTTTCCTTCCTTCAGTTCTCTGTCCGTGAAATACTCTTTCAGAATGTAGTACAGTATTTTTTTTTCAATATGTATTGACTGTGGAAACACAGCAACTGAGTAGCCTACTCACGGACTGTGTTTTAAGTTATTTCCTCGCCAGAGAGGAATCTCAACTAAGTCAGCCATATACACTACTGTGATTGCTGCAGTTCAATCGCACCAGCTCATTTCTGCCTAAATAAAATAAAATGTTGATTCGTTAATTGCCCAATTGGGCACAAATCTTCAACATGTTTACCCTCAGTGCGATAATCTAGTTATGAAACCAGGATTGAACTAATCGTACAGCGTAAATACTATATTTGCCGAACGTGATTATTTTGTCCGCCTCTTGGCTGTCACTGCGGAGTCCCGGGTTCGATTGCCGGCTCTCCAAGAAATTTAATTCTGGCCTGAGGGCTGTACGGTGTACACTCAGCCTCGTGAGGCAAAACTGAGAAGAGGTGGGTTCGATTCTCACCTCAGCCATTCTGGAAGTGGTTTTCCGTGGTTTCCCACTTCTGCTCCAGGCCAATGCCGGGATGGTTCCTAACTTAAAGCCAAGGCCGCCTCCTTCCCAATCCACATCTGAATTTAAAATACACACACTAATACAGCCATAACAATAACACAGGTTATCCGAGAAGTTCTATACACGCCCAGGTACACGAGGCTAAATGGTCACGATGTCGCACAGACCCTAAATGAATCAACAACAGCAACAACAATCGCGATTAGTAGTCCAATTGCGATTGTAGAGGGTAGTAAGTACGGAGCATTAGTCTACTAATGATAGAATAACATAGAATCTGTCCTGGACAAGAAAACGCACTATTGAAATCAAATTGTAGATATACATACTGTATGTCCACGAGGCGAAGACCAATGTCCCAGGCACTAAATTGAATTAAAAACAACAGCATTTGCTTACAGCACCAAGGGCGAAGAGCATGTTATTTTGAAGTTATTATGATGGATTTCGTTCCCCAAGTAATGCATTCTCTTTGTTTCCTTTCGCAGGCGGAGCTGTCCGTGCAAGGAGACGACTTCACGCGCCAGATATGGCACATGTACGCCACTTTTGAGGAGTTTCTGGATACGCACACGAGCTTTGGAAAGGCCGGCAAGGCGGGTGCTGGTGACGACGGTAGGAGTGGCGGTGGTGACGGAGGCCCAGTGCAGCGGAATGAGGCGGGAGAAGGAGGGGGGCCTCGCACTGGTGTCGCCAGGCGTCGCAGCAGGAGTAGACCCACAGCTGCGCGGCGAGTGATCGGCGGCAGCGCCCTGGAGTTGACCGTGCTGCCCCGCGAGATGGCCGCCTCAACACCCACGGCGGGTGCGGCCGTCGAATTTGACTTTGACACGGGCACAAAGATGGGCAACTCCAAAGACGACATGAGCCTAGTCTATCGAAGACCTCAGCACCATCGGTGTCGCTATAGAAGAAGTCGGCGGAGATTGGACATCGCAAATCCTCTCCTGGAGACGATCAGTGCCATTCAAGACGCGTGTGAGTCGGATGATCATGACTATGGCGACGCGGGATCTCAGTACTACGGAATAAGAGAACATCGGTTACCTGGCTCAAGGTTTTGTTCAGATGCCGATAAGGATTCGATCGGTTACGCAGGCTCGAATTCGATCGATTCTGGTTATAAAAGCTCGTGCCCTACTCCTGAACCCTCGGACGGGATGTTGTATGGTAATGAAGCGGGAAGCAAGAGAGGTTCCATAGCTAGTCAAGGGAGCCAGCAGAGTCAGAAACCCCGCATCCCTATGGGGACCAAGGTGATGAATAGGCATTCGCACCCTCAGTATGCAGGACGTGACCTGGACCACCTTATGTATCTGCGCCAGTCCATACTGAGTGCCATGCAGCGGTACGAACAGCAAGCTGCTGCCTCGTCCCCGAGTCCCGTGTTTCGACCGCGGAGCTCAAGCGCGTCCAGCCCAGGATACCGGTCTGCCAGCCCTGGCTCTGGTCCCGGCTCGGGGTCTAGCCCTCTGCCGCAGCGTCGGCCTCACATGGCCAGCTGTCCCAGTTCCCGCACGCACAGCCCTTGCTACAGCAGTGCTAGCAATGGTAGCGGCAAAAGCTCCCCGGGGCACAACCGCTCCGGTTCGTGTTCTTCGCGCATGGGACTCGCCACGGCCGAGGAAGACATCGACACGCTGTTGTACGGCCGCGCCGACGAGATGCCGTGCAGTTACGTCACCATGATCGAGGACAAGTACCGCAGGAGCAGCGTGGCGCGTGTCAAGAAGCTCAGAGGTAAGTGCTTGCCATTTATTTGTAGAGCGCTGCCCCAACCATAGTCAATGAGTTTAAAAGCCTTCTCAAATACCTATACCAGGTGAACACTCAAGAAGACATGCATTGCCAGAGCTTCGCTTTTGAGTCATCTAGATTCACAATGCCCAACCGATTGTTTGCTTTCGTTCTGCAAAACTGTACTGCTGTTTGCTTTGCTTTGCTTTGCTTTGCTTCCTAAAATCTAAGAACTTACCAAGAGCAAGAAACAAGGAAATAGACCCCGTAGTTTCTCGCATACAATAAACTATATGCTACCAATGAGAATCCTAAATAATAATAATAATAATAATAATAATAATAATAATAATACTGAAATCTTTTCAACGATTTACAGGTTTGTCGATCTTTGGAAATATTCTTTGAGACCTAAACTTGACAAACTTGAAGAAATGAAATGTTGTGGGACTATACCCAAAGACCCATATATTTCTGTAATTGCTTCGACCACCTAAGCCTTAGAAGGCATGAGTGCTGGCAAAGCACCGTGTTGAGCAAAACATAGATTGGAATCCTTTTGTAACATGACCATATTCTACCGTGCAATAGTAGAACGGAATGTTCCTGTAATGTAATTGGGAAGGAACACATTATGCATTGTGTGCAGAACCTGGAATTGGTGCAGAGAAACTTCAACGAGGACAGTTGCTGAAATATTCAATCTTGATTCGCTAAATGGTAGATATTTGAGAGGCGTGGATTGCTAGCTTTCTTGTTTCAAGTTTCAACCCTTCAGTTTTGCAGTATTTAGCCATTTCTTCATTCAACGCTCTTTGGTGGTGGAAGTCTTATAACTGGATTGAGGAGATAGAGAATTTTGAATAAATTCACTTTCATTAATATGGCATGGTAAACTGAATTGATGTTTGTTTTGTAAAATTCCATCATAAAAATAATAGTAATTCAAGAGGGAGTACATATTATGAATGGTTCTATTGCTATCCACCCACGCTCTCTATTACAGAACATACAGTGTGGCATTTGGTGCCACTTTTTTAAGGTCAGTTTGTTTGGATCACACGGGCAAGCGATATCCATATCTCTCTATTAAATTAATGGGGTATTTGAAACGAACTTTCAGGATTATAGCTGTTATTTTGTTTATTGCTGAGGAAATTTCTGAATGCATGATCACTGCAATGCCACGGAATGACAAGAGCCCTAGCCATATGGCATCAAAGTATCCTCAAGTCTTAGATTTTACTTTTTGCACGAATAATTTGGACATTCTGTGTGTTCGTGAATCAGTTATTCAAAGCCATAGCCACCACCCTTATCGATGACTTCTCACAAGATATGCATGTTAGGTTCTGCTCGGATTCTCGTCGAGCACCCTTATGTTAATGGTAAGAAACTCTTAAAACCATGGCAGCGTAATAGTGAGGCAAGGTGAGAAGTGACGTAGTTTGCCATTGCTCTCCTCACTGAGCCAGCGCAACAGAACTGACCCTATAGGTAGCACCATTCACATTCACAGAATGCTACCTCAGTAGCTTTCATATGAGTGTAATAGTGGCTTAACACTCAATTCACATACATGTTATTTTCCTTTGTAGAACAACATGGAAAACTAGCCCTTAGCGAATTTGTGGGTTGGGCCACTATTGCACTCATAGCCTCATATGATCTCAACCCTTTAATGCGAGAGATCCGTTCCAGTACATTTAATTATACGTCAAAGATCCCCTTCAGGGCAAAATTTCGGCATCATGGCGTCTCTAAACCTACCGGTACAATAGATAAAAGGGACGTAAAATCTTTAGTCTGTGCCAGTTGAGGAACATAACATTTACCGAATTCGTGGCCTACTACGACTACTGGGGGGTTGGAATTGTACTGTGCCATCCCATTGGTGGTTTTCCGCAACTTTCCTTTTTACTTCTATGTAGATGCCAGGTTGTTACTTAACGTACAGCCTTCTTCCTAATCCCAGCCCTAATATTATAGGCTGAATTGAGAGCTACTACTACTAGTCTACTAATACTGCAGCAACAACAATGAATACGACATTACCAAATCCTACGAAAAACATTATTCTGTGGATTCGTTGGCTGAATTAAATTGCTTTCATAACACTATAGCTACTACACCTATTAGAAATATAACCAAGGTGGCAGGTAAATGGTAGAGCAAGCCAAGCTCAGAAGACTGCGGAGTGTAAGCCAAATGATGACAAGCATTTCATGCCCATCATACATGCTCGAGTGCAACCTCTGTGAACTTACGGGGTGAGGGGAAAGAGCAGGGAAGGGTCAGGCGAGAAGAGAAGGGTCTGTCAACAGCCCGCCAGGATATCTGGTATTCCTTTCTATTCCAATACTACTAACATAGGGCCGTTGCTCAAACCACTGTGGTGTTATGAATGAGTGAGTCACCGACCAATGTATTTGGTTCTGTACTATGCCATGGCCGGCTCTACGGAAGGCCGCGGCGAGCGAAAATTGGCAACCTCGCCGTGAATGGCCAGTCTGCTCTGCCTAGCCCACTGAGTTACATGGAAAATGTGTCACGCGCTCGTGTTTTCTTCAAAATACTCTATGTAAATGAAATTATACCATTGATTATTACTGTATAGTGGCTAGCTACAATGCCAAAGACTTGTGTTATGCCGAATTGTAAGTCTAATTATCGTTCATCGATACAAACCGAAGGATTTATGACATTGTTTGTGTTTCCTAAAAATCCATAATTGAAAGCCATATGGGAACGTGCTATTCCTCGAGCCAAATGGGTACCTACGAAATATTCCTTCGTATGTATTAAACACTTTCTTCCTGAAGACGTAAGTTATGTTGAAAAATACAAGGATGGTGATGGGAATAATAAGGAATTCACACGGAAGAAGCCTGTATTGTTACCTCGTGCGGTTCCAAAGGTATTCCCAAACTTACCATCGTATTTGAGTAAGTGCTCCTCCATGATAAGGAAATCTCCTGAGGAAAGAAGAGAAGAAAAAGAACGGAAAAAGTCTGCAGAGGAATGTGAGAAGACCCTTGCTGAGGAAGCCAACAAAATTACGACTTTCGAGTCCTTTGTTTGTGATATACAAAATAAATTGGTGGAGCATAAAACAGTCTGGTCTGTAAGTACTAGTGAAAACTATTGTATTTTGTATAAATTAGATGTGTCAAGCATACCTAAAATAAGGTAAAGTATAAGGGTAAACAATGATTTTACGGTCGAAATTCATATCAATGGAGGCGTAATTCCTAACGTTGTTGTTCTTCATTCTGGCTCTGTAATATTTCGAAATTCATTATTAATTAAGTGGAGTCAGTTGTTCCAAGCAATAGAATTTTGCCACGACTTTTTCTTACCTGTAAGTTCTGTAAGTTCACTAGTCGTCCAGATTAATAGTTTAATAGATAACCTAAAAACTGACCTTGAAAACCAGGGAGACGAAACTTCAGAGATTCTGTTAAAAAGTTAATGTTTCTGCAAGATCAGTTTACACGTACTTTTTTAAAGAAACCTAGATATAACGTCACTACAACTCTAAATGCATTCCCCATTTATATGCAGTCTACAAAGTGTTATAACGCAATTAGATTTAACCATATTTTATCCCTACCTCATCCCCGAGTTTAACAAAAATTAACAACTTCCTTCGCCATATCCCCGAAAGCTGATGAAGAGAACAGTAACTTTCTAAGTCACATTGTGAAAGATTTATCAAATTTAGAAAGGGTTGTAAATTTACAGATTGATGAAATACATGTCAAACAAACTTTAGATTTTAAAAATGGGCAATTCTTTGGTGTTGCTACAAATGAATCTTTCGATTTAGCTAAGGCAGTTCTGGCCTTTCTCGTTAGTTCTGCTTTTGGAAATTTGAAAGAGGTTGTTAAATTAGTTCCAGTGAAACAATTAACGGGTTTGCAACTAGCTGATATTGCGAAAGGTGTTATCAGGCAAATACAGGATTGTGGCCTAAATATTCTATCATAATGGTGTGAATCGTCCTATGTTCAAAGAGCTAACCGAACATTCTGATAGTAATTACTGGTTCCATATTGATGGAAACCCCCTAAAAACCTTTGTTTTATATGACAGTGTCCATGTATTAAAATATACGAAATAATAGGCTGAATTTAAGTGGCATTGATAAGTCATTTATTATTCCTGTATGGGAAGATTTAGACTCATTTTCAAATGTTTTAAGTTCAGATGACTGTAACCCTGATTTTAAAGAGGTAACTCAAGCACCATTTAGTGACATACGAGCGATCTACAAAAAGGAATCCGATTTACTGATTAAATATTGTTATAAAGGTACTGCTTTTTTTTTGTCAGAGTAATCCTAATGTGGTGGTCCATTGTTAATATTAAGCGGCCTCTCACCCATGTTGTTAAACGTAATAGTCTTCAAATGCCTTTCCATAATCCCGAAGACAAAAGGTTGGCTTTCCTTAAGGCATTCCTCCAATAGTTGTCCACGTGGAAAAAGAACGATGAAAATAATTCCTCAAAAAAGAGTTGTTTAACCAATGAAACTTACAACGCTTTGTATGTAACAACCTATGTATTACGTGAGATTATTATTAATGCTCTACAGAATGTGAACCCCTCTTATGTGTTAACTGGCAAATTTCAGAGTGACCAATTAGAATCCAGGTTTGGGTAGTACCGCCAACTAACAGGCGGCAACTATAATATATCAGTTACTCAGGTAATGGAGGCCGAATTGAAAATAAGGTAGAAAAGCGTACTTGGCCTTCATTCAGCCAGGTATGGAGCAGTTACTTTTTCGAAAGAAATGATAATGTCCTCTTCCGATACAAATTCAGGAGAAAGTACAACAAGCAGCCTTTCGTCAGCTACTGTTGACGATACCTTTTACAATATTTTAGAAGACAAGTACACTGAAAACATACAATTCGATGAGTCGGGTTTTATATATGCCTGTGGTTACATATCTTTCAAGCAATGTTCAAGAATAAAATGTGAAGAATTTTTGGCTTTGCTTAGAAATAAAGAAAAGATAAATGACAGCTACTTCAATCAAATAAATAGAGGCGGACTTTCAGTTCCTGCAGATTTTATTTTATCAGTGTGTAAACATGTTGCTGGAATTACGCAGGCACTAATTTCTGATAAGTTTGAGGAACAATTTTTAAAATGTAAATGTAACAATCAACCTAATTTCTGATAAGTTTGAGGAACAATTTTTAAAATGTAAATGTAACAATCAACGCCAAGTAATTCAAAATCTTAGTCTACTCGGTATTTTATCAGATATTGAATTGTCAGAAACTGCCGAGAAAACTTGTACCTGTGGATGTAATGTTATGACAATAGTCACAAGTATTGTCTTAACAATGAGTAACATTTTGTTAAATAATTACAGGAAGTTGAGGAATGAACGGGTAACTTGCCATAGTAATCACAGAAAACTTGCTATTCTTTGTTAGAGGCCAACCTGTTGTATATTTTGTAAATGTCAAATAAATATTGAAAGCAAATTGGTTTTGTTACTCCAAGTAAGCCCTACTCACTCTTGACAATCCTTTTACTTTAATGTTGAAAAGAACAAATATTATTTCGTTATATCAATTTGTTTTCGTGGCGAAGCACACGCATCAACAGCTGGCCGGCTGCTATGGCCATCCCAGTTCAGAGAAGTGCAGCGTTGCAAGGTCGAACGCCGCGGCCTTCCGTAGAGCCGGCCATGGCTCTGTCCGAGGAGCAACCCCGTCTAGCTTCAGGCAGCAATGCCAGCTGTACATATCACAAAAGAAATGGAAGCTGAACTCAACACGTCAAATATTTGAATTCTTATGCTGAGTTATATTCGTGTTTCTAATTTACATTTTATTTATTTTCTGTTTAGATACCTAAATGTTTTCTTACATCCTCTTAAATGCGCATTGCAAAATCAATATTAGCCTATAGTAATAACTCATCCATGATGCTTATCATCATCATCATCATCATCATCAACATCATCACATCATCATTAGGTTCTGTTTTATTAGTGTTTGTATTTCCCTACTATTTTCTTACTTTAGCAATAATTAACCAATTACAATAATTTTTCCTACGCCATGCTTACCTGCCATTATATGTATTGTGATCGGATCTTAAATGTATTCCTGTTAGATTTAAGTACCATTGTTAAGTTCTGCAAATAATGCAATAATGTACTAATTGTAAAATCTGGTTAGATGGAAGAGAGGGCCCAATGGCCCTAATCTTGCCAGACAAAATAAAGCTATCTATCTATCTATCTATCTATCTATATATCTATCTATCTATCTAGTGCCTGAAATAAACACAGGAATTATTATTTATTGTGGTGTTTTAAGCCATATTTTCAGCGTTGCCTTAGTAAACAAGAGTTTAGTGCTTTTCAGTCGGTAACAGAGGTAATCCCTGTTACCTATCTCGCGATAGTTTTTTTGTTACCCTTAGAACGCAAACCCATCAACGACAGGTGCAGAGAGCTGGTACTAAATACAATAAAACACTTCACAGACCAACAGCTTGACCGCTGCACCACCACGTCACTCATCTGATAAGAAAGTAATAAAACATCTGTTTTATTAATCTCATGTAATTTATTTCAGGATTAGGGCATAACCCATCTCTTTTGGGTACATTCGTGTTGACCGACTGAAAAGCACTAAACTCTTAATTATTATTTATACACTTAACAAAAACACTCCTCACATAACTGTCGGGTTTAATTAGAAAACTAATTTCGTTCGTCAAGTGAGCATCGTCAGATCCTGCTCACTTAGGCTTAACTTAGGGTCTGATGATGTTCGCTTGACGAACGAAACTAGTCAACCCCCCATTTATGTGAAGTGTTTTATTGTATTTAGTACCAGCTCTCTGCACCTGTCGTTGATGGGTTTGCGTTCTAAGGGTAACAAAAAAAAAACGATCGCGAGACAGGTAACAGGGATTACCTTAGTTATGGCTGGACTGTCGGACCTAGTTTGGCCAGAAACCGTGCAATTGCACAATTTGCTCCCCGTACATACATTGTTCTGCACAGAGTTAGGTACGGTACTGGAAAAAAAAAACACTTGGGTGGACAAAATAAACATCAACAGCTTATAAGAAGTAAGGAAGTTTGTAGTTTTAAGTGACTGTTAATCTCGCGATCACGTGCCACGGGACCTTCTTATTACGTGGAATCTGAACCACAGGACATGGTATTTCACTTTGAAAATCTCACATGCATTGACCGGGAATCGAATCCGGTCCGCCGTGGTGACAGACCAACAGCTTGACCGCTGCGCCACCACGTCACTCATCTGATAAGAAAGTAAACTATCAACCACTACGCAAATTCTAACAAAATTAGTTATTTAGAAATATTTGTTGACTTCTGGCCTTTTTCTTTTTAGCCATTCGATTTAATTTATTTTTCCTTGTATTTCGTGTCTTGGTATGAGGAGGAAAGATTATCTTAATATATATATATATTATATCGTCGAAATTGAATGGGCTTACAATTAACGACAACACACATCCATACCCGTGACCTGATTCGAACCGGTAGCCGAGCTGAAGTTCAATTTGATGACCAACATTTAACTGCTGGCCCAAGACAGCTGGCAAAATGAATAAAAGGAGAAGCTCTGTCGTAAATATTATTAGGTGGAAATAATCACCGTAAAATTTCCTCACTCCACGATCGATATAAACTGATTGATAGACAACATGCGACTTCTTACAGGCTTCATTGAGCCACATGCATTAGAACTGCCAAGGGTAGGACATGTCACCTCGCGGTGAATTAGCTACTGTATATACACACATCAAAAAAAGTTTTGCATCACCTCGGTTCCCAGATCTCCGGCATATAGACGTTGACTGTGTATATTGTATCAAAGATACAGTCCCTTTGACTGTTCATAGATGTCACTAAAACTGCTCAAAGATGTAAACAACCATGCATGAGCAGGGCCTATTAGACGGAGGGGGTATGACAGCCGATCAGTTCCAGTCATTCCACCAGGACGAAGGTACGCTGCTCATGTTGTCTGTAGTTCTACCATGCCTAGAAGGTCAATACCGCAGTTCGATCGCGTCCGCATTGTTACTTTGTGTCAAGAAGGGCTCTCAACAAGGGAAGTTTCCAGGCGTCTCAGAGTGAACCAAAGCGATGTTGTTCGGACATGGAGGAGGTACAGAGATACAGGAACTGTCGATGACAGGCCTCGCTCAGGCCGCCCAAGGGCTACTACTGTAGTGGATGACCGCTACTTACGGATTGCCGCTCGGAGGAACCCTGACAGCAATGCCACCATGTTGAATAATGCGTTTCGTTCAGCCACAGGACGTCGTGTTTCAACTCAAACTGTGCGCAATAGGCTGCATGATGCGCAACTTCACTCCCGACGTCCATGGCGAGGTCCAGCTTTGCAACCCCGACACCATGCAGCGCGGTACAGATGGGCCCAACAACATGCTGAATGGACCCCACAGAATTGGCATCACGTTCTCTTCACCGATGAGTGTCGCATATGCCTTCAACCAGACAATCGTCGGAGACGTGTTTGGAGGCACCCTGGTCAGGCTGAACGTCTTAGACACACTGTCCAGCGAGTGCAGCAAGGTGGTGGTTCCCTGATGTTTTGGGGTGGCATTATGTGGGGCCGACGTACGCCACTGGTGGTCATGGAAGGCTCCGAAACGGCTTTACGATACCTGAATGACATCCTCCGACCCATAGTGCACCCATATCGGCAGAATATTGGAGAGGCATTTTTCTTCATGGACGACAATTCTCGACCTCATCGTGCACATCTTGTGAATGCGTTCCTTCAAGATAACGACATCGCTCGACTACAGTGGCCAGCATGTTCGCCAGACATGAACCCTATCGAACATGCCTGGGATATGTTGAAAAGGGCTGTTTATGGACGTCTTGACCCACCAACCACTCTGAGAGATTTACGCCGAATTGTCGTTGAGGAGTGGGACAATTTGGACCAACAGTGTCTTGATGAACTTGTGGATAGTATGCCACGACGAATACAGGCATGCATCAATGCAAGAGGACGTGCTACTGGGTATTAGAGGTAGTGGTGTGTACTGCAATCTGGACCACAAATGCTGAAAGTCTAGCTGTATGATGGTACAACATGCAATGTGTGGGTCTCATGAGCAATAAAACGAGCTGAAATGTTGTTTGTGTTGATCTCTATTCCCTTTGTATTTAAAGGTTCCGGAACTCTTGGAACCGAGGTGATGCAAAACTTTTTTTGATGTGTGTATAATAGTTGTTCTCACACTTGGCACTGCGATGTCAATTGGGTTACTAAGGCGTCCTGTTAAGCCCCTCACCATTCGACTTCTATTTACATACAAAATGTCATATCAATCGCTCTAGTAGTTTTGACGCTAACCCCATAATTAACAGACAAATTTAAAAGATAAACCGATGGTATATGGTCACTAAACACCCAATCGGGGATGAATACAAAGTTTTAGCCCATAATTCAAAATGTTCAGACAAAAGGCTTACTTGACCACCTCCAAGCTGGTTGCGTTGCTCAGCGGTAACGTTCTCGCCTGCCGTGCCCAACGTTGCAGGATCGCATCCTGGCTCAATCAGCTGGCATTTGAGGATGCCCAAATGCGAGGGAGCCGTGTCAGTAGATTTTCTGGCACGATAAAGATCTTAAACGGAGCAAAATTCTGGCACCCCGGCTTCTCCAAAAGCCCCAGTAGTTAAAAGGGACTTAAAACCAATAACATTATTATATGACCACCTCCTCGTGTAGCGGCTGGCATTCATGGCTATCGCGTCGGAGGTGTGGGTTCGATTCCCGTTTCTGCCGAGAAATATAGTTTCTGATCCGAGGGCTAGAACGGGGTACACAGCCTCGTGATGCAAAACTGAGAAGAGGTGGGTTCGATTCCCATCTCAGCCATCTTGGAAGTGGTTTTCCGTGGTTTCCCACTTCTACTCCAGGCAAATGCCGGGATAGTTCCTAATTTAAGGCCACTTCCCATTCCTCATCCGAATGACAAATACACACACTAATACAGCGATCAAACTACACAGGTTATCAGACAAATTTCACACACACCCAACTACACGGGGCTACATGACCACGATGTTGCAAATCCCCTAAATAAATCAACAAAAACAAAGAAAACTTACTTTATTAATCGAGATATGAATGAAAATCCACAGCCTGTTTCCAGTCATCGACCGGGTCAGGAATGGAATGAATGAAGCCCCCATCTAGCGGCGAGGATATGAACTGTGCCGGCTGCCGAGGCCTGACGCACTCCTCTGGGGCAATGATTAAATGAATGACAGATGAAATGAAATGATAGTGGAGAGTGTTGCTGGAATGAATTGTTCACAGGGAAAACCGGAGTACCCGGAGAAAAACCTGTCTGCCTCCGTTTTGCCCAGCACAGATCTCACATGGAGTGACCGGGATTTGAACCACGGACCCAGCGGTGAGAGGCCGGCGTGCTGCCGCCTAAACCACGGAGGCTTTATTAATCGAGATATAAATTTATTTATTTATTATTTATTTATTTATTTCAGGCACTGGGAAATTAACTGTGACTCCCGCCCAAGCTAGATGGACACAGGAAAATTGTTGTTGGCTGACTGAAAAGTGATCCTATTAATCAAATTCGTACTGTGTGAAACAGGGTTTCAAACGTACAGTACAGAACATACTGAACCAACCATATTTCGATTATTTTGGAAGATAGTTGCCATGACTTATAAAATGACCTCCATATGCAGGGTGTAGTTTAAATAGGAGACCTAAATTCATGTCCGGCTCCGTGGCTATTAGGTTAGCGTGCTAGGCTTCGGCCCAAAGGGTCCCGAGTTCAATTCTCGGCCAGGCCATGGGGAATTTAATCTCCAGTGGTAAATTCCTCTGACTCGGGGACTGGGTGTTTGTGACGTCTCCATGTACAAATAAACCAAACACTGGAAACATATAGAATTAACAGAAACAAGTAAAAACAAATAATCATCTGACAAGTGAGTAGCTAACTGCTTTGAAAGTATTGTGTGTGGAAGGGTCTGACGAAAAGAAAGTATGCGTCAATCACGGTGCCGCGGAGGGATACTATAAGAGAGGGGAGGGCTGCTAAATGACGCATCATTGCCGCAGCACTGAGGGTAGGTAGGGTGAGAGGTGACATTAGCCCCGAGCCAGGGCCGAGAGATTCTCTTGTCCTCATTAATTTCTGCTATTGAGCAGCTCTGTTACAAATAGTACTGGGAAACTACTGCCTGGGTCTAAGCTGCGTGAACCTGAGAGGAATGTGTATCGCGGACCATGAGAAGTGGTGTTGACGAGTGATGAGGTTTCTCGGTCCGTGCATAGTCATGGCCGGCTCTACGGAAGGCCGCGGCGTTCGACCTTGCAACGCTGCACTTCTCTGAACTGGGATGGCCATAGCAGCCGGCCAGCTGTTGATGCGTGTGCTTCGCCACGAAAACAAATTGATATAACGAAATAATATTTGTTCTTTTCAACATTAAAGTAAAAGGATTGTCAAGAGTGAGTAGGGCTTACTTGGAGTAACAAAACCAATTTGCTTTCAATATTTATTTGACATTTACAAAATATACAACAGGTTGGCCTCTAACAAAGAATAGCAAGTTTTCTGTGATTACTATGGCAAGTTACCCGTTCATTCCTCAACTTCCTGTAATTATTTAACAAAATGTTACTCATTGTTAAGACAATACTTGTGACTATTGTCATAACATTACATCCACAGGTACAAGTTTTCTCGGCAGTTTCTGACAATTCAATATCTGATAAAATACCGAGTAGACTAAGATTTTGAATTACTTGGCGTTGATTGTTACATTTACATTTTAAAAATTGTTCCTCAAACTTATCAGAAATTAGGTTGATTGTTACATTTACATTTTAAAAATTGTTCCTCAAACTTATCAGAAATTAGTGCCTGCGTAATTCCAGCAACATGTTTACACACTGATAAAATAAAATCTGCAGGAACTGAAAGTCCGCCTCTATTTATTTGATTGAAGTAGCTGTCATTTATCTTTTCTTTATTTCTAAGCAAAGCCAAAAATTCTTCACATTTTATTCTTGAACATTGCTTGAAAGATATGTAACCACAGGCATATATAAAACCCGACTCATCGAATTGTATGTTTTCAGTGTACTTGTCTTCTAAAATATTGTAAAAGGTATCGTCAACAGTAGCTGACGAAAGGCTGCTTGTTGTACTTTCTCCTGAATTTGTATCGGAAGAGGACATTATCATTTCTTTCGAAAAAGTAACTGCTCCATACCTGACTGAATGAAGGCCAAGTACGCTTTTCTACCTTATTTTCAATTCGGCCTCCATTACCTGAGTAACTGATATATTATAGTTGCCGCCTGTTAGTTGGCGGTACTACCCAAACCTGGATTCTAATTGGTCACTCTGAAATTTGCCAGTTAACACATAAGAGGGGTTCACATTCTGTAGAGCATTAATAATAATCTCACGTAATACATAGGTTGTTACATACAAAGCGTTGTAAGTTTCATTGGTTAAACAACTCTTTTTTGAGGAATTATTTTCATCGTTCTTTTTCCACGTGGACAACTATTGGAGGAATGCCTTAAGGAAAGCCAACCTTTTGTCTTCGGGATTATGGAAAGGCATTTGAAGACTATTACGTTTAACAACATGGGTGAGAGGCCGCTTAATATTAACAATGGACCACCACATTAGGATTACTCTGACAAAAAAAAAGCAGTACCTTTATAACAATATTTAATCAGTAAATCGGATTCCTTTTTGTAGATCGCTCGTATGTCACTAAATGGTGCTTGAGTTACCTCTTTAAAATCAGGGTTACAGTCATCTGAACTTAAAACATTTGAAAATGAGTCTAAATCTTCCCATACAGGAATAATAAATGACTTATCAATGCCACTTAAATTCAGCCTATTATTTCGTATATTTTAATACATGGACACTGTCATATAAAACAAAGGTTTTTAGGGGGTTTCCATCAATATGGAACCAGTAATTACTATCAGAATGTTCGGTTAGCTCTTTGAACATAGGACGATTCACACCATTATGATAGAATATTTAGGCCACAATCCTGTATTTGCCTGATAACACCTTTCGCAATATCAGCTAGTTGCAAACCCGTTAATTGTTTCACTGGAACTAATTTAACAACCTCTTTCAAATTTCCAAAAGCAGAACTAACGAGAAAGGCCAGAACTGTCTTAGCTAAATCGAAAGATTCATTTGTAGCAACACCAAAGAATTGCCCATTTTTAAAATCTAAAGTTTGTTTGACATGTATTTCATCAATCTGTAAATTTACAACCCTTTCTAAATTTGATAAATCTTTCACAATGTGACTTAGAAAGTTACTGTTCTCTTCATCAGCTTTCGGGGATATGGCGAAGGAAGTTGTTAATTTTTGTTAAACTCGGGGATGAGGTAGGGATAAAATATGGTTAAATCTAATTGCGTTATAACACTTTGTAGACTGCATATAAATGGGGAATGCATTTAGAGTTGTAGTGACGTTATATCTAGGTTTCTTTAAAAAAGTACGTGTAAACTGATCTTGCAGAAACATTAACTTTTTAACAGAATCTCTGAAGTTTCGTCTCCCTGGTTTTCAAGGTCAGTTTTTAGGTTATCTATTAAACTATTAATCTGGACGACTAGTGAACTTACAGAACTTACAGGTAAGAAGAAGTCGTGGCAAAATTCTATTGCTTGGAACAACTGACTCCACTTAATTAATAATGAATTTCGAAATATTACAGAGCCAGAATGAAGAACAACAACGTTAGGAATTACGCCTCCATTGATATGAATTTCGACCGTAAAATCATTGTTTACCCTTATACTTTACCTTATTTTAGGTATGCTTGACACATCTAATTTATACAAAATACAATAGTTTTCACTAGTACTTACAGACCAGACTGTTTTATGCTCCACCAATTTATTTTGTATATCACAAACAAAGGACTCGAAAGTCGTAATTTTGTTGGCTTCCTCAGCAAGGGTCTTCTCACATTCCTCTGCAGACTTTTTCCGTTCTTTTTCTTCTCTTCTTTCCTCAGGAGATTTCCTTATCATGGAGGAGCACTTACTCAAATACGATGGTAAGTTTGGGAATACCTTTGGAACCGCACGAGGTAACAATACAGGCTTCTTCCGTGTGAATTCCTTATTATTCCCATCACCATCCTTGTATTTTTCAACATAACTTACGTCTTCAGGAAGAAAGTGTTTAATACATACGAAGGAATATTTCGTAGGTACCCATTTGGCTCGAGGAATAGCACGTTCCCATATGGCTTTCAATTATGGATTTTTAGGAAACACAAACAATGTCATAAATCCTTCGGTTTGTATCGATGAACGATAATTAGACTTACAATTCGGCATAACACAAGTCTTTGGCATTGTAGCTAGCCACTATACAGTAATAATCAATGGTATAATTTCATTTACATAGAGTATTTTGAAGAAAACACGAGCGCGTGACACATTTTCCATGTAACTCAGTGGGCTAGGCAGAGCAGACTGGCCATTCACGGCGAGGTTGCCAATTTTCGCTCGCCGCGGCCTTCCGTAGAGCCGGCCATGACAGAGCGCGTCAGGTTGTTCCACAGTCGTGCAGTAGAAACTACGAAGGAGTTAGTGTAGCGTACCGTGCGGTGTACTGTGCGAGTCCAAGCTCTATGAACTTGCGGGGTGAGGAGAAAGAGCAGGGAATGGTCAGGCGAGAAGAGAAGGGCCTGTCAACAGCCCGCAGTGTTACTTGACATGCTCCACTATTCCAATACTGCTAGCATAGGGTCTTCTCTGAAACCAGTGTGGTGTTACGAATGAGTCAGTGAGTCACCGACCAATGTATTTGGTTCTGTACTATGCACGGACCGAGAAACCTCATCACTCGTCAACACCGTTTCTCATAGTCCGCGATGCACATTCCTCTCAGGTTCACGCAGCTTAGACTCGAGCAGTATAGGTATGACCATGAGTGAATCATTTTTTGACCGTGTGCCGAGACTATGTTCGTTTGAGAGGCAGTGAAACTGAGAATGCAGGTAAGCTAAGTAGGCCTACACTAATTGTTGCTCCCCGCCCAATCTAATTGGGCATACACACGTTGACCGACTGCAGAGCGGTTCTATTAATAAATTACTTAGGCAACACTGAGAAATGGCTTCTAATATTTAAATTCAAACGGTATGGTGGTATGTCACCGCCCGATTGCGTCGGTGTGCTAGTTGACAGCTCACAAGAAAGTTAGTATGTGAAACATCAATCTTCATTAAAATTGTGAACTAGCTCTCCCTCGTATTGTTTCCAACTTTGGCCCTCACCATCGCGCATCGCGTTTCGCCCTTCCGAGAGACCGGCTCGCAGAAGCTCGGGGGAGTGGCACTTTCGAACAAGTCTCCTGTCAGAAATATATCCACACTAGCAGACCCGTGCGAGAACTCTCGCATGTGTATAAATCACTCGCTTGGCTTTACTGTTAGGCGGGCTTTGTGTATAAACCACCCGCCTGGCTTTACTGTTATGTGGGCTTCTATAAATATGTTTTTTGTTTGTTTGTTTGTTTGTTTGTTTAAACGCACTGTTAAAACAAATTGTCGATATGTATGAAATCAGAGAGCAATTCAACACTGCCGCTGGTCGCACAATGGGTTGTGTGTGCCCCATGTGTACAGACTACCCGCCCGCCCTAGTGCTATGCGGCTGTACGCGACACAGTTCTGCCAGGGGCTATCCTCTTGTTTATTTGTCAACAGCACTTTATAACCAAATAACTATATTTCCGTTGGCTTTTCAAGAAATGCAAGATTTTCCCCGTACTATTGAGACCATTTGGAAGATTTTGGTACAAACCACACCTTCTAACCCACTCTGGTTTAGGAGCTTGAGTTTTGTGAAATATACACCTTAGCATATTATATATATATATATAGATTACCGAGCAGTCAGATCCATTCATTACATTCAGGACATTGGAGGTGGTGAAATAAGAATGTAAAGTATGTTAATTATCACTCAGATTTAATCTGAACGTGTCTCCTGGAACTTAAATATTATATCATTGTATTTTATGACTTAAGTGAGCAGTAAAACTGCAAAAATAGCCTCGTTTATTCACAGTATCACCGTTGTAGACGTAATCGCACAGCCGATTTATAATACACGATATTTACTATTCCACTGTATTGTACACTGTTGATTAACGACAACGGTGATGCAGTGAGTCAAGTGCTTTATCTATGCGATGGGACAGGACACAGAGAGATATTGAAGGAGCTTGCAGCCTTTCCGTTGAATTCATCTGCGCCACATAGGTCAGTCACTCTAGCCAGTATAGCTAATGCTCGGGTCCAAGCTCTGAGAACTTGCGGGGTGAGGGAAAGAGCAGGGAAGGGTCAGGCGAGTAGTGAAGGGTCTGTCAATAGCCCGCCGTGATATATGGTATTCCTTTCTATTCCAATACTGCTAACATAGGGCCGTTACTCAAACCACTGTGGTGTTACGAATAAGTGAGTGAGTCACCGACCAATTTATTTGGTTCTGTACTACGCACGGACCGAGAAACCTCATCACCACCACTTTTCATAGTCCACGATGCACATTCCTCTCAGATTCACGCATTTTACTGTTAGACCCGAGCAATACTCTATATTACCCTTTCACGGATTGATGCCGGCGGTCGAGATGGGAACTATCCTTTGTTTACTTGTGTCACACGTCAGCCTGTTTCGTTGACAGGTACAGTTGATCGAGTGGGATATGACTCAGCTTGAGTAGCCTCAGTCATCGTTTAACTGTCCATGGTGACATGAGCTCCTGTGACGCGCAATGCTGCTTGACTTATGTGCTGAATGCACTCTGTCTTCGCTGTGTTCCCCGCTTCGCCTCGCGGGACAGCTGCTACAATAAACAACAAACACTGGCGCAGCCACGGCAGTCAAATATTAAATGGGTGTGTATTGTATGTCTACCCCTTATTATTTCCGTTTTCCAACGGGGTCGGGGATGAGATGCGATGGAAGTCTTTGTGGCGATGGTTTTTACGGCCGGATGCCCTTCCTGACGCCAACCTCATGAGAGGAGTTAATGAGAGATGAAATGAATGATGGTGAATGAAACTGGGCAAGGATATGGAAGGAAGCGGCCGTGGCCTGTCAGAAGGTACCGTCCCAGCATTTGCCTGGTGTTGAAAATGGGAAACCACGGAAAACCATTTCAAGGACGGCCGACGGTGGGGCTCGAACCCACGCGTCTACCGAGTCAGCAGAGAGCTTGGCCCCATGACCTAATGCTGCGCGTTAGCCAGCGTAGCCACTACTGTCGGTGTCAAATATTAAATGGGTAATACGTCTTATTTCAACAAACGTCGACCCCGTGATGTAGGGGTACCAGTGACGTAGCCGGGAGGGAGCCCAGGGAGAGTCAGGCATCATTGTAGCTTGACGTGACTGTTAATCCCGCTATTATAAGTTATAGGACCTCCTGTTTTACGCGGAACTCGAACCACCGGACGTGAAAGAAACTTTTGGACTAACGACTAATAATGAAGGTGGAATAAATGCCGTATAGAAATAATAATTAAAAACTTATGCTGTAATAATGGCGTATCGTACATGGAACAATGGAACAATAAGAACTCAAGTTGATATGCGTTAGTAAACGTTTGATCATCAGCATTAACCACGCCCATTCTGGTGCTGGTAAACTGAAATAAGCCTGCCACGTACAAGCCCAGCGTTGCCAACCTCATTGGTTATCTGGACCGTACAACTGACTAGAAAATATCGTATGTTAGCCACACTCGATTCAGATGGAATAAGTTTTCAGTATCAGTAGCCTACATTAAATAATTCCCATGAATCTGGCTGTATCTTGCATAAAATAGTTAGTAGTAGGAGCCTATTGGGTTATCATTTCAATAACAAGTACTATAGAGTTCATCTTTCTTTATTCTTATCCTTTGATTTAAAATTCAAATTTTGGACTATATTGTCAGTGATTATCTTCCCTCAATAACTGTATTCATTTCTATTTCAGTTATTTGTGGCAACTACAAACTACATGTAGTCAACTGCATGTATGTTTCACTAGGTGTGACTTATTTAGCAGTTCGTTACTTCTAAGTACACTTCACTGACAGGGAAGCCTGTTCTTATTTCGTTTATGAACTTTCACTTATGTTCTTTGTTAGTTTTAATTTCAGTGCCATTTATCTTTGGCACTTCAAGTCAGTTTGATAATACTCTAAAACATTTCGTCTATTAAATTCAATCTGTATTTGCTTTGCCTTGGCTGCGCAAGGGAGGCGGGAGTATTTCTTACGTTGTACACCACGCGGCGTTGCCGTGCTCGTTAAATCGTGCACCACGTCCGCGAGGACAGCAAGCCCGCAGCTCACAGGTTCGAATCCCGACACTGACAGCGGCTATCCTGATTGTGTTTCCCCGGGTTTTCCAAACTCCCTCCAGGCAAATTCCGGGGTAGTACCTTATTCCATCATCGGTCACCCATCCACACCCAATGTTGCTTAACTGAGTTTATACGAGATCGGTTATTTTAGCACAGCTATATCATACATTTATGTGGAATGATGGCATTCAACATTAAGGGTAGATTGTCCTCCTAAACGGAAGTTATTTCGAATTTTCTTTGAAATTTTAGGTTTCAAAATACACTTCACTTCCAAAAAGCACTGTGCATATATATTTCGGCACGTTAAAGAGCCCCTTCAGAGCAAAATTACGCACCCCGGCGTCTCTAAAAGCCGCGGTAGTTGAATATCTGTGTGTATGAATTCCTTATTGCCAGGCAGATAACAATCCACATGTGATGATCTATAATAAATGTTACGTCTACCCCTTATTATTCCCGTTTTCAATGGGGTCGGGGATGAGATGCAATTAAATTCTATGTGGCGGGTGGTTATACGGCCGGATGCCCTTCCTGACGCCAACCTCACTAGAGGAGTTAATGGGAGATGAAATGAATGACTATGAATGAAACTGGACAAGGATGTGGAAGGAAGCGGGGTGGCCTGTCGGAAGGTATCGTCCCTGCATTTGCCTGGAGTTGAAAATGGGGAAACCACGGAAAACCATTTCAAGGACGGCCGACGGTGGGGCTCAAACCCAGGTCTACAGAGTCCACAGATAGCTTGACCCCATGGCCTAGCGCTGTGCTTTAGCGAGCGTAGCTACCGCTGTTGGTTTGATGATATATAATAAATTATTAACTATAAAATTTCAAACGTAAAGAAAATAGAAACAAGAACAAGAACATGAACACAAATATGGAAGACACTATTAACCACCACGGAGGAATAAATATGCGCGCCACCTACAAATTGCATACAACTAACAGGTTCAGATTATAGCGTCTGCCCACTTTTGTTTTCGTAGGTTTCACAGAGATCGGATCATTTCCTGACGGGCTGAATAAATTAATACTGTATATACTAGAAATCGACTTGCACGCCATCTATAATTTGTGAAAGGGAATAAACAGATGCATATACCTGAAGGCTTAGATTATAGTAGTGCTGTATTATGCCATATTTCAGTGATCCGATCGTTCAGTGACAAGTTTGGTAAATTCATATGAGTTGACATGCGTGCCATTCATAGACTAACTTATGACTGGTGAGAGTTTATGTACCTGTAAGTTTAGACTAGAATAGTAATCCATTATTCCAAGTTTCACAATGAACGGATCATTCTGTGATTTAGAGGAATTAATCCCCGAATAATTGATGTGCACGCGATGTAGCCTATAATTTGTAAAACAGAGCAGTATTGTGTACCTGTAGGCTTTAATTAAACTAATTATTCACTGTCATATTTCGCAGTTATCGGATCTTTCAATGAGTATTCAAGTGAAATCATCTATTAGGAATTGACGAGTGCGCCATCTACAATTCATTGATTGTATGATTCATATTTATATACTTGTAGGTTTAGACTGTAGTAATGATCGACTATACCAAGTTACACAGATATCTGATCATTCCTTAATGAGTTGGGTAATTCAAATTTCAGAAATTGACATGCGCATTATCTAAAACATGTTAGATGTAATTGCAATAGTGGTTCATTAATAAAGTTTCGATTCGCATTATTACGATAAAAAAAAAGTGGAAACTTGTTTTTAAAAATTCGTACAGTCTCTTTCGTGAATATTTCAAAACAGCTGATTTACATTAGACGCCAGTAATTGAAGCTGTAAATAATGATTTCATATGCAGTTTCACACCGCTCGGATGAGGAGTTGACATGGCGTCAACGTCAATTATTCAGGGATTAATTCCTCTACCTCATCACGGAATGATCCGATCACTGCGCTCCCCAGAAAATCCCACTGAAGTATTTGAATTTTACCTGGCCACCATGTTGATTTTGTGCTTATGTTTTTGAAGGTTAAGCAGGATTTACTTTATAGTCTTCTTTTCACCATACAAAATTTCATTTTGATCGTTGCAATAGTTTCGGAGATATTGAGTACTGTTGAAGTATTTCTCATGGCGACCATCTAGAATTGGTGAAATTTGAAAAACACAATCGTTGTCGGTTGGACTATTAGTAAGTCCATACCGAGTTCCTTTGAAATCGCTGGAGCCAATCAACATTTATTAGGGGACCAAACACACACACACACACACACACACACACACACATACACAAGGACAATAGGTGATCTTATAAGTCAATATTTCATTACATGAAAATAAGCCAAATAAATAAAACTATGTTATACAAATGACTACACACACCACAACGGTACAGGTTTTCCGGCTGGTTCTTTGAACACACAAACGCATGGGGCTAAAGAGCAAGGTTTCCCTAGATCATAGATTAAAACAGCAGCAGCAACAACCACCACCACCCTTGTCAGACGTGGGGACATGGGTGTTAATCCAGAACATTGGAGGAAATTCGTTAGTAAGTAACTATATGTCCTAACGTGGTAGGAATCCTGCTTGCAGTTATTGGTTGTTGTTAATTCGTATAGGTCCCCCAGGGGCTCACATCTTGTGGGACGTGGGTTGGCGACCACGGGACCCCAGCTGTGTCCGGCATTGCTTCCACTTACTTGTGCCGGGCTCCTCTCCGTCTTCTTTCCTGTCGACCACCCTTGGTCAACACTTGTTCTTTTCCGACCCCAACGGTATTAGGGTATTCGATGCCTAGGGAGTCTTTCACTTTCCCGCCTTAATTGGCCCTTGTCTCATCTTTCCTGATCCCTCCTTCTTCGAGGGGTCAGACCTCTTGTTTTCTTTTCATTATATTTCCTTTTCTCTTTAAGATTCCCACACTGTTTTTGTTACTTGGCTCCCCGTGTATTTACATTCCCTTTAGCGGATTTTTTTTCATCTACACTACATTTTGTAGGTATTTTTTAATCTACGTTGCATTTTGTAAGTTTTTTTCGCTCTAAATTGCATTTCGCGATTGTTTTCAGCCTCAATTGCATTTTGTCAAGATTGGCAATCTAAATTGCTTTTTAGTAAGTCTTTCAATGTAGGAGCAGGGCATTTTAGTGAGTATTTTGAATTTCAATTGCATTTTGTAAGAAATTTCAGCCAAAACCGCATTTCCCAAGAATTTTTAAATCTAAATTGCATTTTGTGTGGTGGGCATTTTGCAAGTATTTTGATTCTCAATTGCATTTTGTGGGTATTTTGAATCTAAATTACATTTTGTCAAGTATTTTCAATCTAAATTGCATTTTGTAAGTATTGTCAATCCTAATGAGTAGTTTGAATCTACCGTACATTTTGTAAGCGTTTTCAATTTCAATTGCATTTTGTAAGTATTTTGAATTTCAATTACACTTTGTGAATATTTTGATTGGAATTGGATCTTTCAATCTGAATTGCATTGTGTATTTTCAATTTCAATTACATTTTGTAAGTATTTTGAACCTCAGTTGTATTTTGTACGTATTTTCGATCTCATTTGCATTTTGTAAGTATTTTGAATTTCAATTTCATTTTGTAAGTATTTCGACTCTACATTGCATTTTGTACGTATTTTGAACCTAGCCTACATTTTGTGCGTATTTTTCAATCTATTCCTTTGTGAAACTTTTCGTTCTAAATTCCCTTTTGTAAGAAAATTTTGTGAGTTGTTTCAATCTGAGTTCCATTTTGTAAGTATTTCCCGTCACTTAATTTTCGTTCTGGTTTCCATTTCATTGTCATTTTTGCTATCACCCAGATCATTAGGGGCCGATAACCTAGATGTTAGGCCGCTTAAAACAACAATTATCATCATCATCGTCATCATCATCATTCGTTCAGGGGTTTGGGACACCTTCGGTCATCAGCCACATGTGTTGAATCTGTCTGATAACCTGTGTTTCTGGAGTGGCTGTAATAGTGTCTGTAACTGTAATTTTTGGGGTCGAGGAAAGGATAGGTGCCCCAGGACTTGATATAGAGACTATCCCAGCATTTGCCTGGTGAGAATTTGGAAATACCCTAAAGGAAAACTACACTCAGAATCACCATTGTCAGTGCTGGGGTTCAAACCTCCGATCACTTAGGTTGTATGCAGTAGTTTAGTTCAAAGAGAGCTCTTGTCTGTGGCCTGTGGAATATTTGTGGTGACTCCTTGAAAGTATTCATGCTGCCATCGGGTTTCACGTCATTGGTTTGGGCGTTGACTGACAAACAACTTTTTGTCAAAGCTCGGCGAGTCAATGACCGTAGTGCCAGGATGAACAGACGACATCGACTTAGTTATTTGCAACCCGTTCGTCATATTGATGTCTACTAGTTGTTTTCATTGTAAATTAACTCATTTTTCGCATACTTTTGCTAATAAATTGCTTTCTTTTCGCAATCACGAATGTTTGTTCCCGTAAGCCTATTATAATAATGGCTTGTGGCCTCCGGAGAAGCATGGTGCAGATTCCCTAAGTTAACGCCCATGGGTGACCTTCATTCGTGGTGAAGACGTCACAAGTACTCGCTCATTGAGTACAGGGAAATACAGGGTTAAAATCCCATTTGAACTAGACATTCTTTGGGCTAAACCATCCAACCACTGAGCCAAACTTCTCAGAGCACCGAGAGATAATAATAATCACAAAGTCTTTGGAAATTAGCACCAACGTTACAAGTCTACAAACTATGGTGACTAAAGAGGGACGGTTAAATTATTTTTCAACTCTCATACTACACAGACGCTCTTATCATCTAATGGCGAACCGGATTTTATTCCCGGTCAATGCATGTGAGAATTTCGAAATGAAATGTCACGTTCTGTGGTACGGATTCCACGTTAAAATTGAGGCCCCGTGGCTCATGAACGCGAGATTAACGGTCACGTAAAACTACAAACTTACTTCCTTCCTCTCTTTCTTTCTTTCTTTCTTTCTTTCTTTCTTGACTGGCTGTGTGGTGCAGGGGTAACATTCTCGCCTGCTGTGACCAAGGTTGCAGGATCAAATCCTGGCGCAGTCAATTAACATTTGAGGGTGCGCAAATGCGAGGGAGCCGTGTCAGTAGAATTACTGGCACGTTAAAGATCCCCATTGGGGAAAAATTCTGGCATCTCGGCGTCTCTAAAAGTCGCAGTAGTTAAAAGGGACGTACACCCAATAGCATTATCATCGTTCTTTCTTTCTTTCTTTCTTTCTTTCTTTCTTTCTTCTCATGATCAATTGGGGAATATAGGCTAGCGACAACCTCGTGGTGTAGCGGTTAATTTTCTTGGCTGTCGCCCTTGACGTCAGTGTTTGATTCCAGGCTCTGCCAAGAAATTACATTCTGGTCTGACGGCTGGAACGGGGTTCACTCAGCCTCATGAGGCAAAACTGAGAAGAGGTGGGTTCAATTACCACCTCAGCCATCCTGGAAGTGGTTTCCTATTTGTACTTCACCCAAATGCTGATATGGTTCCTAACTTAAAGTCACGAACGTCTCCTTCCCAAACCTCACTTGAATATCGAATACACGCACTAATACAGCCATCACAATAACACAGGTTATCAGACCAATTCGCCACACTCGCACATACACCCAAGTACATGGGGCTGAATGAACACGACGTCGCAAAGCCCCTAAATCAATCGACAACAATGAATGGTTAGATGGTCAACTTTCCGTTCACGTGGTTCCATAGTTTTCTTGAATACGTCACCACTTGTGTTGGGAGTCTCTGCTTTTGAGCATGAAGATACCAATTTTGATATTTTAAAAGCTACTTCCCTTGGATTATCGCAGCTAACATTTCGCATCTAGCCTTCATTTGACAAATAGGCCTACTGTGTGTGAAAAAAAAGGTGATGTTTCAATACAAATAACTTACACAAACAAATTCTACACACACCAAGTATACGTGGCTACGTGGCCACGATGAATCATCAACAACAACAACAACAACAACAGGAGTATTCGACGCATTCCCTACTGAAATAAACTACAATACATCGCCGAACAAGATCAGTTGCGAGAATCGGTAAATGAAAGTTCGTAAGTTCATAAGAGAAAATTAATCAATACGTACGCGTGAAATACGTAATGGGAATTTATTTCCATCCTCTACAAGATGTTTCACCTTCTAAAACAACCACCACCACCACCACCACCACCACCAAATATAGCGCAAGTTGATTTTGTTATTTCATGTTAGGACTTGGGCGTATATGGAATCTGTCCGATAACTGGTGGTGTTGTGCAGGTTGCACTAGTCGGCGTTGTTAAGGGGACCTCGTAGCCTAGAGGGGTCAAATTTGTGAATTTGTTTACAAGTTAGCCTGATTACGCACACATTTCTGAATAAATCTACGTTTGCTTCATAAAATTCAGAAGTTAGTTTTCTTCCAGTGTGCGTGTGAGAGATCACCTCTGGACTGTGGAGGTAACAGAGAATCCTCATTTGTGTAACTTTTAAATTAAAGTTTCCAATAAAGTGATATCCTCAGTTTTAGGTACATGTTTCTTGAAAAGTAAGAGAGCCATAAGAATGAAACTTAAACAAGCTTTCTCTTCTTACACAAATTGTGAAAATGGTCCACAATTATGGCAATCTGTAGCGTAGAAGTGAAAATATTTGAATGACAAGCACTGAAAATTTGGCTTTTATCGTAAAGAAATGAAACGCTTATTATTTAATGTATATCTCCTGTATTAAATCTGCATGGTATTGCGCAACATATAACCTACATCCATGATTGTTTTAAAGATATTCCAGTGGTTCTTTTGCCTACAACGTGTACCAAAATACGCTGCAGTTTAGCATTGGAAAAATAAGACCTTCGTAATCTACAAGGTCTCCCCCTTAAGCTAAGGAATCTTGTAGTTTTACGTGACCGTCAATCTCGCGATCATGAACCACGGGACCACGGGACCTCCTTTTTACGTGGAATGCAAACCACAGGACATGGCATCTCACTTCGAAAATTTCACGTGCATTGACCGGGAATTGAACCCGGTGTACCTTGGTAAGATGCAAACAGCTTGACCGCTGCGCTACGACGTCCCGCTCTCAGCGTTGTTGGTATTGGGGTTGGAATTTTAAACTGGACAACCATAGCCATGGACTAGTAAGTTACCTGTAGTTAAAATGGCGATACTGTAAGATCAGTAAGAGAGGGATTGGAACCCACCTCTCCCCTCGCCTGTCCTCATGGGGTTGCGTGTACATCGTTCCAACATGTGTATGTGTGTGTCCCTAATAAAATCTAAACAGCTAGAGCGATTTCATTGAAACTCGGTAAGGTCATAGTACTATTTTGTCCGACCCCGACCGTGCCATTCAAATCCAACATGGCGGCTATGCGAAATATTTCACCGGCATTCTGTATCTCCGAAACTACTGCTGATATCACCCCGAAATTTTGTACGATAATAAAGTGCACTGCTGGACGTTCACCTATGTGACTTTTAAACACCTGTTAAGTACAAAACGAACATGGTAGCTAAACGAAGTTAAAAGTTAAAAACTTGGTACAGCAAATGTTTATACACACTGTAATGCACTGATATCTAATTTAGTTGAATGGTTTACAAAACCTCAAGATGGCGGCTGTGCAAAATTTTAAAATGAAGTTTTTATTTATTGTGTCCTATCCATGCGATCAAATTCAACGTTTGAATAATGAATCCACGCAATAATCGTCATCTAATAGTACATAATTCTATGGCCTACATATATAAGAATCGAACATGGCGACCATCCGAAATATTTGACGGTTCTCAATATCTACTAATCTATGACAGCTATCAAACTGATATTTTGTAAGTTGATAAAGGCTATAAACATAAGTTCACCTATGGCACTTTCAATAACCTTGTGAGCACAAAACCAATATGGCGGCGACGTGAAATTTAAATATTTAAATGGACGTTTCTCGCGATTTAACCATCCGAGCGTAGTTAAACTTGGGACGGTAAATGCTTATACAAATTTTAATCCACATACATCTAAATTATTTCAATTTTTTGTAACCACAAGATGGCGACTGTGCGAAATTTTAAAATCTCGTTTATATTCCCTGTGTCCTAATCATGCGTTTGAAGTTTGAATAATACACCTACGCAATAATCCTCATATAATAGTACATAACTCAATGGCCTACATATATAAAAATCCAACACGGTGACCATCCGAAATATTTAGACGGTTCTCAATATCTACGAATCTATTACAGCAATCAAACTGAATTTTTTATGTTGATAGAGGCAATTAACATAAGTAGGACCGGGTGAGTTAGCCGTGGTGGTTACGGCATGACTGATGGCAGTCGCTCACATCCGGGAGGCGAGGAGGTTCGAATCCCCCCGCCGGCAACCTTGAAGATGGTCTTCTGTGGTTTCCCATCTTCCTTCCAGGCAAATGCCGGGGTTGGTCCCTAACTATAGGCCACAGCCGCTACCTTCCAACTCCTCGACCCTCCCATCCAACATTCCTCCCCAAGGGTACTTGTAGCTCACCCATTGGGTGTCCGTCTCGAAGCAGCTACAAAAAAACTGGCGAGCCGAACATGTCCTCGGACACTCCCGGCACTAAAAGCCATACGCTAAAAAAAACAAAACATAAGTAGGATATATGAAAATAGGCTGTTTATTTCTTCACGTAACTACTTGTTTTTTAATATCTTTGGCTTTCATTCTTCACTTCAGCAATGCAGCCAGCTTCATTTTTGTTAATTTTAACTTTCATGATTTGTTGTGATGGGCTAAGATGATTGTCATATTTTGGCTTAGAAATGAAATATCCTTGCAATTAACACGCACATCCACGCCCGTGGCTGGATTCGAACCGACAGCCAAACGTATGCTTATTTACCAGATCGGTGCCTTACCGCTGCTCCACGCTATTTGGTAGTCATGCCAGTAGCGTTTGAGTCTGGTATGCTCATACGTCCTTAGCAAAGTCGTGTTGCCTCATCCAATTAAAGGTTTGTAACATAGGAAAAGCAAAGTGCAAACACATGTACGAAAATGTTCAACAATTTTCCGAGATTTCTTTTTTCGAACTTCGTTGGGCTGATTTACCTATGACACTTAGATGGAGGGGGATGATATCGCTTAAAGAGCCAAAGAAGTAACAACATTCAGTTTGTGACTTTGTCTTGTCATACATCTTGTACAACACTTCTAGACATTTATAAGAAAGCACCGGAAAAAACTTCTAAAAAATATTATTTTCTTCGCCCTTCCCTCATGACTTCCACACTGAACTTTTAACTTTTATTTTTGTAAACAGCCTGTTAAACCAAACCAAACCAAACCTAATCAAACACCGTGGCACCAGAGCCCATGAAGGGCCTTGGACAACCAAGTGACCTCTGCGCAGCCATTTGGCCTGCAGATTATGGAGTGAGGCGTGCTCAGCGCTTCTGGTCCCACTCACCCGTTAATCTTGGTTCTTCTAACCGGGGTACTGCCTCACTGTAAGAAGGCTACTCAATTGACCTCACACTGCTGAGTGCATCCCGTTCCAGCTCTCAGGCCAGTTTGCAAAACCCCTGAGGAAGCCGGGAATCGGACCCGGGACCTCCGGGTGAGAGGCAGGTGCGCTACCCCAACACCACGGGACCGGCGAATGTTAAACGTTTATCTACAAATCAAACCTCAAATCATGTATACATCTGTTAACGTAAGCATTAATATTTCATTATTCATTCTGGTAGACCTAAATAAAATGTCCTTTTTCTTTCCAGAACCTTTATATTATGGCTAGTTACAACCCTACTGTCTGAGTGACAGTTTGTTGTATGGAGCTATGAGAAATAGGCTAATAGATGTATGGAAGAATTCATACAAAAATAGTCTTAAAGATATTTGTACCTATAAAGGTCAACTGACAGGTCTTTGAAACCAGTGCAGATATTTCATATATTCTTTCTAGAAATTAAAGCTTCAAGGTAGGATGACGAAATAGAAATATTTAAAAACGTGATATATTTGACCTGATAAGCTTTTTAAATGTGACATTCTTATGTCGGTACATTTTCGGACACGTTATAGAACCCCTCCAGGTTAAAACTCTACCTTTAAATCAATAGCATTACTATCCGCCAGACTCCTAATATTGTGAATGGCCTCTGATAAAGTTAAAAGGATTTCACTGTTAGTAGACCACCATGTGGTGATGCGGCTAGCATTCTTGGCTGTCACCCCAGAAGTTCGGGTTCAATTCCTGGCTCTGCCAAGAAATTTGATTCTGGTCTGAGGGCTGGAACGGAGTACACTCAGCCTTGTGAGGCAAAACTGAGAAGAGGCGGGTTCGATTCCCATCTCACCCATCCTGGAAGTGGTTTTAGATGGATTCCCACTACACCTACTACAGGCAAATGCTGGGATGGTTCCTAACTTAATGCCTCCTTACCAATCCTACCTGAATGACAAATACAAAACACTACTACATCCACTACAATAACGCGTGTCATTAGGCAAATTCTCACACTAGTACACGGGGCTAAATGAGCACAATGTCCAAGCCCCT
The DNA here is from genome assembly GCA_946902985.2 of Meconema thalassinum. NCBI lineage: Eukaryota > Metazoa > Arthropoda > Insecta > Orthoptera > Tettigoniidae > Meconema > Meconema thalassinum. The sequence goes on from OX336389.2 coordinate 1,179,779,508, forward strand.
CAAATGAAATAACAACTACTTAACTGTCAGTAGAGGCTGTAGATGACCATTGCACCCATGTAGAAACCACGAGGGTTTGAGTTCGTGTCCTTAGGACGTCCACCGTTTAGAGACTGGTTATTAAGGGTGGAGCCACTGCCGTACACTGCACTGTGTTGTTCATTTCCTTACTGCAGTGACAAAGACCTTGGGTTTGACGTCATGTGCTAGACCTTGGCAAGGTCAGGAACTAGCTGTAACTGACCCCCGCACTGCACTCACTCTGTACCGTCAAGACTAAACAATAATTGCGTTCCGTTGCCTCCCAAGCGGTGTTGCCATATTTGTAGAAAGCAATTATCGTAACTGAGGGCCCAAATTATACTAGATTCTCGTAACGTATGACACATTTTCATTAACTGTAATTTTGCTGCTATTGCATTCTTCATTTTCTTAATTGTATTATATACTAGAAGTTCCTTGAACGACGTTTGGTGTTAAAAGATCAAGAACAAACAAATTGTTCATCCATTGCGTTGGTTGTCCGACACATCTACAGGGTGGCCACAAAGTCCCGTTACCCCCCTCTTATAACCAATAGAAACCCCGAAACCTAGTTAAATAAGTGGTACACCATTTCTAAGAGAGGTTTTCTTAGTAATATACGGCATTACGAGACCCATCCATCGCCCTGGAAGAACTTCGACAATGTAGAAGCACATGAAGAAAGACTTAGGCTTGCGCCCATATCGGCCTACGCCCGTCCAGGAATTATCGGATGGAGGCATGTGAAACACTTCTTCAGATGTTCGACACTACCAAAATGAGGCAAAGTGCTCTTTTCCGATGGTTCTCCTGTGGTGCCGGCTCCACTTGCCTGGCCACCACGAAGCCCAGACCTTACCACATGTGATAATGCGCTATGGGGGTTCATAAAGGGTATCGTTTCACAAAACGGACACAATGCCACGGATGAACTGAAAGATGTGAGACAAGCTTTCACTAAAGTCACACCAGCAATGCTCCGAAGAATGTCGCACAGAACTTGGCGCTGTATTATCCTTTGCCATGAAAATGATGGTGCACAGACTGATGGTTTGGACTCGTAATGCCGTATATTCCTAAGAAAACCTCTCTTAGAAATGGTGTACAACTTATTTAACTATGTTTAGGGGTTTCTATTGGTTATAAGAGGGGGGGGGGGGGGGAGGAGTAACGGGACTTTGTGGCCACCCTGTACATTGTGTTACGCGCGTATCGGTACTTGAAGATTACGTGCTTAGCATCAAGATAGTCAGAAATGCTGATAGTGTCATGGAACCCATGTAAGGCATAGCAATTTCGGTCACATTATTGTCTATTCTTTCCCTTGTTTTCGTAGTGTTTGAATTTGTTTTCATTTACAGTAACTTATACTCAATGGGTGATACCGAGCTCCGCTAATGAATTCTCTCCACGTGGGTCAATTAGGAAAACCATAACAGGGGAAGTTCCCTGAGGCGTGTTTCACTGCCCCCTACTCCAAACTGGACGTGGTAGTAATTATTGTCGGAATGTGTCAACCTTCACTGATCTTCACTATCTACTCTTGTTATCTCAAACACGTATTTCATACCACTCATTAGAAATTTTAGGCGTTATTCCAGATTTGCCTTTAACCCTCAAGTGCAATAATTATCTTTGTGTTTCAGAGTTAGTTCGTTATTGAGGTTTCAAGGGGCGGAACTACGAGGTCTTACTATACAGATCAATATGCACATTTTAATGTGTATGTTGTAGCTTCGTAAAAATATTCATACGAAAGTTATAACCTGCACTATGAGCATTAAAACGATATCGTGGGAACCAAATGCTTGTATTCTGCAACAAAACAAGGTGCAAAATTGCAAACAAAACCTTTACCTCCACTGACAGTTCGTGGAGTTGACGGTATGAAAATAATTCATCTTATTAGTATTTTCATTCAATCAAGACGAAGTACTGGTATACGAACAAAATTGAAGGTAGAAATTTTATGACACATCGTTTAAGTCTTAAAAGAATAAAAAATAACATTCATACCTTGACCACGAGGTGATTTCTTAAAGTCTGCAAATGTGTAAATTGGGGGATCAAAGTGAAACGATCATGGTGGGAGGGGGAATTGTGTTTAAATGCGCCTCTTGTATTAGTCCAATAACTAACCAAAATACTCATTCTACTAATATTTCATATAACCACCGCTATTTTTTTTTGTGGTGGGGGGGAGGGGGGGGGGTGAAATTTGTCATCGCACCGGTACCCCACTAAACTACATTTTGTGGCAACATGATGAAAACCAAAATGTTTATGTCTACGTATATCATTTTAAATCTAATAAAACAGGCTACAACGTTAATACTGAGAGCTCTCCGTTATTTTTTGAGGGAGGTCCGTGTTTGATTCCCGGCTCTGCCAAGAAATTTAATTCTGGTCTATGGGTTGGAACGGGGTACACTCAGCCTTGTGAGCAAACACTGAGAAGATATGGGTTCAATTCCTACCTCAGCCATCCAGGAAGTGGTTTTGTGGTTTGTCCCACTTCTACTCCAGGCAAATGCTGGAAGGTTCCTAACTTAAGACCACGGCCCCCTCCTTCCCAATCTTCCAGTCTAGTCTGCAAGCCTCTGTTTGCGAACAAGTCGCCTCCATGATCCCCTATTAGCAGTTAGCACTGTGGCTTCCTCTGCTTCTGCACGTCTACATTGAAATTGTTCAACACTGAATGTAACAGGTTTGCCTCTGCTTCTCCTACCCTCTACAGCAGAAATCATTAACCTTTTAGGTAATCTCTTCTCCCCCTTTCTCTTCACATGACCCCACCATCTGAGTCGGCTCATAAGAACAGCTTCATCTGGCGTGAATGTTCCGTCCATAAAAATAGTTTCTCTTTAACACTAGTATTTCAAATTTGATGCAATAGAAAATATAATAATGTTATTCTCTCTTGTCATTTACCAGAAGTATTTTTTCTTATAAATTCGATCGAATGTCCATAATGGCTAGAGCATCATGAACTTCTTGCTTATTTTGAGGCAGAGGTGGTAAGTTTCTCAGTTTCTCGGCCGCAATATATTTTTAAATCCTCTCTGTCACTCTGTCATTTGATAGTAAATTATCAGACAAGTGCTTAGTTGCAGCAAGTATGTCCTTTCTCATCAACTTCGAAGGCCGTTCACATATCTCATCACGTACTTTTCTTTTTACACTGCTCGAAATAAATTCTCGATTAATCGTGATTCATGGTTCGTGATTGTGAGACCCACTAAACAGAAAGTTACCACCATTTGTAAATAAATGGGCAGAACATTCCTTGTTTGAACACCTCCACTTTTGGCCCCGTTTTGACAACTCACACCTATGAAGTTTCCTATAAGTCTCAATTCTCCACCTCTTTGACTGTACATGGATAAGATGTTAGCTGCAATGATTATATCCACGGAAACTCAAGGGGGTCCAGGTGTACGTAGCTGTTAGGCTTCGATCACATTGGAGGCACGCTTGTGCAAGAAATTTGGTAGCACGCGCGTGCGCAAGGGAGCGACTGAAACAAGTGGTGACGTGTCCATCGTCGCTCACACTGCCCGCCACAAGCAAGTGCACGCTTGCGCAAGCTTGGTCCGACTCCACTTCGTAACAAAAATATTTGTTTTGTAGTTGCAAGCGTGCGTGATCTCTGTTGATTTCTGACCATCGAGGCAGTGACAGTCTAGTGTTGTGGAGCTCCTGATTTGTGTATTTACGAGTATATGATGGATACGGAAACGCTTATCGATGCCGGGAGAAGAAGACCGATTTGTCCAGTATACAGTAGAAAGTGTCTGGTATCATTCTGAAGTATTCAAAAAACTTATCAAGCTGTCTAAGCAAATCGTTGGATATTCGTGCATACTCTCTATCTTCCTCTCTGTCCAAAAAGTACTCGTTCACCCACTCTTCCCTGATTTCCGGCTCATAAAAAAAACACACACTTTAGAAGACCATTTTCCAAAACAATGTCCTACTCGTCTGACATCTCCATTTCGACTGACCTGTTTATAATAATTAACTTGCACCTGCTTGCATTTAGTGTGAGCACATTGCTGTTCACGCCAGCTTGCGCACGCGCGCGCCACCAAATTACTTGCACAAGCGTGCCTCCAATGTGATTGAAGCCTAAGTCACTCATGGCTTAACCAACATTTCAGGGGAGGTTACTTACCCCCACTCTCGTCCCCAAACCATTAGCGTGAGCTGACAGGACTGTTTGGGTTTAATCTAATTAGCGGAGTTCGACCATCCCGTACTCATCGCAGTCCGTTTAACGTTCAGTCTGGCTGCGTGGCTCAGGGGTAACGTTCTCGCTTGCTGAGCCCAAGGTTGCAGGTTCGAAACCTGGCGCAGTCAGCTGGCATTTGAGGGTGCGCAAATGCGAGGGAGCCGTGTCAGTACATTTACTGGCACGTTAAAGATCCCCTTCGGGGCAAAATTCCGGCACCCCGGCGTCTCTAAAAGCCAGTGTAGTTAAAAGGGACGTAAAACCAATAACATTATTATTATTAGTTTAACGTTCAAGCGATCAACCACAACACACCGAGGGCAGAACGGGAGGGAGTGAGACAGACAAAGAGCCTTCCCCCACTATCGCTGCAAGGCCGTACACGCCAGAAGCACGCTGGCGTGCAGTCGGCGTGCTGTATCGACACATCTGCTATAAAACATTGTACGAGCAAGGTTTGTATTTGTAGAATCATTCACTGATCACCAAAGGAAGCCGAGCAAATTGATTTTAATTGAAGCACCTTTTCAGATTTTACTGGCTACTGCTAAATATATATCGATATTTCATAAATATTTATATTCAGCACAAAACATTCTACTAAAAAGTGCACAACAGCATATATCTATAGCCCTTTGTAACTGTTTTAAGTTAGAATATGTTAAGGGGAGACGTAGCCAGTTTTACAGTAAGACATTCGCATACGTGTAACTCATACAATTGTTTTCACATCGGACTGAAATTTAGTACACATATTAACAATCCCTTGTGGCATCTTTTTGTAGTTTTTAAGACATTATTTGTAACTCATAGGGAGTTATCATAATTTACTCTTTTTTGTACACTTGTTGTTTTTCGGTACACTTTTCTCCTACATTTGAGTATGGATTGTTAATTTTCAAGCATACAACTGATCTGTGTTAGTAACCAAACATTTATATGGAGCAAATTTTAGGATAAAGATTTCACTGCCTTTCTTTTTTTTTTATTTATTAATCAAAGCACAAACTACAGATATGCTAGCCCTTCACGCTGGTACAAATAACAACCAAATAACAATTTAAAATAAAATATAAGATAAAATTTAACAAATCACCAAACAAAACAAGTCCAGATCAAGGGCCAGTAGAATGTCCTTGCTCGTAGCCGTGTCGAAGTGGCCAAGAAATTTTGAACTGTAAGAAAAGAAAAATTAAAGAAATTTTGACATTTTCAATCACAAACTGTTTTGTAAGCATCATATTAAAATACGGTTGCATTAAAATCTTTACACTTGTTAGTACAAATGTGTAAAATTTTGTTAATGTCCATCTTGAGAAAAATGTAGGCTACCTGAAGTGCTAAAAATATTTAACTCAGAAATGTCAATGCAAAGTTTTCATAAAGGTTTCTTACCTTAGTTAAAACTGTCCATAACCATATTCCCCCTCTTCTTCTTTGTCCTCTGCTTGTCTCTTGTTTGACCTGCTTATTATAATACGATAATATTTGATATAATAATACTAATAATAATAATAATAATAACTAGACATCATTCCCACAGAGAAAGTTCAAAAGCACAACGACATTGCAGAGCCAAATATCAGCAATACCTGACGGACGTAGGCCTACTGTACAGTCATGAAAATCATAAAGTACAGTGAGTTGTGGAAGATGTGGCATAAAAATACCACCGTTATACCACATGCCCTTTCGCCAGGAGGGGTTGTACCAACGTCCCTGAAGAGAGGTGCGCAGACTTTGGATCTTCAAATCAATATAGGCCTACAATGTACCGCGTTGGCAATCCACAGCCTTCTACACTTGCTACCAGACTCGCCTGCCCCCTCTCGAGATATAACCTGGCAACCTACAGTATACAGTAAGTTGCTTTCGAAGTCAGACAACAAAAGAAGACAAAAATACTCTTGCTTGGCCAAGAATAAGAAAAGGGGGCGTGGCATATTGCAGCGCAACAGACTATAATTTGTAAATGACATTTGTAGATCGAATTTTGAAACATATTTTTAGTATTATGTCCTCCAATATAATATGTACGGTACTGTACTTTCAAATCAAGCCATAAAATATGTTTGTAAATTTTTTTATGTTTACTGCCTCTTGGTACTAATTAAAACATAAAAACACTAATAGAGGGCTATGTATTATGATAGATATAATCGCGGACTTTCTTCTAGAAAGTTTTATGCTGATCGATAGTATTGATTGATATACGAAGGGTGATCAGAAACTAAGGTTACAAAGCCGATATTCCTGTGGAGTTTCTTCTGTTATGGATAAATTTGTAGTGTGGGGTAATTCGAATACATATGGTTGGTTACTGTGCAGAGTTTCAGCCACCGCCCACCTACAGCGCTAGTTGTAGATAAACAACAAATGGCGACTCGTTTGGAAAGCTGGTCTTGCGAAGAAATCCGCTCAGTTATTTGATTTCTGTGGGCGAAACATGTAACAGTGGCCAGGACTTCTCACCGAGTGCGTCATCTTCCTTCATGACAACTCGCGACCTCATACAGCCCAGGAGACCACCACGCTGTAGAAGCGGTTTCGCTGGGACATCATTGACTACCCTCCTTACAGCCCAGACCTCGCTCCACGCGTCTATTTACCTGTTTACTCACTCGAATGAGCACCCAGGAGGTCGACGATTCCCTTCAGACGAGGGGGTGAAACACTTCGCGACAACATGGCTGAACACGCAAGGATAAATGATTGAATTTTACAATGAGCGAATATTCAAATTCATCCCACGAAGCAACAAGTGCCCAAACCGATATGGAGACTATATCGAAAAATAACCTAATGTAGCCTATGTACTATCCGTTGGCTGTATTGGTTGTATGAAATAAAATGTACACGCTTCACTGCTGCAGGCTTTGTAACCTTACTTTCTGATCATCCCTCGTACGGCAGGATTCGAACTAGCGGAGCGATAATTAGGGGCAGGCGAGTCTGGTAGCAAGTGTAGAAGGCTGTGGATTGCCAACGCGGTACATTGTAGGCCTATATTGATTTGAAGATCCAAAGTCTGCGCACCTCTCTTCAGGGACGTTGGTACAACCCCTCCTGGCGAAAGGGCATGTGGTATAACGGTGGTATTTTTATGCCACATCTTCCACCAACTCACTGTACTTTAACCAGCGAGCATGTGAGTGAGCCTTTCCAAGCATCAGGTGGCAAAGGCCAGTGAAAACATTCACAAAACATTAGATGACAACTTTCAAGTAGAGTAGATGTGTTGTCTCTGTAAGTGATTTAAGATTAGCCTTTTGCCTCCAAATCATAACTTCTCCCATGCAAAGCCGGTGTGGGTATCTAGCAATAAATGATTGATTAATTACTGTATTTCTTAAGTGAATAATGCACGCAACCTCTGGATCAAATGTGCTCCTTCAGTAAGAATCAGTTTGAAGGCCCCTGTCTTACGCGAATATTTGAAGTGCAGCTGTCTAGAAAACAATTGGTCAAGTTGCCTTCGTACTGCCATTGCATGGCACGTGCTTGTGTAGAATACTACAAGCAGGATGGATACAAGCTCACCGACACGGGATTCTCCGCCGAGAATGATGCGTTTCTTGTGTGTTTCATTGTGATCATATCAGTCCCATGTACTTCGATTGTATGTGTGTATAAAGTTTTTCTGATAACTTGTGTTTTTGTGGTGTCTGTAGTAGTGTGTAATAACAATGACCCTTGGCACTAAGCCCTTGAAGGGCCTAGGCACTGCCATCGTAATGTCCAGGCCGCAAGGTTCCTGTAGTGACGTCACGCTTAGGGCCGGTACAGCCGCCGCAGCAAGTCAGACGGCTCCTTTCACACGCAGTCACTCCAAAGGGAATATAAATTCATATTTATAGGAAAATGTTAATACTGTTTGGATTTCACTGGCAGTTAGATAAGTTACCACTAAATAGGCCTAATTATCGCTCCGCTAGTTCGAATCCTGCCGTTGTAACGGGCATTTTAAGAGTGAACAAAATGGTACATCGTCTGTGAACTTACTAGGACGTTGACGCACACAGACAGGGCAAAATTGCAGCATTTTGACGTCCTGTAAATGTTATTTCAATAAAAAAGAGGCATTGAAACAGTTACTCAAGATGTACCACAACGTCGATAAATCGCTTATGACTTATGACTAAACTCGGGATTGAAGGAAGGAAATATTCGAATATTTCAATACACAAAACAATTTGCAGGAACAGTTTGTTAATAAAATAAATCTACGTGCCCACAGAAACAATACATAAGACAGGTACACTTTTCTGTGCCTACTGCCAGAAAAACCTTCGAACTGAGCTTAAGTAATAACATTCGAAAAAACTACAGAATCTCTCTTGCAAGGGTAAGATACCACATTATGTTCATCTCTAATTCTGTATTTTATTTTCCTTTCTTTTAGATAACCAACCCCCCACCCCTACTGCCTTCTTGAACACTCTGCCCCCAAAAATCATTATATACGGTAGCAACAGAAATATTCATTTCCAGACCATGTTTATCGGAAATAAATCAACAGAGAAGGTAACTTCCTTTCTGGATCTCACGCACAAAAACTGCCAGTATCCTTACTCATCAGTAAAACAGAATAACATTACAAAAATACTAGCTATTCACTTCTGGACTTGCATGAGAAAAAAGGCTAAGTAAGAAATCTGCCATTCTTGACAGTCAGTAAAACAAAGTTACGAAAATTATTCCTACTCTCTAAACAATACCAGCAAAATCCAGATATAAAAATATACTTTTGAATTTTTGCATATTTATGCACTAAACATAGTAATAGGGGCCAAAAGCCACTGTATCTTTAATGAGGATCTTCTTCAAATAAGTATCTCTTGTACAATATAACCGTTATCCCCCTTGACCTGTCAGAAAAATGATTACATTTCAAAAGGTCAATGTCACTTTACTGAGGATTCCACAAAAAAACTAATGCTATCACTGTTGTCCAACTTCATTTCTTCTCACAAAAACGAATGACGTTCACAAAACAGGATATTCTTCGAATACACATAATTATGTATAAATCACTATGTCCCCCTTGGCCTCCTGTCAGAAAAATAAGGTTCAAGAAGCACTTCTTCGCATAAAATTGTATGTACCAATTCACTGCGGTATTACTTGACCACCAGAAAAATGTATGGTATGTATGTCTACCCCTTATTATTCCCGTTTTCCAACGAGGTCGGGGATGAGATGCGATGGAAGTAGTTGTGGCGATGTTTTTACGGCCGGATGCCCTTCCTGACGCCAACCTCATGAGAGGAGTTAATGAGAGATGAAATGAATGATGGTGAATGAAACTGGGCAAGGATGTGGAAGGAAGCGGCCGTGGCCTGTCAGAAGGTACCGTCCCAGCATTTGCCTGGTGTTGAAAATGGGAAACCACGGAAAACCAATTCAAGGACGGCCGACGGTGGGGCTCGAACCCACGCGTCTACTGAGTCAGCAGAGAGCTTGGCCCCATGATCTAATGCTGCGCTTTAGCCAGCGTAGCCACAACTGTCGGTAGAAAAATGTATGGTATAAGGTCCAAAAATCAAGGCTACTTAACATCTAAACTTCTCTGAATAAAACCACTACTTCAGTAAGAAAACAAAACAAATCTCATCCTATTCCAGCTAAAAGAAGTTAAAAAACAAAAACAGAACATTTTTGTTATACACTACTAGAAAAAGAATGAAAACCTACTGTCTCCATAGCACTTTCTCGATTGAATATCTTATCAAATGTATGAAGTGTGAAACCATTTAGAATATCCTAATCTAAGTGTCATAATTTCAGTAAGTATTAAGGTACTGTTGTGATACCAGCACTAGATGTTAACCTCTTATGGTGTAAGCTACAGTACAGAAAAATTAATAACTAATGTAGCCCCGTACCAAGTTAGGTGTGAACGATAATCTAATGAGATTCAACTTACAATATTATTTAAAGGTAATCACACCAAAAAATCTCTCTCCTAAAATGTAGACCTATGTAACTTATATATGATCTCGAGGGAATCTACTCTTAATTTGTAGATCACAAGTTTATCATTTTTTTATCTGATCAATTCTGATCGTCCCTATTCACCACTTTAAGGTTAAATACCTGAGAAAACCCAACACACTCTAGGCTGTTCGACAAATCACATTCTAAACTACTTCTGGCTCATGATATGATGCACAACGTAACCAATCTCGAACTGTAATCAATGCACAGACCACCTCTTGTGTGACCTAAACAGAGCCTAACCTAACAGCACACATTTCCAGTTACTCAATCTAACTTGGCTATTGCATCTAGAAATCAGGTAGATAGGTTGCTAAGAATCCCATTAATGTAAATACAGCAGCCTACATAAATGCTACCACAAAAAAAGTGTGTTCACTTGAGGTTGAACAGGACACATCTTGGACAGACTTCAACCGATGCTGAATACTAATAATAACTTGTCTGATTTACATAAGTAGGCCGTAACAAGTAATTTAACCTCAGCATTATCATGTTAGAAATCTTTCCACTCCTAGCATAGGCTGGCATTTAGTACTTCATACTATAATATTGAAACCATATAAACTTCAAGACGAGTAGACCTAACGGTAGCTCTTATCTCCCGAAGTATCTTATTTTCAGGGAAATGTTTAACACACACTCTATGTGCAAATCTTTTCTAGGACTTTTAAGTATCCATTGCTTTCTTAAATTTTCTTCGGCGGGGAAGGAAAAACAAACCATAGAACCTAATCATCTCCATCATAATAGTAGTTTCTGCAACCGGTAATACAACAACTTTTTTGGCATACCAGGTATCTGGGAAGGAATAACTGTTTGAATGAACAAATAGAATTGTATTACCATCCAAAAAACCTGCATTAGTCGAAAATAAGCGATGTACAGGTTCTAACTGAACCATAACCTTAATAAGTGTGATCGCAAACATGCAACTCAAACATTTTATAGCTATAGGCTAATCACCTACCTACAAAATAAACATTCGCTCCAGACAACAAACGGAGTAATCCTCATTCTGGATGACGTAAGTAGTAGCGTTCTTACGTATTGCCTTTCACTCGGACACTAATTAAAATGTATAAACAACAGCACAAAGCACACACAGAGCAAAATGGTCGGCCCTACCAATCAGCTGATTACTTGGTAATGGCTGCTGCCTGATGGCCTGTACATTACAATGGCAGTGGCCTAGGCCTACCAAGCGACCGCTGCCTAGCCATTTGACCTGCATATATTGGGGTGACGCGTGGTATGCGCATCGGGTCCCCTCGGCCGTTAATCTTGGTTTCCGTGACCGGGCGTGTGTGTATTGGTTAATTAGGTGGGGATTGAGAAGGAGTTGACCGTGGCCAGGTACTGTCCCCGTTATCCGGATAGTAGGCTGTCAGATATCGGCCCCCTCAATCGGATTGCCAATAATCAAACGCACCGGCACAGCTACATCAATGAAAATGGCACGGACAGATACTATCGAGATTAGAGCACAATAGTTAACAAGAAATTATTGTGGAACACACCAAAATATACGGGAGTTCATACTTACCTTTACTTACCTCTTAAATTTATCTCGGGGACTGGGTTGTCAACTGGATCACTTAAAGCGTGCCCACACAATAACCTCCACCATGATATTTAAAATGAACCATAACGAAGACGAGATACTTTAAACTGCACAATAATTTATTTCACAAAAAGAATGAATTTAACAAAAATAAAACAACAAAATCCACGTGGCAATCAGAAGTCATTGTCCACATAACCATGTCCTCCTGTCGGACTTGTATACTCCACATACAATGTTTCAGCTTTCTCAAGCTCAAAATAACGTAATTATAATAATGCACTTGGAATGGAAACGGGATTTGGGACGAGACACATATAGCAATTGTTTTGCGTGTTTATACACATCACATTTTATTTATAGCCACAAGGCTGTTATGTAAACGTCCTTGGCCTCTATCATACAGTTGTCCGGGCCAGCTGCAATGCACCTGCATCGTCAAAGTGGACTCACCCCTCCGTTCAACCCTAGCATATGCGAGTTACATCAGAGCTTAGCTCTCCTTTCAAAACACGTTAAATGTCCACATCTCAACTGAAATATTATCACGCAAATGTTTTAAATGCTCCATTCAAACACCAGTGGATTACTCCAACAATCCCAAATCATGTTTAATTGTTCAATCCACATGTTTAATTAGCGTTGTTTAGAGTATAAAAACAAAACTCTAAATGTTAATAACAAAAGTTCATTAATTATTTATAACAATAATAAATTGTTTATAACAATGTCAAACGACAATTGAAAATTTTATACACGCCTCTATTAATCCCTTTCATTACAAATTATTTAACAAAGATATTTACATAATTATTTACAATATTATATTGTTTATATTATTTATATAAGAAATACATTAAACCACACGTTTATCCGGTTGATAATTACTCAAATTGTGTTGATATAATCGACCAATGAAGGTTAGTTATATTTAAATGTCAAATTCAGGTTTAATAAGGTTTAATAATAATTATAATTATTTGTGACGGTAACCTCCATTCAAAATCTTCATCTCAAATTATTTAACACTCTTGTTAACTTTAACAGTATCTTCACATGAATAACTTTCAAAGAACCATGACAATACATTCAGCGGAAAAATACTTCGCTCAAAACGCACAAAATTGCTCAACAATAGGCCCAGAATTCATCATATATCTTCATATATATGGCATCAAAATCTTCCAAATTACATACAAAAACCTCCACTCATAAATTCAACAACTTCATTTATTACTGTGGGAACCTCCTTCATTATTCAAGGGCATTACTCATCAGCGACTTTTACAGGTCCACTGAACTAACGATTATACATCCATTGTTCCTCTTCAAAAATTCTTATATTCATCAATTGTATTAATGACTGTTAATATTTAACCTTCGTGGGTTTCATTCATGAATCGATATGAAGTAAAAATTTGCCAATCACAAATAAATTTAATAGCAAATACGATTAGACACTCCTCCCTGGTCTATCAAAATTGAGATTAATATCTTCAAAGTAACGCAGTATAAAAATACTATCTTCAATCAAAGTTCATCTAAACTGCATAAATAGTCGAATAGAATACAATTAGACTGTGGAATGCAAACATTATTGTTCCAATCTATAATTGAGAAAAATTCCTATCAAATGTCCATTACTATAGTGTATTCAATAAATCGTAATCAAAGTTCATATTTCATAAAATTGTCTATAATGCAATGATAAATGTCTATGTTGCAATCATGTTCATAAGACGACTAGTATTTCAAAGATCGTCGATAACGTATTAGATTTTAACGCTCTAAAATCATTTAATTATTCTTCTTTCTTGAGGATGACAGAAAATTGGTCAAAGTAATTTACTGAAGAGAATTACTTTAATAAAATGACACGCTGTCTGAATTCAAATCTGCCATAGCAATTCGTTAATTTACAGTCAAATCGTGACTACAAAAATATGCAAATTATTGAAAGAATCTAAATTATCAGTCTCAACTGATCCAAAATTATTTAACTATGCCAATGACATAACAATGTCTCAACAAATCGAAGAAAAAGGCATAAATCATCGAAGTGTACTGAGTACAGAAATGTTAATCAAGAAAATGGGGCACAAATAAATGGGACAGAAAATATGGGAAAATGGTTGCTCAGATATCGCTACATGACTCAAATAATACAAGAAACGTTCACGACTACCTTATCTGTTGATTGAAGTTCTAGAGGAAAGTTTTCAAAGAAAACTGCTGTTGGTTCCATTTCACCAGCGTGAAGATGTGCTCCGTCCTCGAACCTGGAATCAGCGTCCTCGGAGAATCGAACTGCTTCCTCCTCCGGAAATTGCACTGCTCCATGTATACGAAAGACATCCTTCTGGCAAAACTCTTCTTTATGAGCCGGGTCCACCCTGGCCTCTCTTGAAAGTTCCCTGAAGTTCTAGTCGTAATTCGCCATGAAGTTTATTGCAGTTATTTCCGCAGAAATATTCATAATCGTGGAGTATGAAAATATTTCCACTGTCATTTGATATAATTCAGCGATGGATTCACGATGCATGAGTGTAGTTGGATGTTCACTACATGCTCGCTTTTGTAGAATGACGATTAACGAAGTTCCATGCTGTTACTTCACTCCATCGATATATGTCCCAATTGCATTAAAGCCTTAGCCTTCCATCTCAACTTCTGTTATAATCATTGAAAGCACTGCAAGATTATAATGTTCCATAGTAGACTGTATCGTTGTATTACCAAACGTAGTCTCCAAGATCACGGTTGCGATGCACGTGTCAGCCGTAGTGTATAATGTGGAATTATAAAAGTGCTTCTCAGGTGGCGAGAAAATCACTTTTGTCTGCAGTCTTAAAGTGTCAATATATTTCAAATTATAACTGTGAAATTGTTCAAATCTTCTACACACCTCAATGTTGTACTGCCCAATTGAATTATAATGAAGGCAGAAGTTAACTCTTTATATCTTATCTGGTAGAAACGTTAATGTGAGCGTTTCAACTTCACCTAGTTTCGAACAGCGTAAAATGGAACTGCTCCGTGTTCGTTCGATTCGCCGGGCTTTAACCACACGCTAAAGACAACTTGCTTCACTTATTCACTCGACAATGACTAGCTGACATCAGAAATATATATGCGGTATCAGCGGTATGAGAGATATGAGAGATATATGAGAGCTCCTCTCCTGTGCACGACCTTTTATCAACTTCTTAAGGGGCGTATCCATCCCTTCCATAGCCTGTCACTCCGTCATTGCTAGAAGTTTTAACTTTGGCTATACTTGACGGATTTTCAAATTTCAAAAACTCAAAATTAATTTCTTCAAAATTCCAAATCAATGCCATAACTGAAAATAGTTTTCCACAATTCTGCATGCCAAAAGCAATCAAATATCGTAGTTTCAGCAATCTCCGTCTTCCTTCCAAACTATCGTTCATTGGTTCGAGTCTCTCCTCCAATAGCGTAACTTCTTCCTTAGCACAATACCTTGTTTCCTGCGACTGCGTCGTAAATCTCAGATCTTTCTCGAACAAAATCATGACGTCACCAAGAATCTCAGCTCAACCAGCCTACTTGCATGAATTCTGCGTCATCCGTGCCTACGTCATGAATATACACGTCACAACTATGACAGCCATAACTTTATTCATATTTGCCAATACAGCCATCGTGGTCTCAATATAATTCAATTTACGGGGGCAGTACCATCCCGGCATTTGCCTGGATTAGAAGTAGGGGGGGGGGAGGGGGGAAACCACCTCCAGGATGGTTGATGTGGGAATCGAACTCTCTTCTTTTCAGCTCTGTCTTACGAAACTCAGAGTACCCCGTTTCAGCCCTCAGTCCAGAATTACATTTTTTGGCAGAGTCTGGAATCGAACCCGGACTTGAGGGGTGACAACCAGGATACTAGCCACTACACCACGCGGTGGTCCGTCGTGAAAGTCTTCGTGGGATATGCAGTGGGATATGTTTGTATTTAAGAAAATTCACAGCGGTGTTCTACTTCTCTTATTGAGGGAGGGACCAAGCATGAAACTCTGTACCAACTACCTTGCTGATCAGCTATCGTGTTCATTTGAAGAATAGATTTAATTTTCAATAAATATTTATCATATAGGCCCATTAGTATTTGAAAAGCTATTTTATTGTATTGAACACGCCAAAGAGAATATTTATTTCCAAAAATACGTATCATAAAACAGCATTTTTATAAGTTGTTTTAATCTATTCAACATGACAAAGAGAATATTTAATTGAAATAAATAGGGGAGACTTTGCTAACTCCACAGTACTTAAAATATATTTTTTATGGAGAGATACTCCAGCACAATATTTTTTATGGAGAGATACTCCAGCACAAGAGAAGAGTCCATCTCACCAGTTGTGTTGAGTCTTCTGTTTAATTTCTCTTGGGTATACATTTCGTAACGACAAATGCTACCACCTGGTGGCAAAATCGTGAAAACTTTTGTTATTTGTTTGTGAATTATTTATAAAATCTCATGTATTTCAAGGATGCCGTAGTGGCAGTAATGAAGCATATTATTAGATTAATCATTTTGCGGATTTAGACAAGCTACCGCGGATTTAGCACTAGTAACTCGAGTCAACGAAAAAAAAACCTAAAGAATACTAAATTAAAATTTGTTTGAAAGTGTTATTTAAAGTATTAAATGATTTAGACAACCCATGCCCGGAGACATTTTAAGAACTGAATTTGTCACAAATATGTAGTAGCCTAATTTAATTTCTATGTTAATGCTTTGAAACCTTTCCCTTAATTCATCATGTTACCACCAATCTCTTAATATCGCGGATTTAGCTTGCCACGGAGGTGAGTGGTTAACGTGTCGGACTACCATCCCCAAGCTTGCAGGTTCGCTCCTGGCCGTGGTAAGTGATTTTTTTGAAAGGCAAAAAATATCACGGCATGCATGTCATACGGTGTTGGCATGTTAAAGACCCCATTTGAATTCAGTAGGCCGTGTTCATAATGGCAAAATTATTATCGGGATTATCCGCCAACACAAAGTTCCTCCATTCTGTACTAGAAAGCGCTATAGTGTCAAGGTGCTTAGATATCTAACCACTTTGACTTTAATAGCGTTCCAAGGAACGACGAAATTCGACATGCAAGTTGCCCTCTGGGTCAAATAGCAAAGCTTGCACCCGGCATCCGAGGCCATACGATATTATTATTATTATTATTATTATTATTATTATTATTATTATTATTATTATCATTATAGCGGAGTCTCCCCCTACGTATAAAGAAAAACATTTTATAAGTTATTTTTATTATAAGGTGCGTTCAAAAAGCAACGAGCCGGACGCTGTAATGCGCAAACCGGTGACATCGGCTAATCGTGGCGTGTGTAACGAGGTGTGGTTCCGACCAGAGCGTGGAAGGTCACAGCCCGTCACAAGAGGGCACGCGTGCACGTCACGTGACGATACAAAGCGAGCAGCAGCATGCATCAATCGTCCAACGCTGCCAGTCGCATTGCA
The DNA here is from genome assembly GCA_946902985.2 of Meconema thalassinum. NCBI lineage: Eukaryota > Metazoa > Arthropoda > Insecta > Orthoptera > Tettigoniidae > Meconema > Meconema thalassinum. The sequence goes on from OX336389.2 coordinate 1,179,796,832, forward strand.
AACAGTGATATGGAGGCGTCAAACGAAGAGCAAAGAGGTGTTGTTCGGTTTCTGACAGCGAAAGGAGTAGGGGGAACGGACATTCATCGTCGAATGTCACAAGTGTACGGCGAACACTGCATGTCCCTTGCAAGGGTCAAGGCGTGGCACAAGCGCTTCAGGGAAGGACGGGTGTCGTTAGCCGATGATGCCCGGTCTAGGGCACCCCCCTGCGTTACCGATGACAACGTCCAGCTGGTTGATGCACTCATTACCCAGGACTGCCGAGTGACAGTGAATGCCATAGCCGCCATGGTCGGATTGAGCGTCGGAAGTGTGCACACTATCATGAAGGAACGACTGCACTTGCGCAAAGTGTGTGCCCAATGGGTGCCCCACAGTCTTCAACCACACCAGGAAGCATATCGAATGGTCTACTGTCTTGGTCTTGGTTGGACGATTGATGCATGCTGCTGCTCGCTTTGTATCGTCACGTCACGTGACGTGAACGCGTGCCCTCTAGCGACGGGCTGTGGCCTTCCACGCTCTGGTCGCAACCACACCTCGTTACACACGCCACGATTAGCCGATGTCGTCACCGGTTTGCGCATTACAGCCTCCGGCTCGTTACTTTTTGAACGCACCTTATATATTCATCATGTCAAAGAAAATAAAAAATTCAGTGATATTACTCACCAGTATTTATTTAATAAAAGTACCCACTACTGTACTACAATCTTTCGATTTCAACTGTTCATGGCTAGTGCTCTGTATGCCAGCCACCTATCATCAGGATTTACTTTATTATCAAAGGTGTGTGTGTGTGTGTATGCCTGCTCCTTATTATTTCCACTTGTCTGTCACCTCAGAGGCCCGGGTTCGATTCCCAGCTCTGTCAATAAATTTATATCTGGCCTGAGGGCTGAAATGGGGTACACTCAGCCTCGTGAGGTAAAACTGAGAAAAGGTTGATTTGATTCCTACCTCAACCATCCTGGAAGTGGTTTTCCCATGTTCTCCCCTTCTACTCCAGGAAGATGCCGGTATGAAACCTAATTTAAGGCCACGGCCGCTTCCTACCAAATCCTACCTCAATTAAAAGTACACACACTAGGCCTAGTACAGGCATCACAGGGATGCAGAATATCAGACAACTTCTACACACACCCAAGTACACGGGGCTACATGACCACGATGTCGCAAAGCCACTAAAGAATCAACAAAAACATTATTATTTACCTATCATTCTCGTTTTCAACGGGGCTGGGGATGAGATCCATTGGAAGTCTATGTAGCGGATGTTTTACAGCCGGATGCCCTTCCTTACACCAACCTCATGAGAGGAGTTAATAAAAGATGGATTGTATGAAGATGAATTAAATTGGGCAAGGCGATGGTAGAAAACTACCGGGGCCTGTTACAAAGTAAGGTCCCGGGAATTGCCTGGGGTTGAAGTGGCGAAACTACGGAAAACCAATTACAGGACGGCTGAGGTGGGAATCGAATCCTCCCCTTCTCCTTGCCTCACGAGGCTGAATGTACCACGCTTCATCCCTGACAATAGAATTAAAATTTCTTGGCAGAGCCGGGGTGACAGCCACGAACGCTAGTCACTACACCACGAGGTGGCTCCAGGTATTATTTATTATCAAAGGAGCAGATTGTTAAATCGTTCAGCCTTTTCTCGTGTGTAAGCACTTATTTCAGTAGCCCCCACCCTACTGGATAAATTTAAAAGATAAGATTATAAAACGAGAAGTGAAATAAAATGTATGATTAAGTTAGATGAAAAAAAAAATCCACAGCTTGCTTCCAGTCTCCGACCGGGTCAGGAATGAATGAAGCCCCCATCTAGCGGCGAGGATATGAACTGTGCCGGCTGCCGAGGCCTGACGCACTCCTCTTGGGCAATGATTAAATGAATGACAGATGAAATGAAATGATAGTGGAGAGTGTTGCTGGAATGAAATTTTGACAGGGAAAACCGGAGTACCCGGAGAAAAACCTGTCTGCCTCCGTTTTGTCCAGCACATATCTCACATGGAGTGACCGGGATTTGAACCATGGACCCAGCGGTGAGAGGCCGGCGTGCTGCCGCCTAAGCCACGGAGGCTTCGATTAAGTTAGATACATACACACATCAAAAAAAGTTTTGCATCACCTCGGTTCCAAGAGTTCCGGAACCTTTAAATACAAAGGGAATAGAGATCAACACAAACAACATTTCAGCTCGTTTTATTGCTCATGAGACCCACACATTGCATGTTGTACCATCATACAGCTAGACTTTCAGCATTTGTGGTCCAGATTGCAGTACACACCACTACCTCTAATACCCAGTAGCACGTCCTCTTGCATTGATGCATGCCTGTATTCGTCGTGGCATACTACCCACAAGTTCATCAAGACACTGTTGGTCCAAATTGTCCCACTCCTCAACGACAATTCGGCGTAAATCTCTCAGAGTGGTTGGTGGGTCAAGACGTCCATAAACAGCCCTTTTCAACATATCCCAGGCATGTTCGATAGGGTTCATGTCTGGCGAACATGCTGGCCACTGTAGTCGAGCGATGTCGTTATCTTGAAGGAACGCATTCACAAGATGTGCACGATGAGGTCGAGAATTGTCGTCCATGAAGACAAATGCCTCTCCAATATTCTGCCGATATGGTTGCACTATGGGTCGGAGGATGTCATTCAGGTATCGTAAAGCCGTTTCGGAGCCTTCCATGACCACCAGTGGCGTACGTCGGCCCCACATAATGCCACCCCAAAACATCAGGGAACCACCACCTTGCTGCACTCGCTGGACAGTGTGTCTAAGACGTTCAGCCTGACCAGGGTGCCTCCAAACACGTCTCCGACGATTGTCTGGTTGAAGGCATATGCGACACTCATCGGTGAAGAGAACGTGATGCCAATTCCGTGGGGTCCATTCAGCATGTTGTTGGGCCCATCTGTACCGCGCTGCATGGTGTCGGGGTTGCAAAGCTGGACCTCGCCATGGACGTCGGGAGTGAAGTTGCGCATCATGCAGCCTATTGCGCACAGTTTGAGTTGAAACACGACGTCCTGTGGCTGAACGAAACGCATTATTCAACATGGTGGCATTGCTGTCAGGGTTCCTCCGAGCGGCAATCCGTAAGTAGCGGTCATCCACTACAGTAGTAGCCCTTGGGCGGCCTGAGCGAGGCCTGTCATCGACAGTTCCTGTATCCCTGTACCTCCTCCATGTCCGAACAACATCGCTTTGGTTCACTCTGAGACGCCTGGAAACTTCCCTTGTTGAGAGCCCTTCTTGACACAAAGTAACAATGTGGACGTGATCGAACTGCGGTATTGACCTTCTAGGCATGGTAGAACTACAGACAACATGAGCAGCGTACCTTCGTCCTGGTGGAATGACTGGAACTGATCGGCTGTCGTACCCCCTCCGTCTAATAGGCCCTGCTCATGCATGGTTGTTTACATCTTTGAGCAGTTTTAGTGACATCTATGAACAGTCAAAGGGACTGTATCTTGGATACAATATACACAGTCAACGTCTATATGCCGGAGATCTGGGAACCGAGGTGATGCAAAACTTTTTTTGATGTGTGTAGTATAAAACAAAGTCCCCGATTCTTGGATGTAACAGGTAATCTCTAGAACCACTGGATGGATTTTGATGCGGTCTTCACCATTCTGTAAAGCATTTCTCGGGGAAGGTTTCTGTAGAAAAACATTCCCTTATGACCAATGGAAGCCAAGCAGTAACGATTTCAGTGAATAGAGTCTAAGAAAACCCTGCCGTCCGTGCGCATTTTAAGATTACGCTGGCTAAACCGTTAAAAATATCTATATACTATGGGTGTAATAATTGTTCAGCATGAAAAGTTCTACAAAAAAATAGTCAGCGACAGAATATCTCTATCTTTAATACATCGCCTACTTAAGTGGTTTTACGTTTTAATTTCTTGAAACAATCTCCATTCGGTGGAAATTTAAATCACCAGCTTCGGAGCGAGTTGGCAAGTTAGCGAGTGAGCCGATCACCCCAGCTTCGGCCAGCATCAAACTGTCGAGTCATGTCGAGTTAAGACTTAGGAGAAGAGAGTATGTGTTTGGAGTTCCGTTGTTCACCTCGGCTTTTCTGAATTGCGTGTGGGACCTGCCGTCCGTGCGCCATTTAAGCTTAAGCTGGATAAATCGTTAAAGATAACGGGCGAAGCCGGAGTGGGTTTCTAGTTAAAAATAAAAATAAAATATAACAATTAAGAATATAAATCCTTATTTCATCGAGTTGGAAGCCATTTTTCTGTGTTGCCTTAGTAATAGAAATTAATGATTTTGAGTCTGTCAACACGATTTTACCCAGGTATAATGGGTGTTTCCCTAAATCTGAAAAAAATTACATTGGATTAATTAATAAATTCACTTGTATGACCAGTTTCGAACGTCAAACTAATTTCATCAGATCCTTTTAACATTCAGGCCGTTAAATCTATCTCTACAAGTTAGGGGCGTATATAAGGGGGGGGGGGACTCCAGGCTCCCCCCCCCCCACACACACACACCGAAAAAAAGCCAATAAAAATTAAGAAAGTGTTGCTTTGGTAAAAGCATGAAATATTGTAAATTTGGTTGTACCCAAATCTTAATTTATTGGCTAAGTTATAAACAACTTTAAGATTGAAATTAAGACTACCTCGTGGTGTAGTGGCTAGCATTCTTGGTTGCTGCCTCTGAGGTCCGTATTCGATTCCCGGCTCTGCCAAGAATTTTTTAATTCTGGTCTGAGGGCTTGAACGGGGTACACTCAGCCTTGTGAAAAATCCACAGTACTGTACTTTTGAGAAATAACTTATCATTTTGTAAAAAATGAAAAACTCCTCACCTTTCTGCGTAATTAATTGACAAATATTTAGATATTTGCCATTCATACTCCATATAGGCCATAATAGAAAATACATTGAGTATAAAGTTTTATTTGTGTTTTGTTGAATTTTAAAAGTCTTTTGTATCGCCACTAATTGTACGCTATATAAACTCAATTAACTCTGAGTATTTTGCGGTGACAATCCCTGAGAATACTCACAATTTTCCAGGATGGTCAGCCCCCCCCCCCCGCTGAAAAATGTATATACGCCCCTCTAAAAGTATGTGGGTGATGGTATTTACAGCATATGCATTTATTTAGTAACGGCAGTTATTATAAACTTGTGCATATGTGATCTTTTGTTAAGTTATTGTTAGTGGTTATTGACCTCAAGTTTGCTTGTTTAGTGTGATATCTGTGTTTGTTAGTGAATGGTCAGGTTGGAACAAAAATAAGCTAAGTTCATATTCAATTCCAACCTGACCATTCGCTAGCAGTCAGAGATATCACAAACTTTGTGGAATACATTAACAATTCCATCTAAGATACACTCCACAACAACAAACACGAGCCCGATGTCACAACAATGAACAAGGACAGAGAGTTCGAAGAACTGGTCACGTCACGGCCATGAAACTGACCTATGTTATGCTATGTAGGCACCGTTCCAAGTCACACCCCAGCCCAGGCAGCCAACCTCGACTTGTCCGAGCTAATTTCGACAAGAATTTAATGGATTAGTTTCGCATTCCTCTTGAGTAATTGAATGTAGAGCATAATCTGAGCCTGCTGAACCCAGCGTGCCAACTCGCCTCGCCCTTGAGCCGAATACTTGCAATCATGTCCGGCTTCGCCCGGGTGAACAACCTGTCTCTTCCTTACAACCTTATAGCCTCTAGAATAGATAACAGATAACAGAATGCAGAAATGCGAGTTTGCTTCACGTCATAGTGAATTGAGGCATGAGTTTAATATCAGCGTTCTATCTTTGCAGTAGTGTTGTTTCATGAAGGGCTTGGACATAGTGGTAATTTATCCCCGTGCACTTGAGTGTGCGTAGATTTTGTCTGATAACCTATGTAATTGTGGTATCTTGAGTAGTGTGTGCGTGTGTGTGTGTTTGTAATTCAGGTGAGGTTTGGGAAGGAAGCGGTCGTGACATTAAGTTAGGAAACATCCCGCGATTTGCCTGGAGAAGAATTGGGGTAGCCACGAATAACTACATACAGGATGGTTGAGGTGGGATTCGAACCCACCTCTCCTCAGTTTAGCCTCACAAAGCTGAGTTTACCCCGTTCCAGCCCTCAGAACACAATTAAATTTCGTCGTTGAGCCGAGAATCGAACCCAGCCCTCCGCTGGAGCGACAGTGCAGATGGCTAGCCGCTACATCACGACGTGAAGTGCGTAGTATTATCGCAAGTGTATGCTAGGTCTATCTGACCCAGTACAAATATCTCCGAAGCAGTGCATCCTATGTCCATAAAAACGACTTTGCACAATCCCTTTGGTCCTTACGCTTAAGCAGGCTTGTTGTTTCATATGACGCGAGAGGCTTGCTGAGAACACGTAGTTGTCAGGTGACACTCAGAATGCGAGTCTTGCTGAGAGCACATTATGGACAGCTTGTTGTGTCTTGTGACACTCAGAATGCGAGTCTTGCTGAGAGCACATTATGGAAAGGTTGTTGTGTCTTGTGATACTCAGAATGCGAGTCTTGCTGAGAGCACATTATGGACAGCTTGTTGTGTCTTGTGACACTCAGATTGCGAGTCTTGCTGAGAGCACATTATGGACAGCTTGTTGTGTCTTGTGACACTCAGATTGCGAGTCTTGCTGAGAGCACATTATGGACACAGTGTTGTGTCCTCAGAATGCAAGTCTTGCAGAGAGCACATTATGGACAGGTTGTTGTGTCTTGTGATACTCAGAATGCGAGTCTTGCTGAGAGCACATTATGGACAGCTTGTTGTGTCTTGTAACAGTAAGATTGAGAACCTTGCTGAGAGCACATTACGGACAGCTTGTTGTGTCTTTTGACACTCAGATTGAGAGTCTTGCTGAGAGCACATTGTGGGCAGCTTGTTGTGTCTTGTGACAATCAGAATGCGAGTCTTACTGAGAGCAAATTATGGACAGCTTGCTGGTGTCTTGTAACACTCGGGGAGCGAGTATTGCTGAGAGAACGTGGTCCATGAATCGAGCATGTTGATAGCCTGTTGGGCTGTGTGAAGTTAATAGTGGATTAGCGGCCACCTTCCCTTTACGATTTCCCACGAGGCTCGACATTTTATTCCTATTTTATTGCTAGTTGGCAGTAAAGAACCACTTCCCCCTCCTATCGATAGATTTCATGTGCTGCCGAAAGCTCTCCACGAAAAATGAAACAGCTGGAAATACAACCACAAATGCCCAAATGACGTTGCATAGGGCTATACATTCACATATACAGGGTGGCCCACTTAAACGTTTCACCACAAATATATATGAAACAACAATAGATAATAAGAAACTAATTTCACAGGCATGAAGGCAGGAAACTGGCTCATTAATGTAAATTATATTGGTCTTTCAAAAAGGTAGGCAAATATTCATGTTCAACACAAACTTATGTACTTTGAAATGGACACCCAGGATTATTTATTGCGCAATCATAACGTGGAAACTTATATTAGGAATGGCGTTTGTTGCATCGCAGTGGGTCGTTTACATCCCCAGAAAATTGAAATGATAGAAGCCGTATTGCAGTGTGGTCAAGTTCTATTAAAGAAAGCTTTCCAGACGGTCAACACAAATTGTGCCCAATTACATTAGGCATTGTAACGTGAATGCACGCTTGAGGTGAAACGTTGTTGTTGTTGTTGTTTCATTTCAGGGGATTGGACATCGTGCACATGGGTATGTGTGTGGAATGTTTGTCTGATAACCTATGTTATTGCGATGGCTGTATTGGGGTAAGTGTTTGCAATTCAGGTGAGGATTGGGAAGGAGGTGGCCGTGACCTTAAGTTAAGAACCAAGATAGCCACTGTATGCTAATCTGTTTAGAAGCCGCTGGATGCGAGCGAAGCGAGCAGTCCAGCGGCGCTTGCGGACCAGGTACCGTCGCGTCAAGCGCTACTCTGCCTGGTGTATATTATTTAGGGACGTAATTTTGAATTTCTTTTGTAAATATGTTATAGTCTTGTATAATAGCATTTTTTTAATCGCCGCGAGCGATGTGTCGCGGCCGACAATCGCCTCGCCGGCAATGTGTATAAATTTGTAAATGGTTTATAGTTAACATGTATGGATTGAGAATAGGTAGCCTACAATGATTTGTTTCGAGTTTAAAAATGTGGCTTTAGTTTATAGTTTGCGGGGAATAGTTAGTTGTCATAGCAGTCGAGCAGTTAGTTTCAGATAGCCTGATGTTCTGGCTCTTATATGTAATGCTCACCATGGCCGGAGTTTCAACAGCTTCGTTTAGTAATAATTGTAATATGGCAATGTTGGAAATTTGAGTAATTAATAGTGCTTACTTTAGATGGAAGAATAGACCTCTAGTGAGTTATTTTGATGAGGATGAAGTTTATAGGCTTTTAGTAGGTGTTTTGTTTAAATAATAAAATAATTTTTATTAAGTCTCGTTAATGATTTGGATTAAAATTGGCTGAAATGACTTGTAAAGTTGTGGACTAGTTTAAGCTCTGCAATTGGTGGTATTTGAACGGGCTGCCTGGGCGGGCGATTTTGATGGCCTGTGATTGGTCTACTGTATATGATTTTATCCTTTGTAGTATTTCCGGGTATCAAATTTGTATTTTATCGATTGTTTTTGTGTAATTTGGGTGTTAGTTTAGCTATGGTATAGTTTTTGTTTAAATATTTTTGGTATTTATGGGTTTTTAGGTGGTCGGACGTCGTGACAGGCCAATGGTGGCCTGTGATTGGCTGTTCGGTATCTGTAGATTTGAAGCTAGTTTCCTAGTGAATTTGTACGTTTCTAATGATTTAGTAGACAGTGAATAATTATGTTGGTTTTAACTATTTAATTTGAGTTATGGAACTGAATAATGATGTTTGTATGCGACTGCCGCCACATAACGCACCATCCCAGGTGATCCAGGCAATCTCCTGGTCCCCAGGCAGATACGCCAAGTGGTAGCTAGTCCTGAGTTCGAGTGCTTTTTGCGCAGGCAGTCCTGAGTTCGATAGGGAAGAAGACCATTTAGAGAAGGGGGGGGGGGGGGTGATGACCACTTCGAGGGGGGGGGGGGGGAGGCCTGTAGATGATACAGGCCTAGAAATCTATAGCTATAGGGCCTCAGCGATGTTAAATGAATTTTGTAACTGCTCTCCAGGCCGGCAGTGCATCATCCCGGGCGGAGTCGGCCGTGGCTTTACCCCCGGGCAGCTACACCTCGCGGCCTTGGTTCACAGTTCTAAAGGGGATAGATTTCTTATGGGACTGGCAGGTGTGTAAAAACGGCCCATTGGGCAGGTGAATTTGGGATGTAAGTTGTATTAAAGTAGAAATTACTGGTTACCTTGTAAATTGTGGTTTATACGTTATTAGTCGTTGCCTTGTAGTATGTCTTTTATAATTAGTAGATATTTAGGTCGTCTTTTCTTTGTGTCTCTTCTGTCTACTTCGTAATTTCCTTGATTATGTATTAGAGGGTTAGGGTGAATTTGCGTCTGTCTATAATATTTTTCAGTTAGTTTTATCATGAAGTCTAGGAGATATGGGGATTCAAACTTGCTGTAGCTTCCCTTCGCGGCCGTTTTGAGCGATATACGAAACGCGACCCGTAACACGTAAGTTACTAGCTTTCCACTACTGTCGACCAAAGTATTATGTGCACTCGAGTTTGAAGGTTGTTTGTAAAGTAACCAATAGACCTACATAAAATCCAATAACATATCATTTTCGTCGTTCTATTTTACGTTAGTTCATGTAGGTTTGGAATTTTAAATTTATTTTTTAATATTTTTTATCGTAGTTGGAACACAAAACGTGCCCTTTTAAAGCGTGTTTCAACCATGCGTCATATTTAAGAATTATCTCTCAAACCCGTCATCAGATCGAATCCAAATTTTAACACAATATACATTGGAATGTTGTATAACTGGTTTATTAATTTCAAAATTTTGTATGTCCAAGAAACAAAGTTGTTATCATTTTTGTAAGGTAACTTTTTCTCGGCTAGGGGTGGTTGGAAAATGTAGTTCTTGGTCGCGTTTTAATCCTTATACATGAAAACGTTATGCTGTATGATTGAAATACGTAAATTAATTCACTTATTTCCCCATACTAATACAAACCTATATAAAATAAGACATGGTTCACCAGCTAGCCGCTCCGCGTAAAGCTGTACAGCGTTGCTGAGATGGAGCCCATCACTTCCGAGCGAGGCGTGCCATGATGCGTGATGGGCTCTATTTCGGCAACGCTGTACAGCTTTCCCCGGAGCGGCTAGCTGGTGAACCATGTCTTATTTCCCCGTACAGATACAAACCGATATAAAATAAATGAATTAATTTACGTATTTCACAGTCATACAGCATAACGTTTTGATGTATAAGGATTACAACGCGATCAAGAACTGCAATTTCCAACCACCCCGAGCCGAGAAAAAGTTACCTTACAAAAATGATAACAACTTCGTTTCTTGGACACAAAAAAAAAAATAAAAAAAAATAAACCAGTTATGCAACATTCCAATGTATATTGTGTTAAAATTTGGATTCGATCTGATGACGGGTGTTAGAGATAATAATTCTTAAATGTGACGCATGGTTGAAACACGCTTAAAAACGGGCTGTTTTTATGTTCCAGCTGCGATAAAAAAATATTAAAATATAAATTTAAAATTCCAAACCTATATGAACTAACGTAAAATAGAACGACGAAAATGATGATTTTACTGGATTTTATGTAGGTCTATTGGTTACTTTACACACAACCTTCAAACTCGAGTGCACATAATACTTCGGTCGACAGTAGTGTTGAGATAATGCTGCTTTGGAACATGGAGATAGTTGAAGAAGACTATATTTATTTGCATATTGTATACGTAATATTATATACAGTAGATTTATTTATACATAGCCTATCTGTCCCTGTTCCTATGCTTTACTTTATTTTCGTTTTATTCCCTTCCGAGTGAAGAAAGCAAAGCAAAGGAAAGGAAGGAAGCTTTTAATTTTACGTGACCCTGAATCTCACGATCATCAGTCACGAGACCTCGGTTTTTACGTGCAATCTGAACCACAGGACGTGATATTTCAGGCAGCTTGACCACTGCACCATCACGCCTCTTGAGACAGAACTGGGAAGGGCAGTGTTCAATTCCCACCTAACGTAAGGCCATGGCCGCCTCCTTCCCAATCATAGACTGTAACAAATACACACTGCTACTGCCATTAAAATGACACAGGTTATCAGACAGACTCCACACACACCCAAGTGCATGGGGCTACATAACCATGGTGACACAAATCCATTAAATGAATAATCAACAACAACAACAACAACAACAGATACAGCCATCAAGAAATACTTGTTATCAGACAAAGTTCAACACGCACCGAAAGCGACAGCTACGCCCGCTAAGGCGCAGTGCTATGCCATGAGGCCAACCTCTCTGTGTGGACTCGGTAGACGTGGGTTCGAGCTTCACCGTCGGCCGTCCTAGAAATTGTTTTCCGTGGTTTCCCTTTTTCAACTCCAGGCAAATGCTGGGACGGTACCTTCTGACAGGCCACGGCCACTTCTTTCCACATCCTTGCCCAGTTCCATTCAGCATCATTCATTTCATCTCTCATTAATCCTCTAGTGAAGTTGGCGTCAGGAAGGGCATCCGGCAGTAAAAGCCATCCGCCACAAAGACTTTCATCTCATCCCGGACCCCGTTGGAAAACTGGAATAATAAGGGGTAGGCATACATACACATACAAAGTTCAACACGCATCCAAGTACACAGGGCTGATGACCATGATATTCCAAGCCCTATTGAAATGGGTTATACAAATATCATAAGTAGGGCCCGGATGTTGATGCAGTAAAAAGTTTAAAAAATGCACTTAAAATTTTCAAAAATGACTGTAATAAATGACCTAAAAATTCGAAAAATGCACTATAAAATGGAGAAAATGATCTTATAATAATAAACTCACCAATATTTCAAAAATTCGAAAAATGCACTATAAAATGGAGAGAGGGGTAATGAACGATATCTCTCGCCGTGAACTATGCGGAACTGAGACAAGAATATACACCCCTTCCCATTTCTATCCCACCACAGCTGACCTTGGTCAACAGAGCATACAACATTCCATTCCGCTAATAACTGGTTTGCGACGAAAACGGCACCGTTCTTGTTCGTCCAAGATATATATATATTTTCTACTAATACCAATACTGAAATATTTTATTTCAATATTTTAAACTATCTTGTATCAGCTACTAGCTTCTTCTTAACTCTGAGAGACGTAACTCCCTCATATAAAGCTGTGAATGACTAAATTGGAAAATAAATGACCTTAAAAGGCCGATTTCTCTAAAATATGACCAAAAAATTCTTCCAAACTTAAAAAAAATGCTCTTGAAATGGAAAAATAGCAAAAAATGCAAAAGGATGCGAATAAAAATAACATATTTGAAGATGGGGTGGCCCGCCCGGAGTTTCTTAGTACTTCAGCATTGTTTTAGACAGCTCAGTAAAAAGATGACATGTCATCAACATCCGGGCCCTAATCATAAGGAATGGAAGTAGAACAAGTTAGACAAGTAGGTGATAGGGAAGTGGCCTTTTCCTGTGGGAAATTAGTATGTGGTTACAGGCAATCGCTAAGTGCTACTTGATATAGGCTAGATTGATCCCATTTAAAACATTTGTAGCCTATATAGGATTCATTGAGCAACCACCGTTGTTCACTAGCACAGAAAATTGAAAGACATTAATTTCAATGAATCTTTTACAAGTTCATTTGTCAAGAACGATAGAACCAATTTATAGGAAACATGCTTTGTTGTTCAATATCGTGGAAATGTACCCCGTGTACTTATGTGTGTGTGTGTGTGTATGTATGTATGTATGTATATGTATATATATATATATATATATATATATATATATATATATATTGTGCCCTTCCAGCAAGAAATATGCAAATCACAGTATGCCAGCAATGCTCAAATCGGGATTTTCGGGGTTTTGGTACATTCTCCCACTCTGTGACTTACACATTTTGGATTAAATAGAGGATACACTTCAAAAAATAAAAACAAAATCAACTCCTATTTTAAAACATTTAATTAACCAAAATTATGGCGCTACAAACAAATAAAACAAATAAACTATTGACCAATCCTTCTAAACTTGTTCAAAGTGAACAAGGAACACATAAAATCAAACAAATATTATATTAAAACACATGGTTTCCTTCAAACCAACAAAAATTATAATTCTTTTCACTTCCATAAAGTATCCCTTTTAAATTTTACTACAATCACTAGCTCCAATGGCTCAATACTTTCCACTATAAATTGTGTTATTCTTTTACACACCTCAATGTCTATTTTATGAGTGTTATAATCAAAACAATATATAATCTTATTCAAAGTAATTGTTATTCCTTTACTTAAATTTTTGGGCATCTCACAATGTTCTTATGTTACCACCTCTCTCAAGATAACAAATTCACTACAGTGATCGGGAAAATACTTGTGTACTCCAGAGTTACCGAAGACTACTTGAACAAAGTCAAAAATTATGATTACTCCCGGAATCTAATTGTCCTCATTGAACTCGTGAAATCCTACATCAATACAACATTACATTAGGGATTTTATTTATTTATTTGTCTTAAAGACCATTATCATATCAGAAAGCTACGATCTGAACGGGCAAGCGGTACTTTCATCTATAAGGACCTCGGTTCAACTCCCGGGTCATTAACAACTTCTAAACACTCACGGTGTATTATTACTTCTCTCAGACGGTCTTCTCCAACCCTACCGCCTTTCAATAGCGAGCGGTCAGACCTTAACACTTGACGTGATTTATGGCCAGGGAGGGGAGGCTCTATGTCTCGTCTCGAGACAGCTACATACATGCATTTAAAACAGCTATTTCCTTTCCACAGTTCTTTGAACAGACCTGGCGTTTCTTTCATTCATTTTTAACAACATTATTTAGGTTCATAGACCACTTTCGTAACCTTGGCATTTATTAATTATGAAGTGTCATCATTGATGGGTAAGAATAATTCAATACAACGACGATATTTAGGGGCTTCCCCAACTATACGAGTCTAGGTTCGACTCTCTCAACTGCCTCGGGAACCAATCCCATACTGGAGGACTTACAACAATTCAGCGTTTAAGGCGACCTCGGTCTAACCTGCGCTCATCAATACAATAAATACGCTCCCTATTATTTAATACAATATAACACACATGGCCTCGGGAACCAATCCCATAATGGAGGACTTATCATAGCTCAATTACCGTAATCAACTGTCCCTCACAATTAATTTACCAAGTATATTTAGATTCAACGCCTTCCTAGCGTGATAATTTACTTTTAATGCGCGACAATGCGCTATACATTACTTTAAAGCCTAGCGTCTTCCAAAGAACTGATAAATTCAAATCAACATTTGATCTACATCTCAATTTTTTTATATTTATCCTCTCCCGTGACAATAATCACTATACTTTAAGAACATGTATTCATACCATGTCTTTATTCCTTTACAAAAGCTCAAAAGCTATTACTTTCATATAATTCAAATTACTCTTCATTTATATACTTTTCATTATTATTATTATTATTATTATTATTATTATTATTATTATTATTATTATTACGCTTGCTTATATAACATTTATCAAATACACTGATATTTTATTTCATACTTTTCCTCTAAAGGATTTATTCATTTCTCATAATTAATTTATAATTTCTCAATTTTTATTTGTTCAGACCGCGCTCTTATTCTGTTATTTGTTATTCAAAAACATCCCTATTTCTCAAACTCCGGTGGATTGTACACAAACACTTCCCCAACACAAACATAATGAAAATAGTTACTTACATGCTCAGACGGTCCAATACCGTGCTTTCCAACGATGTTTCATTTTTTGCCCACTATTTGTGATTACACCATCTTGCACAAATTCATTTCATATACTGACATATCTTGACACACATATAACTCATATCCATTAAACACTGGTAACATTTTAAAATACACTGGTGTATTCTTCTATAATACACACTAAGATCACTGAAAATATTACTTTTTAACACAAATTTTATATATTTACACTTCACAGATTCTAATCACTAAGGCTTTATTAAACCTTTCACACGTGATTTCTTGACTTCCCGTCTCCAAGGGTGAAATTCGTAAATGTCGGCTTCCTCTCTAACCAATATGAAAGTCTCGAACCATCTACCTCCTCCCTGGACTGGTACTTCTTCGAATCCGGATTCCTGACGATCGGCTATTATTTTTATTTAGCTCGAACTGCTTCTTTCTAGACCTTATTAGTTGTCAATTGAAAGTCTGTCTTATTCACGGTCTCCCAGATAATCTATCGGTGACCTATTAATTTCTAGCCACTAATACTCCTCGTAACTTAGTGCTTTTTATAGTTCGTTTGTTTCCTTGAAACAATGTCTAGAATTTACTTCTCCTTTCTGCTTATTCTGTCCTCGAATTCCTATTTTTCAGAACCCTATGCGAACCTTAATTTGTCCGACCCTGATCGGGTTCTTATACGTTGATAGAATGTTTATCTCGCTGTTATGGTACTTCAAAACGTTACGATTATTTTCGGTCATTTCAATTGGACTGTATTTTTAAAGACCTATCGCCTGTTCTCTAAGTTCGCAGCCTACTCTGACTGTAATTACTGAACTTTTCACTGTAAAATTTATACTGGCGGAACTAGATCCTGTATTTAGGATTTTCCTAATTCTCCACACGGCGCTACTATAATAATACTTCTCGGCCACTCCTTACGGATGCACGGTGGTTGTCTATACAGCGGCGCCCTCGGGCTGTCGGATACTGGCTATACGATGTGATACAGCGTTTCCCCTCAAGGGATGCTCGTAGACTGCATTCGGTGATGTAGCGTCTCCCCTCAAGGAGTCTGTCGTGAACTGCATGATTGGTCTGGCTTTGCCTGGACTTTTATACTATTTAGCTAAAGAAAGATAAAATCCTTGCCTTTTTCGTGACCAACATTTGAAGTAATTGTCGCACACTTATACAAATTATATCTCTAGAAAGCTCGTTTCCTAAACGTAAAGTGACTTCTTTGCACATGAAAATCGATCGTGCAGTTCTGAGATATTAAATAAAATTTAGTCTTCAGCTGTGTGGGTGTTACGGTTGATTTTTAATTCCCCACTCCTCGGGTCTCGGGGAACTTTTAATTACGTCATGCTGCACTTGCACTTCTTTTCTAAGCAATTATTAAAAGCTTTTTCTCCACACAAAAATCTCTATTCCGAAATGATTCACAATGCTGTATTTCTTTAGTTAATATTATTCTTGTAAAGGGGTTAAATCTAATTATTCTCCTTCTGGCATCGCTGCGCAGTTGCCATTTTAATGCAATCGTAATCTTAATTTCCGAAACAAGGTCTCTGTCTAACCGACGGAAACTTCCACTCGTTCTAAATATAACTATGATAGGCTACGAGCGATGGGTCAGGCGTGATCTCATCTCCCAGCCATCTGGCTTCTGTTTATTTCACAACGTTATGCCTGCTCTCTTGTATGAAATCTTTCTACGTTTCCTCTGAAGACTGTATATTTCTTTCCTTCCTTTCACCAATAATACATGGATTCGACCCCTTGAACCAATGGTACATGGGTTCAATATATATATATATATGGGGAGCGTGATGGCGCAGTGGCTTAGCTGCTCGTCTTTCACCCGGACGGCCGGGGTTTGAATCCCGGTGACAGCTGGGCGAAATTTTCACCTGAAAAATCACGTGGCGTCAGGAAGGGCATCCGGTCTTAAATCCCCGGCAAAAACCAAAAAATGAGCCAGGCTGGCTCCGGCGACCTCAATTAATTGGGATAAGCCGAAGAAAATGATGATGATATATATATATATATATGTATGTATGAATGTCTACCCCTTATTAGTCCCGTTTTCCAACGGGGTCGGGGATGAGATGCGATGGAAGTTTTTGTGGCGATGGTTTTTACAGCCGGATGCCCTTCCCGACGCCAACCTCATGAGAGGAGTTAATGAGAAATGAAATGAATCATGGTGAATGAAACTGGGCAAGGAAGAGGAAGGAAGTGGCCGTGGCCTGTCAGAAGGTACCGTCCCAGCATTTGCCTGGTGTTGAAAATCGGGAAACCACGGAAAACCATTTCAAGGACGGCCGACGGTGGGGTTCGAACCCACGCGTCTACCGAGTCAGCAGAGAGCTTGACCCCATGACCTAATGCTGTGCTTTAGCCAGCGTAGCCACTACTGTCGGTTATATATATATTTATATAAATAAGTAATTTGTCTGATAACCTGTGTAACTGTGATGTCTGTATTCGTGTGCGTATTTGTACTCTTAGTTAGGGCTATAATTGAGAAGGGGGAGACCTTGGCCCCACGTTAGGTACCATCCCTGCATTTGCCTCGAGTAGGAATGGGGAAAGCATGGAAAGCCACTTCTAGGATGGCTGAGGTGTGAATCGAGCCTTCTTTCTTTCTTTCCTTCTTTCTTTCTTTCTTTTATTCAGTCTTTCATTCTTCTTCTTTTTTCTTCACGAGGCTGAATGTACCGCATTCCAGCCGTTAGGCCACAATTAAATTTCTTGGCGGAGCCGGGATTCGAACCTGGACCTCAGGGGCGACAGTGAAGATTGGTAGCCACTGTGCCATGAGTCGGGGGGTCTTTGGTATAACATTTCAACTTTCAGCTCAGTAGCGTCAGGAATCTGGAAGGAATAAAATCCCGTATATTTTCAATGTGCTGAAAATACCTCTGCTGATGTGGAAACGATTATTTGGAGGATAATATCAGTCAGTTTTAGGAATTGCTGCTTGCTTTTCACCAAGACAGACCGGGCTAGATTCCCGGTCAATGCATGTGAGATTTTCGAAGTGAAATGTATCACGTCCTGTGGTTCGTATTCCACGTAAAAATGGATCATTGTCAGTGAGGCAGTAGGACTGAAGGCACTTTGTAAATACCGTTATTGGATGTGCTATCAACTCAATATTTAGATTGTTGCTTGTTTAATGATGGATGCCATGGACACGGTGAGAATCAGCTCGTGCACAATGTGGGTGCCAATGTTGTCTAATAACCAGTGTTGTTGTGGTGTGTGTGTAATAATTTGTATATCCACCCATTCTTATTCCCGTTTCTACGGGTTCTGGGATGAGATGCGGTGAATGATTTTATGGTCGGATGCTCTTCCTGACTCCAACCTCATCAGAGGGAGTTACACGAATCTGGGCAAGCAGTTCGAAAGCTGCAGAAGGTACCAAATGGGAAAATGGGAAAACATGGACAACCATTTCAAGGAGATTCTACGGTTGGGTTCGATCTCATGCGTCTAAAGAGTCTGGTGGTATCCTGGTCCCATGACCTTGCGCCTTAACGCGCGTAGCTACCCTGTAACTCGATAGGTGTACAATATGTAGTAAAGTATGGAGCTACAATTACTTGTATCTGCTGTTAGATTTACAATAGATGCTTCTAGAATTAAATTTATGTATTATTATTATTACAAGAAGACCCGTGCTGCTCGGCAACATTCGTTTCAACAATCCTACAGCACTTCTATCCACTATCCATAAAATATTTGCTGTTCGCATGCCTTCACGCTAATGACCTGAACAGACAGTTGCCGTCGCCTTTAATTTGTGTAACATCTGTAATTGAGGTTCGCCTCAACTCGTCATTTGAATCATCGTTTTGTGATCACACACCGCCTCTAAGAACAGCGTGATGAAACAAAATACCTGCTAGCAATTGCAAGTTGCAGTGGGGCAGGCCAACTGGCTCCTGGGCGCATGCGTGTTCCAGAACACTTGACTCGCTTGAAATTAATATTCGCAATTATTTTAATACACGGATGACAGAATAAAGTAAGTTGGGGCTCAGTGGATAATCGTAATGAGCATCTCAAGCCAACAAACTTCGTCGCAGCACTGTTACTTGTCAATATGTTTCAGTCTTAAAAGGAAATATAGCTTGTAGTTTTACGTGACCGTTACTCACATGATCATGAGCCATGAAACCTCCATTTTTACGTCGAATCCGAACCACAGGACTTGGTATTTCGCTTCAAAAATCTCACCAGAGAATTGTTGTTGTTTATTTTAAGGTCTGCAACATCGTGGGCATATAGCCCCGTGTATTTGGGTGTGTGTGGAATTTGTCAGATAGCCTTAACCGAGAATCTAACCCGGTCCGTGCGAGGCAAGCAATGTAACCGCTGCCCCTTAACGCCCCCCCCCCCCTCCCTCCTCCCCTCCCCCCCCCCCCCCTCTCCTCCCCCTCCCCGTGGCCTGTCAGAGGGTACCGTCCCAGCATTTGCCTGGTGTTGAAAATGGGAAGCCACGGAAAACCATTTCAAGGACTGCCAACGGTGGGATTATGTTAATAATAGTGTAGTATTAATAACATCATATATATTATTTCAGTAAGCCTCCGTGGCTTAGGCGGCAGCACGCCGGCCTCTCACCGCTGGGTCCGTGGTTCAAATCCCGGTCACTCCATGCGAGATCTGTGCTGGACAAAACGGAGGCAGACAGGTTTTTCTCCGGGTACAGGTTTTTCTCCGGGTACTCCGGTTTTCCCTGTCACAATTTCATTCTAGCAACACTCTCCACTATCATTTCATTTCATCTGTCATTCATTTAATCATTGCCCCAGAGGAGTGCGTCAGGCCTCGGCAGCCGGCACAGTTCATATCCTCGCCGCTAGATGGGGGTTTCATTCATTCATTCCATTCCTGACCCGGTCGGAGACTGGAAGCAGGCTGTGGATTTTTTCATATTATTTCAGTAGTATGCATCCCTCCTATAGCGCTCACAAGTGACCGATCGTGACAAATGAGCGTTCAAATGAAAGAGAATAGACATTAGCAGTGACTTATTGCACTATAATTTCATAAATATCTATAATTTCTTTAAAAAATGACATTAAAAATTGTACGAAGTGTGCGATTTGCAAACACCGTTTATGTAGGAAAATACGCTCCATAATTGCTGTCCACAGGCCACTGTGACGCCTGTTTCATGTCATATTAACATTCTGAGGTCTTTCCTTTATCCTGAAATGTAATTAGTGTTCTATGATCATTTGGTTGAAATAAAAACATAACCTTTCTCCTTAAGTCTCTCATTATAAACCTATTGGGGAAAATGTGCTTTATGAACATGCGCGATTTCTCGCACGGGTCCGCTAGTTTTTATTAATAGTAATAATAACAATAATACTTTATTATGATTATTAGCAGTAGTAGTATTCGCCAGAGCGTTAAAAACTACGTAGAATGGGGATACTCCTCGAATATCGCCGCCTTCCTAGATCCAGACAAGTTCGTCGTCCTGGTCCAGGAATACCGCTGTACGGAGATAGTGTCGGTGAAGACTCAGCGCTGGCTAATAATATATTCTGGGCATGTCTGCAGGTTTATAGCACATATTACTCTGATAAAATGGAACCCTAAGTGGTCATTCCGTTCTGCTCTGTGCTCCCGAAATACGCTAACTACGCAACAGAGTTTGGAAGAGTGATTAATAGTCATTTCCTCTCCCAGGGAAATTATTCAAGCAGATAATACTGGTCCCGCACTGTTGCCATTCTTCTCGTCTTACGTGGCAGGGTTTCTAATACTAATTAATAATTACTGTACTTCGCTAGATTTGAACAGTTCACCATGCCTTCTGGCTCGTCCTTTATCGTCAACGATCTGCAAAAAACCTTTTACAGTTCACGCCACGGTTTCTGGCCAGTCAACTCCGGTTGTGCAGTTGTACAGAGAACAGTCGGTGAGCTTCAGACAATTGATACGTGAGTTACTTTCTGCACAACGTGACAACTCACATGCGCGAGGCTCTGTACAACTGCACAACCGGAGCTCACCGGCCAATAGCCATTGTACACGAGGTGATACCGGAGGAAAGGGGGCATCCATTTTACGTAAGGCGATTTTGGTGACTCCACTTGGTGAGATGTCGTGTGATTTTGCTTGACCCCCTCCCCCGTCCCCTAATCTCAGGTGAGATTTTTCAAAATGCATATTTTTAATGTAAATAAGTTAATCTGAGCTTGATTGCCTTGGATTTATTTAAAAAACAATTTGCTTATGTTTTAAAATTTAATACATAGTTAAGACTCGTTTTAGTTTTGAAAGCAATCCAAATTACTCTTCAACTGGCTTGCTAAGCCCCAGAGGAGTTTCGGTTATGGTTTTCTCCCTTAGCCTTTGGCAGTCCCTTGCCTCTTCTACAAGGCAGCAGCGTGGGTATCCTCTTCTAATTAACCCCAGAGAGGATGGGTTGCCACATCCACCATCTCTGCCATTCTGAAGGTCGCCTTCTCTGCCAAAGGTGCCGTTATGGACTTCACCCGTAACCCTGGCCAAGGGCAGCTTGAATTAAATAACCTTATTCAGAAATAAAGTCAATTCTATCAGCAAGTTCGATATCTAATCTGGAATAAGCAAGTGCCACTAAGATCAAAACAAACTCTGTTTCGAACGTACTTTGTCCCTATATTGACTTAGGGTTGGAAACATGCACAACTACCAAAAAAGATGACAGCAGACTTCAGGCTTCAGAAATGAAGTTTCTACGAAGCATGCTTCAAATAACTAGGAAAGACAAAGTAAGAAATGAGAAGATTAGGGAACAAGCTGGAATAAATCAGTCCCTGAAGGAGACCATAACTAGGGCACGTTTGCGATGGTTTGGTCACGCCAAATGTATGACAGAAAGAAGAATTGCAAAACAATGGTTACATACTGAGATTACTGGAAAGAGACCTGTTGGAAGACATAGGAGGAGCTGGCTGGACCAAATGAAGGAAGATATCACATCCAAGGGAATCAACTGGGATGAAGTCTTGAAGGAGCAGTGGTACATGAATAGACTAAAATGAACAGCGCTCGTAAACCACACCCGGAAAACTGGTGTGGAAACTTGATGATGATAGTTAAGACTAGTATTTAAGACATCTAAGATCGTAGTCTAGAATCACAGTGAGAAAATTGAACAATAAAATACTTAAAGAAGGAACTGCTGAAATTCGTAAAAGAATATTCATTCATTTCAGTCCACAGAGACTCGTGTATGATCTCAAGAGTGACTACTGGAACCAACATGTCCATGTAATTTTTAGTTAAATCATCTGCTCCTTCAACCTCTCTCTGATTTAGCCACTCGAAACCGTTATTGCTTGCACACAGAAGCTCATAGCTCGACGTGGGACAATCCATGAGCGCTGGTGCAGCTATGGGTGTCTGGACGAAACCATTCGTATTGGTCGAGCGTTTGGCTAAATCGAGGGGCTACTATGCTACTTTGGGGCGTTCACATAACCGTGACAAATATTATTATACCGGTACATGATTTAGCCATATTTTAATGGAGAAACATTTGTACTTAATTTAACCCACTTTCCTGGCATTTTTACATAGTTTTCTTGCGGAAAAAAATTACGTGATATTTGCTGAGCCTCTCCCCCACGTGAGATTGGGTAAGGTTCGGCTCGAACCCCCCCCCCCCCTCTCCCCCCTAAACGCTTCACGTAATAAATGGAAGCCCCCAAACGTCTGTATGACTTAATAATTGGTGGCACGCTGATAATCATATTATTATTAATAATAATAACTAGCGGATCCGTGCGAGAAATCTCGCATAACGGGTTGTGTGCGCTCCCATGTGTACATCCTACCCGCCCGGCTCTAGTGTTATGCGGGCTGTACGCGACACAGTTCAGCCAGGGGCTATCGTCTTGTTTATTTGTTTAAAAGCACTTTATAAACAAATACATTGACTTACCAAGAAATGCAAGATTTTTCCTGTAGGCCTACTATTGAGACGATTTGCAAGATTTTGGTACAAACCATACCTTCTAACTCCCTCTGGTTTGGGAGCTTTAGTTTTGTGAAACATACACCTTAGCGTATTACACACATCAAAAAAAGTTTTGCATCACCTCGGTTCCCAGATCTCCGGCATATAGACGTTGACTGTGTATATTGTATCCAAGATACAGTCCCTTTGACTGTTCATAGATGTCACTAAAACTGCTCAAAGATGTAAACAACCATGCATGAGCAGGGCCTATTAGACGGAGGGGGTACGACAGCCGATCAGTTCCAGTCATTCCACCAGGACGAAGGTACGCTGCTCATGTTGTCTGTAGTTCTACCATGCCTAGAAGGTCAATACCGCAGTTCGATCGCGTCCGCATTGTTACTTTGTGTCAAGAAGGGCTCTCAACAAGGGAAGTTTCCAGGCGTCTCAGAGTGAACCAAAGCGATGTTGTTCGGACATGGAGGAGGTACAGAGATACAGGAACTGTCGATGACAGGCCTCGCTCAGGCCGCCCAAGGGCTACTACTGTAGTGGATGACCGCTACTTACGGATTGCCGCTCGGAGGAACCCTGACAGCAATGCCACCATGTTGAATAATGCGTTTCGTTCAGCCACAGGACGTCGTGTTTCAACTCAAACTGTGCGCAATAGGCTGCATGATGCGCAACTTCACTCCCGACGTCCATGGCGAGGTCCAGCTTTGCAACCCCGACACCATGCAGCGCGGTACAGATGGGCCCAACAACATGCTGAATGGACCCCACGGAATTGGCATCACGTTCTCTTCACCGATGAGTGTCGCATATGCCTTCAACCAGACAATCGTCGGAGACGTGTTTGGAGGCACCCTGGTCAGGCTGAACGTCTTAGACACACTGTCCAGCGAGTGCAGCAAGGTGGTGGTTCCCTGATGTTTTGGGGTGGCATTATGTGGGGCCGACGTACGCCACTGGTGGTCATGGAAGGCTCCGAAACGGCTTTACGATACCTGAATGACATCCTCCGACCCATAGTGCAACCATATTGGCAGAATATTGGAGAGGCATTTGTCTTCATGGACGACAATTCTCGACCTCATCGTGCACATCTTGTGAATGCGTTCCTTCAAGATAACGACATCGCTCGACTACAGTGGCCAGCATGTTCGCCAGACATGAACCCTATCGAACATGCCTGGGATATGTTGAAAAGGGCTGTTTATGGACGTCTTGACCCACCAACCACTCTGAGAGATTTACGCCGAATTGTCGTTGAGGAGTGGGACAATTTGGACCAACAGTGTCTTGATGAACTTGTGGATAGTATGCCACGGCGAATACAGGCATGCATCAATGCAAGAGGACGTGCTACTGGGTATTAGAGGTAGTGGTGTGTACTGCAATCTGGACCACAAATGCTGAAAGTCTAGCTGTATGATGGTACAACATGCAATGTGTGGGTCTCATGAGCAATAAAACGAGCTGAAATGTTGTTTGTGTTGATCTCTATTCCCTTTGTATTTAACGGTTCCGGAACTCTTGGAACCGAGGTGATGCAAAACTTTTTTTGATGTGTGTATATAATAAGGATAGCGTATTATACACTGCTCACAAAAAAAAATCGCATCAAACTTTTGGTCGTCTGTGAAACGTTGTGTGCCTTTGTTTTGCAGACTCGATTGTACAGAAACTAAACATGTTCCTTTATTTGTACAGAAACCAAAAATGAACCAAAAATACCTACCCGGTTACGCCTGATTGTCCCAAACAGACACAGTGGTTCAAAACCGAAAGTCACGGCACTTGAATGCAACTGAAAACAAACTCAAACTTACCCTCAACTCTTTTCAGTACTCTGTTTTTCAACCCCTGGCTCGTATCACAGCAGCACACCGGTGTGGCATGCTTCTGATCAGCCTCCGGACGGCATCAAGAGGGCCGGCATCAAGGGGGAAAACTCCCCACTCTTCCAATAACGCTGCTGTCAGCACCTGGAGTGTGCAGGGTTGTTGTGGACGATTCTGGATACGCCTACCAAGTTGATGCCACAGATGCTCAATACAATGAGGTCGGTGCTACATGCAGGCCAGTCCATTACTTGATGTCCAGCAGCTGCAAGGAAGTCCCTGGTGGCCCTAGCAGAATGTGCAGTAATGTGAAATGTTGTCCAATGTTGTCTGCGATGGGCAGTACATGGTTCTCCAGAACCTCCTCAATGTAGCTCTCAGCTGTCAATCGCCCTTGAATGACTACGAGGTCACTTTTATGATTGAAAGAAATTCCTCCCAAAACCATCACCGATTCACCACTGTAAGTGACTGTTTCCTGCACGTTGCAAGGAAAATGTCCTTCTCCTTGACGTCGCCAGAATCGATTACGACCATATGACCCAGAAAGCTGGAATCTGGATTCATCGGCAAAGAATACTGGCTTCCAGTGTCGGAGCTGCCAGTTGACATGCTGTTGTGCAAACTGCAGATGGCATCTTCGGTGATGAGGGGTCAACCGGGGCACTTGAATTGAACTCCGGGAATTAAGCTGACCTTCCTTTAGTCTATTGCGGACTGTCTGTGTATTGACGTCAGTCCCATGTGCACTAATTAGCTCACCTCGTAGGTTCCTGGCTGTACTGCGGCAATTTCAGAGGGCCTGTAAACGAAGAAACCGGTCCTCAGCTGGTGTTTTCTCCCTGAACCATGTCGACGTTGGCAGTGTGTAGCTCTTGGTATCGCTGCCACTACGTGCAGATGACTGACTGAGACACTCTGAGCCGCTCTTCCACGTAACGCAGAGTGCGTCCTTCCTGCAAGAGGGTTACTGCACGCATGATTTGTTCTGATGGCAAATGCCTTCCCATGTATTGTGCTCTAACCTGAATATGCTGCTTACCAATGTGACAGACCATGCTGTACGTCACAAACCACTGCTGTTTGGGGCGGGGTCACAACGATAACTGCTACGACTGGAGGGTTATGTCCTTGACTTCAATATTCCACCACATTAATGTCACCAAGTGATAAACAAACAACCCTGCAGAGCACCATGGATGTGAAACAGCATGTGTGTACGCTAGTTCATACCAAAGTTGTGATGCGTTTTTGATGTGTAACATCTTTCCGCTCGGTTGCTGGATAGCTTTGTGGGAATGATTTTGAAAATTGAGGACGGAAGTGGATCGGAACGATCGAGCTGGCAGTGGTGGATCGAACGGAAGTATGCACTTCCCGCTCGATCGATCGAACGGAAGTGTACTAGCTGGCAGTGGTGGAAAACGGATGTATGCACTGCCCGCTCGATCGATCGAACGGAAGTGTACTAGCTGGCAGTGGTGGAAAACTGATGTATGCACTGCCCGCTCGATTGATCGAACGGAAGTGTACTAGCTGGCAGTGGTGGAAAACGGAAGTATGCACTGCCTGCTCGATCGATCGATCCAGTGAGCAGTGGTAAGGCCCAGCTGGCAGTGGTACGAGAAAAAATGTGGAATGTATGACATACTGAACGGAAAACGCTCATGCGAACTCTGGTGTCAAGTGATTGAAACAAATGACATGGTACTTGTTCGAAGTCTTCGTATCAGTATTTAAATGGTAAAATGCCTTAATATCAAACATTGTAAGTAGTCGGCATTGCGGGCATTATGTTTCTGCACATTGGCTATTCAAATAGTAGCCCACATACCGGTAATGCAGTCATCTATATAATATAATCGTTGTGGTTATACGAGAATTGAGCAAGCCTTCATGAACTATTACTGAATACATTCTCTTTATTCACAAGAGGGCCTATTCATAAGGCATTTTAAACTCAATTTCACGCAGGAACATTATCGAAACAAGCAAAATATAAATGAAACTGAATTCCGTAATGCAATATTATTGGAACGTGGAAATAAGTGACCATCTTGTGCACATAATTTGCGTAGTCGAAATAGCTGTGGGGTTAGTGCTTATGGTTGTGAATCTAGAGATCTTGGGTTCGAATCCCGGACAGGGTAGGTATTTTTGCTACCAGATTATCATTTTAAACGATATTTATCATATCAATATGACTCATTTTAACAGAATCCATATGAAATTACGTGTTGGTCTGTGAATGAAGAGGAACTGTTTATAAGGAATTTAAGGTTATGAGCTGTGTCGCGTCTATTAATCTAGTTGATCCATATCGTATTCTTTATTTAGGCTAGTGCTGGTGGAAGCTACAAATCATCTAATAAAATGAGTTCCGTATTATAAACTAAAATATCTGTAAACACTCCCTTTTACAATAGATTAATATTTGTGCCAATAATAGTATAAAATACCGGTGTATCAACAATTTCACGTGAGGTTTCTTCTATGTCAGATGTTACACATCATGAGACTACTGTAAGGCTCGTTTTTTTGTTTGTTTTTTGAGCAGTGTATAATAAGATTTTACTGGTTTTACGACGCCGGGGAGCCATAATTTTGCCCCGGAGGGGATCTTGAACGTGCCAGTAAATCTACTGACATGGCTCCCTCGCATTTACGCACCCTCAAATGCCAACTAACTGCGTCAGGACTCGATCCTGCAACCTTGGTCATAGCAAGCGGAAACGTTACCGCTGAGCCACGCAGCCATCCACGGCACGCAGAGGTACTGTATGTGAGGTGTCCTGCTATAAAGATTGCCACACACGAAGACTGATCTATTAGACAAATTCACATAATTCAATACATCTATCCTGAAGGTCATGCAGCAAACGGGGTATTCCTCATATCAACGCGCCAAAATACGGGAGCTCTTAGAAACATACAATACTGTTATCAGGTGTAGGGCAAAGGAGTTGGGTCGACATATCATACTTCCCGTGCG
Source organism: Meconema thalassinum (assembly GCA_946902985.2). Lineage (NCBI taxonomy): Eukaryota > Metazoa > Arthropoda > Insecta > Orthoptera > Tettigoniidae > Meconema > Meconema thalassinum. Next base: position 1,179,824,567 of record OX336389.2, read on the forward strand.
CTGGGAGCAAGTTCGCAGCGGAATAAAAGAAGGCCCTGGAATTAGGATAAGCATGTGGCATGACTGACAGTTTTGGACGGTTTTCGATAGTGACCCATGTTCATTTCACCAACTAAACCCAGCGCTTATCAGGTTTCATTGAGAATCGACATACACCGGCTGGAAAGAGATGGGTGAAGGGATGCTTGAATCAGGAAGAGAAATATCTATCACCAGGAGTGAAGGTGATTTTATGCACTGTGCAGGGTCGGGCGTGCATTGGGAATATGAAGCCATCTCGTACGTAAAGTCCACCTTGTGACGCAGTGGCTAGTGAAACTGGACCTGGGCAGGGAGCTGTAAGGAAGCGGCCGTGGCCTGGAGTTGACATTTGAAAACCACCGGAAACCATTTAAAGGATGGCAGACAATGGGGTTTCAACCCACTCGTCGGCCGAATCCGTAGCTAGCATGGCCCCATGGCCCAACGCTGCACCTTAGCGATCGTAGCTACCGCTGTTGGTGTATTACAAAAGCTCCGTAAATATACCAATTTAGTATTTCAGTTAACAATTTTGACACGTCTCATGATTTTTTTTTTCTTTATGCCAGTTCCCATTTAAGTTCCCCATCACTGATCTAAATCACTGGCACTGTAAATGCATTTTTCATGAAAAAATAAAATTACAAGTAGTTCCCCAAATTGTAATTTACTTTAGGCCCGCGCTAATCTCTGATGATATGAAATAGCTAGATGTGGTCATTTGACTGATTTGATTGAGAAGGGGGGGGGGGGGGGAGTTCTAATGGTAATCAGTGTGTGGCACTCGTATCATTGGGTGCCTCTAAATTATTATGCGTGTAGGAGAGGTTCTGAATTCATATTTAAAGCAATATTCAAAGCATTTTAAATTAGAATTTTTGAATTAGGTTTTGGATAAATCAAAACCTGAATATTATTAATTTCATGGTTCTTTACGCATGGCAAATGTCGCTCAATAATATGTATCTGATAGTGTGAATAATGTGAAGTCAAGTAAAGGTTAGGCCTACACTAGACAACAAATTTTAACTTTTTGTTTTTTACAAAGGCCAAAATAGTTGATTTATACGGATTTGAGCGTGCTGAAGTTGAAAATGACAATTAAAAATCTAGATTAGCTCAGGTTTGGAAGTTATTCAAACGCCTATGTTCTATTAGTTATAAGCATTTTTCACTGCTTGTCACAATTTTCACTTCCTTTGTCCAAAAATTGCATCTCCACCTACAGTATGTAACAAATTGCTCGGGTTATTAGCACATATGCGGGACATTATTGCAGAAGTTTGATTCTCCACAGTAACTAAACTCGTGTCACAATATACAATGGAGCACTACGGAAGACAAGCAATCTCAGATTGTGTTAGCTAGAGACAAAACAAAACAATACAGGAGCTAAAATACGAAAATTGTCATTTTTGAATTAAGCGTTCCAAAATCTATAAAAATTGGGTATTTTTCTTTATGTAAAAATTCATTGTTGAACAGAGTTATTGACGGAGTGTTTCAGCGTTGTCTTGTTGTATTCTAAATAAAGATAGCTTTTCAGAAGGTCATACGGGAGCCCAATTATCCTGAGCGGTTAATATACCGTAAACACAATCTGCACAAAATAACCTCTATACCGCATGAAATATATAGACTACAAAATACCATACTTACGAATTATACTATACCTTGCGCTTGATTAAAGAAAATTGTAGTGTGTAACTATTTCAGCTATTGTAGAGGTTATTTCCCGTACAAGCGTTGACCGACTGAGAAACTATCTTTACGTGCAGAAGAATAACCCTGAGAAGAATCGCTGAATCTTGACAGATGATAAAGTCGGCAGTTTAATGCGATCAATGAACTTGAACATTTTGATTATGGTGCCCGGTCCAGTTAGACGAAGTAGATACGGCGGCGTAGCCGTGCTCGTTAAATTGTGCACCACGTTCCCACGGGTAGCTGCAGCAAGTCCGTAGATCGTAGGTTCGAATCCCGGCACTGACGATGGCTATCCTACGTGTATATTTCGCCGGTTTTACCACACTCCCACCAGCACACACCCACACAGTAGCTTATTTCAAGTCCCAGGGCACCTGCCTCATCCCTGTCCCTAATTCAGCTACACGCAATTCTACCGTCATCACACAAAACAAATTATCAGACAACACAGCCAACTACGCGGGGCTTATGATCAAGATGTCCCAAGCCCCTAAAATGAATTATCAACAACCAATATACAAAGCAGGACAACTTAAGATCACTATTATTAGCCAATTTTCATGAAAACAATTGGCCTATGAGATCACCTTATGTCCGTGTGTGACCCTAATAAAATCTAAACGACCAAAGCGATTTCAATGAAACTCCGTTAGTGCATAACACTACAATGTCCGACCTCGACCGTACCTTTCAAATTTTAATACGTTTCACCAATCCAACCTGGCGGCCACGTGAAATATTTCACTGGGATTCTATATCCCCGCAACAGGAACAGATATCACCCAGACATTTTGTACGGTGATAGAGTACTACTAGAAGTGTACCTATATGACTTTCAAAAACCTGTTAAGTACAAATCCAATACCAATTCAATATTATTCATAACCTCATGATGGCGGTTATGCTCAGTTTTAATTTTTATTTTTTCTTGTGTCCTACTCATGCAATCGAAGTGAACGGTTGTATAATTAACGTACGCAATAATCTTCATCTAACAGTACATAACTCTATGGCCTACTTATATAACAATCCAACATGGCGACCATCCAAAATATTTAGACGGTTCTCAATATCGACGAACCTATAACAGCAATCAAACTGACATGTTGTATGTTGATAGAGGCTAATAACTTAAGTTCACCTATGGAACTTCCTATAACCTGATGATCACAAAACCAACATGGCGGCGACGCGAAATTCAAATATGTAAATGGATTGTTCTCACGACTTTTCATCCGAGCGCTGTGAAACTTGGCACGGTATATCTTCATACAAGCCTTAATATGCTGACGTCTAATTTAATGGAATTTTATGAGAACTTAAAAATGGTGGCTGTGCATTATGTTAAATATCCTTTTTATTTATCGTGTCCTAATTAAGCAATATAAATGTAGGATGGTATAATGAAATGTCATTAGAATACTCATCTGTTGGCATGTAGGCATAATTCTATAACATATATATGAAGCAATCGAACTGAATTTTAGTATGGTGATAGGTGACTATTAACTAAGGACATATATGCGACTTTCTAAATCCTGAGAAAGACAAAAACAACATGGCGGCCAAGTGATTTTCAAATATTAAAATTGATTTTTCAAGCGATTTAATTACCCAAGAGCACTGATGATCAGAACACAGACTCTTCATTCAGAGCTTAGTATAGGGACATCGCATGTTCAATTATTGTTTTCAAAAGTTCAAGATGGCATTAGTGAAATTTTAAAACCCATTTATATTTTTTCATATAACCTATTGAAGCGGATGAAGACCGGATTCGTATTCGTGAGGCAAATATGAGAAGAGGTGGCTTCTATTCACATCTCAGCCAACTTGAAAGTGTTTTTCCGTGGATTCCCACTTTTATTCCAGGTAAATGCCGGGATGATTCCTAACTTAAGGCCTTCTTCCCAATGCTCATCTGAATTACAAACACACTAATTCAGCTATCACAAGTACACAGGTAATCAGGCACACACTCAAATATACGGGGATGAACGCGTCGATGTCGCAAAGTCCCTAAATAGGGGGTATTGAGTTGCCCCTGCACGTCACACATGCTGTAAGACTGTCCCCGTTGCCTGCGTGAGAGTATTTACAAACTTGTCTGTCAGCCTGCTACAAAGTCGGAGCAACTTTTTTTTCAAAGACGATCCAAGTCGAACAAGGCGAAGCCCGCTATTCTGGCCTCAACATTTTAATTAGCCGGCTCCCTGGATCCAGGCAGTCCTCTCTTGTCTCTCACTGGAACGGAATCTTGTGGTGATTGCTGTTGTTTCTAGGGGAGGAACATCAAGGATATCTGCCTGTTACAATGATTCCGCGAACATTTTATACCGAGGCTTAAATACCCAAAGTAATATTACATTCGTTTTGATCACGAATTATGTTTATGTAATTATATGTTCAAAGCACCGGAAAACCATTTTGTGTTCCACCCACATGCACAGATAGTGAAGAAGGTTATGACGTAACTTTCAAATGAAACTCAGCATTATGCTCGTCTATCAATGTTAACTTACCGCTAGTGAACTACATAATGTGTTAATATGACAATAATAATAATAATAATAATAATAGTAATAATGTTGTAGGTTTTGCGTCCCTTTTAACAACTGTAGCTTTTAGAGGCGCCGGGGTGCCAGAATTTTGCTTCGAAGGGGATCTTAAACGTGCCAGTAAATTTAGGCCTAATGACACGGCTCCCTCGCTTTTGCGCACCCTCAAATGCCAACTGACTGCGCCGAGATTTGATCCCGCAACCTTGGGGACAGCAGGCGAGAACGTTACCGCTGGGCTACACAGCCAGTAGTTGTTGATATTAAAATTATTATTTTATGTTATTCATTCAAGATTGCGACTGCAGTAGGTACGCTCGCTAAAGCGCAGCGCTAAGCAAGGGGGACAAGCTCTCTGTGGACTCGGTAGACGTGGGTTTGCACAGTGGCCCTTTTGCACGATCTGAGCGCTCAAAATGTAAAAAATAAATGTCTTGTATTTTCATGTTGTATGCCATTTTTAGTATCAGCAATGTCAGAGGACCTCAGAACTGTACTTATATGTCATATTTGTTCACTCCCTGGAATGTGACAGACCGCTGAAGTAGGACGTTTCTTATCGCATCCACAGCTGGAAGCATAGGTAATTATTTGTGTTTGAATCTTGTGCTTGTAAAAACTTGTTAGTTCTGCTATCTTCATCGTTTGCCAGTGGATATGGCAGACTATGATATGATCTTTCTTTATGAAATTTGCAAAATCTTATAAAAAACGCTGTGTTTATGTTATAAACGTTTGAAAATAGTGAATTTTTGTTATAAAATAATTCTTCTTTTATGGGTTTTTAGACCAGGAAATTCACAATTGTCAACCATTGGTGAATTTCTTTCCATTAGCCAATAGCCCACACCCTATTATGTTTTCTGTGTAAAAATTATTTGCAACTTTTTGCAACTTTGGCACTTGCTCTCCTTTTAGTGTTGTCGGAAGAATTTTCGCGGAACGATCTTTACGGTGCTTGGCGCCATGCAGGTGGAAAAGCGAAAGGATTTGAACCTATCTAATAGAAAACAGCGATCTGAAATCCCTTGGACAGTCTGTTAAAGATAATGTTAGAAAAAAATCTTATTCACTTTTCCGCACAGTTAAGAAAAACGTGGGTTGCCAATCGCAGAATCTTAAGAAAGTTTGTCACAAAATAATAGCCTGGAAGGGAACATGGAGAGGGAATACAGGCAATGTGGGTCGTCCTTCTCAATCATTCTTCTCAATCATTCGTGGAGTGTCGTGAATTTTCGAAACGAAGGAATTTGCGACCTTTAATACAAAAACTCAGCAGGGAGGAGCTGGCGTTAGCCAGTCAAGTATACGCTTAGAAGGAAGGAGAGACACCACTGAGCTTATTGAAAAAATGCAGAATTTTCTGCCAGTTTAGCGGCGTTGAGGAGCATCCTAATCCAGTTGAAAAAATATTATTTTAATTATTATTATTATTAGGCTAATAAGACAAGTTTAACCTCAATTCTTGTTGTTGTTGCTTATATTAGGGGCTGCGACATCGTGGTTGTATAGTCCCATGTATTTTGGGTGTGTATGTGTAATTTGTGTGATAACCTGTGTTATTGTGATGCCTGTACTACTATTTGTACATTTGGGATAGGATTGGGAAGATGGCGGCCGTGGCCTTAAGTTAGGAACCATCTCAGCATTTGCCTGGAGTAGAAGTGGAGGAAACCACGGAAAACCACTTCCAGGATGGTTGGGGTGGGAATCGAACCCTCCTCTTCTCAGTTTTGCCTCAGGAAGCTTAGCTTACCCCGTGCAAGCCCTCACACCAGAATAAAATTATTTTGGCAGAGTCGGGAATCGAACCCGGACCTCCGGGACCACTTCCAGGATGGTTGAGGAGGGAATCGAAGCCTGCTCTTCTCAGTTTTGCCTCAGAAGGCTTAATTTACCCCGTACTTGCCCTCACACCAGAATTAAAATTTCTTGGCAGAGCCGGGAATCGAACCTGGACCTCCGGGGCGACAGTCAAACTTAAATTCTTATAAATGAGAATAAGGAAATTGTTTTACATAATTTTGAACAGTTATTTTAAGGTTTATAGACCATTTCTCTATGCAAAGGTATTTTGCGCGGTCAGATACCCTAAAAGGACCACTGTGCGTCGGCCGTCCTTGAAATGGTTTTCCGTGGTTTCCCATTTTCACTTCCAGGTAAATGCTGGGACGATACCTTCTGATAGGCCACGGCCGCTTCCTTCCAAATCCTTACCCAGTTTCATTCATATCATCTCTCATTAACTCCTCTCATGAGGTTGGCTTCAGGAAGGGCATCCGGCCGTAAAAAACACCCACCACATCTCATCCCCCGACCCCGTTGAAAACGGGAATAATAAGGGGTTGGCATACGGTTCATACATTCATGGTTGCCTTTATGTCATTTAAAGTGAGAAAACTGCATTTAAATTATTGGCCGTGTTTTGATTATGTATTCTGCAATAAACCGCTGCTTGTAAAATTTGATGTGAGTAAAATAATGTAATTGCAGAATTATAACCAGTAAACTAATCTGGTATGAAATGTATAATTACAGAGATGTCAGTCAGTCACACGCTACATTGTTTAGCCTATAACATCCTTATAAATTGAGTGCCTGATATGTTCTTTTTGTCAAAGAGCCCCTTAAATCTTCCTCCCCAAATAATGTTTTGGAAAACAGTATTCGAAATAACCTTTTAGAGATATATAACTTACAAAGAAACTCGTTCATGCGGGTAGAGAGTTGACATTTATGTCAGTCAGTCAGTCAAGGAAACTTTGGAACCAAGTATTTAATATACAGTAATTTTAATCTTAAGTCGTGTTTTATTGTCATTGTAATTGCTCCTATCATGTTATTAGTAGTTTCAATTTACACCCACCACAACGTTCATATGGATATTTTCGTGTGTATTGTAAATGCCAGTATGGAATGGCTCTATACTGCTACTAACAACTACACTAGTGTCCAAAAGTTAGGCATACGTTACGAATAAGCAGGACAACAGGAAATAGACCGCAAATCGCACGACATATGCACCTAAACCTTACGTGTTCGCTCTGTATACGTATACGCTTTGACTAGCGGCGTAACCGCAAGGTAAACACAGCCAGTGTCTGCGCCCCATATTCCCCCAGTCGTGTTTGCCCCGTTATAAGTGTGCGGAGTGTAGCATAACAACGTGACAACATAATGGCACAACGACGCCATTTGGACCCCGTTTTGCAGGGTAGAATACTCGGCCGCCTGGAAGTAGGTCAGACACAGACCGAAGTCGCCGTATCCTTGAATGTGCCATAAAGTGTTATTTCCAGGCTTTTGAGACTGATTTTGAGACACAGGAGATGTTAGTCGTAGGCTAGTGCCAGGTCGACCAAGAATAATCACCCCACAGCAGGACCGATATCTGGCCTTAACCGCCCGGCGAAATCGGAGTGCACCTGCAAGACAATATTGTCGTTGGAGCTTGCAGCCGTCTCTGGGGTTGCCGTTTCCCGGCAAACGGTGTATCGGAGGCTCAGGACAGCAAGGTTGTTAGCCAGACGTCCAGCGGTGTGCGTCCCGCTCACTCCTGCACAGAGACGGGCCCGTTTACTGTGGAGCCGTCAACGTCGAAACTGGACCATGAATGAATGGAGGCTTGTGCTCTTCATAGATGAATCCCGCTTCAGTCTGCAGAACGATTCCCGTCGCACATTAATCTGGAGTGAACTGGGTAGCCGATACAACCACAGGAACATCGTGGAACGGGACCAGTATGGTGGTGGTGGCGTCATGGTGTGGGGCGGTATCATGTTGAATGGTCCTACGGACCTGCACATCTTCATGGGTGGTCCGAGGAACGCTGTGATCGCTCGGAGATACAGAGATGAGGTACTGAGACTACATGTTCGACTCTTCAGAGGTGCGGTTGGTCCAGACTTTCTCTTAATGGACGATTATTTATTTAGTGTATGGCTTTTAGTGCCGGGAGTGTCCGAGGACATGTTCGGCTCGCCAGAGGCTGTAGCTGCTTCAAGCGGACACCCGTGGGGTGAGCTACAAGTTCCGTTCAATTTCAAGTTGTTCTAACTTTCGCCACCAGATGTCACTGACACCTAGCGGTGAACGTTGGAATTATGATAGAGCGTTTCAACGAAATGAAAATCCACAGCCTGCTTCCAGTCTCCGACCGGGTCAGGAATGGAATGAATGAAGCCCCCATCTAGCGGCGAGGATATGAACTGTGCCGGCTGCCGAGGCCTGACGCACTCCTCTGGGGCAATGATTAAATGAATGACAGATGAAATGAAATGATAGTGGAGAGTGTTGCTGGAATTAAATGTTGACAGGGAAAACCGGAGTACCCGGAGAAAAACCTGTCTGACTCCGTTTTGTCCAGCACAGATCTCACATGGAGTGACCGGGATTTGAACCACGGACCCAGCGGTGAGAGGCCGGCGTGCTGCCGCCTAAGCCACGGAGGCTTCGTTTCAACGAAATCTAACCTAGAAATTGGCGATAATTCCCGACCGCACCGCGCTGCTCTGGTGGATGAATTTCTGGCATGGGAAGACATTCATCGCAAGGACTGGCCAGCGTGGTCTGCAGATCAGAGTCGTATAGAACATGTCTGGGAGGCGAATTGCAACCCATCAGCCTCCACCAAGGACCATCCAAGACCTTCGCATTGCGCTTTCGGAGGAATGGAATCGACTGTCACAACAGCTCTCGGGCTATCTGATAGAGAGCATGCCACGTCGCTGCGAAGCCTGTTAGGCCGTTATGGGTAACCATAAACCCTATTATCAGCATATTTTGTTGTAGAAGGCATTGCCAAGTTTTGTTAGTTGTTGTCAAAGGTTTACCTTAGGTATCAGAAACTCTCTGATACTGTTTTTTTTCTTTCTTTCTTTTTTTACAAGTTGCATGACATATGGTGTGTGATTCAGCTTCCGTTTGTTCAGCAAACTGTCGGACATTCCTATCAGGCGGCATGGCCTCGTTTAGTGTCCAAAAGTTAAGCATAATCACTAGTGTACTTACTGCCCCACGACGTAGCCATGCGCGTTAAATCGCTCACCACAACCGCGATGGGGAGCTCCAGCAAGTTCGGCAGTTGAAGGTTCAAATCCCGTTGCTGACAGCGATACCCCGATTGTTGTTTTTCCACACACATTCCAGGCAAATGACGGGATAGTATTTTATTTCAAGTCCTAATACAGTTTACACACACACGTAGCCTATACACACAATACAGTTATCAGACAAATTCAACACACACCCGAGTACACGGGGCTGATGACAATGATGTCCCAAGTATGAATTATCAACAACAACAACAACAACATCAAAACTAACTTACAAACTCGAAGGAGAGCTAGCCCCATAACAAAGTATTAAAGGAGATACAGAACAGAGCAAGGAATTGCTTCAAAGAATTCAGGCGCTTGGAAGTCATCACATAAATACAGGTTATCAGACAGATTCAACACACACCGACCTACACAGGACTGATAACAAAGATGTCCCAAGCCCCTAAATTGAATTAACAACAACATCGTAGGTTAAAAATAAGCTACACATTATTTATGAAATACAAAGGGGAGAGGGGTTAGGAGAAAGCCTCAAATGTTGTTATTGTTGTTGATTCATTTATGGGCTTTGCGACATCGTGGTCATGTAGTCCCTTATACTTGGCTGTGTGTGGAATGTCTGATAACCTGTGTCAGTGTGGTGGCTATTTGTAATAGGGCCTATGATCTGTGTAGGAGGCAGCAATTTCATTTAAGTACCATCTCAACTTTTCTCCGTATTAGAAGTCGGAAACCACGAAAACCCGCTTTTAAGATGGCTGATTAAGGAAGGAAACCCTACCTCTTCTCAAATCTGTCTCATAAACCTCGTTCTGGCCTTCAGATCAGGATAACATTTCTTGGCAGAGCAGGAAATCGAACCCAGACCTCAGGGTTGAGAGCTTAGAATGCTAGCCACTACACCAAGAGATGTGCATTATCTTTGAAAAGACATAGCATCTCGAAAACATTTTGAAGTTTACACTGTAAATGGGTTTTAGACAAAGAACTGAGCAAATTTTCTTTTTCTCTCTTTTGTCATGTTAAGTGAGAAGAAACTAATAAAAAGATATGCACATGGGCTTCAACTGTTGTTGGCGGCTGCCATGGCACGTCCGTGATATTAACACGCACATATTGTGAGTTCAGCAGGCTACCGTGGCGGCCTTCCCAGAACGAACACCGCTCGTTAAGTCTCCACTCCAGTAAAAAAGAAAGGCCAGTCTGGATAAAACTTATTATGGAAGAATGACAAGAGTAAAATTTTACAACCAAAAAATGGCAACAAATGGTTATGTCTAGACCAGTCTTGTCAGACGGAACAACACATTTTAGTTCTGGCGAGGAGCTAATCGCTACTGTGACCAAGCGCGGGAATAGACCACGTAAAGTGATAGTCCGGTGAATGTTGCTCCTTGCCAGCTGTTCCTAATTAAACGCATTACCACTGCAAGTAACTACAGTAAAAAAATAATTTACTAAACGTAAGAAAAGTATACAATACGAATTCATTAGTCTTTCGACTAACCACTCATCGTAACATCGTGGACAGATGATCTGAGTACCCACTTGATAGAAATTAGGTATCCTGAAGAATAAATGAAGAATGTCATTATTAGGGCTCGGATTTTTAGGTAAATATTTTTTTTTGTGTAAATACATATTTTAAGCATATTTTTTTATAAATACATAAATTCCTGTTTTTCACTTATTAGCTCATAAAAAGATATATTTACATTAAATAAATCAGTATGCTATATCTTTCAGTTTATTGCATTTTTGTTCTGTGTTACTTCAACGGGAAAGAACCTGTTAGCTATCTAATCTTCATGCCGAGCGTATGTCAGCTTACAACTGTGTTATTCTTAACCTGTTGCCCCGTGCCACTTACTGTGGTAGCCGGGGATTTCCTTGTCCATAGCCATATTGCACCACGTGCTAGACCTCCACCCCCAGGCCCCTCCCACCAGCTACCAGGAATCAGGTCGCTCACATCAGTTCATTTCTGGCACTGTGAAGTTTAAGGCAGTACTACGGTGCCTAAAGTAAAAGCAACTACACGTTATCGTATGCAGCAGTATGTTGCAGAATTTAAAGATAATTTTACTTCTGATGGGGGCGTTCTTTTCTGCCAACCCTGTGGGGAAAGCAATCAAGGCTGAACAGCGATCTCAAGTTACACAACCCCTCAAGGGCAAGAAACATATTGCCGCAGTTTCGCGCCTTCACAAGAAGTGTTTCGCGATAATCGTCTATCATTTGTGTGGGCAACCTGAAGATGTATCTCGTTGTGTATTGTAATTTTTCAGTAGTCAGTGAGACATAGCATACATTGCATTCGTGAGTACTGCATATTGTTTATATTCACATTAATTAACTAAATTATATTTAAATATTTTTACTTTTTGTCACATATTTCAGGTATTTTTAATACATAAAATATAAATATTTTCCCGATTGTTAGCACCTAAAATCTGAGCCCTAGTTATTATTATTATTATTATTATTATTATTATTATTATTATTATTATTATTATTATTATTATAATCAACGACAGCGGTAGCTACGCTCACTAACGCGCAGAGTTAGGCCATGTGGCCAAGCTATCAGGGGACTCTGTAGACGTAGGTTCGAGCTCCACCTTCGTCCGTCCTTGAAATGGTTTTCCGTGGTTTCCCCATTTTCAACTTTAGGCAAATGCTGGGATGGTACCGTCTGAGAGGCCACAGCTGCTTTCTTCCATAATCCTTTCCCAGTTTCATTCATCTTCATTCATTTCATCTCTCATTAACTCCTCTCATGAGGTTGGTGTCAGGAAGGGCATCCGGCCGTAAAAAGCCCACCACCTAGCCTTTCATCGCATCTCATCCCCGACCCGGTTGAAAACGGGAATAATAAGGGGTGGACATACATATACAGGGTGTATCTTAATTATACCGACAAAAAAATCAGGGACGCTCTGCGTGTTATGCAAAAGACGATGCTGCAATTGGATAGGCGGAGAAAAATTTTCCCTTCGAGAAAATGAGGTTACTTTGTTACTTCCGGGCGCGCGATTCTGATGCGAACTCACCGTATTTGCTGAGCCAGAGTGCAAGCCGCTGCCCACTGCTGTGCTTTAGGCAAGGAAAGGGAGTGTGATAGGAGACAGAGATATGCTGGCGGGAATGCGCGAGTTTCCTCGTTCGCCTCGCGCAGAATACCTATTTGTCCTTGTCCCTTTCAGGCAATATCCAAATTGTTTTCGTGAACAGGGCTCACATCTATTGGGACGTGGGTTGGCGACCACGGGACCCCAGCTGAGTCCGGAACTATTTCCACTTACTTGTGCCGGGCTCCTCTGTTATCTTTCCTGTCGGCCTCACTTGGTCAACTCTTGTTCCCTTCCGACCCCGACGGCATTAGTGTATCCGAGGCCTAGGGAGTCGCTTCCTTTTCCACCTTAATTGGCCTTTCTTTCATCTTTCCGGATCCCTCATTCTTCGAGAGTTCCGGCTTCTTTTTATTTTACATTTTGTACGTCATTTCACTTCCAATTACATTTTGTACTTATTTTCAATCTAAATCCCGTTTTGTAACTTTTTTCAATCTAAATTGCATTTTGCACGTAGCCTACTTTCAATCTACAGTAAATTGCATTTTGTAAGCATTTTGATTTTCACCTGCATATTGTGAGAATTTTGAATTTCAATTACATTTTGTAAGTATTTTCAACCCCAGTTGCATTTTGCCGGCATTTTCAATCTGAATTGCATTTTTGCAAGTATTTTGAATCTAAATTGCATTTCGTGGTTATTTTGAATTTCAATTGCGTTTTGTAAATATTTTGGATCTAAATTGCATTTTGTGAGTATTTTAAATCTAACTTGCCCTTTTGTGAGTATTTTGAACCTAAATTCCATTGTTTGCGTATTTTCACTCTAAATTCCATTTTGTAAGTCTTTTTCCAACTAAATTACCTTTTGTGAGTATTTTCAATCTAAATTGCATTTTGTAAGCATTTTCGATCTCGCTTGCATTTTGTAAGCATTTTCGATCTCGCTTTCATTTTGTAAGTATTTTCAATCTACATTGTATTTTGTAAGTACTGTATTTTGCATCGCGGGCGCCGACATTTTGTGAGTGTTTTGAATTTCAATTGCATTTTGTAAGTACAGGGCGCCCGAGAATGTTCTCCGCAGTGGGTACGTGCAGCTGTGAGTGGTTGAATCATGAGTTTTAGTTGGCTGCACTGCACTGTGTCCTTCAAAGCCGGACTTCCCCGTGTGAGCTGTCGATGTGCATCGCGATAAGCGCGCGAGCCTGCAGGTCTTCAGCGTGTATTACAGTCAGCGAACGTTTGGATAGATTATTATTGGAAGAGTGCAACAGTATACAGGCGGTAATGTTTACTACTGAAGAAAGAGGTTTTTTTTGGTGGAATAGTTTTTCGCGAAGGCGATCGGTTTACAGAAAATGTAAAATTAAGATTTCAGGCGCGGTTTCCTAATTCAAAGTGTCCAAACCGTGATCCCATTCGGGATTTGGCAAGTAAATTTCGTGTGACGGCTCAGTTCACGATTTACCGGGAACAGGCAGGCCTACGCTTTTAACAGACGAAAAACTTGATGAAATCTCCGATATAATGCTGCGAAGCCCAAGTAAATCAACACGAAAATTAGCTCAACGAACAGGAATCTCCAAGTCGAAAGCACATAAAGCTGTAAGAGACAAGCTTCAGTTGTTCCCTTATAGTGGGCGATGTATGGCAGATAAGACACATGTTCTCGGGGTCTTTTTTGTAGAACTTTTCATGCTGAACAATTCTTACACTCATAGTATTTAGATATTTTAACGGTTTGCCCAGCGTAAGCTTACAAAGCGCTCGGACGCCAGATTTTTTGTCGACTATTCCACTAAAATCGTCACTGCTCGGCTTCCTTTGATCATAAATAAATTATTTTCTGCATAAATCATACTCGATATATCTTTTACAGAATGGTGAAAACCGCATCAAAATCTATCCAGTTGTTCTTGAGTTTACCAGTAACATCCAAGAAACGGGGACTTGGTTTTATACGAAGTAGAGATGATGCAAGCGGCAGCCGTGCTACCAACGTAACTGCTGTAGCTAGCTCTCGCAGACGCATGTAGGCGCTGCGGAGAATATTCCCGGACTCGCTGTATTTTCAACCTCAATTGCACTTTGTAAGTAAATCTACATTGCATTTTGTAAGTCATTTGAATCTACATTGCATTTTGTAAGTCATTTGAATCTACATTGCATTTTGTAAGTCATTTGAATCTACATTGCATTTTGTGGGTTTTTCGAATCTAACTTGTTATATTGTAAGTATTTTGAATCTATAGGCTACTCCATTTTGTGCGTCTTTGAATCTAAATTCCACTTTGTCTTTTTTCCTTTAACTTTCCTTTTGTGAGTGCTTTCAGACTAAGTTACATTTCGTAAGTGTTTTCAGTCTACCTTGGTTTTCGTTCTGGTTTCCATTTCATTGTCATTTTCGCTATCACCCAGACCAATAGGAGCCGATAACCTCGACGGTAGGCCCCTTAAAACAACAATTAATTATCATGGTCATAATTTGTTTACTAAGCAGCCGTAATCGCACACACAGTACAAGGACACACAGTAATAAAGACATACTTGCCAGTCATGAAATGTACCCGATAGTTTCTCTTCTTGTCTGTTCGACTCAATAACTTTCTGTATTATTTGACAAAGATGCCGTTGTACTATCGTGCATTCATTTACTTACAACATTGTAAATGGAATTAAATACTGAGCGAAACAAACAATACACCGAATGGTTTGATTACGGTAAATGTTCAATATGCCCCCCTCCAAATTCGATGCCCAGTTCGCAGCGGTGTATTAGTGACATTTGGAGCCTGTTCAGGATGTGTGGCGTGTTACGAATTACCTGGAAAGCTGCCTGGATTATTGTTATAAGTTCATCTTGGCTTTCTACGGGGTTCGCATACACAATACTTCACGTAACCCCACAAGAAAAAGTCCATGGGAGTTAAATCGGCTGAGTGTGGAGGCCTTTTAACTGGCCCACCACGGCCTACCCATCTTCCTGGATAATGAGCATTTTAAGTGTCGTGTTAAACTGCGAGTAAAATGCGGTGGAGCACCATCATGACACAGCATATTCGCTGCCGAATACCCAGGGGAACATCTTCCAATAAATCAGGCAGTGGTTCTGCCAAGAAACGGTAGTATTCCTCACCATTCAGACGAGGAGGAAGGACATACGGCCCAATTAAATAGTCACCAACAATGCCGGCCCAAATATTAACATCTGCCCAAAATTGCCGTTCTCTGGAGTTTGCCTCGCCTTCTCTCGTAAATGTGGCTTCATCCGTGAAAAGGAGCGATGACAAGAAGTGTGGAATATTTCCATGGCTGTTTAAGACCCACCTTGCAAATGTTAGGCGTTGTGTGTAATCCAGAGGTGTTAGTTTTTGCACCGATTGATAGCGATAAGGGTACAATTGCTGGTCCTTCCAAACCTTTCACACCGTCATATGAGAAGCGCCAACATTCCTCGCGACAGACCGCGTACTGGTTGAAGGATTATCATTTATTTCTTCTAATTCGCCTATTTAAACTCTGGGGTCCGTACCGACGACGTCCTGCCAGCGTCGTTTATCTGAGGCACGAAGCTTCCTCCTTCTTGCAGCCGCCTGTCAATTGACATGAAGGTTGAATGATGAGGTTGGCGGCGATTAGGGTGCCGGACGCTAGAAACCCGTGCGGCTTCTCTCCCGTTGCCATTTGCTCCGCCATAAGCTAGGTGCATATCAGCCATTTCTTCGTTAGTGTACCGAAACTGAGCCATTTTCACCAATTTATGCCGCAAAAGTAGTAGCCAATGCGTGTAGAACAAACTGTACACTGCCCACTGGGGCCGAGAAGCGGGTGCGTCAGTCGCACCAGCATATCCCTGTCTTACCCCTTGTTAGCGCGCTAGGCCTTGGCCCGAAGTGCCCCGGGTTCGATTCCCGGCCGAGCCATCAGGGATTTTAATCTCCTGGGGTTAATTCCCGTGGTTCGGGGACTGGGTGTATGTGACGTCTTCATCATCACTTCATCCTCATTACGACGCGCAGGTCGCCCACGGGCGTCAACAAGAAAGACCTGCACTCGGCCTCTCCGGTGGCCACACGGCCATTATTATCCCTTCGATTGCCTGAAGCACAGCAGTGGCCAGCGGCTTGTGCTCTGGCTCAGCACATACGGTGAGCTTGTCAATTTGATTCGCGCGCCCGAAGGAAAAAATGTTCTCAGCCAATCCGATTGAGGCATCGTCTTTTACATAATATAGAGAGCGTCCCTGGTTTTTTTTTTTTTTTTTTTTTTTTTTTTTTTTTGCGGTATAATTAAGATACACCCTGCATACATACATTACCAACAGCAGACCTCGTCCTCCGGTTCATGAGGGACAGTGGCTACTTTTAAGTTTTAAAATAGTTTGACTTTAGTCTAGGTTTAGTCTGTTTTATGTTTTTACTGTGTAAATATCTTTTTTTCATTATTCAAATTGCCTTATTTGTTTTATTTTTTTATTATCCACGTTTTTCTTCTTTTATCCAAATAAGGCATTATTGTAGAGCTCGCTGTGTTATATAAATCAATTTCGTTTTCATCGCCCTGGCAGTGGGCTATTTTTTATCATTTCATTTCATTATGGGCCGATAACCTAGATGTTAGGCCCCTTTAAACAGGAATTATCATCATCCTCCCAAAACGTTGAAATCATGTTGCAGAAAAATGAAGCAGCTAGGAGAAACGGGAGGGATTAATTGCGTTTTACGCACGAGATGTATCGTCTAGTTGAGAGTTAAAATAGGGCACACACTTGTCTGGCTGCGTGGCTCAGGGGTAACGTTCTCGCTTGCTGAGCCCAAGGTTGCAGGTTCGAAACCTGGCGCAGTCAGCTGGCATTTGAGGGTGCGCAAATGCGAGGGAGCCGTGTCAGTACATTTACTGGCACGTTAAAGATCCCCTTCGGGGCAAAATTCCGGCACCCCGGCGTCTCTAAAAGCCAGGGTAGTTAAAAGGGACGTAAAACCAATAACTTATTATAAATAGGGCACATTCTGGTTCGAACCCGAGAGATAAATACACACATCAAAAAAAGTTTTGCATCACCTCGGTTCCCAGATCTCCGGCATATAGACGTTGACTGTGTATATTGTATCCAAGATACAGTCCCTTTGACTGTTCATAGATGTCACTAAAACTGCTCAAAGATGTAAACAACCATGCATGAGCAGGGCCTATTAGACGGAGGGGGTACGACAGCCGATCTGTTCCAGTCATTCCACCAGGACGAAGGTACGCTGCTCATGTTGTCTGTAGTTCTACCATGCCTAGAAGGTCAATACCGCAGTTCGATCGCGTCCGCATTGTTACTTTGTGTCAAGAAGGGCTCTCAACAAGGGAAGTTTCCAGGCGTCTCAGAGTGAGCCAAAGCGATGTTGTTCGGACATGGAGGAGGTACAGAGATACAGGAACTGTCGATGACAGGCCTCGCTCAGGCCGCCCAAGGGCTACTACTGTAGTGGATGACCGCTACTTACGGATTGCCGCTCGGAGGAACCCTGACAGCAATGCCACCATGTTGAATAATGCGTTTCGTTCAGCCACAGGACGTCGTGTTTCAACTCAAACTGTGCGCAATAGGCTGCATGATGCGCAACTTCACTCCCGACGTCCATGGCGAGGTCCAGCTTTGCAACCCCGACACCATGCAGCGCGGTACAGATGGGCCCAACAACATGCTGAATGGACCCCACGGAATTGGCATCACGTTCTCTTCACCGATGAGTGTCGCATATGCCTTCAACCAGACAATCGTCGGAGACATGTTTGGAGGCACCCTGGTCAGGCTGAACGTCTTAGACACACTGTCCAGCGAGTGCAGCAAGGTGGTGGTTCCCTGAAGTTTTGGGGTGGCATTATGTGGGGCCGACGTACGCCACTGGTGGTCATGGAAGGCTCCGAAACGGCTTTACGATACCTGAATGACATCCTCCGACCCATAGTGCAACCATATCGGCAGAATATTGGAGAGGCATTTGTCTTCATGGACGACAGTTCTCGACCTCATCGTGCACATCTTGTGAATGCGTTCCTTCAAGATAACGACATCGCTCGACTACAGTGGCCAGCATGTTCGCCAGACATGAACCCTATCGAACATGCCTGGGATATGTTGAAAAGGGCTGTTTATGGACGTCTTGACCCACCAACCACTCTGAGAGATTTACGCCGAATTGTCGTTGAGGAGTGGGACAATTTGGACCAACAGTGTCTTGATGAACTTGTGGATAGTATGCCACGGCGAATACAGGCATGCATCAATGCAAGAGGACGTGCTACTGGGTATTAGAGGTAGTGGTGTGTACTGCAATCTGGACCACAAATGCTGAAAGTCTAGCTGTATGATGGTACAACATGCAATGTGTGGGTCTCATGAGCAATAAAACGAGCTGAAATGTTGTTTGTGTTGATCTCTATTCCCTTTGTATTTAACGGTTCCGGAACTCTTGGAACCGAGGTGATGCAAAACTTTTTTTGATGTGTGTATATTGCTGCATTTATTTATATACTCATAAGTTCAGTTAGTATGGGGGCATAATGAAAATCCACAGCCTGCTTCCAGTCTCCGACCAGGTCAGGAATGGAATGAATGGAGCCCCCATCTAGCGGCGAGGATATGAACTGTGCCGGCTGCCGAGGCCTGACGCACTCCTCTGGGGCAATGATTAAATGAATGACAGATGAAATGAAATGATAGTGGAGAGTGTTGCTGGAATTAAATTTTGACAGGGAAAACCGGAGTACCCGGAGAAAAACCTGTCTGCCTCCGTTTTTTCCAGCACAGATCTCACGTGGAGTGACCGGGATTTGAACCACGGACCCAGCGGTGAGAGGCCGGCGTGCTGCCGCCTAAGCCACGGAGGCTTCGCTATGGGGGCGTAATGCAGTTCTCAAAAAAAATTGCATATGACGATTACACATCGGGGATGGGACGATACTGCAAACACGTTTACAGTACGCACTGTACGTCATGTTTAGAACCACACAGTGACTGTACACCGTACGAATCATCCAATATTTGACCGCTAGGAGGCAAGTCTCATGCCTGTCCGTTTAACAAAATCACTTGCACAGATGGTTTCGAGCGCACGGGGAAGACTGTAGTCTACTGTAAATATGGCAAGAGTTCACATTCATACGTCAGACCGCATTCGAATTGTAACTTTGCTTCAGGAGGGATTCTGACAAGTGGATGTTGCTACTCGTGTTCGAGTGAGTCAAAGTGATGTTTCGAAGGTGTGGAGCAACAGGGATACCTAAACAGTTGCTGATAGACCAAGAACTGGACGCCCCCACATAACCACTCGCAGGGAAGATCGGTATCTCTTGCTTTCAGCACGACGTAGGCCCATTGGTACTGCCACGTCCATCCGCCAGAATCTTCGAAGGACCACTGGAGTGAATGTGACCGGTCAGACAGTGCGCAAGCAGGGCTGATGCAAAGGGTGCCTGGACCAAAACCTCCTCTGAAGTCACAGCTTAAGGCAGCTCGTGTAAGGTGGGCAACAACTCATTGGACATGGCAGCAAGAAGATTGGAAGCGTACTCACTTTACGGATGAGGTCTCCATTGGTTTGCACATTGCACCCATACAGAAGGAGCATTAGGCTGTGGCGACGAGTGGGTGAGAGATTTCACGAGCCCTTCATCCAGAAACGCCACCTGCAGCACGGAGGTTCAGTCACGCTTTGTGGTAGAATCATGTTTGATTGACGTTCGCCTTTAATTCCTATCCACGGTAACATGACTGGTCTGGTGTACAGAGACAACATCCTTGAACCTATCGTTACAGGATTCGCTGCCACAATGGGCGAGGGCTTTACACTAGTGGACGATAATTCTCGTGCCCATCGAGCTAGGGTGGTCAATCAGTTCCTTCAGATGCATGTCATACAGAGAATGGAGTGGCCTGCCTATTCTGCGGGCATGAACTGTATTGAACATGCATGGAAAGAGCTCAAGAGTGCAATTGCACACCGTCCCACCGTGGGGTCAAAATAAAAATCTAGGGGGACAAAATTATTTTTACGTTTTAATCATGAATTTAGAGCGAAAGCAACGTATATAATTTGTTTACTTCATAATAAACATCAGTTAAGACCTTTTTTAAGCTACGTCTACACATGCAAGAAATTGTCTATGACTAGGAGATAGCATTCAGTTATCTCTTCAGAACAATTTTCTACCCCTAATTTACTTTTAACAAAGTCACAAAGTTCCATTTTTGACATAATCGTCGAACCCAGTGCTTCAAACAGTTGTAAACGTGTGAGAACTGGTTGCGAGGCATCTTCTAAAACGTAAAATAACTAAGTAAGTTGCAAAAAGATGCAAAAAATCTTATAACAGGCGTAAACTACACACATCAAAAAAAGTTTTGCATCACCTCGGTTCCCAGATCTCCGGCATATAGACGTTGACTGTGTATATTGTATCCAAGATACAGTCCCTTTGACTGTTCATAGATGTCACTAAAACTGCTCAAAGATGTAAACAACCATGCATGAGCAGGGCCTATTAGACGGAGGGGGTACGACAGCCGATCAGTTCCAGTCATTCCACCAGGACGAAGGTACGCTGCTCATGTTGTCTGTAGTTCTACCATGCCTAGAAGGTCAATACCGCAGTTCGATCGCGTCCGCATTGTTACTTTGTGTCAAGAAGGGCTCTCAACAAGGGAAGTTTCCAGGCGTCTCAGAGTGAACCAAAGCGATGTTGTTCGGACATGGAGGAGGTACAGAGATACAGGAACTGTCGATGACAGGCCTCGCTCAGGCCGCCCAAGGGCTACTACTGTAGTGGATGACCGCTACTTACGGATTGCCGCTCGGAGGAACCCTGACAGCAATGCCACCATGTTGAATAATGCGTTTCGTTCAGCCACAGGACGTCGTGTTTCAACTCAAACTGTGCGCAATAGGCTGCATGATGAGCAACTTCACTCCCGACGTCCATGGCGAGGTCCAGCTTTGCAACCCCGACACCATGCAGCGCGGTACAGATGGGCCCAACAACATGCTGAATGGACCCCACGGAATTGGCATCACGTTCTCTTCACCGATGAGTGTCGCATATGCCTTCAACCAGACAATCGTCGGAGACGTGTTTGGAGGCACCCTGGTCAGGCTGAACGTCTTAGACACACTGTCCAGCGAGTGCAGCAAGGTGGTGGTTCCCTGATGTTTTGGGGTGGCATTATGTGGGGCCGACGTACGCCACTGGTGGTCATGGAAGGCTCCGAAACGGCTTTACGATACCTGAATGACATCCTCCGACCCATAGTGCAACCATATCGGCAGAATATTGGAGAGGCATTTGTCTTCATGGACGACAATTCTCGACCTCATCGTGCACATCTTGTGAATGCGTTCCTTCAAGATAACGACATCGCTCGACTACAGTGGCCAGCATGTTCGCCAGACATGAACCCTATCGAACATGCCTGGGATATGTTGAAAAGGGCTGTTTATGGACGTCTTGACCCACCAACCACTCGAGAGATTTACGCCGAATTGTCGTTGAGGAGTGGGACAATTTGGACCAACAGTGTCTTGATGAACTTGTGGATAGTATGCCACGGCGAATACAGGCATGCATCAATGCAAGAGGACGTGCTACTGGGTATTAGAGGTAGTGGTGTGTACTGCAATCTGGACCACAAATGCTGAAAGTCTAGCTGTATGATGGTACAACATGCAATGTGTGGGTCTCATGAGCAATAAAACGAGCTGAAATGTTGTTTGTGTTGATCTCTATTCCCTTTGTATTTAACGGTTCCGGAACTCTTGGAACCGAGGTGATGCAAAACTTTTTTTGATGTGTGTACAAGACTTTATCTACATTTTAACATTAAGTAGAAAGTGACGCAGAGTGACGCGACATACTAAAAATCTAAGTGAAAATATAATTTTAAAAATAATAGTTAAATATTATATAATGCAAATATAGCTAAAATTACGTAACAATTACGCCGGTTAATAACTGAAACACGTTACAAAGATCATACCTTCAGCTGCATGTTCCATCTTAAAGCACAAAGACAAACAAACCACAGCCACTTACATTCACCCTCCAATTCAGTCTGCTCGAACAGTGGTGACAGATTTACACTAAGATGCGTTTATATCCCAGAATAGTGAGTGGCAACTATATGAGAATGCTGTAGAAATAATAAATTTTGATTTTTTTATTATGAAAATAAATAATTTTGTCCTCCTAGATTTCGATTTTGACCCACTGTGCGTCCCAATCCTCCAACAAACAAACAAACAAACAAACAAACAAACAGCAACTGATGGAAGCTGGTGTCCAAGAGTGGGATAATCTGCCCCAAAATACGTTGGATTCGTTGGTGCTCAGTATGCCTCGTCTGCAAGCATGCCTTAGAGCTCGTGGTGACCATACACAGTATTGATATGCCCCAACATGAAATGGACGTTTGTGTGCTCAGTCCCACATTATCACTTCTGTTATACCGACAGTAGTGGCTACGCGCGCTAAAGCGCAGCGTTAGGTCATGGGGCCAAGCTCTCTGCTGACTCGGTAGACGCGTGGGTTCGAGCCCCACCGTCGGCCGTCCTTGAAATGGTTTTCCGTGGTTTCCCATTTTCAACACCAGGCAAATGCTGGGACGGTACCTACTGACAGGCCACGGCCGCTTCCTTCCACATCCTTGCCCAGTTTCATTCCCCTTCATCAATTCCATCTCTCATCCCGACGCGCAGGTCGCCCACGGGCGTCACCTAGAAAGACCTGCACTCGGCCTCTCAGGAGGCCACACGAAAAAAAAAACTTCTGTTATTCGTTGTGTATGTTTTGTAGAGCAGATTGTGTGTTGTTTGTAAGCCTATTTACCCTACTGTATATTGTGTATAATGTGGTTACATAGACTACAGATAGCAAAATAAACAAGACACTACATCGCATTATGAAAAACCTTTCTTGAGCACTGTATTTGTTTAGGCACCAGAATACTATGAGATTGGAATTACACTGTAAATGAAATATAGACTGTGCAAGTCACTCCTGAACACACCACAGTGTTACGTTTGCTATATTTTGTTTTCTTGTCCAGCCACAAGTGCAAGTTAACTTCCCACTGCTGCAGTCTCCCTCTGAGCCTCACTGCAAGTTAAAGAGGGGACGTTACCGTGTACATGGCGAGCAAGGCCGGGTACACATTGGCATGGCTGGTCTAGACTCACTAAATCGGATAATGTAAGAACGTTATTGGATTTACGTCCCTTTATCTTCTGTGGCTTTTGGAGACGCCGGGTTGCTGGGATTTTTCCCCGAAGGGGATCTTTAACGTGCCAGTAAATCTACAGACACGGCTTCCTCGGATTTAAGCACTCTTAAATGCCAATTGACTGCGCCAGCATTCGATCCCGCTATCATGGGATCAGTAGGCGAGAACGTTACTTCTGAGCCACGCAGTTAGTTAGTTATTGTTGTTTTAAGGGGCTGAATTACGAGGTCATCTGCCCCTACTAAGCCACGTAGGCAGTCTACTACTAACATTGGAACATAGCCTACGCCAAGTAGAGGCTACAGTATTTCAATAGCAGGCGGATATCCATACGCTCTACCCAGGTTTTTAAGGGGTCCCCTACCGTCCAGTAAATTTGTTGAGGAAATATCAGGCACTTGTTGCATGTACTGAACATGGTCGAGCTGAGTTAACCAAAGTTACTCTCCCATCGATTGTACAATGCTCCGAAAATCATGTTCATGTCATTTGTTTTTTTTCTATTGACCACCACCTCGTGGTGTAGCGGCTAGAATTTCTGGCTGTCGCTTTGGAGGCCCGGGTTCGATTCCCAGCCCTGGTAGGTTAATACTGATTTAAACACTACCTGAGGGAAGATGATTGAAAGAAAATGAGAAAAGTTTAGGAGTAGAAACAATTTTAGGCAGAGAAGAAGGGAATCCAATAAAAAATAATAAGAAAATAGTGGAAGCCTCCGTGGCTCAGGCGGCAGCACGCCGGCCTCTCACCGCTGGGCCCGTGGTTCAAATCCCGGTCACTCCATGTGAGATTTGTGCTGGGCAAAACGGAGGCAGACAGGTTTTTCTCCGGGTACTCCGGTTTTCCCTGTCAATTTCATTCCAGCAACGCTCTCCACTATCATTTCATTTCATCTGTCATTCATGTAATCATTGCCCCAGAGGAGTGCGTCAGGCCTCGGCAGCCGGCACAGTTCATACCCTCGCCGCTAGATTGGGGGCTTCATTCATTCCATTCCTGACCCGGTCGGAGACTGGAAGCAGGCTGTGGATTTTCATTTTCAAGAAAATAGTGATCAACGACGGGTTATTCTGGGCAGAGCCCGAGAAGTAACTAAAGTAAGAGGGGGCTCGTTCACCGTCAGCGGAGAGAGCGGCGGGAGCTACGGTTACCTGCACGACATCGCTATGTGCTCTTTCCCTCCCGAGCAGGTATTTTGGTACTTTGGGAGTAGGTAGTGCGCTGGCAAGGCAATGTATGAAAAATGGTAAGGATTTGAATACTTGCCCTTCAAAAGGTTTGTATATTTCTAAAGCATTTTGAAATGCTAGAAGGATTTGAATTAGCAGTAATATTCTTATTACTAGACACTGCTGAATCCCTGACAGAACGGCCGAATGCCTCCAGGGTGGGCGCGGATGAAGCAACGATAGTGATTTTTTGCAATATTTTATGATTGGTAAGAATCTTTAAAGAGTACCAATTGTTGCATTTGAAGTAGGCTAAACTTTTACCCAGCAGAGTGCCGACTAAAAGTTTAGAACAGAGGAAGACCTCAAACCTAACTTGAACAAAACCAAATTTTTAAGCAGTGAGTTATAAGCCAGAGAGAAATCTCAAGTAGGAAGCTGGCGGAGCGAGCTATACTTGCTTTAATGATTCACTAGAATTAGCTGGATAGCTAAGAGAGACTTTGTAAATGTTGTTAATCGAAGTTTTGTTTTAAACGCAACAAGTGATGGAGTTTTTAATAACTTGGTCATTAAATGATTTGCCCTTTTCTTTGAATTTGGAACAATTCAAAATGGAAAAGTAGGGAAAAGAAGGTTCTGCCTAACGGTTTTTCTAGCAAGAGAGATAGAAAACAATTAATAATGGGTTTATTTAACAAATAAGTAAGTGAAATATAGAAAACACTTAAGATCACAGATCTTTTTAGTTAACTTTTTGGTTTACAAATTCGAGGTCTCAGACCTGTAATATTTGGACATTTACAATTGACAAATAATGTTAAACAATTTAAATGGTTTCGAACCTATTACGAACACTAAAAACCTTACAAGAGTTTTAAAAGTGTGTATACAATAGGTAGATTAATATTGCGTAGTATTTTGCTTTTGTTTTAAGACCAAATACTTAGAAAATGCCCCTTTTATAACTCAAAGGGCTATGAATTCCGTAACAAGCAAGATAAGAAAAAAAAGAGATTAATAGGAGGTTTCTATAATCTCTGTTATTGACGCAGAATTGAACATGTGTTACATTCAAATAAGGCAGGTCACCTTTGTGAAACGTGGATTAAACAAACTAAATGAACATTTAACAATTAGAATATTAGTTTCCTGATTACAACAGGAAAAAATGCGTTCTAAAACGTGGATTCTAGCCACGGTTGGTTTTGCAGAGTGAATAAGTTGTACATGGAGCAAATAGGGAGGGCGCTTAATGTTAAGCGAGGCCTCATAGAAGAATAACTAGTTAAATACTAAATTGTTAGTGAAAAAGGGATCGGGTGAATAAGAATTGTAGGATAGCGTCCTGGCCAGTTTTGTTGATACGAACGAATCGCGACGCGGCAGATTGTTGAGCGGACACTGTTTTTGCACTAAAGTTTGTTGATAGATTGTAAATTTCACTATTGCAGTAGAATGAGTTCATTATGTTACACTTTGACGGGTTTCAGCAGTATGTAGTCTTGAGATGCAGTTTATGAATTCACTGAGTTTGACTTGAATAGGTTTATTGCGTTAGAGAGTTCTTGGATTGCAGTTAATAGTTCTATTTCACTGAAAGTTACGGAAATTTTGACGGTATTAAGTATAGTTCATCACGGTTGATAGTTTATTTTGAACGGAAAGTTTCAGAACTGTAGTGGCAATTTAAAGGGGCAAGTAGACATCCCACGAAGGTATATAAGTTAAGTTTTAGACAGCTGTTGATTTTACATGGATCCCTCGTTGCGGGAAGGTATTCCCTTACTTAGTTCGAGAAATGCCAGATTTCATGACGAGTAGAAAGTCTGGGGGGGGGGCAGATATTGCACAATTTTGTGAAATCCCAACACTGCCTATAACTTTCAGTAAAAGCATTCAAAATGTTGATTAAAATCCTCTAAAATGGTTAAAATCGTTTAAGATTTGTACTTAGCTTTCCATGGTGGTTTGAAGATAGAAGCCTCTTTCGACCGTTACACGAAGAATTCAAACATGGCGTCAATTTTAAATATTCCTCATTTGGAGAGGAGGAGAGCCTGTGAGAGGAGGCGAGGGAGAAGGGGAAAGAAACATACGAAGCTAAACACTATAGGAAACATTAGGACACAACATTTTCAATCCAATGGAAATTCTATACATCAATTGATATCTTCATAGAGGTGATAGACGACGACAGGTACGACATCTGCTTGACCGGTGTGTAAGTTCTCTTGAGATTGATGAATCCAAAACTTCGGGAGGTTGCCACGTGGAGCGCCGTTACATTTCAGAGAATATAACTGAAACAAACTTATACAGATATGAATATACATTCAAAGAAAAGGGGAATACAAATGAGGGGTCCCTGTTGGTGTCTGCGAGAGAAAATAAAAGAAACTAATGAATAAGACGAGCAAAGAGCAGCAAGAGCAAACTCTTAACTAAACGTGTTTTCCAAGAATACGCCAAGTCCTGCCAATTAATTTGATTCTGGTCTGAGGGCTGGAACGAAGTTCACTCAGACCCACGAGGCAACACTGAGACGAGGTGGGTTCGATTCCCACCACAGCCATCCTGGAAGTGGTTTTTCCGTGGGTTCCCACTTCTACTCCAGGCAAATGCCGGGATGGTTCCTAACTTAAGGCCACGGCCACCTCTTTCCCAATCATCACCTGAATTAAAAATATACACATAAATGCAGTCATCACAATTACGCTACACAGGTCAACAGACAAGATCACATACACACACCTAAGTACATGAGGCTACATGACCACGATGTCGCAATGCCCCTAAATTAATCAACAACTTGATCTCTTCGTGTTTTCATGGTTCCAGTCCAACATTTATTCTTTTCACAGGGTGAGACAAACCCCACAGTGTTATTAGTCATTCTTTTCCGGGGCTTGGGACATCATAGTCAACAGCCCCGTGTACTTCGGTGTGTGTTAAATTTGTCTTATAACCTGTGTTTCTGTGGTGACTGTAGTGTGACTATTTGGATCGAGGATGGGCTAGGTGGTCCTGGACTTGAAGTATACCAGCATTTGACCGGAGAGAATGTAGAAAACCCACACGATGATAGCCGCTGTCAGCGACGGTATTCGATCCTCCGATCTCGGGACTTCTTGCAGCTCCCCCATCGCGATCGTGGTGAGCGATGTAACGAACACGGCTACGCTTCGGGGTCACAGATACTAACTGCAATCATCAGACTCTTGATAAGAGGAATGTCATCATAGCAAATGAAATTGGATGTGCATTTGTCATATCTCGCTGCGCATGTCTCACTGCGAGGACAGTATGGTGATTCCATCATAATGAACGTGTGAAATGTGTGTCTGTTTGGCCCACCTCATTGCGTAGTGGTCAGGATTCTAGGCTGCCACTGTGGAGACCCGGCTTCGATTCCCGGCTCTGCCAAGAAATTTTAATTGTAGTCCGAGGGCTTGATCGGGGCACATTCAGCCTTGTGAGGCAAAACCCATTTCAACCATCCTGGAAGTGGTATTCCGTGGTTTCCCACTTCTTCTCCAAATGTTGGGATGGTACCTAACTCAAGGCCACGGCCGTTTCCTACCCAAATTCTACCTCGATTACAAGTACATCCACTTGAGACATGACAGTGATACAGTTTATCAGACAACTTCTACACACATACAAGTACACGGGGCAACATTACCAGGATGTCGCAAAGCCCCTAAAGAATCAACAACAACAACTCTGCCTGTATGATATAGGTCACGAAGTATTCTACTAATTACTTTGATATTGATAAGGTATGCTTATGCCAGTTCTCCATTATGTGGAACCCAATCATTCAAGTAAGGACGTGTAAATGTATATAACACGGTCAGGCACGCGGACGTGTGTGATGCTCGCGTGCGTGGCAGAAGTGACAAGCTTGCCATTACCCGATCCAGCTTGACAATGCTTGTCACGTGGCGTTGTTTAGAGTGATCGTTCCTGAATGGCAAATTCTTACACTGAGGTGGAGCGTAGACAACCTTGCTACGAAGGGAATGTGCGGTAGCCTGTCAGACTCCTACACGTGTGCAAGGGCTCTTCAAACGAGCAAATTTCATGTGTGATCTTGTATGCCTATAATAATAATAATAATAATAATAATAATAATAATAATAATATAATAATAATAGTAATAAAGCGATGAGTTTTACAGTTTTATTAACTGCTGTGGCTGGGACGTCAGAATTTCGTTCTAGATTGGGTTTTTACTTCCTGGTAAATTTACTGAGACTTGTCAGTCGCATTTATACATTCTTGAATGTCGTAGAACTGTGAGAGGATAGAACCCACAATCTGGGGTTTTTAAGGTTAACTCTTAACGAACTGCTTCACGAGTTATATAATTTAATTGTGGAATATAGAAGTTACCGCAGGTGTATTAGAACATTGACCTTTGTGCCCTAATATTCTCACTATTATTGAACGAAGGGTTTCCCTGTATGCAGCACACTGCGGGAACCAACTGCACTGCAATATCCTGTGCAGTCTTGGCACATGAACAAACTCTCAGCACATAACGTCCAATTTTCTTCTTAGCTTGGAGTGCTTCCTCACATGAAGCTTCTTCATATCATAACATGTCTCTTCTTTTATTTCAGTTCTCTCTCCAGGGTTTGTGACTTGTCTTACCCGAGTAGACTAACTCACCAACTCTTGCAAAATTATTATGGAACCGATATGTTTCTAGCCCCTGAATAAAGCAACACCAATTACATATTACAGATGCGATAATACCATTCTTGACTATCTCGTAAAAGTACCTACACCATAAAATCCCAGCTTGAACTCCCTTCCGGCCAAGGCTTGCAGTCACTGGCAGGCCCGTACGGAGTTCATCACTTCTAACACCGCCATGTGCAAGGCATGAATGAATGAAGCGGTGGGGCCGGTCAGGGGTGACTCCTTAATTCCATGGGGTACATTCCCAGAAATGTAAATTAATGTTATTTCTTTTTGACGTGAGAGAAACCGCCACTTCAGCAGTTGAATGGAAACTGGTGAACGTCTGTTGTCTCATTAACTTGTCAGTCATTTATCTTATTCATCGGGCTTTTCCACTAGCCTGTGGCATGAGTGACAGAAGCTTATAAATTTACCCTCTGTGGCGAAATGCTATGGTAGTCCTAGAACTAAATTTTACCAGGCGTTATTAAGGGCAGGTGGCCGACAAGGTCAGTGCAGTTCATCGGATTACATCCTCACAATTTGTAAGAAAAGAGTGAGCCAAAATGTAGTACGAAATCACCCTTAGTTGATATGCGTGGGTGCATCTTTGGATATGTTCGTGAGTATTCGTGCCGTACCCAGTATGGCAAGATAGCGCAAGGTAAGCTGGACAAGGAGTGTGGCAAATATCCGTATACATTATTTTAATAGCCAACTTACAGGTTGTCTACCCCTAAACATAACAGGGGACTTAAAATAAATTTATATAGATAATATTCATTACTATTTTCTAGGAATTCACAACTGTTTACTTCATGCGTTACAGCTGAGACTGACTTGAGTGCATGGCGCAGCCGTAACGTTCTCGCCTACTGTGCTTAAGGTTGCAGGATCCAAATACTAAGGACCATTCTACGAACACGTGATTCATTGCTCCTTGAGGAACGCACATGCATGCAATACAATCGAATTAATAGGTTACGCCACTTGATCTGCAATAGTAGAATGTCAAATGAACACTATGAACCATGATTGAAGACTTTGACACGCATACTAACGTTTGAGGTGGAACAGCGTAGTTAACTAGTCCCCGTGTAGCGCGCAATGTGTACGTTGTCTCCGTGGCTGAGACGATTTAAGTCAGATCTGACGCGGTATGCGTGACCGAGCCGAATAGTGCTTCGAATCCAGCCGTAGGCAAACCTTTTTGAACGACAGCCCGTGCTCCATTTTAGTGGGGATGTATATTATCATGCAACACTTACATTACCACATTTATTCACTGACGATGTATTCCTGTCCAGAGTACGTTGAATTTTGCTAATTTATGAAGATAGTGAGAACTTTTGGGTCGGACACTAGACTTTCTTTATCTAAAACTTTCTTACTGGTTCGAATAAGATTTCAGTCGTCGGGCATTAGAAATATTAATGTTCACGTTCAAGGATAAGATTCATTTTTTATTTTGTTCTGTTATGTTGTGATGGCTTTCAAATGTGCAGATGTTCGCTTAACCCACAGCCATCTTTTGATCGTATCACCTAGCCACGTGCGTTTCTACTTTATTGTGGGTAGCGGAACCATTACGTCATGGAGCTATGAGAATTAGGAATATTGTAATGTTCTCGCGGTTATGGGCTGTTCTCAATGCAACTAATGCGCACTCTTAACACTCAAACTGTCATATCATTGGCCTTTGTAGACCAATCAGTGAGGTGCTTACACTGGTACGGTATGATTAATATACCCGCATCCACTGCTTTCATGCTAAAAAGAGACAGTCAGTCTGAAAGACTGTACTTTATATCATTTTAAATGCTACAAATGCTGAAAAATGCTTCGCTCGAAGCCAAAGACTCTTGACTTGTTAGATGATCAAGAAACAATCAGAACGCTAGAAAGTTACAAGTCATGAGGGAGCTGGAGCGCGCTGTGAAAGGAGGGAGCTGGCTGGATGACGTCACGCTCGCCGTGTCGTTGCCGTCTCGTAACGCCAGAGCTCACCAGTGAACTCAGTACACACGCACCAAGCGGTACTATGACGTCACACACCTCAGTGCATTCTCGGTACATTTCGTGACGTCACCGTAACGTAACGACGACGCCGACTAGATCAATTATAAAGATAAAATCAGAGTTCTAAGTAGCTACCATTGGCTGGAAATTACCCTGTGAAATGTTTCGCAAGTGTATTTTCATCTGTCTGTTAGGTAGTCAGCCCGAAGGCTGGTTGGATCCTCAAAAGCACCGCCGTTACGTTATGTGAGTAGATACCCACAAAAACCCAAGGCAGCGCTATATAGAGGCGTTCTAGGCAAGAAGAGGAGTGAGGTAGTTTGCCATTGCTTTCCTCACTGAGTCAGAACAGTAGTCCTAACCCTGTGAGTAAAACCTTTCACAGCATTCACAGGCACTGACTGTGCCCTGAATGCCATTACTAAGCACCACCCATACCTCAGTAGCTTCCATATAATCACAGCCATGAGTGAGACTGAGACATCGGTGAAAAGCCACCTTTTACTCTAGCCTGTGCCAACTGACAAATGCAAATGTACTGTATTCATCAAGAGATGGCAAACAGGCGCTGTATTTTCATCATCGTAGCCAATTTTAGGAAAATAGTTGCCTCAAAGAACAACCAGTTACAAGGTGGAGAAGAAGGTTCAAAGTTTTCTTTAATTTAAATTCCGCGTCAGTAGGACTAATAGTTCATTACCCATGAGCCAATGCAAATGAGACTTCATTTTACTGTTCTCAGCGGCGTGAATATTTGAGGTTTCTTTCCAAACTTTAGGGGCTTGGACATCGTGATTATCACATTCTTGTGTTATTGTGTGTGTTTAAATTTGTCTAATAACCTATGTTATTGCAGTGTTTGTAGCAGTTTGTGTATTTGTAACTGAAGGTAGGTGGCAGTGGTTTTAAATTTCGAACCATCCCAGCATTTTATCAGGAGTAGAAGTAAGATACCACGGAAAACCACTTCCAGGATGACTTAGGTTGGTCTCTAGTTGATGATAAGGATTTGAAAATCAATTCCACATGCATGCCAACACACTTAATTTTGTTTGTATAAAAGTGGTCCTACCTGAAAATTCATTCAGCAGACGCTCATTCAGTTAATAGCATTCGTTTCTGATAATTTTAGTTTCTCTCTCTGTTATCATATCTGTAGAAAGAAAAGTCATGTGAACCATCGAATGAACTCAATACGACATGGTTTTCCTCATTACCGGATGAATTAATACTGTTTTATATTTGTCGAGCTTAAAACTGAGGAATGGTTTACATCCCGAGGTTAGTGTGTTTTGACGCGACACGTGCGGTGGCCTGAGTGAGTCTGTTTTTGCCTTTAAACCAAGGTGGTCAACATTTTGAACACTTGCTACCCTGAATATGCAGGTTACCTTGCTTTCGTTTTACAGATCATTATGTCGTCGTCCAACCTGGCTACGTACCATCGGATAGAAACGGACCTTTTCAGGACAAATAAAAAAATCACTCGTTGGAACAGGTACATAAGCGGCCATAGTACATCCACTGTAAACGGCATTAAGTGAAAAAAACATGTACCAGCCCGGGGATCGAACCTGCTACCCGGGAGCATGCCTGACGCAACAGCAGGAATGCATTACTTAGCCACCTTAGCTACCGATAGCCATAGCGATTTGTTGGCACGTATTGAATCTATTCGTAGCCCCCATAGACACTTGTGCGAACGTAATGTGGTGTTAATTCGGAGCTGTGCTCGTTTAAAAAATGCATTATAGTTGAGGTCATTGAAATAACACTACCGCTAATGATTTCTATTATATTCATGAGCATGAACTCAATGGTAAAGTTGTATTAAGGCCATAAAGGAGCAGGTACTAATGTTTTGAGGATGGCTATGATACACGCGTTAGTTGGGTTGCCTTCTTCCAAAAACAGTAAGGGGCTGGTGAACCACTCGGTATATACAGTGAGTCTCTCTCACGACTCGGCCGGCTGGTGCGTCCAGCTTATCTGACTCCCGCTGACTCATCACTCCCCGCTCGGCATAAGATAGCACTTCGCTAACGTTATCCGTGCATGACATGAGATAACAATTAAAATTAATAAAATAAGCTGCTACTACCTTATGACAGGAGATGTTCTAAATGTTCTCCTCCTACATCCACACATTTCCGGCATCGTCTTAGGAAACTCCGATTCACACGCATAGGTTCATCTTTCGTAATTGAGGCTTTATCTCTCTGGAGATGTTATTATCTTTCTCGGACGAAGCTTGGTTCCATTAACACGGGTATGGTTCGACGACGCAGAATAACAGATATTGGAGTAGAGAAACCCCCCATCGCATACACGAAATTCCTCTACATAACGAATGGGTCGGAGTATGGTACGCAGTGAATGGATACATTATTATAGGGCCTATCCTTTTTCAAGGCACAATTAATACACAAAGGCACAGGGATATACTCAAACTATTTTTTGACGAACTGACTGACACTAACTCTCGAAATGGATTATCATGCGAACATGGAATTTTAACTAAATGCATTTTATAAGGAAGGCAATATGTTTAATAGTCTACTCTCTCTTTAGACCACTTTCAGATTTAGACGGAGGCATGCTGCGTGTTACAAAAATAATATTCCTGTCATAAATTTTGTGCAAAAATATACACATACTCCTATATACCAGGTGAATCAGCTGCCCGAGATAATATTGTTTTATGCAGCCCAACTAACGCGTGTTGTCAGGATGGTAGATATTTCTCTGCTGCATCCCGTATGGTACTAATGCACTGCAAGCATATCCCGCAAACTATACTGAACACTATTATTTTTCCCTCGTATTAGTCTGTAGTCACATCGAGCGAAAAATAAAACAGCGCAGTATCACTTGCAGTGCTTCAGTACCATACAGGATGCAGGCAGAGAACTATCGACCCTCCTGATATAATAACAACGCTAGTTAAGATGCATAAAACATAATTATGAGGGGCAGCTGGTTCTCCTGGTATACATCTTTAATACCAGAAACCAATTTATTAGAATTCTAATCATGATTATTGTTGGTCCCGTGTACTTAGGTGTGTGCAGAATCTGTCTGATTTTTTTTGTCGTGTGGCCTCCTCAGAGGCCGAGTGCAGGTCTTTCTATTCGACGCCCGTGGGCGACCTGCGCGTCGGGATGGAATGGATGAAGATGAATGAAACTGGGCAAGGATGTGGAAGGAATCGGCCGTGGCCTATCAGAAGGGACCGTCCCAGCATTTACCTGGTGTTGAAAATGGGAAACCACGGAAAACCATTTCAAGGACGGCCGACGGTGGGGCTCAAACCCACGCGTCTACCGAGTCAGCAGAGAGCTTGGTCCCATGACCTAACGCTGTGCTTTAGCCAGCTGAGCCACTGCTGTCGGTTCTGTCTGATAACATATGTTAGGGGAGACTGTTGTACCAGGAGTATAATGTACCTCGGATCACCGTTTTGTTTCTAAGTATGTGCTGCTACCTAGGAGAAAATAATCTTAGTAGTATATGTACAACCCACCAGAGGGCAGTTATAACCTGTGTCTGATTTGCTTGCATTTTCGTAGAGCAGCTGAATTTCGAAACAAAATTTTGTGTGAATAAAGTAAGAGTTTTGGTTTTCAGTTATCGTCTTCCATTTGCAAATAGACAACGAACTGTTAACACTTACAAACGCCTCTAGATTCTTTGTTGTCTGGCGAGTATATCTACATGTTATATTGTTGGTTTAAACATAACCTGTAGGTTAGCCCGCCTTTTTTATTCCAAAGAGCTCCCTCATGTACCTCGGATCACAATTTCATCTTGTACCTTGGATCACTGCTCCAAGGTACACGATGTTCATACTCTTTGATATTTTGCTTTAGGTAACAATGCCAAGATGTAAATCTGGCAATAAACGGCCTCTTGTTGATTCTGAGGCAATGCGGAACGCTGTTGAAGCTGTCTGTGCACCGCCAGATAAACAAATATCAATTAGAGAAGCATGCAAGGTGTGTAAAGTGAAATTGGCTACGCTGATACGCCATTTGAAATCTTTCAAGGCTTCAGGAGATGACAAACATGGCAACAAATGAGAAAAATCCTATGCCTGTAAGTAGCCCTATACTAACACCAGAACAAATTCAACCATTTGCAAATGCCACAGCAAGGAAGAATAAGAAAAAGGGAAGGAAACCAGGCAGCACCAGAATTGTAACAGACACTCCTGAAAAGGTAGAAATCCGGAAACAAAAGTTAACGAAGAGTTTATAAATGGAGCCTCAAGTGTTGTCAAACCAACAAAAACCTCGGAAACGTAAGGTCATTAAGCAATTAATCTTTGACAGTGACTCTGACTTGGATGACGTAGATAAAACTACAGTAGATTCAACAGATGACGAGAATAGAGCTACACTGTTGGAGTTTCTAAATCAAGAAGTAACTGAGGCAAACCATGAACTACAGTTCGAGAGAGAAACATTTCAACAAGATGATTGTGTATTGGTTCAATTTACCAAAAAAAAAAAAAAGGAGCTACCGAACATTTTGTTGGGGAAATAGTTTCCCAAGATCTTCATGGGTTCGAATTTCAGATAAAGTTCTATAAACATATTGGAGGAAGCAGTAAATTTGTTTGCGAATCTGAAGTTGTGGTTGACGTTAATGAATTAGATATATTTGCCAAACTTCCTAAAACAGTTGAATCAACAGGTTCTGCTCGAGTAGCTGGACAGTTATGGTTTCAGGTAGATTTTTCGAACTACAATGTAAAATAAACTGATTTTGTTTACACAACCTGTCAAATGTCCTAGTATTGTTATGCAGTGATGCATGTTCACAATTGCAATCATATAAAACGTAAAACTATTGTGATGTGCAGTGTACAAAATGTGTGATCCATGGTACAAGACGTTGTGATCCAAGGTACACGATGGTCTTGTACCTTGGAACACTTGTACATCTTAAAGAAAAGAGTGATTTAAAAATGTAATATTTCAATGATGAGGTTCAAATGGATTTATTGTGATAGATAATTGTGTGTTTGATATGTGAGGTTTGTGAGACAAATAAACTAACAAAAAGAGGCTGCCATTTTAAAGATCTTTTGAAAAGTGATCCAAGGTTCAACAGTCTCCCCTATTGTAATTTCTGAACTTGTGTTGGTATTTGTGGCTGGGGCTGGGTAGGAGGAAGACGTGATATTAAGTTAAATACCATCCCGGCATTTGCCTGGAATAGAAGTTGGAAACCACGGAAACCCCCTTCTAGGACGGATGACGTAGGAATCTAATCCATCACTTCTCAGTTCTGTTTCATGAAGCTGTGTGTACCCTGTTCCAGGCCTCAGAGCAGAATTCAATTTCTTGGCAGAGCCTAGAATGGAACCCGAACCTCAGGGGTGACAGGCAAGAATGCTTGTAACTGCGCCACGACTTTCAAGCTCCGTCATTTACTTACAACCGGGCAGCATAGCCATTTGTGTTAAATCACGCACCACGACTAAAACGGGGAGCTGCAGCAAGCCTGGAAATATGAAGTTCCAATAGCTATTGTGAGTGTGGATTTCCACACTCCGTCCAGACAAAGCGGGGATAGAACCTACCCCATCCCTGTCCAATGTATTAATGAAATATCCACGGCCTGCTTCCAGTCGACCGACCGGGTCAGGGAATGGAATGAATGAAGCCCCCATCTAGCGGCGAGGATATGAACTGTGCCGGCTGCCGAAGCCTGTCTCCCCTGGGGCGATGATGAAATGAAATGACAGTGGAGTGTTGCTAGAATGAAGTTTGTGACAGGGAAAACCGGAGTACCCTGAGAAAAACCTGTCTGCCTCCGCTTTGTCCAGCACAAATCTCACATGGAGTGACCGGGATTTGAACCACGGATCCAGCGGTGAGAGGCCGGCGTGCTGCCGTCTAAGCCACGGAGGTATTTTGTCCACTGTATCAATACGCTAACGTAATCACAGAGACACAGGTTATCAGACAAGTTCAACACATATCCGGTGAGTTAGCCCTGGTCGTTATGGCATGGCTGCAGGCAGTCGCTCACATCCGGGAGGCGAGGAGGTTTGACTTCCCCCGCCGGCAACCTTGAAGATGGTCTTGTGTGGTTTCCCATCTTCCTTCCAGGCAAATGCCGGGGTTGGACCCTAACTATAGGCCACAGCCGCTACCTTCCAACTCCTTGTCCTCACACTCAAACTTTCCTCCCCAGACAACACTCCACACGAGACGGTACTTGTAGCTCACCCCATGGGTGGTCCGCATAGAAGCAGCTACAAACTGGTGAGCAGAACATATCCTCGGACACTCCCGGCACTAAATGCCATACGCTAAAAAAAAACACACACACATCGAAGAACACAAAGTTCATGACGAAGATGTCCCCAAGCTCCTAAATTTAATTAGCAACAATATATTAGCCTAGTTTACTTAGTTTAGAAATTCAATTCAGGATTTCCGTGTAAAATGTGACCGGTTGCAGGTCCTCCCCGACCAGAGGTTCGGTTCGAATGTTTCTTCTGTACGACCTTACGAGAAGAAAGTCACGTTTGGTTAGTCAAGTATGAGCTATAAATTAAATGCAGAATGTTTACTTCCTGCTCCATGTTGTATGTAGTTCTATTTGTCGTGCTATCGCCACGCCGACTTAGGATGCCTGCCACTTGTTTTGTGTACGGAACGTGCTTTTCGTCTCATGTTCAAGGATTAGCAGAGGTTTCCCTGTCTTTTATGATGTTATTGGCTGGCTTTGCCCCTGTCTGTCAACCTAGAGAGCTTCCTCCTTGTGCCGACAGCTGTAACCGCCGTTGACAGATTCAATTTTGAAACTTTAACGGTTGTTATTGTAGTCCATCATCCTCCGGTATTTATTGATTTATTTGTTTGTTTGTTGCGAAGTTAGGGCTCACGGCCCTCTTTTACACTTAACCACGCAATATGGTACCGGTACATATGAAACAATTTACTAGTCGGACGTGGGTTGGCGACCACGGGACCCTAGCTGAGTACGGCATTGCTTCCACTTCCTTTCTGCACACTATCCTGTTGACCTTCCTTGGTCAACTCATGTTCTCTTCCCACCCCTATGGTGTAAGGGTAACCGAGGCCTAGGGAGTGTTTCAGTTTCCCGCCCTAATTGTCCCCTGTGACATCTTACCTGATTCCTCATTCTTCGAGCGGTCAGACCTCTCTATCTTTTA
Organism: Meconema thalassinum; assembly: GCA_946902985.2. Taxonomy (NCBI): domain Eukaryota; kingdom Metazoa; phylum Arthropoda; class Insecta; order Orthoptera; family Tettigoniidae; genus Meconema; species Meconema thalassinum. The sequence continues at coordinate 1,179,863,325 of OX336389.2, forward strand.
ATGATATCTCCTGCCTTCTGCCCTAAGGAGGCAGGGGAGTGTGTAGCCCCATCACTTATGGTGCACCCTGGATAGTGCTACACCCTCAAGGGCTCATGGCTGGTGAGCTCGGGCGTTAGTGACCTCGACGGATTCCTGAGCTAGAGCCAATATTTTCCCTTTCGTATCCTCCCTTTATGGCTCTCCTTCCTTCAATTCTCATTCTTCGAGGATTGAGGGCATTTTTTGTCCTGTCCTTCATTTACTCTTTTGTTTTCTTTACTGCCTTCCATTTGTTCTTCTAGTATGTAAGCCTGTAGTTCGTTTTTAGCCTATTTTCATTTATGAAAAAAAAATAGGCTTATGAGATCACCTTGTGTGTGTGTGTGTGTGTGTGTGTGTGTGTGTGTGTGTTTGTCCCTAAGAAGATTGAACGGCCGAAGCGATTTCAATGAAACTCGGTAAGGACATACTAATACCTCTTCCGACCCCAACCGTGCCTTTGAAATTTTAATACGTTTCTTTAAACCAACATGGCGGCCACGTCAAATATTCAACTGGTATTCTATATCTCCGCAAAAGTAACAGATATCACCCTGGCATTTTGTACGATGATAAAGTGTACTAATAGATGTTCACCTATGTGAATGTCAAAAACCTGTCTAGTGCAAAACCAACATGCTGGCCAAGTGAACTTAAAACATTAAAATAGAATTTTCTCGCGATTTAATTATCCGAACACTATGAAACTTGGTGCGGTAGGCCTATATGTTTATACAAAAGATAATCTACCGACATCTAATGTAATTCAATTGTTTTCATAAACCCAAGATGGCGGCTGTGCGAAATATTATAATTTTTCTTTTATTCCTTGTGTCCTAATCATGCGATCGAAATAACCGTTTGAATAATGAGCCTACGCAATAATATACAGGGTGAAGAAAAAATGCCACACTTGGAGGTCGGCATGCGGTTCCTCGTCGAAATTCACGACAAATGTTTATCTAGCAAAACCTAGTCCCGCCAATAGTTTTAATAGAAATGAGAGTTAAGAAACGAGGCTCTGGCAACGCTGTAACTGCGTGCAACGTGGCCAAGAACAGGTCGCATGAACTCGGCGCTGTGTCGAAGCTGTCTCATTAGCTCAGTGGGAAAAGGTAATGCCGTGAATGCTGGTTATGGTCGAGTTGCGTTAAGTATGGAATTGTATCCAATGACCACCTCCACAATTCAATATATGTTGTGTACTATGTCGTACCGTTACTGTTACGTATATTCTTTTTCTTCCTCTTTCCGATGAGGCCTACTATGGACCACGCGCCAATTTCAATTCATCATTCTTTGCAGTTTTCTCTTCCGTTCTTCCCAATATGTTCTACGAAGTGCAATGTGATGTCAAGAGCAGATGCAGCTTCACTGTAAGTCACATTGTCTCTCCTATACCGTAACGAGGGCTAGTTATTATGTAATAGATATATTTCGGCTAACCCGAACAGGCTACAGCCCCAATTACTTCGGGTTTGAGGGTTTTCACTGTAGTATTTAAGGAGAGTAGATTCTCTAAATGTCTCCAACTATTATGATTATTAATAATAATTATTATGTGATAGTGCAGTGCCGTAACTCTTTGCCTTTATCCCAGATAGCTGAGGTTCGAATCATGGTGGAATTTCCTCCTGATAACCATGTGGCCCCAAGAAAAATCTCCCAAAAAAAATTAATAAGAACCAATGTGGCTCCGACAAACGCCAAACAATTGGCATATGCAGAAAGAAGTTTCATTTATGTGCATGACCATGGGACCAGGCTATCACCCGACTCAAAATACTTTTAATCAGTACCATTTTTCTAACAAATCTAGATGCGGGATATGAATCAAGAATTCAGATGGGTGATAGCCGAACAAGGGTCCACTAGCCACGGCTCACCTATTCACGCCAATCGCAGAAGTGTTGAAGTCAAAGGAGTAAACTCTTTTCCTAGGTATCCTATCGTATGAACTCGTCAACGATGAATAATGGAAGCTTGTATTGTAATAGAAATATCGCTCTTTCCCCTGAAGCTCAGTTAATTGATACGATACTTTAGAACGATTTGCCTGTAATGCATCTCTTCCGTGAGTGAAGATATAAATTATGGTCAATAAAAGCATAGTCAGTAAAACTGTAAACAATAAAATGAGTTAACATGCTGCTGCAGTGTGCTTGGATATTACGACTGAAGTAACCTTAATTTATGCCTTGTAACAATAAAAGAAAATCTTTAACACTAGTTTTCCGCTTCAATCAGGAAAAATAATACACTACATGTAGGATAAATAACATTTTCTAAATGGCAGTATTTCAGTTTATTTCAGATTGAATGATCTAGTAATGTTCTTTAAATGTTGCATCCTACTTAAGAATCCCCATTTACTATGATTCATTGTAATTCCGCTTTTTGATCCAGAGGAATTGATTGACACATTATTGAAGTACGCCCATCCCCCATCTTAAATGTAAGAAAACTTTTATCTTGCGCCTTCTGCTGAGAAAGCCTTTTATGTGACACTACATATTTTCTGTGTTTCGTCATTGTGACTATAATAAGTAGTGTGGATCGTCGATATTAATGTCCTATATATTCAAGATAGGAATTGCGTGCTATATTCAGTGTGCTAGTCATATGGTAAATGCAAGTCATATGGTAAATGCAAGCGAAGTACCTTATGATTCTCCCTTCTCACAGAGTTTCGTTTTAATTGCGCAATTATATCCTGAGTTATTGATTTTGAAGTATCAATAGTATGTTCAGCCACCATCTTGAATATATAGCGGGGGGAATTCTTTTGTCATTATGTGGACCTGGTTCGATTCCCGGTCAATACATGTGAGATTCGCGAAGTGAAATGCCATGTCCTGTGGTTCGGATTCCACTTATAAAGGAGGTCCCGTGGCTCATGATCGTATGATTAACGGTCACGTTAAACTAAAAGCTTCCTTTTTCTTTTGTCATTGGCATACAAAGCCCATATATGGTTCTACATTAATTCTAATTTGAGATATTGCATCTCTAAAATACATATAATTATTTGTTTCTATATTTTGTAATTTCAAGATGGCCGCTGCGCGCTAAATTCAGTGTCATTAAACTATGAATAATGGTAACGAGGTCATTTGTATGGTACTCCTCTCTTACTAAAATTCGTGTTTGATTAGATATTCGAAAACCTGAGTTAATGATATACTAGTCATAAGAATACGCCCAACCGCCATCGTGAACATATGGAGTCGCCGTTCTTTTGACTTGGTCATATGAAATGATCGTGTGGCCTCCGGAGAGGCTGAGTGCAGGTCTTTCTAGTTGACGCCCGTGGGCGACCTGCGCGTCGTAATGAGGACGAAGTGATTTTCGTTATTGTATCTTAAAATACTTTGAGTTATTCATTATCATATTCTATATTTTCGAGTTGGCCGCCTCGCGTTGTATTCAGTGTGTTATTCTTATGGCTTAATTCAGCAAGGTCCCTGATATGGTACTTATAACATTCTAAGTTTCGTTTTATTTGCGCACTTACATTCTGAATAAATTACAATTACGTTGTAATAATACGCGCAGCTGCCGTCTTGAAAATTTCAAGTCACTGTTATTTTCCTTTGGGCATTCGATACTTCATAGGCTATAGGTTTCTACCATACCACTAAATTTCGTAATTGTAGTTCTAAAACATAGAATAATTGATATTGTAACTTTCAGTCGGTCACCGCACAATAATTCCAATTACTGGAATATGCATCATGCAATAAATTCCATGTGATTAAGATGTATATATCTACTTAGTATAAAACCAAGTCCCCGATTCTTGGATGTCACGGGTAATCTCGAGAACCTCTGGATGGATTTTGATGCGGTTTTAACTATTCTGTAAAGGATACCTCGAGGATGAGATCTGTAGAAAATAATTTATTTATGATCAAAGGAAGCCGAGCAGTAACGATTTCAGTGAAAACTTCGAAAATAAAACCTAGCGTCCGTGCGATTTTTAAGCTTACGCTGGGCAAACCGTTAAAAATATCTATATACTGTACTGTGATTGCAAGAATTGTTCAGCTTGAAAAGTTCTACTAAAAAGTCCGCGAGAGCACATCTCTATATTCAATACATCGCCCACTATTAGTGATTTTACGTTTTCATTTCTTCCAACAATCACTATTCAATTACTGAAACGACAGTTTACGAGCTAGCTAGGGGCGAGCCTGTCACCCCAGTTACAGCCTAGCTAGCGGGCGAGCCTATAACCCCAAATACAGCCAGCACCAAACTGTCGAGTCGTACTGTGTTAAAACTTCAGAGAAGAGTGGTTGTGTTTGGAGTTTCCCTGGAAGTGCCACTCTGCTTTTCTTCATTTCACCTGTGAACATTTCGTTCCACAAAATACACAGTCAAGTTAAAATTGGGCGGAAGGGGGATTTGTGTTTCATGCACCTCGCCATTCTGAAATTACATCTGACAAGAATTCGTTGCCGATGCATCTCCATGATAATATAATTAATAGTCCAGTCAGTGATTTTAACCCATCATGCCGAGACGTAAAACGGATATAGGTCGTAGTTGATTAACATCGCAAAAAAGTGCCAACATAAAAAAGCGCTTATCACTTAATGCATTCTTAACTGCTCCCGGGCGAAGCCGGGGCGGGTTGCTAATATATATATACACACTGGGTGTAACTAAATATGTGGGAAAGCTCCGGGGATTCGATAGAGGACCTGACAACAAGCAAATCATGGCCTGTAAACATGTGGTGTATTTGCTTTCGTTTCCGTGTTACAAGCATTGTTTGTGGTGTACATAACACAGACCGCTTCACTATGCATGTTGGTCATTTGTGTTGATAAAGTGTACGTTACTACTTACAGTTCTCTGCAGAAGGTGCTCAAAATGGCAACTACGAACTGCAATGCAGGCGTCCATTCGCCGCATCATTGACTGTCTCCCACACTTCCATATTCCTGGCGTCTGTGGTATCTGCTGACATCCATGCTCTATTCTCTGACGCAGCATGCCCACGGTATGAATAGATGTGGCATACACAATGGCCTTCAAATGACCCCATATGTAGAAGTCTAATGGGTTGAGATCGGGGTAACGAATACGCCAATGTGTCGGTTCGTGACGCCCTATCCATTTGTTTTGACTTGAATAGCGATGAAACGTACAAGTGGCCTGTGTGCCCTCCACAAATGACAAACAATGCTTGTAACATGGCAACGAAGCAACTTACACCATATGTTTACAGGACATGTTTTGTTTGTTGTCAGGTCCTCTATCGAATCCCCGGAGCTTTCCCATATATTTAGTCCCGAGTTAAGCCGACTAAATTACACACTGTCGTCATGTCCCTCGTAAAGTATGAGAGGGAAACGTATATCACAACCCAAGAAAACAGAATTCACCATACAACAAGAAGTTCCGTGACGAACTAAAGAGCCTACTTTTCTTAAAATTTAAGATGCATGCCAATGATTAATCTATTTGGATCTATCTAGAATAATGACGAAATTAAGTTGGTAATATCGAAATTTCTAATTAGTTCGAAATACTGTATACCTGGAATAATGTAGCCTAATAGAGAACTACAGTTGGCAGCCCTGGTGACTGAATATATTCTTAGTTCCATCTCTTAAGGTACACAATACAAAATTTCGTTGAAGTCCAATGGATAGGATGGACGTTACATGCAGTTAAAAATTGGATCTAACATCAAGCGTAAAACCATGTTGGCAACAATGACATACATGTATTGGTCAGAAATAATCTGATATAATATGATCTATTGTTGTGCCAATTTTGAATGAAATCCATTAAACAAGAGTTTAGTGCTTTTCTGTTGACCGACTGAAAAGCACTAAACTCTTGTTTACTAAGGCAACACTGAAAATATGGCTTCAAACACCACACTGAAATCCATTAGTTAGTATAGAAGTTACATGCATTTTAAAATTGTACCTATCAGCAGGCTTAGAATAAAGTTGGCAGCACTTACTTATATTAGTTACTCCAAATTACTCTAGAATGCCAGGTACTATACATGTGCAAAGTTTAGAGCTATTAGCTTGCGTACTTTCTGATATATTGATATTAGGGTAACAAAAATAGAGACAGAATTTATTAACAGTTGGCAGCCGTGGTTACTCTTAAGAATCGGCATAGTCATATATGTTATGGTACGCATAGCACACACGAAATTTGGTTGAAATCCAAATGATAGTATAGAAGTTACATGTATTTAAAGTTGGACCTCTCAGCAGGCTTAGAATCATGATGGTAGCACTGACGTACATAAATTACTTCAAATTAATATAGAATGTCAGGTACTATACGTGTGCATAGTTAAAAGCTGTCGGCTTGCATACTTTCTGATATATTGGTATTTGGATTTTAAAAAATTGAGAGCATTTATTAACAGTTGGCAGGCCTGGTGGCTCTTAAGAATACGCTCAGTCATGTCTGTTTATGTACACATAGCACATACGAAATTTGGTTGAATTCCAATAGATAGTGTAGAAGTTATATGCATTTAAAAATTGGACATATCAGCAGGCTTATAATCATTTTGGCAACACTGCCATGTATGGCCTCGTGGAAATTAAACTGCAATATTATTATCTATACGTGTGCCAATTTTGAAATAGCTCCCAATCATACCTTCCAAGATATCCAACATGGAGCTCAAATTTCAATTGCGATTTTTCAGCAGTTGGTAGCACTGACATCATTTTCAAATATGGCCGTGAGATATTCAGGTATAGATCTTTACTCCTACCAAATTTTGTTTCGATTGCTGCAGCCGTTTAGGAGTTCATAGGGACTCACACACACACTCACACACACACTCAGCCAGACAGACAGACAGACAGACAGACATTTGCATGATCTCATAGGTCTACTTTTTCCTCATTTTTGCAAAATGTGAAAAGTAGGCTAAAAATACTCACGTGCAAATAAAATTAAAAACATAACACTCAACTTTTGTAAATTATTTCCATTTAAATGCTATAAAATACACGTCCTTGATCATTACTATTTCTTATCAAAGCACTTAGAATACTTTACACACATTTGAACCTATAGACATCTTTTGTAATACTTCAACAAGTTTTTGACACCATTGTGGTTTTTACTTCACTGTCTTTTCGCGATAATTAACAACATTATGCAGATTTTGAAAAATTGTGTCCAACGTTAAATTTGTCACTGTATATTGAATATCTGTCCATCTTTTTCATTCCTCTCAATAAACAGCACACATTGAATTTTCGAAGTGAAATATCACGTCCTGTGGTTCGGATTCCACGTAAAAATGGAGGTCCCGTGGCTAATGAACGCGAGATCAACGGTCACGTAAAACTACAAGCTTCCTTTCTTTAGTACGTCAAGAATTGTTAATGCTACTTCGGATTTTCCTTTGCCAGTATTCTCTTCCTATTGCGTCCAGAGCATTGTGCTTTTCTTTATTATTAAGCAAAGCACAAACTACAGCGATATGAGCCCTTCACACTTGTACAAGTAACAGCAGAGTTTCGGAGCCAACAGAACGTGGTGTTCCCAAGCGGGCATCCTTCCAAGTACTGACCACGTTCAATGTCGCCTAATTGCGTTGAGCGGACAAGAACTAGTGTATTCGACATGGTATGGCCGTTGGCGTTGAAAAGGAATCGCCTCAGTAGGCGTCCAAACGCCGAAGCCCATATCCCATGGAATAAGAGTTTCCTTCCAAATGTAATCCTTCCAAATTTCATACCTATTCAACCTCGCATTCGTACATATGATACCAGGCTCTATGGGGGAGGGAGAGTGAGTGAGTGAATTAATTCCCTTCGCCATGCAACTGAGGCTGAAAAGCCCACTTACGTAGCGTCTATATTAAAGTAATCAGAGCAAGTAGTCGAGTCTGACTCCAATTATGACTGATTAAGGCTACAGTTAATTTATGTACTACATTTATGCATAAATGTTACAAGGAAGCAATCACCGTAAAATGATATAACTGTACAAAGACTAGTTAAATTATACTCTCTAAAGAAGACTGTCTAAGCTAAACGAACTGAGATAATAATTTAAACACAATTCCTTGTTTCTCATAGTCATTAGCTAAAGAGAAATTATTTATTTACATTGCATTTAAAAGTATAACAGTATATTGTGTCGTATGTGTTGGTTGATAATGTGCGTGTGTGATCAGCGCCGATTACTTTTGCGAACAGCCTTAGCGGGATATCGAAACTGTTATCGAATATAAGGGAATTGGTGTAAGTGAAAGCATCGAATGTTATCACGCTTTCAATAACATTAATAGCTTAATAATAATAATAATAATAATAATAATAATATAATAACAATAATTTTTTTTAAATCGCTTTTCCTCCCAGCTTGGCTTCACCCACGGACTCTGCGGGGGATCATTCATCTACCAGTAACCATTTGTACAGGCACCTGTGTCCTGAGCACGTATTGTGCAGTATGCAATTTGATAGGTGTTACATCAATTTTTATCGCTGGGTAATCTGCCATGGTTAAGCCCATAATATATTTTTATTTTATCATTTTCTCACATTTAATTATTATTATTATTATTATTATTATTATCACTTTAACATATTGGAGCTCGTTTGAAACGATACATTTTGAATGGAGGAAATTATTATTATTATCGGTTTTCTATAGCATATTGTATATTATTTTCGATTATATATTAACTTTTCATATGGTTCGAGGAATATACGTACGTTTAGCGAGGTGTTATTTCGTAACTTAAGGGAGAGAGACTTGGCGACTGCGAGGCTGGGTTAACGACGAGTCACAGCAGGGTGCCAGTGGAAATAACTCCAAGACAACGACGGTTGCTCGAATTCCGAGAATCGGGTCTGGGTGAACGGCCCAGAAGTAGGTCAACTGCCACAATAAGAATACAAAGACCGTGACGTATGTAGCATCATGAAGTCTTTTCAAATCATATGACGTCAGGCCCGGCGCGGGAAAATTTAAGAGCCCGCGTGGGATGGATGAACCAACGAAAAGGAAGGAAGAGGATGAAATGACTGGCAATTTTGGGGAAGCTGGCCCCTGATTGGTTCTAGGTCGCCAAACCAAGTATCCCATGGAGGGAGATAATATTATCGTATGGCCTCGGTGCCGGGTGCAAGCTTTGTGATTTGACGCCCAGAGGGCTGCTTGCATGTCGAATTTCGTCGTTCCTTGGAACGCTATGAAAGTCAAGGTGGTGAGATATCTAAGCTCCTTGACACACTAGCGCTTTCTAGTAGAGAAAGGAGGAACTTTATGTTGGCGGAAAATCCCGAGATTAATTTTGCCATTATGAACACGGCCTACTGAATTCAAATGGGTACTTTAACATGACAAAAACGTATGACATGCATGTCGTGATTTTTGTGGTAAAAATCACTTACCACGGCCAGGAGCGAACCTGCAAGCTGGGGGGGGGGTTTGTAGTCTGGCACGTTAACCACTCACCCGCCGTGGCAAGCCAAGGAGGGAGATACGAACATGTCTATAAAATGTCATACTGAGGTAACTCATCCCCCATTCACCTATAGAAATTGATTCCGAAGTCTACAGCACGGTGCTCATCCACGAGTCCGATTGTAATTTTATATTGGTCAAGAATAGTAATGTGGGCCGGGTAAATGCCCAGTGGGCAGGACATCTATAAATGGGCATTTGCCCGGAAATTTGCCCAAAGCAGTTTTAAGCGCCCAAAATCTGGGCATTTAAAACACTTTTTTTTTTACTTTTTACTACTTGTGAATTTTACTAGAGCTTCAAAAACATAATGAAGACGATTAATCAAAGGTACATTTCATGGATAAAATAGTAATGCCTGAATATTGCTAATTACAATTTAATTATCCTGTGTCAATGTTGTTAATAACATCCAAATAGGAATTATGTATATTTGGTTTCAATAAAACATTGTATTACTGAGTTAGGCTTGCAGGCCTACTCATTTATATTTAGGAAAATTATGTAGGAGTTTCATTATGGTGTGAATAAAGGCTTTGGGAGAGGGGTGGATGGGCTAGACCCTGGGCAGCCATTGTGCTATGATCTTGGAGTGGGGGTAGGGTGGTTGTGGCCTTGAGATTGGTGAGGCATTCTACCACCACCACCACCACCAGCAGCAGCAGCAGCAGCAGCCCAGCCCAGTTGTGAAGTAGAGCTGTCTGAGATAACCTCACTTCTTTCTTATGCTATTTATATTTTTTAAGTGTTAGATTAAATCATTAGAAAATGCTTAGGTAAAAAGGACCTATTGGGAACTTTTTAATTTGGAAGGGAAAGGAGTATCTTGTAAATATTGTAATAAGGACTATTAACAGTCACGTTGTAAAAATGGAAAAGCACATAAAGAGTGTTATAAGTGTCCTCAGGATCTAAAAAAAAGTGCTTCAGTTAGGTACAGTTACAGTGGTTGAAAAACCTTTTCGAAAGAAAACCCCTTATGAACCTTTACTAATTGAAGTGGATGATTTCAACAACAAATCTGCAGTACCAAGCACAAGCTCAGCCTCAGAACCAAAATCAAGTTCTTTCAGTGAATTCCTACAACAACTTCCGCAGCCTATTTAGGCCTCAACTCCTGTTTTTTATGGATAAATATATAGAATACATATATGTAGATACATATATGGCTAAAACAATATTTATATAAGCGTTGCATTATGAATATGTTTATAAAAGAGGTAAATGCCCAAAGTGCCTCGGCATTTATGCGTTTTGGGCATTTGACCGGGCATTTATCCTGGGCATTTGCCCCGACTTATAAATGCCTAGACATTTTACATCACTAGTCAAGAATGATAGACGAATTCACGTCTGATTTCTGGTGGCCTCCCGAGTGTTCAAAGCCTAAGCCAAATCATCGGAACACTACTAAATTTTGCTAATTTTTGACCTACTTTCCTATTTTGCAAACAAAAAATTGAAAGTAGGCTTATAAGGAATACGTGGGCAAGATATCCTTATCAACTTGTCTGCCCTCCTTCCTATCAAACCCCCAAACGGCGTAACCCAATTGAATAAAATTTTAATTTTAAACAGCAGTAATACTAGTAGAGCGCACCTCAATGCGATATTTTAATGTCAATGCCGCATTATCGAAGACAATATGGTGGCCTCCCGAGCAGGGACGGATTTACGTATAGGCTGTATAGGCGGCAGATTTTAGGGGGGGGGGGGGGGCGGCGGCAAAATTTGACTATTTTTTTTTTAATTAAAAAATAAATATATTTTATTTCAAAAATAAAAAATTGAAATCTGAATATATTCATGCATCTACAAAAGTAATTAGCTCCCCTTACAGACAATCCAATACCACCCATGTGACATATTATAAGATTGTGAACTAGTGTGTCTTCTGTTTCCGTCTCTGTGTGCTGCGCATTGGTGGCCGAAGCCGCGTTTAGATGGAGACTGGTCTGATTATCTTGGGGGAGGGGGTGGGGGGCGCTCTGGTTGTTTTGCGGGGCTGGTACCTCTACCATGTTTTGTGTGGCTGGTGACTTTATCGTGGTAGCTTGGCTAATTTCTTTTGTTGCGTCTGCATTGAGGGGTCCAGTTTTCTATGGTCGTCCGGCTTATTGTGGCAGCTGTTTTTGGTTCTTGCCGGGGGGGGGGGGGGAGAGTTTTTTCCCCATCTCCCTGGCTACCGCTTCTTGTAGTCTACTCTTTCTATAAGTGTGGTTTCCATGTTCTGTTTCATTTGCTCTATGGATGTTTGCATGGATTCTATAGAGCTTAACAGGCTTTGTATGAGGTATCTTGTTTCCCTGCTTTCCGCAGCATTGGTTTGCATTCTTTGCATATCCACGTGAGTCTGCAGTTATCCCTCGTAAGCGTGTCTAGTTCGCCTTGCGTCAGACCCGCACATTTCTTATGTTCCCTTCTTTCGCATGCCTCGCATGTAGCTGAGTCCCCCCCCCCCCCCATCTTCTTCTGTGCTGCGTTTGCATTTTCTGCAGAGCTCTGTAGGGTCCTTTTCCTGCATTCTCGGTGACAGAGGAGGGGCAGACTTTTTGATGAAACAGGTGATTGGTCTCGGTCCAGTGTGGATTTACTTCGTGTGAGGTTTGTAAAAGCCTTGTTACGTTTGTAACAGAAGACTGGGTTCGGTCCGGTACGGTTATGTTTCATACGGAGCTAGACTGCTCTATGTGCATCTTTTTACGATGGCGTTCACAGAAATTGTTCTCCGGCATGGTTATGTTTCATACGAAGCTGGACTGCTATGTGTGCGTCTTGTGTGAGAGGGCATTCACAGAAATTGTTCTCCAAGTGTTCGCGTTGTTAATTCCTGGAGTTTGGTCTATCTAACCTCACTAAATTCTTTGTGAAGACTGGTCTTTATTTCCTGCAGAAAACTATTATTCACCTTCTTTGTTGTGAGTCTCTTGACGTCTTTTTGATGTTGATCTCGTTTGTCAATTTATCTAAGAGATTGCACATCATTGAAGTACAGTTAACTGTCTATAATTCGAATTATCTGAGAGCAAAAATTTGGCGCGTCACAACACATTCATTTTTTGTTTAAAAATTGAAAATGGATGGGTGTAAAAGATTAAGTGGTGCTCAATGTAGAAAGCAAACATTTGAAAAGGCGCAAAAACAAGATTTTTTTTTGGCTAAAACGCCAAAAAATGATACATTTTTTTAAACCTTCGACAAGTAAGGTGCTCAAAATAATAATTGAATAATGTAAGAAATCAGTTATTCAAATGCAATGAACTGACGTTTATATGTGCAAATGTATAAGTCAACAACCATCTTCAGATGTTTTTCCTGCTTGCCCTTCCTCTACGTCTGCCATCCTGACTGCTACTGACTCTGTACCTGAGAATATTGATGTTGAAGAAAAAGTACCAGATACAGCTCACTCTGATTTACCTACATTTTCTGATGAGTAAGCAGAAGCGAGTGAAATTGAGAAAAATGTGTTTGTATTCAAGTGATCCGGCTACTTGGATTGCGAATGAAATTTACCAAGAGTACGTAGCATTGAATGGTTACAATCAGAATAAAGATTCTGATTTTACAGAATCCAAACGAGTGTACCCTGGATATAATAGGTACTGGTACTTGAACCACTCAGTGTTTAAAAGAAAACTTCAGAACGGGGAAATAGGGGATCGTAAGTGGCTTGTTCTGGTTTTGTGCACCGTGCTTGCTCTTTGGAAACACAACTGACGAATTTGCGTTAAGACACGGATTCAGTAGTTGGAAAAACATCCATGATTTGGCTTCTGCCCACGAAAATTCAGATCATCATAAACAATCTTTCCCAAAATGTTTGAAAGAGCTAATATACATGGAGGAGTAGATCAAGGTTTAGTACAACAATTTCAAGAAGAAATTTCGTACTGGAATGAAGTTCTTACAAGAGTTGTTGCTACTGTCAAAATCTTGGCAAGTCATGGATTCTCATTTTGGGGCACAGGCAGCAATGAGCATTTCGGCGTTCCTAACGAAGAAAATTTTCTGATAATAGAATATTTAAGACAATTCGATCTATTTATAGATGAGCATATTCGTAATTATGGAGATAAAGGCAGTGGTAGTACAAGCTACCTATCCAAAACTATTTATGAAGAAGTCATCGCAATTATGGCTAAAAAAGTGACGTCTAAATTAGGCTAGTTGAAATCAAAACCGCGAAAGACTATTCTATCATTGTGGATTCGAACCCAGACATCTCTCGTATTGACCAACTTTCATTCATTTTACGATATGTAAAGCCAGACGGCACTGTTACTGAACGTTTTTTTTTACTTTACTGGACAATCCAGGTCACAAAGGTGGAGACTTATATGATGCAGTCACATCTACCTTGAAATCTCATTGCATAGAAATTCTTGATATGAGGGGGCAATCTTACAATAACGCTGCCAACATGAAGGGCATATATTCGGGACTGCACATTCGATGAATTTGGTTGGTACACACGCTGCAGAAAATTGTACAGAAGCGAGTAAGTTTTTTGAATTGGTCCAGAAGTTGTATAATTTTTTTCAGATTCGACAGAAAGATGGTCTGTTTTGCAGCATTCTGCTGATTCAAAATTTGAGAAACTAAAATCATTGTCTACAACTCGTTGGTCTGCATGTGCGGATGCGGTTTCTGTTTTGGTTGAATTTTGGAACGAAATAATAAATGCTTTTATCAGCTTTTGAAGAAAATCCCGACGAAAGAGCAATAGTTCGAATAAAAGCTACAGGCCTTCGGATTAATATGGAACGACTAGAAAGTGCATTTATGCTAAGAATTTGGTCTGTTTTACTTGAACGATTCGATGCTACAAGTCAGAAATTGCAAGCCATGCATACCAGCATTTCAGATATTTTGGATTTGTACAACTCGTTGGTTGGTTTAGTAGAAGATGCTCGGAAAAATGTTTAACTTTATGAAACGCACGGAAAATTTCTACCACCCAGGAGTTGGAAAAAGACGTTCGTAGGAAGAAACGGAGAAAATTAATGTCTGATGAATTGTATGAATATGATGTTGAGCTAGGTGGAAGAGAGAATTCAGAGTAAATTCTTTCATTATAATTTTGGATAGACTCCATACAGATTTTAAGGACAAATGCGCCGATTATGAAGGAATTTTTTAAAAATGTATCGCGCTTATCGAATTTGGTACGTTGAATGAATCTGGATTGAGGAAACATGCGGCAACATTACAAGAATATTTTCCAAATTATAACAAATATTTATAAACTAGTTGTGCCACTTTCAAAAATATTGCCAAGTAAAAAAATTGAAAATAACCCGCCTTTAGAAATATTAAAATGTAATCGCCCGTCATGGGCTGGATAGTGCCAGGGGTTGTTTGATTCGACAGAATGATCTACAAGGAGTATTTCTAAATTATGAAATAGCCTACCGCTTGTTGAACTGCACAGCAGTTACCAACTGCAGTGCCGAACGCTCGTTTTCATGTTTAAAGCGCATAAAAGAATATTTGAGCTCAACCACGAGCCAGGACAGTTTGGTTTGTCAAATGATTTTGGCAATTGAAGCAGAATTAATGTCAGATATGGAATTTGACGGTATTATCAAAACTTTTTCTGAAGAAAAAGCACGGAGAAAGATTTTTGTTAGCACACCTTGATCTAAAGTTACCTACATATAAAATGTAATTATACGTGTAAAGAAAATAAACTCGAATTTTTAATAGATTGCCTTACTAACTACCACTCAATTTTCACACAAACCTAAAAAATAGGAGGGGGGGGGGAATGTTTATTTTGCCTAGGGGCGCCAAAAAGTTAAATCAGCCCCTTCTCCCGAGTGTTCAAAGCCTAAGCCAAATCATCGGAACACTAGTCTACTAAATTTTACAAAGCATTAGGAACCAACGTGCAAGATAATCAGCTTAATAATTTTAAGACTGCCTTCGTGTCGCAGCGGTAACGTTCTCGTTTGCTACGCCAAAGGTTTCAGGATCGACCCCTGATGCAGTAATTTGGCATTTGAGGATGAGCAAGTGAGAGAGTTGCACTATTGCGGAGCTCCTCTGTTCCAGTACAAGCAGTGCAGTAGGCTCGTGTGAGGAGTTATGTTGTCGCGGAACATTTCAGAGCCATCTTTATCAGCCTATAACGAATATCAGAGGGGCGTAGTTCATAATGATTAAAATAAATACTGATATTGAATAATGTTTTACAAATTGGATATAGAGAATAAGTAGCTAACAGAAAGAATCTATTACAGAGTACAAAATGAGGTACTTGCAGTAGACAGTAGTCAACATTTCGAATTAAGTAGGTGGCCTATATAAATAGTATTTCTAAATCCATTTCGTGGCATTTGGCTACTGCAAAATATGAAGGCTTCAGTGTTAATAACTAAATCCTTTTCCTAGTTAGTTGTGGTAGTTGATTCATTTAGGGGCTTTGCGATATCACAGTCATGTAGCTACATATCCTGTGTCATTGTGGCGACTGTAGTCATTTGGGCATGACGCGGACGTGGTTTAATTTTCAATTTTGGGTATATTTGTGCCTTCGTCTGGTGTATTATTTAGAAACAACTGAAAGCTACTTGTGGGGTGGCTGTGGTAGGAGTCGAACCCAACTCTTCTTAGTCCTGCCCCACGGGGCTGTTGAACTCCGGTCCAGCCCTCAGACGGTGAGTAAATTTCTTGGAAGAGCCAGGATTCAAACTTCCGCAGTGACGGACAAGAGTGCTAGAGGTGAACTTTGTACAGGTTTCTATTCAGTTTGTCAACTTGGCGACACCCAACACAATTGACTCCCGTATTAATACTTATCCCTGGTCTACCAAACGACCGCTACCGGGCCATTCGGTCTACAGATTGTGGGGTTACGCGTGGTCAGTGCATAGGGTCTCCTCGGCCGCTAATCTTTTGTGCCCATGACGTGGCACTGCCAAACTGTCAGGCAGCTACTCTATTGTCTCACGAGAGTGAGTGCACGCCGTTCCAACCCTCACGTCAGTTTCTAAATCCGATGGCGGAGCCGGGAATTAAACCCGGGGCCTCCGTGTGCGAGGCAGGCTCACTACCCCAACACAAATCATAAATATTTTTAGTCAATTATCATTTATGAACAAGTAGTTCCGTGAAGAACTAAGTAGCCTATTTTCATATATCCTACTTAAGTTTATAGACCTCGTGCGCATGATGGGTGCTACGCTCTGGCGGCAAGTCACTTAAACAGTCAGGGGGAATCGCAGTCGAGTGTCTGTGCCTGTGTTGAATGGCCTTGTATATGCTTGATTCAACTTCGACATGCAAAAAGGTTCTCGAAACAGTAGAAAAAATGTTCTGTGGTTGGTTGCAACTTCACGTATATTAACTATCCTCCTGGAACTAAGTTTTTTGTGTTTCCGAATAAAAAGCAGCATGAAAATAGGAGAAATGCCTGGATTGCGGCACTGAAACGAGGAACTAGTGATGGTAAACTATGGCAACCCACGAATAACTTGCGTGTTTGTAGTCGGCATTTTGTAAATGGAATGCCTTCGAGAGATCCTGACAGTCCTGGCTATGTACCGAGATTGTTTATAAAACCGCTTGTTTCTATCGAACGTCAGCAAGAAGAGGAGCACCGAGTGACGACTAGATACAAGAGGCGAAAACGGAGTCATGAAAATAAAAACGTTGAAACTAGTACCACGGAAGATTTTTCGAAATCATACAGTGATGCAAGCACGCAGACTGAAGTAATGACCACCGATGGTAACAACACCAGTGTGAATGTGTTATTTTCTGCTCTGAAAAATAATTGTGAAGCGGTAGTTCAAACAAATTTGCCATTGCCTCGAGTGAATCAACAGACGACGACCTACACTTGTTTTAAGAGAGATTGTGGTGTTCACGTGGACTTCGTGGACACCAAACGTACATTTAATGGATACAGGTCAGTGAAAGACAAGGAACGGCATCTTCTTGAAATAGCAGGTGTTAAATTTGCAGTGTTTCATATCCTGTTATCCTTGTTACCCTCTGTTCATCATAACTGTACATTTACTAAAGAAAACATGCTGCTTCTACTGCTAATGAAATGTAAACTCAGTATTAGTTTCGCCGCTCTAGGCGTAATTTTTAACTGCCATAGGACTACAGCATCTGCAACTTTTAAATTCGCTCTCCATCATATTTTTGAGAAAACAAAGGCCACAACGATCCTCTATCAAAAGCACAATGTCTAATGCTTTAAAAAACACTACAAAAATTGCACGTGCATTATAGATTGCAGTGAAGTGCCCTGTGAAAGACCTAACAGTGTTCGTCAAAGAATTTTAATGTTTTCTCATTATAAGAAATCATTTACTGTCTAATTTCTTGTTGCCATTACTCCTTCAGGTTACATTTCCTTTATATCCAAATGCTATGGTGCAAGAGCGACTGACAGCTACATCACAGTTAATTCCGGCTTATTAAACTTTATTCAGCCAGGGGATATAGTTATGTGTGACAAAGGATTCCCACAGATAAGAACTTGTATTGAGAACAGAAATGCTGTAATGGTAATGCCACCGTTTGCATTTAATCCTCAGTTTTCAGCTGAAGAAATTGAAACAACATACGATATTGCGTCAGTAAGAATTCATGTTGAAAGAGCTATACAGAGAATGAAAATTTATAAAATATTAAGCAACAAACTCACTATGGATTTACTTCCTCATATAGACAAAATTGTTCACATCATAGGAGTCTTGGTAAACTTCAGCCCTCCAATAATTAAATCACAAGACTAACTATTTTTAGTTAAGCTTACTAAAGATTTTTGCAAATAATTGTCATAAAATTCGATACCGTAATGGAATTTTTAACAGCAAAATAATTTGATTTTTAATTATGTTATCAACATAATAAATTAAAATTTTCAAGTTGAATTCTCAGCATTGAGAAATACAATTCGTACAGCAGCCATTATCCGATCGGTGATAATTCACACTTGAATATAGTTACAGTGCATTGTAGCATCTTTAAATATTACTGGAAGGTAATGTTCAAAATAAAATTTTTCGACTGAAGGAATAGTACTGGAAAGGAAATCATAATTTCTGGAAATGTTCACTTTAACACTTCCCTTTGGAGAATATATGAACAAGTCACAGTTGTGAAGGTTCAGAATGTACATTGATACCTGTACCTGAGTATAATAAACGTGAGTTTCCTTCAGCTTTATGTTACCATCAGTAGTTATATCTAAATACGGGGTGGGCCGATAACCTAGATGTTAGGCCCCTTAAAACAACAATTATCATCATCTAAATACGGGACATTGCACTTTTTGTCTTCAACTATGGGTTTTTCTCGACATGAATAAGGGCACTTAATCTCGAGAAGATTAACAAAATACTGACCTACCACTATCCCATCTGGACTGCAACATAACCATGGTTGCTGTTCTTTTATAAACAACCCGAGTTGAATCACACGGCATTCGTTTAAAAAGCAGTACTCCTCAAGTGCCTTCCGTTCATTAGTTCTGCCATATCTCACTGCAGGAGTGTTTACATTCTTAGATGAAAGAAACGCTAATGCCAGTCTTTCGTAATTTCCACTCTGTAGGGTTTTGATCTGGTGTACATTCTGGCTGGCCGAAATGCGTAACTTCCTTTGCTGGAACCAGGAAGGACATAAAGATTGTTCCCTTGTCTCAACTGCAATTGCACGCTTCTGTGAATTTGTTACTTTAACATTTTTACAATAAAACTTCAATATATCATTTGGCAACATGCACTCATAATTTATGGAAGCTAGTGATATGTTACCACCAGGCAAATTATTCACAACATAGCATATAAATAGTTTATTAGCTGTTTGTTTGTCCAACTGGTTAAGACACTGAAATAAGAAGTCCTTTTCGCTTGTCTCTACTGCGCTTTCAACGATGTTTTGAACAATGCAAGTGGTGATAAAGAAAGATTCACCTTCACACTCTGCTTTCAAAATTTTCGAGAAAGCACAGTCTATGACATTAATTTGTTCATATAATTGTGTTTTACTTAAGGATTCAACACTTTCCGACGCGAAATAAATTGGTCGCTTATTTGATGGCCCATTTAGTATTTCTTCTACATTCCCTCCTTTACAATACTGCGCAATAATGTTCTTTGAATTCTCCCATTGTTGCAGAGAGGAAGTCTGGGAAGAATCTAACTCAGTATTAATATAAATACACAATGCAGCAATATGCTTGCAGCATTGTGAAAGTCCGGCTTTGCAATCGCACTCAGCTGATTTTACCTTTCGACCGCAATCAATCTGTAAAAAGATTAATCTTGTGTAAATTAATTGTAAAAACACTTAAAACTGCAATAGATACAAGGGTATGCTACGTTATTATATAGAAAGACAAAAAATAAGCTTACTTTAATTTTAACAGCATAAGGCGGCTGATGGATGTTTCTTTCTCTCAAACACAAGCAGGTTATTTCTTCTCCTAACGCTTCTCTTGCTTGTAGTAGGGCCTATATGATGACTGTCACAGAGTTTTGCACCCTTCTTTAAAGTAGAAGCTCTGAAATACGATGCATCTCACTGAACTTCTCGAAATCCTACACAAATATCTAGAGACGACATTTCAACATTGAGTTCTTCCCTGTGCTTGTAGTTGCACAAGCTACTGACTTCCCCCGGAAAGATTACACAATTCACCGCTACGAGCGCCAGCAACTAAAATAACATTATGCGCACGAGCTCTATAGCCTCTATCAACATACAAGCTTTCAGTTTTATTGCTGTGATAGATTCTTACATATTGAGAACCATCTAAATATTTCGGATGGTCACCATGTTGGATTTGTATATACACACATCAAAAAAAGTTTTGCATCACCTCGGTTCCCAGATCTCCGGCATATAGACGTTGACTGTGTATATTGTATCCAAGATACAGTCCCTTTGACTGTTCATAGATGTCACTAAAACTGCTCAAAGATGTAAACAACCATGCATGAGCAGGGCCTATTAGACGGAGGGGGTACGACAGCCGATCAGTTCCAGTCATTCCACCAGGACGAAGGTACGCTGCTCATGTTGTCTGTAGTTCTACCATGCCTAGAAGGTCAATACCGCAGTTCGATCGCGTCCGCATTGTTACTTTGTGTCAAGAAGGGCTCTCAACAAGGGAAGTTTCCAGGCGTCTCAGAGTGAACCAAAGCGATGTTGTTCGGACATGGAGGAGGTACAGAGATACAGGAACTGTCGATGACAGGCCTCGCTCAGGCCGCCCAAGGGCTACTACTGTAGTGGATGACCGCTACTTACGGATTGCCGCTCGGAGGAACCCTGACAGCAATGCCACCATGTTGAATAATGCGTTTCGTTCAGCCACAGGACGTCGTGTTTCAACTCAAACTGTGCGCAATAGGCTGCATGATGCGCAACTTCACTCCCGACGTCCATGGCGAGGTCCAGCTTTGCAACCCCGACACCATGCAGCGCGGTACAGATGGGCCCAACAACATGCTGAATGGACCCCACAGAATTGGCATCACGTTCTCTTCACCGATGAGTGTCGCATATGCCTTCAACCAGACAATCGTCGGAGACGTGTTTGGAGGCACCCTGGTCAGGCTGAACGTCTTAGACACACTGTCCAGCGAGTGCAGCAAGGTGGTGGTTCCCTGATGTTTTGGGGTGGCATTATGTGGGGCCGACGTACGCCACTGGTGGTCATGGAAGGCTCCGAAATGGCTTTACGATACCTGAATGACATCCTCCGACCCATAGTGCAACCATATCGGCAGAATATTGGAGAGGCATTTGTCTTCATGGACGACAATTCTCGACCTCATCGTGCACATCTTGTGAATGCGTTCCTTCAAGATAACGACATCGCTCGACTACAGTGGCCAGCATGTTCGCCAGACATGAACCCTATCGAACATGCCTGGGATATGTTGAAAAGGGCTGTTTATGGACGTCTTGACCCACCAACCACTCTGAGAGATTTACGCCGAATTGTCGTTGAGGAGTGGGACAATTTGGACCAACAGTGTCTTGATGAACTTGTGAATAGTATGCCACGGCGAATACAGGCATGCATCAATGCAAGAGGACGTGCTACTGGGTATTAGAGGTAGTGGTGTGTACTGCAATCTGGACCACAAATGCTGAAAGTCTAGCTGTATGATGGTACAACATGCAATGTGTGGGTCTCATGAGCAATAAAACGAGCTGAAATGTTGTTTGTGTTGATCTCTATTCCCTTTGTATTTAACGGTTCCGGAACTCTTGGCACCGAGGTGATGCAAAACTTTTTTTGATGTGTGTATATGCCATAGAGTAGTGTACTATTACATGAAGATTATTGTTCACCTATTGGGCATTCAATAGCCTGGTGAGCACAAAGCCAACATGGCGGCGACGCGAGATTTGAATATTCAAATGCACGTTTCTCGCGATTTGACCATCCAAGCGCAGTGAAACTTGGTACGGTATATGCTTATATAAATCTTAATGCACTGGCATCTAATTCGTTTAAATTATTTTCATAACCACAAGATGGCGGCTGAGCAAAATTATAAAATCTCGTTTTTATTTCTTGTGTCCTAATCATGCGATTGTACTTTGAATAAAACACCTGCACAATAATCTTCATGTAATAGTATATAACTCTAAGGCCTATACATAAAAATCCAACATGGTAACCATCCGAAATATTTAGACGGTTCTTAATATCTACGAATCTATTACAGCAAACAAACTGAAAATTTGTATGTTGATAGAGGAAAATAATATAAGTAGGATATATGATAATAGGCTATTTAGTTCTTCATGGAACTACTTGTTTATTAATATTGACCTCCCAACATAATTAGTCCACTTGAACAATATTAATATTGACCACCCACACAATTAATCTCCGTGAACAATATTAATATTGACCTCACACAATTAGTTCCTGTGATCAATATTAATATTGACCTCCCAAAATAATTAATCCCCGTGAACAATATTAATATTGACCACCCAACACAATTAATTCCCGTGAACAATATTAATATTGACATCCAAAAATAATTAATCCCTGTGAACAATATTAATATTGACCAACTAACACAATTAGTCCCTGTGATCAATATTAATATTGACCTCCCAACATAATTAATCCCCGTGAACAATATTAATATTGACCAACCAACAGAGTTAGTCCCCCTGATCAATATTATTGTTGACCACCCAACATAATTAATCTCCGTGTGAGCTCCCAAAAGAATTAATCCCCGTGAACAATATTAATATTGACCAGCCAACACAATTAGTCCCCGTGATCAATATTAATATTGACCACCCAAAATAATTAATCTCCGTGAGCAATATTAATATGACCTCCCAAAAGAATTGATCCCCGTGACCATTAGGCTACTAATATTGACCTCCCAAAAGAAGTGATCCCCGTGACCACTACTAATATTGACCACCCAATAGAATTGCACTCCCGGAAACGTTTTATCGACTAAGGAGCAACCCACACAAAGGGTATATTGATTATAAACTAGAATGGTAGTGGGATGGAATTCCAGCACATCAGTGAACTTATAGAAGATTAATTGCCAACGCATTACAGGCTAAGGAGTTTAGTTTGGAGGTGGTTGGCGAGTTCCATCTTCCTGTTCCCTATGCTATTGGCAGTGACCCAAGAGAGCTTGATATTATTGCTCAACTTACCATATTATTTAGGACAAACAACGTTCAGCCTTAAAATAACTCGAAGAGATCCGTTAGCTGCCCAACGTCCTCTGTACGTTAAGCTGCATGACTGTGAAACTTAACCCACGGTGTTGACTCATTTAGGGGTCTTGCGACACCGTGGACATAGTGCCCCCGTGTTTAATTTGTCTGTTAACCTGTGCGATTGTAATGGCTATTGAGGCTAGGGCTTAGAAGGAGGCGACCGTGGTCGTAAGTTAGGAGCCATTGAATAGAAACGGGAAACCACGGACAACCACTTCTAGGACAGCTGAAGTGCGAATCAAACCTTCTCTTTTCAGTTTTACCTAACGAGGCTGATTGCACCCACTACCAACCCTCAAACCAGAATTTAAGTTCTTGGCAAAGCCGGGAATCGAACCCAGGACCTCTGGATCGTGTGTCTCAATACGTACTCGAGACCACAAAAGACAATATTATGCTAAATGTTTTACGTCCCTTTTAACTACTGCAGCTTTTAGAGACGCCGGGTTGCAGGAATTTTGCCCCGAAGGGGATTTTTAACGTATCAGTAAATCTACTGACACGGCTCCCTCAAATGCCAACTCAAGACTCAGCAGGCGAGAACGTTACCGCTGAACCACGCAGCCAGTTCAGAGAAGACATGATGTGTAATTTGTTTAGTTCTTCGTTATGTAAAAAAACATTGTTGTTGTGAACTTATTTTAGTGGCTTTGGACACCTTGATCTTCAGCCAGGATAATTTAGGTGTTTGTTAAATTTCTCTGATAACCTGTGTTTCTGTGGTGACTGGAAAGTATGTGCAACGGTAATTATTAGGGACTAGGACTAAGGTAGATATCAAGGAACTTGAAACAAGGACCATCCTGAGATCTATCTGGAGAAAATATGGGTAAACTCAGAACCAGGATACGATCCTTCAATCTCCTGACTCCTCTTTGTGGTCGTCGTCAGCGTCGTTGATTCATATAGGGGCTTACAGTAGTGAGATCGTGGTCATATAGCTCCGTGTACTTGGACATGTGTGTGTGAAATCAGTCAGATAACCTGCTTTATTGTGATGATTGTGTTAATGTTTGTATTTGTAATTGGGGCTAGGATTGGGTAGGAGGCAACCGTAGCCTGGCATTTGCATTTGCCTGGAGTATACGTGGGAAACCACGGAACACCTCTTCTTGGATTGATGAGGTGGAAATCTAACCCACCTCTTCTCAGTTTTGCCTCACGACGTTGAGTGTACCCCGTTCCAACTCTCAAACCAGAATTACATTTCTTGGCTGAGCCAGGAACCGAACCCGGACCGCCAAGAATGCTAATCGCTACGCCACGAGGTGATCGGATGACTCAGACAGCACATAGATGATGAATGACACACTGCTAAATTTTCAGCAATAAATTTGCAATACAGTTAACTTGCCCAGAGCGGAACGTCTATAAAGCGGAAACTTGTCCAATGTGAAGGAAAGTTATGATCCCAGCGCACTGGGTATGGCTTTGCATGCTGTTTATGTAGTATAAAGGAGATAGTTTTCAACGCGGAAACGGAAAGAAATTATGAATATAATTGTTCAAACATTACTGTATAATGCGGAACTTTAGCTGAGTAATTAAAGTATAGCCTATTCGGTACTACAGTAAAATTGATACATATTTCATCAGGGGGGGGGGGGGGGGGCAGGTGTTTATGTACCGTGTCACACTGCTCCAATGAGGTCCAGGTTTCCCATATTCCTCGAAGAATGGGATATAAATCTTCGATGGTAAATTAACTTTTAATACTCATATTGCAAATATAATTAGTTCGGTCAACAATATGCTTGGTATTGTCATTGAAAACTCCAAATTATTTACTCAACCTGGAGTAGGCTAATAGTTAAGTTGTATATAAAGCAAGTTAGAATATTCAGCAGTAATCTGGGATCCATTTTATAAAGATCAAATTTGTCACAATTGAGATTGTGCAAATTAAATTTCTAAGATAGGACTATTTTTGTTATAAGACATTCAATGTATTTTGTTCATTTGACACTTCGACTCGATTTTTACGAAATTTTCAACTTTACGTCTTTGAAAAATAGATGGTCGATAATTTCATTGCAACTACTGAGGAAAATTTTAAATGGAAAAATTTACTACCACGAGTTACTTACATTCATCACTTTCCATGTACCACAAGTAAGATCTCGACAGCAAGCACTCTTTAACATCCCATGATCCAGAAGTGTTCACCATTCTAATTCCCCTTTAGTTAAAATATGATCACTTGGTAATTCAATCGATGTTAAAGTAGATTTATTCGCTGGCACTAACTCATTCAATAAAAAAGTAAAAGCAGCTGTTCCTTGAATACTGAGTCCTCTTTTATCCTTTATTTTTGTATATTCTTTTTTCTATTTTGTACAGTATTTTTCCATTCTATAGTGTATATTTTCATAATTTCTTTCCTAGAATTTCTTTTTTCTTCTTCAATTGTGTACTCTTTTTTTTTCTCCCTCTTCTTTTTTTTTCTCCCTCTTCTCATTGATGTATTTTGTATTTTTAACTAGATATGTCAAGAAGGAATGTATTTGGGCTTGTGCCTGTGTTCCCTCATATTGCTCAATAAATGAATGAATAAATAAATAGATAAATATATAAATAAATAAATAAATAATTAAATAAGAAGATAAATAAATAAACAATTGCCTGACTTGCTACGGTTCACCTTAAGTTCAATTCTAATGTAAACAGTTTCGTAACTTTTGTGTCCCGTCAGTAAATTTGTCAGTCATGAAGACAGTAGAATGGCTAAGAAATATACGTTATTGACACTGAACGAGAAGGTGAATGTTATTGAAGCCAGCGAAAAGGAATATTTGTCTGTGTGTGAAATTGTCCGATTTTCAGTGTTTAGGTACATTGAGTACATACATAGCATGTTCAGTGTGTTATAGTGCAGGCCTATGCGTCAGTAATAAAATAAATACTAGACAATTTTGTGTTACTGAGATATTGTATCACCAAAACTAGGATAATGAATCAGGGGTTAGTAATTTGTGTATCATTTTGCATAATTTTGTTCATGCCAGAAACTTGTCTAATTTGAAGAAAAAAAACTCGGACCCTTGCGGTTCCGTTTTGAGCAAGTTTTACTCTATTTTATTACTACTAAAATTTTCTCTTATTTACCATTTTGATGATGATAATAATCTTATAGGTTTTACGTCCCCTTTTAACTACTCTGGCTTTTAGAGACGCCAGAATTTTGCTCCGAAGGGGATCTTAAACGTGCCAATAAATCCACTGACACGGCTCCTTCGCATTTGCGCACCTTCAAATGCCAGTTGACTGCGCCTGGATATGAACCTGCAACCTTGGGCCCAGCAAGCGAGAACGTTACCGCTGAGCCACGCAGCCAGCTTTACCATTTTGAACATAGAGCAGAGATATTAGCAATAGAAACGCAGGACGTGACAACTCTGTAATATACTGGTTTGTGTCGTGGCTGGCTTTACTGACCGAGCTTCACTTGTAAAAGCTGTGTGTATAGAAGCGACGCATGCTGCAATATGGATCATTTGCCCTCTAGCACTCTTCACTATGCAGTGCTTAAGTCATCAGCCAATATCCCTACTCACGCACGTAATCGGGGAACTGCTATCATGCGGTGATATCACTCCCTTTAAAACATAGTAGTAGTACGAGGGGTGATCAGAAACTAAGGCTGCAAAGCCTGCAGATAAACTTGTACATTTTATTTCATACAACCAATACGGCGAACTGATAGTTCATACATTAGGTATTTTTTTTTGACATAGTCTCCATATCGGCTCAGGCACTTGTCGCATCGTTGGATGAGTTTGAATATTCCCGCATGGTAAAAATCCTGTCCTTGCGTGTTCAGCCACGTTGTCACGAACTGTTTCACCTCCTTGGCCGAAGCGAATTGTTGACCTCCTGGGTGCTCAGACCATCCCCAGTTGTATCTGCTGTGGAAGTGTGTTTAGCTCCCAGACACTGCCCTTGTGAAGGTATGCAACTTGTTCCTGACGGGAGAGAGGAAAACCCACATTAAGTCCCACTCTTAGTGTAACAAAAGAGATATGAGTTTTATAAATAAAGTTAATAACTGCTTAGTTTCATTAATAGGTGATTATATTGATTATATGTTGGGCGCCATGGTCATTGTCTACCTCAAATGACCAAAATTTATCACTTACACCTCTGATAGAGCACCTGAGTCCTCTGTTGCTCAGGCCGTGGTAAGACTCAGTCTTTAACCGGAATGGTACTTGCTTTAAGAATTAGGGATGACTTAAAGCTATCTCTACCTACAAAGAATGGAAAGGCCTGTATCTGATAGTAGATAGAAATTTTATTATAATAAAAACACAAGAGAATTACGACAAATGATATTATTATTATTAATAATAATAATAATAATAATAATAATAAAAGGTGAATTTACTAGGCTCGGCGAAGGTATTAAGGTAGAGGTGATTCTAAATATTAAAATTACTCTCAAAGCTCTACGTGCCGATGAATTAATTATTTAATTGGGCAATTCGAGATCAGTTGGCTCACCGGGGTCGACCTCAGGATCTTGTGGTTCGGCGTGGTGATGCGGCGTTGGTTCCCTCTGGTTCCTTCCTTGTAGCGGTGATCTGAAATTTAATGCAGATACGCAAACAGAGACGAGATTGTGTCTGCTGTTTTATTGGCTGCGATGGAATGTAATTCCCCTGAATCACATTTTATGGTAAATAGCCAGGTGAATATTATGTTTTTTTTTTGTCAGAGGTAAAAGAACAGTTATTCCTTTTTACATTAAATATGGCGGTTGATCGTAATCTTAAAATCTTCAACTCAGAGTGTAATTACGCAATCAACACGTTGCTTGTCATAGGAGCAGTACCATGTCTATCAACATACACAATTTCAGTTTGATTACTGTAATAGATTCGTAGATATTGAGAACCGTCTAAATATTTCGGATGGTCGCCATGTTGGATTTTTATATATGTAGGCCATAGAGTTATGTACTGTTAGATGAAGATTATTGCGTAGGTTTATTATTCAAACATCAATCGCATGATTAGGACCCGAGAAATAAAAACGAGATTTTAAAATTTTGTACAGCCGCCATCTTGAGGTTATGAAAACAATTGAAATAATTACATTTCAGTGCTTTACAAAGTGTATTAACATTTGCTGAACCATGTTTCACTGCGCTTGGATGGTTAAATCGTGAGAGAAGTCTATTTAAATGTTTCAAATTCGCTTGGCCACCATGTTCGTTTTGTACTTATCAGGGCTTTGAAAGTCACATAGCTGAACTTTAGTAGTGCCCTTTATCACCGTACACAATTTCAAGGTGATATCGGTAATGGTTTCGGAAATATAGAATGCCGGTGAAATATTTCGCACAGCCACCATGTTGGATTGATGATACGTAATAAAATTTGTAGGGTACGGTCGGGGTCAGACGAAATAGTGCTAGCTCCTCACCGAGTTTCATTGAAATCGCTCCAGCTGTTTAGATTTTATTAGGGAGCCTACATACACAAACGCACACACACGCAAACGCACGGACAATAGGTGATCTCGTAAGGCTATTTTTTTTTTCATAAATGAAAATAGGTTAAAATTATACGCTATTGAAATTTTGTAACCCACCATCCACTAGACCTTCAATAATAAAAGTCGGTACTAACATAAGAGGCTTTCTCATACGAAAGCATAAGATCAACAACTCCATCTGTTCAGGATGAAAGGTGAGTGTACGTTGAAATCAATTACTCGGGATGCAATTGACGAATTACAACGGAACTTGGCAAGCGAAGAGTCTTGTATAAGATGTAACAAAGGTATATCAAACTGATAGTATTTGTGCAAGTACCATCTTGAAAATATTAAACTGAAATCGGTAACGTACAATGTAAAGCAGCTACAAGGATAGCACTTCCTACGGTGGTAGGCGCGTATAGGACTCTTTTCACTGTGTAAGGCTCAAAATCAGTCAATTCACATATTCATGGTATCAGTATGCAAGTGTGTGCAATGGAGTCTGTGAATTATTTGACTCATCTGTGCAGGACTTTAACACTTGACAGACTGGCTGCGTGGCTCAGTGGTTATTTATTTATTTATTTAATCGTATGGTAATTTATACAATATACAATTGTACATGACAAGGTTATTCAAACTTTAAAGTCCATCCTTCTCAACCATTCGATTGAATCGGGTGTGAGAGCGAACGGTAACGTTCTCGCTTTCTGGGCCCAAGGTTGCAGGTTCGTATCCGCGCAGTCAACTGGCATTTGAGGGGGCGCAAATGCGAGGGAGCCGTGTTAGTAGATTTACTGGTACGTTAAGGATTCCCTTCGGGACAAAATCCCGGCACCCCGGCGTCTCTAATAGCCAGAGTAGTTAAAAGAGACGCAAAACCAATAATATTATATTAATATTTGACAACCAAATTTCTACGAAATTATACTGCATAGGCTATACGTTATTTACATTACATCTTGTTTTTTCATTAGGCCTCGTGATAAGAACTCGCGAATTGATCAACATGGGGTAGCTTGCAACTACTGCTGGCGCCTAGTGGGTAAGCGTGCGAAATTCACATTTGTTAAGGAATGCCTTTAATGCAAAATATCACTACTGTCCGTGACTCGTATATCCGGCCCTCAGAACTGGGGAGGGAACAACTGTCTTTGAGGGAGTGTGTGTGAGTGTGTTGAAGGTGAAGCAGAGTGTGTGAGAGTGTGTTTAAGGTGAAGCAGCTGTTTGAAACATGAATTTCTGAAATAAAAATTCTCCTTGCAATTCAATTAATTAATTAACTAAATCAATACATTTATAATGAAAATGTGCTGTTTACATGGTTAAGAGAAATAGATTAGGTCTACATGAATGTTCTACATTTGGAAGTTATTTTATATATAAACTAGCAACCCGCTCCGCTTTTGCCCGGGAACAGTTATTAATGCATTACGTGATAAGCGCCTTTATTTTCGATGTCAATGAACTACGACCTATGTCCGTTTTACGTCTCAGCATGATGGGTTAAAATCACTGACTGGACTATTAATTATATTATAATGGAGATGCATGTGCAACGAATTCTTGTCAGACATAATTTAACATGGCGAGGTGTATGAAACTTGAATCCCCCTTCCATCCAATCTTTTTTTTTTTTTTTTTTTTTTTTTTTAGCGTATTGCTTTTAGTGCCGGGAGTGTCCGAGGACATGTTCGGCTCGCCAGTTTTTTGTAGCTGCTTCGAGACGGACACCCAATGGGTGAGCTACAAGTACCGTTGGGGAGGGAAGGAGGGAAGTTGGAATGTAAGGACGAGGAGTTGGGAGGTAGCAGCTGTGGCCTATAGTTAGGGACCAACCCCGGCATTTGCCTGGAAGGAAGATGGGAAACCACAGAAGACCATCTTCAAGGTTGCCGGCGGGGGGATTCGAACTTCCTCGCCTCCCGGATGTGAGCGACTGCCATCAGTCATGCCGTAACCACCACGGCTAACGCACCCCATCCAATCTAAAACACTTGTAGTAGGCGATGTATTGAAGATCGAGATATGCCCTCGCGGCAGTTTTTGTAGAACTTTTCATGCTGAACAATTCTTACACTCATAGTATAATGATATTTTTAACGGTTTGCCCAGCGTAAGTTTAAAAAAACGCACAGACGCCAGGTTTTTCTTTCGACTTTTCCAGTGAAATCGTTACTGCTCGGCTTCCTTTGATCATAAATAAATTATTTTCCCCAGAAATCATCCTCGAGATATCCTTTACAGAATGGTGAAAACCGCATCAAAATCCATCCAGTGGTTCTCGAGTTTACCCGTAACATCCAAGAATCGGGGACTTTGTTTTATACTTAGTAGAGATTACGCCTTAGAATGTAGCCAAACATTAATAATATTATTATACAATCTCTACTTAGTATAAAACATAGTCCCCGATTCTTGGATGTTACGGGTAAATTCGAGAACCACTGGATGGATTTTGATGCGGTTTTCACCATTCTGTAAAGGATATCTCGATGATGATTTCTGTAGAAAACAATTTATTTATGATTAAAGGAAGCCAAGCAGTAACGATTTAACTGGAAAAGCCGGGGGAAAAACCTGGCGTCCGAGCGCTTTGTAAGCTTACGCCGGGCAAACCGTTAAAAATATCTAAATACTATGAGTGTAAGAATTTTCAGCATGAAAATTTATACAAAAAAATCCGCGAGAGCATATGTCTATCTTAAATACATCGCCCACTATGTGTTTTTACGTTTTAATTTCTTCCAACCATGTCCATTAAACTACTGAGGCGACAGTTTACGAGCTAGCTAAGGGCGAGTCTATCATTCCTGTCACAGCCTAGATAGCGGGCGAACCTATTGCCCCAGATACAGCCAGCAGCAAACCGTTGAGACGTGTTGAGTTAAGACTTCTGAGAAGGGTGGTTGTGTTGGGAGTTTCCCCTGGAAGTGCAACTAGGGTTTTCTTCATTTCGCCTGTGAAACACAGTCAAGTTAAGATTGGACGGAAGGGGGATTTGTGTTTCATGCACCTCACCATTCTTAAATTACGTCTGACAAGAATTTGTTGCACATGCATCTTCTTGATAATATAATTAATAGTCCAGTCAGTGATTTTAACCCATCATGCCGAGACGTAAAACTAATATTGGTCGTTGTTCATTGATATTGAAAAAAAAAGCGCTTATCACGTAATGCATTCATAACTGTTCCCGGGCAAAGCCGGGTCGGATTGCTAGTAACGTATAAATCGTTGAAATGTGACACGTTATTGTATTTAAATTTATGGACTACCACCCTGACCATAACTGTAGTTTCTGTGGAAATAAAAACTCCTATTATCGCTGAGTCTGTCTCTTGTGCTATAAAATCAAATTTGAAGTAGGCCTACCTTTCAACATCACAAACTTGTACGGAATGTTCCCTGATTTCTCACCCAATCGTGACTTCTCACCCTATCGTTACCTCCAGTGGTAGTTTCCTTGCTGTCCCTTCCCGACTGTACGAAAGGGCAGAACCATCTCCCCTCCCAGTTCTCACATGCATACCAGGTTCAATGTTAAATAGAGCCAGTTTATTGCAGTGGTATTACGAAAGCAGCAAGGCGTAATGAATGGGATAGTTTGTGAGTGGCTGTGGGTAGGAATTATTGTTCTATTAGTTCAGTGTCCTTACTTTCTGTGTACTTCTTACTCCTCTCTCTCTCTCTCTCTCTTTGTATAGCAGAAAGGCAAACGCTATGTTTTACGTGATTGTAATTGTATATTTCTCTTGCTTGCAGACAAGAGTCGAGGTGGATTGGTCACCACCGAGTCGTCGTCCAGCAGTGACAGCAGCTGTCCTAGTCCGACGCAATCTCCACAATCGGGCCGCTTTTCTGAGGTGGCTAAATGTATGCTGGAGATCATAGAGGACCTGCAGAATCAGACTCAGCTGCCTCCGGCAAGCACGGGTACGCCCGTGTCTCCCCCAGCACCGGCGCCAGACAGCAGCAGGGGCTCTGGGGATGGTGGTGGTGGTGGTGGTACTGGCTTGGCCTCTGGCTCTGATTACCACGTGTATGAGGAGATCATGTACGAGCTGACCACTCGACCTAGGGTAGAACCTGGCCCACCACCTCTCCCTGCACGCCCTGAAGCCATCTTCCGCAGCAGCTCGCTGACAAAGAAACCTTCTGGTTTTCCAGGAGCAGCACCTCAACCTCATCGACCCAAACAGCGCAGCAACTTGTACTCACTATTCCGTGAACCCAGCGCTCGTCGGGACATCTCGCAGTCCCTCGAGCAAGAGTTCCGAGGAGCAGCGCCGGCTCGGCTAAGGCGTCCTACAGGACTTCGAGCCCCCTCCCACCCTCCACCCCTCCCACACAGCCTCTCCCACAACCTCCCTCTTCCCCTTTCCAGAACCGACAACGACAAGCACCACCCCGAAGAAGAATACGGATTCAGAGTACCGAATTAATAGAAATAAGCAACGAAATTAGTTTGTCAAAATGTGCTTGGCATATATTAATCTAGAATGTTGATTGTGTTCAGTAGTATGAGTCCTGGCTTGGTTGTGGGGACAAGGAGATGGACTGGTTGTACGGCCGTTGTTGACAATATCTCCCTGCAGCTGGTCAGGGCCCATGCAGCCCACAAATAGGCTGTTTATCAGTAAAATGAAATATGAATGTGTATTTAAGAAATCAAATGTGATGATTGTTAGCGACTAGTTGCTTCATGCTGCCCTTTGTGAATTGTGTTGCCCACATAGGCTATCTGCAGGACTGTATGTTGTAGTCTACCTGCTGACCTTAACGTAATCTATTCCTCTACCTCGTGTCCCATGTCAGATACACTGTATGTGTTCTGGCGTTTGATATGTGAAACTATATTCGTATTTTTTAGTTTATGGAATACCCTAACGGAACTGAATCCTGTATTATAGATATTTGTGTCACAAGAATTATTCAAAGTTATGCATATCGTACATTAATAACTTTTATATCATGGTCAACGTTCGGTTTTCTATCGTGATTCTTAAATTTGTTCCTGTCACTTAACTTCAACTGCTTATAACTCTTCTTGTTGAGAATCGTGCAGTTTGACGTTTTCCACAGTGAACTAACAATATCGCAGTGGGATATAGGCTACGTATCATATCTTGACGCACATCGCAATCGTATAGAGTGAGCGTAGCATATACTGTATGTTGTATCCAAAGAGCGCCTTTCAATATCTTCTAAAGTAATGCATTGCAGAGCACAATCTCTTGCTCCTTACGGACTCACTTGTTCCATTCATCATAAGCCTAGTGTTCAGGCACATGGCAAACAGGGACCATGCACAGGGATTGAGAATAGAGCAGTAGAGTCTTGACAACTGCGCACGGTTAAAATACTAGAAATATTCAAAAAATGCACTAAGAAAGTGAAAAATTCAAAACATATTTCTTGCACGGTACATATTTATTCAGAAACCGCTTACACTAGCCCTGCAACACATGACTCGGTGATCAAACACTGATATTATTATTATTGTTGATTTATAGGCCTAGAGTAACCTACATATAACACACTGCTGGTACATCACAACATAACTATCCGGGCTTCAGGGAACCATAGTATAGTTACTGAAACATCCATTTCTAAGCTGGAAAGTCGCTACCCATGAACGTCCGGAAGATTCGAGTTGTTGAGAGAACTACTGCCTTCTGCATTAATTGTACAGTTGAGTATCCAGATCCAGTTCTCTAAGGCCTGTGAGCAAGGTACTTGGGATCACGCCCGTACCTGAGACAATGATAGGTATGGTCTTTCCTCGTTCTACACGCCATTGCCTTTTGATAGGGCCGAGCAACTTGCTATTTTTGCTGATCTTTTCTATGTGTTTTGACTGGAGATTCTTCTTGTTAAGGAATGCAACAACAATCAAGGCAGATGGCTTCATTTCCTTGCTGGTAATTAGTGAAACAGATTTGGCCTCTTTTGTGATTCCGATTGATCAGTCAGAATAGTTCGGTCCCAACACAACTTGTATTCATTGTTTTCAAGAACACACTCTGGCTGATATTGGTGATACGGAACTTTCTTTTCTTTTAGAAGCGGAAACTTATCAGCCAACTCTTCATGGAAGATGTTAGCGACTTATTATTATTATTATTATTATTATTATTATTATTATTATTGGAATTGGGGGGGGTTACCCCACTGAAGGAAGATTCTGAAACTCTTGACATAGCTGTTACACCGTGTGTTAAAAATATCAAGGGGTTGTTTATCACGATTCGCAAGCTGAGTCTTCACTGTTTTACTCCATCGTCACTGTATTACTGTGCTTACAGCCTGAAATGACGCATTCCATTAACGACACCAATTCAACTTCTAGTGGTTTTCAGAGACACTGAAGTGTGTCTGCAAATATACCACATTTAAATACTGAACCATCCACCCCAATGATAGAATTGTGTGGCTTTCGTGGGTAGCAATCTCACTGAAATTCCTGGAACTGTACTGGTCTGTTATGCAAGCCACTGCTGCTACTGCAGTTTCAGAATCGTTCTATTAACTGTCGTTAACAGTCCTTTCATATCCCTAAAACATTTCACAATATATATTATCCTCAACAGAAAGACTCAAAAAGAGAGAATTACTCTTCTTTTCGCTACATAAATCTCCTGAGTTTGAAACTTGCTAGCAGGAGCAATCCTTGCAAGTCTGTGTACTGCACTACTTGTTACAATTACAGTATGTCTGCCTTCTGTGGTCACTGTGTACGTATTGACTCCAGTACCAAAAATCTGGGTTCTTTTCTCGGCTCACTGATCGTTTGGAACGGGAATAGCTTTTAATGTAAGACCACGGTCATGTCCATCCCAATCTGAGCCTTGGTTACAAATAACCACGCTACTACAGACACCACAACAACACAGCCTTATAGACTAGATTGTAGGCCTACACACACCCACCTTCACGGGATCGATGACTACGATAACCAAGTCCCCAAATGAAAACGAGAACAATGAGAACAAAGCTGTATATTTACGGATCTTTTTTGTATGATGAATAAAAAGAAACTACAAGTTTGGAATTTCTCATAAATACATTGAAATAATTAATTTCCTGATACTTTGCGGTAAAATAGTACACGTTTACTTACACAAGGTACATATTTTTGTATATTTCAAGGAAAACAATTGGATTATTTGATCGAGAAAATGTAATGGTGTTTTTTTATCGTACATTTCGACACCTGTTAAGTTATTAACATTAATATTAAAACTGACTATAACTCTGTTTCTCAAATGTGCGCGTGAGATGAGTTAGACTGTGCTTGGTACCACAAGAAAGAAGACATACTTGGAGTGAATTCCTTTTAGTTATGAACCAATACATCAAAAAGTAAGGTATAAATTAACTTTTATTCAGCGTTTCTTACACCTAAGTCTTATACATAATTAAAATAAATTTAATTATTTAGTGATGTTAGTGAGATGTTAGTAATATAGTTGTGTAAAGACAATATTGCGAGTGCATGTTTATAACCAAATGGAATAGAAATTTCAATATTACTAACGTTAAAAGATGCATTCGTCACTTGTAGTTAAGTCACTTAAATACTGTATGTTCCTCGCAATAACTGGACAAATTTCTCTTAAACTTTCAGAATTTCACGTTCGAATAGAATATGTCACTTGAAATAAAATTTTGCTTGAAACATAACATTCCTAATTTATCAAACAGTATAATCACATTTCGCAAAGTGATTCGTGAAAATGATGTACGGTATTTTTATATATATTGTATTCTACGCTCTGCTGTGTAAAAGTGATAGCTGCTATGCTACACCACATCTTACTCTTAAGCTGGAGGTAACTGAAATGAAAAGTAATATGCGAATGATTGCTGGACAAACCGATTGGAGCATTGGCTGGAGAGTATAGGCCGGACGTTTGTTTTAGACGATTGCCCTTGACATTGAAGCCTGCGGGTGAGCCTGTACACAGTCACTCTCTCGCCCTATCGCTTCACATTTGTCACCACCGATCTGATTAATGGAATTCCAGACTTGAACACGTGGTGACACCGACTTGCAGACAGTACAGTCAACGTCGAAGTATTGTGTGACCCGGAAGTACACGTTACGTATTTACTAACAGAACATCATTATATTTGCCAATGACTGTACTTCAGTAGGAGTGTGAGACAGCGTTGTCAATCATCGGACCGCTTGGGGCAGCTGATAACTACACAGGTACTGCAGTAACTCGCCTCCAGGCTTCCATTAAGATTTTTCACTCGTCTAAAACAAACATCCGGCCTATACTCGTAATGATGAGAAATTAACGCATTTAAATGGTTCGGCTTAAATGGTGGGGCCATGTGGTGTTGAATACGGCTCAATCACTCGCGTCAGAGTTGGAAGTGTTCAGTGCGTTCTGAACAGCCTACGTGCATCAATGACGCGACATAATGAGTGACTGAGTCACGCTGTACCAGAGCATCTACCCCTCATGACGCAGCTGATCGTTAAAGCTTGCCTCATTCCATATTCATATATTTGATAGATATGCCTCTCTTCTTTCCTTGCGTGGGAAGCAGTAATTACTCTCCTTGATTACGAACGACTTGGCACTGATGTCGCTGCTTTGCTCGTTCATCACCAGTAGCTGCAAGAATCTCAACCAGTGCTTTAGTTGACCCTTCAAGTACGTAGAAGTGGGGTCTAGGACATCGTGGTTATCGGTCCCGTGCCCTTGCACAGTTTGTAGGTGAAACCTGCCGGGCTACATTTGCACAGTATATGTGTGTGTTTGCCGATGGCACACCATGCCTGTAATGAGTCTGCAAGAAAACCACATTCTAGTTAGCCATATGATTAAAATACAGTCAATTCTATTTAACTTGTTCAAATAGGAATTAAAATACCTTGAACCAACCAAGCGGTGGCTCGATTATGTCAAGTGAGTTAAAATCTAACTTGGTTTACACTCCCATTTCCAGGTGAGATGGTAGAACAGACTGCAAGCCATAGCCTATGGAACCAAAACCTGTCACACACACCAAGGTCAGCCAAGACCTTTGCTTTCGTGAAAGCTCGTGCTCGCGTGCAAAGGTCTGCCGGTAACAGATCACTGCTACTTCCATATCCACGGCTAGGCCATCTCCTCTCCTCTCCTCTCCAGTGAAGAAACTAGCCAATCAGCAAGGAATAGCTCGGCCAAGCTCAAATGACAGTGCGGTGAAGAGCTGGATCCGGCATGCGTAACAGTCCACATCTACCTCGCACGCGAGCAGCACGCACAGTCCGCGTGCAAATTCGTGATACACACACTCGCATTTAGCATGCAGCTTGTATCGTGTGTACTGTGATCCATTACTTTGATCGACGGTGACTATACGTAATTACCTCCATCCTTTTTTTTTTTTTTTTTTACAAAGGCAGTACTATATCTGGCAGAATTCTTGAAACCACACAGAACACAGCTCTTATTTTATATTCGCAGTACAAGCATTTCCCTCCCGATAACCATCAACGGTCTGATTACTGGCGAAATGGTCCGAATAATCGAAGGCACCGTCCCGACATTTGTCACGAGTTACAAACGAGAAACCATGCAAAACCATTATATATAGGCCTATGTTTGGAACTGTTCTTTCAGGTTCTACCCAAATTCACGGATGGCCAATTAAGCGGATGTTATTGTACTCCATTTTGAGTTCTAGCGCTTTCATGGTGCGTGGCTAAGTATCATTCCTGTCCCATTATTACCCAGGAATACAGAAGTAGATAGCTCTTCACAATATGGCATGTAAGCATGCAACTCATGGTCATGGAGTGTGTACACCTCGGACTGACAGCTGATACTGTCCTACCATTTAGTCACAGCCGACAGGGCAAGCAACACACTGATAAACTAAATAACGAAATACACATTTAGGGCAATATTATGCAGATCTAAATAGCAAATATAATAATAATAATAATAATAATAATAATTGTATTGTATGTCTACCCCTTATTATTCCCGTTTTCCAACGGGGTCGGGGATGAGATGCGATGGAAGTCTTTGTGGCAATGGTTTTTATGGCCGGATGCCCTTCCTGACCCCAACCTCATGAGAGGAGTTAATGAATGATGGTGAATCAAACTGGGCAAGGATGTGGAAGGAAGCGGCCGTGGCCTGTCAGAAGGTACCGTCCCAGCATTTGCCTGGTGTTGAAAATGGGAAACCACGGAAAACCATTTCAAGGACGGCCGACGGTGGGGCTCGAACCCACGCGTCTACCGAGTCAGCAGAGAGCTTGGCCCCATGACCCAATGCTGCGCGTTAGCCAGCGTAGCCACTACTGTCGCTAATAATAATAATAATAATAATAATTTCTTATATTTCTACCACTCATTGTTCCTGTTTTATGCAGCCAGGGATGAAAATTAATGTATCTGAGAAAGGACTTGGAAGGAAGTGTCCGTTGCCAATTAGGAGACACCGTCCTATTATTTGCCTGCAGTTACACACTGGAAACCACGGAAAAACATTTCAAGGATGACTGACGGCGGGGATCGAACTCACTCATCTCCCGAGTTCGGAGATAGCCTGGCCCCAATGTCTTGCGCCTTAGCTTGAGTAGCTATCTCGGCCGGTAATATAACAATAATAATATAATTATGTAGGAATAACGTCAATGTTAACTTCTGGGGTTTACGATGCCAGGGTGCTGAAACGTTGCCCTAATGGTGCTCTTTAACGTGGAAGCAAATACAGTTGTATCTTGCGAACCATATGTTCAACCTCCTCCTGGTGTAGTGGCTAGCATTCTTGACCGTCACCACGGAGGTCCTGGGTCGATTTCTGACTCTGCCAAGAAATTTAATTCTGGTCTGAGGGCTAGAACGGGGTACACTCAGCCTCGTGAGCAAAACTGAGAAGAGTTAGTAGTTGTTAATTTATTT
Source organism: Meconema thalassinum (assembly GCA_946902985.2). Classification (NCBI taxonomy): domain Eukaryota; kingdom Metazoa; phylum Arthropoda; class Insecta; order Orthoptera; family Tettigoniidae; genus Meconema; species Meconema thalassinum. Next base: position 1,179,902,974 of record OX336389.2, read on the forward strand.
TAGGGGCTCGGGAAAACTGAGAAAAGGTGGGTTCGACTTCCACCTCAGCCATCTTGGAAGTAGTTTACCCTGGCTTCCCACTTATACTCCAAGCAAATGCTGGGGTGGTTTCTTACTTAAGGCCACGGCCGCCTCCTTCCCAATCCTCACCTGAATTACAAATACACACACTAATACAGCCATCACAATAACACAGGTTATTAGACAGAATTCCTCACACACCCAAGTACACGAGGATCAAAGACCACGACGTCCAAGCCCATTAAATAAAACAACATAATATATTCATAAATTTGTGTAATGAGGAAGAAATAAGTTGTCGAGTAATTACGCTGGAGGAGATGATCCCGCTGTTCCGCATTTGCTTATTTAGAGACAATTCTATTAGACTTAACCATTACAAATAAATTTGACAGACGAGAAGAGTTCCGTTCAAGACATGATTCTATGATGACTGGCACATGTCAGGTGTCCCGTAGTCGCCGCTCTGCCAAGCCTGCTTGATACCATCTAGCAAACAGGCCAAGCTCCACTTTGCATCTAAATGGTTCTGTTGAGAAGTGTTGGACGGCGGGGATCAATTTATATGCACTATCCTCCCAAACTTACAGCACTTAATGATACGCTACGGACGTGCTGGCTGTTAAGATAGATGCTGTTGGCGCTTAATGATGATTACTCAGAATCACAACTAAATAATTGTGCATGAATTTATAATAATGCACAGCTTGAACGCCTGGAGGGAGGAAGGCCTTTAAGGTCAATGACCTTGGCACGCACAGTATAAACACTCCGTCGTGTAGAAATAGTCCTAGATTTCGAAGTCAAAGCAGTCAACCAAAGAGAATATTTTCTTGCCTAATGATCCGTCACTCCAAGTAATCGTCCCCAGTGCAAAGTAACATGGTGGCCACTACTCCTGGAAAACCTGGAAATCCTGGAAAACTCCTGGATTTTATTAGGTCTGGAAAACTCCTGGAAAATAGCCACTGTTAATTAATTATAAAAATCTTTCCGTCTTAAATCGTACTCCCGCTGCGGTTTTGGGTGAGCACTCTATCGTTAACAAAAGAAATTTCCTCAGGCTACCTGTGGGAGAACATGCGATAGTATTTTTGTAAAACATATTGAGTATAGATAACTTCACCGAAATAAAATTGCAGGCGGCATTCTTTTCTCTTTTTTTAAAGTGCATATTTGAGACACAAAGGCTTTTTTAAAACGACAATTAAATCATTTGTGTGTAGGCTTGCGTATCAATAACGCAATCATCACTAATTTTTGTCAACGTCTGTATAAGTGAACCAAACACAACTGCTTTATTTTGGTCTCGAAGTAGGCAACCGATAAACCCCCCGCGACTCGCGCTTATTTTTAAATCTGGAAAAATGAGAATTACTCCTGGAAAATTCCTGGAAAACTCCTGGAAAATCGTTGACCGATTTGAGTGGCCACCATGTAGTAAGTTTTATTTCACTGTCTGTCTGTTAGGTAGTCAGCCCGAAGGCTGGTTGGATCCTCAAAATGTACCGCCGTTAGGTTATGTGGGTAGATTCCCACACAAACCCAAGGGAGCGCTATATTGAGGCGTACTAGTCAAGAAGAGGAGTGAGGTAGTTTGCCATTTCTTTCCTCACTGAGTCGAACAGCAGTACTAACCCTTTGCGTAGAACCTTTCATACCATCCACAGGCACTGACTGTGCCCTGCATCTCATTGCTAAGCACCACTCATACCTCAGTAGCTTCAATATAATCACAGCCATGAGTGAGACTGAGACATCGGTGAAAGCGACATACTGCACACAATATACAGCATGCCACTTACGATGTACCTGTTAATCATTCGAAATCACTTTCCATTTAATGTGCTGTAACAAAGAAACCTACCATACTATTAACCGTTCCAGGGATAGTGGTCCGTATAGCAATAGAATTTTAACTATCAGAGGTGTGATGGTTTAATATTCCAGCTCTATTTCAATGATATTTCTTGGGGAATTATTCTTGTTTATGAAAAGCAAATATGATTTCAATATCCCCTTGACTTACGGTACTGGATACAATTACAATCATTTAATAATAAACATTTAAATTAGAAAGGTCCGTCTCGTTGCGTAGTGGCTAGCATTCTTGGCTGTCACCGTGGAGGCCCGGGTTCGATCTTTGGCTCTGGCAAGAAATTTAATTCTGGTCTGATGATTGGAATGGGCTACACTCAGCCCCGTGAGCCAAAACTGAGACGAGGCGGGTTCGATTCCTATCTCAGCCATCCTGGAAGTGGTTTTCTGTGGTTTCCCACTTCTACTCCAAGCAATTACTGGGATGGTGCCTAACTTAAGGCCACGGCCGCTTCCTACTCAAATCCAACCTCTATTACAATTACCCACACTACCTACAGACATCACAGTAACACAGGTTATCAGACAGCCTCTACACATACCCAAGTTCACGGGGATATATGATTACTATGTCATAAAGCCCCTAAGGAAACAACTACAAAATTAGAAAGTGAAAAAATATAACTATAGAAGTTAAAGTTAAAATGTAAATACCGTACGGACATTGTAATTATAAATATGAATATAAAATTAAAATTATAAAAGTAATCATAAATATTAAAATTCAGATTGTAAAATAAGTTAATTATAAATTTAAGATTGCGATTATAAAATAATTATAATGATTAAGATTAAATAATAAAAATACATATTTTTATTGAGTATACAAAAGTAATTATAAAATCAAGATGTTCAGCAATATAGCCTACTTTTTCCTAAATGTATGGATATACTTATAACTCTTTTTCCTTATCAAGGAGTAGACTGTAATTGAATGTTCGTTGTAGCAACCTAGAGGTGAATTAATCTATATCTTGTACGCCTCTGGGTGTTAAATGGGCAGGCAGCTTAAAGCAACCAGGAGGGATGCGATCTAGCTGGCTGTGTTTAAAGATAATTGGAGCGCGTCATGGCTAGAAGTTCAACTATTACAAAATTGTCTCTTAAGGAGGCCAAGGATTTGCAAAGCGGAATGTTTGGAACGATTACCCACGTAACCCGCAAGAGGGCAGCACTGTACAGAGACATTGAGAAGGCATTGAGATGACAGTTTTTCTATTCGCCGTTTTCTCTAGTCTTCTGTTTATGTGCGATGCTGGGGCTGTGGTTATTAATAAAGAAAGTGTATACATTAGCCTCTCCGTTGAGCTAAAGAGCATTTAATTTAGTATCTGTGGAGTGAGTTTGTCCACATCATTCGTTAAAGAATTCAAGTAAACGAAAGAAAGCTAACTCGAGTAGGTTTCGAACCCCAGCCGATCGCGTGAGGGACTAACGCTCTAGCCCAGAGCCAAACATGTCCATAATATCTCAGTGTTATTAACTGACTTACATACAACGTGTTAGCAAGTAGTGTCTTGAAATGAACGTTCTTCACTGCAGTACATCTTCATTATAAATCTTTTCACATAAAGTTCATATTATTTCTATCATTAGGCTATATCGCATGCAACATACTCAAACTACTGAAATATAGGACAGGCACAAGAGGTCAGCTGCCATCTTGTCATGTGACAGACGGCTCAGCTCTTTTAAGTCACTGATAAAGTGTAATATTAGAATCTAAAATCGAAATAAACAACGGGTCACGTCCTTTAGGATAGCTTAAACCACCCTCGGCTCGAAAATCAGAATTGGTGGGTCCAAAGATGAAAATCATAATGCTTGCATAATTCCCACGGCCGCCATTTTTGAATGGTACGACTGATGCCCTGGTAGTTTGGGCACAAGATGCATCCCATATGGAGGTACGTTTTAACCAAATAAGGTAAAGATCCGATGATAAGTTTGGTCGTAATTTAATTTTCAAGTTGTGACCATTTGAGTAGCCGCCATTACGTTTTGGTAAAGATGGCGGCAATATAAACATGACACTGTTGTGCCCTTTGCATGTGCTACCTCTGTACAAAATTTCGTTCAATTCGGTTTCGTCATGTTTTAATTGCTATGTGGGGGACAGACATGCAGGCAGACACACAATTTTTACCCTGTGTAGATCTCATAAATTTACTTTCATTTTTTGCAAAAATCGAAAGTGGCTAATATAATTTATATGAAAGTAATTATAAAAATTAAAATTTAAAAAATAAATAGGCTATAAAAAGGAAGATTAAAATAATTATAAAAATAAAATTAAGTTTACAAAAGATTGGTGCTTTTCAGTCGTCAACATGATTGTACCCAAATAAGATGGGTAATCCTGAAAAAAATACATGAGATTAATACACTTGCACGGGGAACACACAGCACTTAGGAATGCGAGAGGGGGAACAGCCCAGCGAGATAACGGACCCTCACACACAGGAATTTCCATTCAGTCGAGTGTAAACCGTGACCAAGTGAACTGCTCTCAACAGAACCGCGCAAGACTCAACCAGATAAGTAGCCTGTACAATACAATCCGAATTGACCATTTACAACAACCACATATTCACTCCAAACAAGAAAACTCTGGAGGTCAATCACCACTTCCAGTATCTCAACAAAACATCACATAGACTAAAATTAACAAATACTGACGAGTTGCATTTTCTCAACTAATACTAATAAATAAGTGTACATATTGTAAATATTTTCACCCTTACTTTCAGACATAGATTTTATAGCCTAGGTGTAATGAATAAGATAATGATCGCTTGAAGATCGAAACTGGTCATCCAAGTGTATTTATTAATCTCGTGTATTTTTTTTTCTTTTCAGAAATACAGAATAACCCATCTCATTTGGGTACAATCGTGTTGACCGACTGAAAAGCATCAAACTTTTGTTTACTCGGGCAACACTGAAAAATGGCTTCAAACATCATAACATTAAGTTTATAAAACTAATTTTATAATTATATATTTTTATAATTAACTATAATCATAAATAAAATTAAAATAAATATACAGTCAAAATTAAATAAATACAAATAAAGTAAAACATTTGAAAACTTAGTTCTGTCATATGAAGAGTTAAATCCCAACTTTAATTCATGTTGTGATCTTCAATGTGTGTATATTCCTAAAATAGTAATGATTGTGGAGCAGTATATTGATCAAGAAAGAGATGATTACTCAATTAATAACAGGCTGTGTTGTGATTGTGAGTCATTTCCTGCGCGGCGCGTGCCACCCAGACATCGGGGTAGTATTTGTTTTGGGAGTCCTCACCAAGTCGCACAGAATGTAGGCCTACTTGGTTCAGCCATGATCCTCTACAAGTCTGTTACTTCCAGCGTATGAATTAAATGTTCCAGCATTCACTCGCGTGCTCGCGAGTTGGTCAGAAAAATTAAGGAATTCGCCTCCTTTTTGCAGACTAGTAGTAAATCGCAACTGAAAACTCACTGCGTTACATTAACTGTTTCTCTTTCGCTATTCTGCCATCCAGAGAGGTTACACTGCTGGTCCTCCTATTCCCTATTTAGTGCCTCCGACCTGGCGTTTCTTGAATGCGCATATCAATTTGTCTTAGAAATGCTGATTTCAAAACCATATTTTCAACGTTTATGTTAAAGTTCTAACATATTAGCATGCAAGCTTTGGGCAGTCAAACATGACAACTAGGTCGCAGTATAAACCAAAGTGCTCACATGATTTCCACCTAACGGAATCCCAGCCTGCCAGTTGCCTTTCAACAATGCTATAAATGAATGCCAACCTTAAGCTACTTAAGGCCATGGCCGCCTCCTACCCAGTCCTAGCCTCTATTACAAATACAGCCGTCACAACACCACAGGTGATCAGACAATTTCCACACACACCTAAGTACTCAGGGCTACATGTTGCAAAGCCCCATAAATTAATCAACAACATCGTATATGGGAGGGGATTTTTGAGCTGTTGTGTCCTGGTCTCCTTGCTGAGTGTTAAGCTGTGTTTAGAGGGGGGGGGGGGGGTGTAAGAATTAGCCTCCGCAATGAAACGTTTACACCTAAAGAAAGTTAAGGTGTTAGTTGATTCACTGCCGTGAGAGAGAAGTAATTGGCAGTAACATTGATTGACTACGAGCTAAATAAGCATGACGCACGTGAAGAGGAAAGAACAGAAGAAATGCATTAGAGATGTAATAGGTTTAGCCACTGATACCAATCCCACTAGCCTCGTGAAAGTGATGTTCAGCAGCAGTGTGCGTCACTTAAACGTTGCGCCCTTCTCCCAGACATTTGGCCCACATGGTAGAACAAACTGATGGCTGCCAGCAAACCGTCGCTAACCATCAATGTTGGGTAAGTTCTAAGCTACAATTAGTAACGAAGTTACGGCCACGGTCACTCCTTGTCCAGTTTCATTCATCTCCGCTCATGACGTTTGCGTCAGGAAGGGCATCCGGTCGTAAGAGACGCATGTCTCCTAGAAATCCATCGCATCTCATCCCCGACGCTGTAGAAATGGAAATTAAAAAGGGAGTGGACGTACTCGCACTATCTGCACTAGGACTGCTGCTGTTTGAGGACTTCTCCAACGTTGCAACTCTCTGGCAACGCTTTGCGAGTGATTGTGGTGACTTGCAAGGCTTGTAATGCAGTTTATCCACCTTTTGGAAGGATAGTACTGCTCTCTCAAGTTCATTGAATTATTTGTTGATTTGCTAAAGGTCATGTAGTAGGTACTCTAAAATACTTGGCGAAACCATCCCAATGGTAGTCCCAATCACAAGCACACACGAACACAGGTTACAAACATGGTTTGCCTTGGAGACCAGTTTATCAAACAGATTGTACACGGGACCCTGGCCCTTAAATAAATCAATAACAATCGTCCTGCAATCCCTCGCCTTGCACTTGGTGGAAAAGTGACCCCCTTAGATGGAAACAGTACAACTTCAAAGTTTACATTAATTCAAGAATATTAATTAGTGTTGCTGGTATGATCCATACCTTCAGTTTTAACACAAATTTACCCAATATGATAAATAATGGGCAATGCATAGCCTAGTAATTAATCCATGCACATTTTATTCTGGAGTGTCATATATATAGTTTGTACCCCTCCCAGTTGACCGACTGAAGCGTTAGAACTAATAATTTGTACAGAAAACACTGGAGAAAAATGTCCTCCAAACTTCGCATGATCCATACCTGCAAAAATATTCATTTATTGGGGAAATTTTGTTCCGAGGGAAATGTTAGGAAAGAATGTATTAAGGTACAAACTGTAATTTGGAGTAGTGTATTTTGGGAGAGGCACTGAACTGTGCAAGTACAATATATCTACCGGTGGGACAAGACTAGACAGAATCCAGCTAACATTGTTAGTAAAATTTGTGCATGATATGTTGATAAAAGTTTAGCAATACCTAGAAACTTGGCCTCTGATCGATCACCTCTTGTTAAAGGAAGGAGTATTAACCGGTAAGACGCGTGCTGATCCCTTGTTGTCCCGCTGTGAGTAGGAGTCACATTACTTTTACCACTAAATAGAAAGTTACTTATTCACTGAAGAGAATTTGTCGACCGTGTTTATGCTGTCGTGAACTCGCTCTGGAATAATCTAATAGTAAGTCAATAGTAGATGCCATAGTCTTGTGCCAGTCAAATAACACGAATATGTAGTATAGTGGATAAAATATGGTCCACATCAGCGGCGTCTAGTCTTTGCTCGCTCGACGTGCCAGCTATGCTGCGCCGCACGTTCTCTTGGCTGGGCTGCCTGCCTTGACTGCCAGCGCTGCAACAGGTCTTGACCAAGTCAAGTTGGGATCGCTAGCTCAACGGACGTAATAAAAACAAACTGTCCAGTGTGTTGATTGTCCGAAACATCTACATTGTGTTTCTCCGCGTAGCGGTACTTAAAGATTACGTGCTTAGAATTAAAAGTCGGAAATATTGATAATGTATCATGGAAATCATTTGAATCATTGCAATTTCAGTCGCAATGTTTTCCTCCCCCACCCCTTGTTTTTGTTCTGTTTCAATTTGCTTTCATATTTACAACATACTGAATACCGTTTGACGTTCGACCAATTAACCACGATGTAGCGAAGGCAGTACGGGAGGTAGTGAGACGGAAAACCGAGCTAGTGAAACAAACATATCGTCTTCCACCTTCATCATTGCAAAGCCGTCCGCGCCAGAAGCACGCCGGTGTGCCGTAGGGACACCTGTAGAGTCTATATGAACAGAAAACGTACGAGTATTAATGCTCTTCAAATAGGTGTAGCATTGTAGGTTACGCTATGTGTTGTAATTTGGTGACCTATATGAAGATAGGCGACCATGGATGACGTCACACAAGACAACTCATGCTGCCAACATGCAAGTCACATTATAAGAGGTCTGCATACATAGTGACTTTGAAACATTAGTGGTGACAGTGAATGCAACCCTGATTCAACCCAACAGCGAGAAAGTGGTTTGATATCACCATTGTTGTAGTGACGGGGGGCAAGTGGTGAGGATTCATCCTTAGTAACTTAATCAAGTTGACACGGACTATATTCTCGTCTATCTCAACCCAGAAGTCCAGTTCATCCTTGACACTATGAAGGCACACATTTGTTTCTAAAAGACTGCACTATTTTCTACGACTAGAGAAACATCCTTGTTGAGAGTTGCCAAGCGTTACAGCATGAAGATGTTGAGCTTAAAGCTTAAATCAATTTAAAAAATAAAATAAAATCTTTAGTCAAAATACCGGGAGCCATTTCTAAATATTTGTAAGGGCAGCAGAGCGTAAGCAGTATAGATGATTGTGTTCTGCGCTGTAGAGCCACAGTTTAGCTTTTCTACCCACACTGCCTTCCTATTATTATTATGATGATGATTATTATTATTATTATTATTATTATTATTATTATTATTATTATTATTATTGTGTGTTGTTGCATGGAAAATATTTACCTGGTTATCAACTAAATAGAATGAGCAATGAGTCTGGAACTAAAGAAGAAATTACGACTGATCCAGTTTCCTTTCCTGAAAAGTATAATACTTTCTCCTGTAGAGTTTAGTCCACTTGTTGGTATTCTTGTAGGTTTTGTATGACTCTACCCCGCTGTTTTTTCCACTCAGTGACCAACCGGTAATGTAATATCTTCTGTTGATATTGACAAAGATTTGTATAAAACAAATAAATGGAATTTTCAGTTGAAACTCTCGTTGATTTCCCTTTCCTATCCTTTCTAAAAATATTCAACACATCCTTAGAAAACTTCAAACTAAAAATCAATACTAAGATAACAAAATGAATGATAGTTGACAAGAAGGAGCCTACAACTAGAACAAACATAAAAGTGGATAACACTGCAATTGAACAAATCACAGAATTCCCGTATGTGGCTAGTGTGATAACCTCTAATAACAAGTGCCTGTCAGAAATCAAGAAAAGAATAGTGGTAGCAAAATAAGCCTTCCTAAATAAAAATAACTTATTGCTAAATAATCACCTCAGTTTGAGTACTACAGGGTCATCAATTTAAGTCTCGCATCCGATACCGATCACGGCGCGGCAAGCTCTCGCGCTGACACCCGCTCGCTGGCCGGTAAAAAGTGCGCGACTTCTCCCCACTACTTCGCGTCAACATACAGTCATTTAATAGCAATTTCTATTGAAAATAATTATCTACAAACTTACCTGGTTTTACAAGAAATGTTCAAAGTGTTGTCCGTCAGCTCGCAAGCATGCCTGGCACCTCGTAAACAAGTTTCTAGACTCACGGCGAATTTCTTCCTGGGTGACGTTCATTATAACTTGGCGAATATTTTTAACTCCTCAATTGTGTGAGGATTGTTTGCATATACCTTTCCTTTCAGCATTCCCCAGAGGTAATTATCACATGGATTTAAATCGGGTGATCTGGCGGGATAATTAACTATACGGTCATGGAAAACTTCCCGTTCACGTTGTTCTATAGAAAACAACACTTCGCAAAACAAAGCACAATGAATACACGTTGTTGCATAGAAAACATCACTTTAAGGCAACACATAAACTGTAAAATTGCCCCGAGACTGCACTGTATGTTAGGTCAAATCAACTAGCACTTCACAAGCTTGAATACGCTGGAGATACTGACAGCTTATTGCAACATTGCCGATCGCAGCGCACGTGTTCATTGCGGGAAGAACGCCAAGGCCACCTTCACCGGCCTAGCGGCCGCATCTGCCAAGGACACCTTCACCGGCCTAGCGGCGCGTACATGCAGGAAATAAAATGATGACCCGGTAGAAAGTCATCTCCCAAGACCTTTGTTTGGAGCGTCTTACTGTATGGATGCGAAACCTGGACATTAGGGAAACTGGAGGAAACAAAACTTAGGCTGCAAAAATATGGTTTTAGAGAAGAATGACGAGAACAAATTGGATGGACAGGAAAACAAATATCTTGTTCTGCAGGACATGAAGGAGGATCGATGTTTATTAAAAACAATAAAGAAGAGGAAAACAAAAATCCTTGGACATGTATTCAAGCACGACTCTCTTCTCCAAACCATTATCTAGGGCAAAGTATTGGGAAATAAAGTAGGGGATGTCCGAGGATGTCATACATCAAGAACTCCATTGGAGAACTGGTATGTGGTTCTTATGGCAGCATGAAGAGACTGGCAGAACACCGTCAACTGTGGCTGCAGCGACGAGGCTTCTCCTTTAGTAAATGATGATGATGATGATGATCCTTTTTCTGTGATGTGATGTGATGTGATGTGATATGTGTGTGTGGCGGGGGCTCAGGTAAGTACTTTAGTCCACCTTGGAGGGTGTGCTCAGCCAAAGAGGTCAAATCGGAAGAAGTGTTACGAATCCTATCACAACAATCGAAAAGCGGTAAGTACTGTAGCCCACCATTGAGGGTGTGCTCAGCCCATGAGGTCAACTGGTTATTATCCTCCAATTCTACGCAAGTGCTGGGATGGTATTGAACATAAGGCCACGTGTTGATCATTCCTAGCCTCAATTTAAAGTACACAGTGCAGACTTAACAATAACAAACTTTGTAAGACTGATTTCACACCCACTCAAGTACACGAGGCTAATGAACACGCTGTTCCAAACCCATCAGTCAAACGACAAAAAACACATTGTTTTGGACTCAGAGAATAATATTTCGCTTGGAATACGTGGGAAGTACAGTAGCCTATATAAATTGGAATCCAGAAATAACCCAAATTGATGGTATATTGGCTTTTACGGCCAGTGAATTAAAACTCAGCAATTTTGAGTTTTGCTGAGTTCTAAACCAAATTGAGTTTGTCAAGTAAAATACCACCAGAATATTCTTGAAACTCGTATTTAGAGCTAAGGATACATGCAGGACTGATGATGAAGCTACCCCTGGGAATTATCATAACATGGTCCAGCACCCGCTACTCTTTGATAATATTGAAGGAGTTGTTAAATGTGGCTTACCTTACCCCAGCTTTATGTTGGAGTTCACGAGTACATGCGATACCCGGTACATTTAAGATGCCCGGCCCAAGTGGAACGAGGATGTCAGTTATGTAGCCAAATGAAGAGACAGATTCCAAAACGTACCAAGTAAACTTTTGCATATTTTGAGCTGATGCCAGATTTACAGCCTCCGTGCGGTTTCTTGCAAGATTACATTACTACGCTGTATACATACGCACAGCCTGTTCCGATTCAACACGGAACTGTAATATGGGTTGCCTACCCACCCGCAATCGGCTTGAAATCTGCTCGCAACGCGCTAGCGACGGGGCTGAGTTCGATTTCACTGATTGCCGCCTTCTTATGCAGCATTGCAATGTATTATGCTCTTTCAAAATATATTTACACAGGATTCACAATAAGTTCGAACGATATCTGCTTCAGATCTTGTTATTTTACGTTTCTGTTAATGGCTTTTGCAGGGGATTTCTATGAAATAAAAAATTATTTTACAACATAGTTTATTACAACACAATGTAATTTTGTGTTGTATTTTATTTACAACACAATTTTTGGCTTTTTAACCCAATACCACAAAACGAGATACAATTCGGAAATAATTTGTTACAAAATTTTAATCACTCTTCGATGCGACTAAAAAAAATAATTTATGACAGACGTTACATCTACTGCAAATGAACATTTACATAAGGTGTTCGAAGTGGCTATTATCACTTTCCAAGCAGAGGGCCAATCGTCGCATGAAGTTCTCTGTTAAGTTCGACAACATCTGAGGAGTAATTTCCGCAAAGGCTTCGGTAATGACGAGCTCCATTTCTTCGGGTGTTTGTGGTGATCTTAAAAATACTCTCGACCTGACGTAGCCCCAAATGAAGAAATCCAGGACGGTCAGATCAGGTGAACGTGGTGGGAATTCTATAAAGCCGCCAATTCCTATCCACCGTCCAGGAAACAAACTGTTTAAAACTTCTCTCGCCAGTCTGGAGGAGTGCGCTGGATGACCATCAAAGCATGTTTTTCAACTCCGCCAATTTAAAATCATCCAAGATGTCCTGGAGTTCATTTTCCAGAAAACGAGAGTAGGACGCTGCTGTGACTGTTTCTCTTAGGAAGATGGGACCAATCACTCGATCTCCAAAGACTGCTGCCCACATATTAACTGAAAAGTGGCCCTTTAAAAACAAGAAAACGGTTCATTTTAGTGAGAGAGTAATAATCACAGCAATTTTCGATCACTTGGCCTGTTTGACAGGCCAGAGAACGTAAGATATGAAAATTAAAAAGACGTCGAATCGACAGATTCAACATAAATTTGTTTTTCATTTCCCTCTGGGTGTTAATACAGGTTTACCGGCCGAATAAAATCTGGAAAATTGGAAAAATGGGTTTACCTGAGCACGTGTGACTATGGTGCACCTAGAGTTCACGTCGCTTTAGTGGTGTTTATTCCGTCTGTGGATACCACCATTACTGTCGAAGCAGCACTCATCCGTCCACATGATCCTTCTGAAAAAGGGGCAATCGGCAGGATCTTGGATATCCGCCTAAAAGAAAAGAAGAAAAGAAAAGAAAATTCGTTAAAAATAAATTTAAATTATTACATTTGTTTGGTTGACGAAAAAAAAAACTCCTAATAACAGGGAAACATTACTCAAGAGCATGAAAAGGAAATGAGAAAAATCTTCTCAAAATGAGACTATTCCCCTCATAATGAGACGTCAATATTGTTTATATGATGAGAATCGACTTATTTTAAGAGGATTTTGAAAGACGTCGAGCCTCTAAAGCTTTGAGATTTCTTCTGTTTTCGGTGTATTAATCATTAATAGCATGTCGCCACTTATCATATCGACTACCCAGTCGCAGAACGCCATCCTACGCGCTGGATCCCCCTCTAACAATTTTTGGACGGTGTGTCGCTTCCACGGACGCCAGCTTAGGTGCTTCTTTAAAATTCGGTGCGCCACGGTATGGCGGATATTTAAATAGCGGCCTACAGCCCGTGTGCTAGTGTGGCGATCAAGTGCAACGTTGTCAGGAACCGCAGCAATAATTTCAGTTGGTGTTCTGCGACCACCGCGATTAACTCTTCGCCTATAATAACTGCGAGTTTGCCTCAAAGTGTCGGCATAACGATGGATTTGGCCTGCAGTGGGATGTCGCCTTGCTGGATAGTGAGTAGCATAAATCCTGGAAGTCTCATGATAATTCTGTGGGCATTCATCAAGCACTAACACCATGTCTAATAGTTCACTGGATAAATAACGTAGTGGTTGTCGTCGTTGTTTTCGTTTTCTTCCATTTCAATAACGCATAGAACACTGCCGTACTCACTTTACACATCGCTATTCAACTGAGAAACAAAAGTGTGGAGGACGCGCTTTTATAGTCTGGAGTAACGCTTCTAGACCCATCTCGTGACTATCGAAAAGCACGTGGTGAAGAATGTTCTATAACATTCCTTCGCGAAAATACAAACCCTTTGAAAACAGCATTCAATTCGTGGAGCACAAACAGCCGAGACGGTTAAGCACAGATTTTCCGATGCAAAGGTTCTGGGATCAAATCCCGATGAGGTGGATGTCGCTCAACGTATGTATTTTTGTAAGTTTCTTCATGATGGAATTGTATTTACTCGTGTAATGAAAGAAATTATAGCTGCTACTACCCACGACGCGCTACAAAAGTTAAAACAAACATATTATTTGCTTATCACCTGTGTTACCGGCAGATGCTTTAATCATAAGAAACAATCTTATTAAGAATAATATTACTTATAGCCGATTTAGAATGTTAAGATTGTGCAACTGCTTTGAAGTAAGACTAAACAGCCTGTGTTCGTCGTTCTATCATTTTACATTGTTACAGGTAAATAGTTCTGAAATAGAAATCGTTGAAACTTATTCTTAATCAAACTCAATTTTGTAACAAATCATTTCGAAATTGTATCTCGTTTTGTAGTATTGGGTTAAAAAGCAATAAATTGTGTTGTAAATAAAATACAACACAAAAATACATTGTGTTGTAATATACACTGCTCACAAAAATTAGGGGATATTGTAAACTCAGCTATGTATGCTATGTGTTTCGTACCGAATTAGATGCAATCGCTTTCCTTTACTCCCAGAGAAGGTAAACATGTGTTTGCGTCACCCCTGCACATACACCACATGACGGAGGGCACTGTCCTTACTGTTGCTGTCAAAGGGTCACACGGCGGTGGTTTGTTGCTGAGGTCAGAGCCATTCCATTCCCGTTGTGAGTTAGTGAATGACGTGACTTAGGACAGCAATGCCTCCACAACTTGATTTACCTGAATCAATGGCCCTCCAGGCCATAGGACGGATGGAAGCTGGACAGACACAACAAGTTGTGGCTCGATCCCTTGGGGTGTCTTAAAGTGTGATCTGAAGACTGAGGAATCGTTTTCAAACAACAGCTACTGTTCACAGGAGGGTAGGACAAGGTCGCCCTCGGGCAACAACAGCAAGGGATGACCGTCACCTCGTGTTAACAGCCCGCCGGAATAGACGGCAGAATGCAACTCAACTGAGAAGTGCCCTTCTAACAGCAACAGAACGCAAAGTATCAACCCAAACTGTCCGTAACCGACTTCATGCACGTGGCCTCTATGCACGTAGGCCCATGGTGTGTACCAGGCTAACTCCACAACACCGTAGAGATCGCGGAAACTGGGCGGAGGAGCATCGTGGGTGGAGGCATGCCGTATGGAGCTCAGTTCTGCTTTCTGATGAGTCGCGATTCAACGTGGAATAGGATAGTCGACGTGTTCGCATCTGGAGGGAACGAGGGACACGAAACAACCCATCGTTTGTACAAGAAAGATCCCCATATGGTGGTGGTGGGTTGCTGGTCTGGGCTGGAATTAGCCTGGGTGGACGTACGGACCTCTACATCATCCCATGTGGTACTGTGACCGCTGTAAATTATCGAGACGACTTTCTACGACCTTTTGTCCTTCCGTATGCTGGTGCCATAGGTGCTTCGTTTGTGTTTATGGACGATAATGCAAGTCCCCACAGAGCTGGGTTGGTGGACGACACGCTGGAGGAGGAGGGTATCCAGCGTATGCACTGGCCAGCTTCCTCGCCGGACTTAAATTCGATAGAGCACGTGTGGTATGCATTAGGTAGGCGCATTGCAGGCAGACCTGCACATCTCACAACTGTCCCACAGCTGCAGATTGCTCTTATGGACAAGTGGCCTCGTATTCCCCAAGAACTCATTGATCATATCATTGCATCAATGGCACACAGGTGTGCAGCATTGAGGAGACAATATACCATACTGAAGAACAATATTCACCCATGGCCCACGAGTATGGTAGTGTTAATGTTGCTTTGTTTGTTTGCCATATTCTCTCATCACTCATGTCATTTGATTCAAACACTCATCAGGAGCTCTCTGGAATCATGGACTGCTTTATCTGTCAGTATAGCATTATGTAAGTAATAAATGGTGGAAAAACTAAATGATCTCGTATATTATTGCACCATTATGAGCTGCCCTTACAATATCCTCTATTTTTTTTGAGCAGTGTACTATGTTGTCAATGAAAGAAAATCCACAGCCTGCTTCCAGTCTCCGACCGGGTCAGGAATGGAATGAATGAAGCCCCCCATCTAGCGGCGAGGATATGAACTGTGCCGGCTGCCGAGGCCTGACACACTCCTCTGGTGCAATGATTAAATGAATGACAGATGAAATGAAATGATAGTGGAGAGTGTTGCTGGAATGAAATGTTGACAGGGAAAACCGGAGTACCCGGAGAAAAACCTGTCTGCCTCCGTTTTGTCCAGCACAGATCTCACATGGAGTGACCGGGATTTGAACCACGGACCCAGCGGTGAGAGGCCGGCGTGCTGCCGCCTAAGCCACGGAGGCTTTACACTATGTTGTCAAATAGAGTTTTATTTTATAGAAATGCTCTGCAAAAGCCATTAACAGAAGCGTAAAATAACAAGTTCTGAAACAGAAATCGATCAAACTTATTGTGAAGCCTGAGTAAATATATTTTGAAAGAGCAAAATACTTTCGAATGCTGCATAAGAAGGCGGCAATCAGTGAAATCGAACTCAGCCCCGTCGCTAGCGCGCTGCGAGCAGATTTCAAGCTGATTGCGGGTGGGTAGGCAACCCCTTTTACAGTTCCGTGTTGAATCGGAACAGGCTGTACATCATCTATAAAAATACCCAGTGACATTCATAATGATGACACGCTCCTTTTCAAACCAACCACATGTAGTTCTAAATACCACCTCGAGGTACTGCAGTTAGCATACTTGACTGGATTCCCGACTCGGCCAAGAAATTTAATTCTGCTCTGAGGACTGGAACAGGGTACACTCAGCCTCGTGAGGTAAAACTGAGAAGAGGTGGGTTCGATCCCACCTCAGCCATCCCGGAAGTGATTTCTCGTGGTTTCCCACTTCTACTCCAGGACAATTCTGGGATATTTACTAATTTACGGCCATGGCTGCCTCCTCCCCAATCCTCACCTGAATTACAAATACGCCCACTAATACGGCATACAGCCATCAATATAACACAGGTTATCAAACAAAATTCCCCACTCACACCCAAGTACATGGGGCTAGCTGAGCACGATATCGCAAAGCCCCTAATACATCAACTACTACTACTGCAGTTCTACGCGTTTATGGTTCAAAATACTCAAACAAGGCAAAACGTTTATTCACATTAACTAATGGCATATATGTCTCCAAATATACCAGGAGTGGGGCCAGCGGCCAGCTACCAAGCGTGAGCACGTCTTCCGACAGTCAACCGAACTCGGTCGGCAGATTGCGCGGAGGTAAAATCGTAACAGAGTACACTAATTCTCTCAAAATGAGACGAATTCCCTCAAAATGAGACGTCAATATTGTTTATATATATATATATTTAGCGTATGGCTTTTAGTTCCGGGAGTGTCCGAGGACATGTTCGGCTCGCCAGTTTTGTAGCTGCTTCGAGACGGACACCCAATGGGTGAGCTACAAGTACCGTTGGGGAGGGAAGGAGGGAAGTTGGAATGCAAGGACGAGGAGTTGGAAGGTAGCGGCTGTGGCCTATAGTTAGGGACCAACCCCGGCATTTGCCTGGAAGGAAGATGGGAAACCACAGAAGACCATCTTCAAGGTTGCCGGCGGGGGGATTCGAACCTCCTCGCCTCCCGGATGTGAGCGACTGCCATCAGTCTTGCCGTAACCACCACGGCTAACTCACCCGGTATTGTTTATATGATAAGTACTGACTTACACATGCCGTATATACGAGCAATGGTCCAAGTGCGTAGAAGGTAGCGGACCTGTTTTTGGGAGGTGGGTTCGAATCCCACCACCGCTAAGTATTTTTATGCACATTTTTTGAGCTTTGGGGATCAAATACAAGATGATGATGGTGATAATTGTTGTTTTAAGGGACCTAACATCTAGGTTATCGGCCCCTAATGGTTTGGGTGTTCATGGAAAATGAAGATGAAAATTTAATTAAATCTAACTACAAACGTAAACAATTAGAAAAGAAAAGGAAAACCTAAAAAGAGTAAGGGAAATAAAAGAAAGTGGGAAAATGCCCTCAACCCTCGAAGAATGAAGATTGAGGGACTTTGAAAGAAGGAGAGCCATGAATGGCAGGGAGGAAAGAGAAGATGGCCCGCCCCAAAGGCAATGGAAAAAGGCGAAAATCCGGACCCAGCTAAGGAATCCCTAGGGATCGATAACTCTCGAACTCACCAGCTGTGATCCCTTAAGGGTCTAGCATTATCCGAGATGCCCAAGAACTGGTGGGGATACACACACCCTGCCTCCTTGAGGGCCTTGAGCAGAAGGCAGGAGGTACCTGAAAGAAAAAAAAAACCCTCGAAGAATGAGGGATCAGGAAAAATAAGAGAAGAGCAAATTAAGGCGGAAAAGGTGAGACTCCCTAGGCCTTGGATACCCTAATACCGTCGGGGTCGGAAGAGAACAAGAGTTGACCAAGAGAGGTCGACAGGAAAGAAGACTGAGAGGAGCCTGGCACAAGCAAGTCTAAGCATAGCCAGACTCAGCTGGGCTCCCTTGGTCGCCAACCCACGTCCCACCAGGTGTGAGCCCCTGGGGGATCAAATACATGAACATGGCGATGAAATAACCAGCACTTCTAGGCTGCACACTTGTCAAGCCAGTACACATTAAACCCTAAATAAACACCGCATGATATTAGTCAAATGTGGCACGAATGCCCTTTTATATAATTCCCAAAGCTTAAAATGTGCATAAAAATATTTAGGGGTGGTGAGATTTGAACCCAGCTCCCAAAAACGGGACGAATATCTTCTACGCACTTAGACCATTGCTCCACCGTACCTAGCGTCAATTTCGTATCCAACTGAAACCGTATCATCGGCATGTTCTTTGTACATGCCCGTATGACAGTTAGATGCTTCGAATTATCACTTGTCGCACACATGTTTTTGTAAAGGTCTTGCTTCCATGTCGTCATAAATCTTGTAAAGTCGTTTAGAGTCATTGTGGCTTGGCTATAGACGGGGAACTGTCGACCATGTTGGCATCAGACTTTGGAAGTGTGGCCGAAAACTAAAAAAAATAAGGGGCGGCTGACTCACCTGGTATAAGAGGCGTCAGTGATAAATTTATCACACTGTGTAACGCGCTGTAGCCATCGTGAAATTACATAATTAAAAAAAAATACTTTCATTGTTTTAGAACTACAATAACTAAAATTCGTGATAAGATAGAAGTCTAAAGAAAATAACAGCGACTTAAAATTTTCAAGATGGCGGCTGGGCGTAGTACTAGAACGTAATGATGACTCATTCAGAATTTAATTGCGCAATTTAAGTGAAACTTTGTAAGAAATCAAATAAGAACAAGAATAACACTCTGAATAAATCACTCGGTGACCTTCTTGAAAATATAGAATATGATATCTCGGAAGTTTTTTTTATGATACAGCGACGAAAATAAGCAATAATATAGAACATTGTAAGTGGTTTCCTATGACTATGTCAAGAGTACAACGACCTCATACGTTCAAAGATGACTGCTGTGCATATTTTTAACAATTTAATATATTTAACTCACGATAAAATAGCACAATTATCGCAAGTTTAGTAAGGGCGGAGCACCAAACAAAAGACTTCACTGCCATTATTTATAACAATATCACACTGAATATAGTCGCAGCTGCCATCTTGAAATTTTGAAATATATAAAAAAAGCATATATTAGAAAGATAGAATATCTTAAATTAGCATTTAAGTAGAACCGTATATGGGCCTTGTATGCCAAAGTCCAAACAATACCCCCGCCATATATATTCATGAAGGTGGCTGAGTATATATATAGACTTTTATTAAAACTTCAAAATCAATAACTCTGGATCGAATCGCGCAATTAACACAAATCTTGGTAAGAGGGGAGAAACCCATACGATACCTTCGCTTGCATTAGTCATGAGACTGTCCCATTGCAGATAGCACGCAGTCGCCATCTTGAATATACAGGGTGTTTCAGAAATACTTTGACAAACTTCGGGGATGGGTTCCTGACACCGACAGAATAAAACAAGGTCATATGACGGACCATGTGTCCCCGACCCCTTTGTTGTCACGGGAGGGAGTGGTCAACACATGGGTATACTCATCAGGTAGGCCTACGTTTGACTGTCTGGTAGGTCCATACGTGCTACCAGCACGTCTTACAGGCGCTGTCTACAGAGACTTTATCCAGAACACCCTTCCAGACTTACTGCACGACGATGTTCCCCTGCAAATACGACAACGTATGTGGTGGATGCATGACGGTGCTCCCGCACACTTTAGTCACTTGTTTGCACTGCACTGACGGAGATCTTCCAGGACAGATGGTTGAGCAGAGGAGGACCCGTACCATGGCCTGCACGGCACCAGACCTCGATCCGTTAGACTTTTATCTGTGGGGGCACCTGAAACAATTGGTGTATGCTGTAGCCATCCCGAATGTGGAAACTCTTCATCGATGTATCTTGGACGCCTGCGACACCATTCGAAACCAGCCTGGAGTCTTCGAACGGGTCTGGCAGTCCATGATGCGACGTGTTCACGCATGTCTCGACGCAAGAGGATGACATTTCGAGCACTTGTTGTGAGCTGTGTGTGGTGAAGTGTTATCAATGTACCAATGTGTTTAACAGTCCCTCCCGGGAAAATAAAGGATTCTGGGACACCTGTGCATATGACAGTTTTTCCTTCTATCGGTGTAAGGAACCTTTTTTTGATATAAGTTCATGTGTTTAATACTTCCAAACAGGCTGTCAATTAATGCGTCACTTTACAATGTTCATTCATTAATAAATCGAAAACGAAGGATTTTGGGACATATGTGTGTGTATGAACTTTTTTTTTCTTGTTTTGCTGTAAGGAACCAATCCCCAAAGTTTGCAAACGTATTTTTGAAACACCCTCTATAAGAAATTAATATCAACAATCCACTATATATTACAGTTTCAATGACGAAACTTTGCAAATATAAAGTCTCACATAAAATGCTTTTTGTTCAGAAGGCGCAAGGTAAACAATTCCATATATTCAAGATGGTGGATGTGTGTACTTGCCTAATGCTGCATCAATTCCTTTGGATGAAAAAGCGGAATTACAACGACACTTAGTAAATGGGCAGTCTTATATAGGATGCAACTCTTAACGTTCATCACAAGAACATCTGTTCCCAAGGTTGCAGGATCGAATCCTGGTGCAGTCAGTTGGCATTTCAGAGTGCGCAAATGTGAGAGAGTCGTGTCAGTAGATTTACTGGCACGTTAATGATCACCTTCGGGGCAAAATTCCGGCACCCCAGCGTCTCTAAAAGCCAAATTAGTTAAAAGGGACGTAAAACCAAATATTATTATTTATTTATGCACACGATTATGTGGTTTCCATTGGTCATAAAAATGCAATATAACTGTTGGTCATATTTTGGTCTATTTATATAAGTACAGGTTCAAGTGTCTAGAACATGTCAGTGACCGATAAGCCTGCTTGCTACAAGTGACCGGTTCTGGACTGGCGTTCTGACATGAAAGAAATGTAAAATCTTCAACCTACCATGATCGTATATACTGTACTTGTACACACAGCTAGAGCCAAAAACAAGACAAGTTGGCAGACAAAACGCTCATCCCCACAATTTTCCACTCTCACTGCAGGTTAGTGTTACGATTGTAGGCTGCATTATTTCAGGGTACTTTCTTCAGCTGCAGATTTAGTCACCAGAAGCTTCCACCTTTAGAGTTGATCGTCCCGCTGCACATCTAAAGCAGCACAGAAGTTGCCGATACACTAGGCGTTCAGACTGCACATATTTCTGAGCTCCCGTTACCGAAGACAGCCCTGCATCCTCATCTGTTTATATCCGTTATAACCTGCACATGTCCGGCTCCATGGCTAAATGGTTAGCGCGCTAGGCTTTGGCCCAAAGTGCCCTGGGTTTGATTCCCGGACGAGCCATCAGGGATTTTAATCTCCTGGGGTTAATTCCCGTGGCCTGGGGGACTGGATGTGTGTGCCATCTTCATCATCACTTCATCCTCATTAGGACGCTCAGGTCGCCCACGGGCGTCAACTAGAAAGACCTGCACTCGGCCTCTCCGGAGGCCACACGATTATTATCACACATACACATATCTGATACATTTTCAGCATAATGAATTGATAATTAATGGATTTTATGGCTGAAGAAGAGACCAGCACTAGAGGCCCCGAAACATGTACCAATAACAGAGTCTAATGTAACCCTGTTTATCGACAAAAATATATGTATTGATCAGGCGTATTTCTCCTCCTTTTTATTGTAATTCGTAGACAATCAATACGGAACCATGTATGAACCAAATATTATTATTTCCCGACATTGTATAAAAATATTGATAAACTAATGTTTCCAACTAAAGTTTAACAAAATACTACCAGTATACACTTCCCAAAATTACACTCACACTCAGATACTAACAGGAAGGTGGTGTATTTTTGGCAAGGGATGAGGAAGAATACTGCTCACTCACCTCACTGTTTCCTCTCTGGCTAGCTGAACAGCTGACTATTTTGCTCATTCAGTATGTGTTAAGTTAGGGTAACGTTAAATATTTTAAACGAGCGAAAAGAAATAATTTCAAATTTGTAAGCATTAACTTACATCTTCCAATCATTAGTCATCAATCCGAAGATTGGCTTTATTCACAATAAAAAAATTGACCCGATTTAATATTTTTATTATTTGGCTGTGGGGGAGGGATTGATCCCCCTGATCAGCCCCCGTATTGACGCCACTGGTTGTCAGACCCCCAACAGTATCAACGTACGATTGTTGTTACAGGATTGTTACAATAAACACATTTAAAGTTTAGCAAGTGTGTGAAGTTTAAAATCATAATGCAAGAAGCTTTGGAACATTGCAGAAGAGCAACCAAGTGTGATAAGATTCGAGAGCTTACTACAGTACTACACACATCAAAAAAAGTTTTGCATCACCTCGGTTCCCAGATCTCCGGCATATAGATGTTGACTGTGTATATTGTATCCAAGATACAGTCCCTTTGACTGTTCATAGATGTCACTAAAACTGCTCAAAGATGTAAACAACCATGCATGAGCAGGGCCTATTAGACGGAGGGGGTACGACAGCCGATCAGTTCCAGTCATTCCACCAGGACGAAGGTACGCTGCTCATGTTGTCTGTAGTTCTACCATGCCTAGAAGGTCAATACCGCAGTTCGATCGCGTCCGCATTGTTACTTTGTGTCAAGAAGGGCTCTCAACAAGGGAAGTTTCCAGGCGTCTCAGAGTGAACCAAAGCGATGTTGTTCGGACATGGAGGAGGTACAGAGATACAGGAACTGTCGATGACAGGCCTCGCTCAGGCCGCCCAAGGGCTACTACTGTAGTGGATGACCGCTACTTACGGATTGCCGCTCGGAGGAACCCTGACAGCAATGCCACCATGTTGAATAATGCGTTTCGTTCAGCCACAGGACGTCGTGTTTCAACTCAAACTGTGCGCAATAGGCTGCATGATGCGCAACTTCACTCCCGACGTCCATGGCGAGGTCCAGCTTTGCAACCCCGACACCATGCAGCGCGGTACAGATGGGCCCAACAACATGCTGAATGGACCCCACAGAATTGGCATCACGTTCTCTTCACCGATGAGTGTCGCATATGCCTTCAACCAGACAATCGTCGGAGACGTGTTTGGAGGCACCCTGGTCAGGCTGAACGTCTTAGACACACTGTCCAGCGAGTGCAGCAAGGTGGTGGTTCCCTGATGTTTTGGGGTGGCATTATGTGGGGCCGACGTACGCCACTGGTGGTCATGGAAGGCTCCGAAACGGCTTTACGATACCTGAATGACATCCTCCGACCCATAGTGCAACCATATCGGCAGAATATTAGAGAGGCATTTGTCTTCATGGACGACAATTCTCGACCTCGTCGTGCACATCTTGTGAATGCGTTCCTTCAAGATAACGACATCGCTCGACTACAGTGGCCAGCATGTTCGCCAGACATGAACCCTATCGAACATGCCTGGGATATGTTGAAAAGGGCTGTTTATGGACGTCTTGACCCACCAACCACTCTGAGAGATTTACGCCGAATTGTCGTTGAGGAGTGGAACAATTTGGACCAACAGTGTCTTGATGAACTTGTGGATAGTATGCCACGGCGAATACAGGCATGCATCAATGCAAGAGGACGTGCTACTGGGTATTAGAGGTAGTGGTGTGTACTGCAATCTGGACCACAAATGCTGAAAGTCTAGCTGTATGATGGTACAACATGCAATGTGTGGGTCTCATGAGCAATAAAACGAGCTGAAATGTTGTTTGTGTTGATCTCTATTCCCTTTGTATTTAACGGTTCCGGAACTCTTGGAACCGAGGTGATGCAAAACTTTTTTTGATGTGTGTATTTATAGTAGGGGAGCCCAAGCGGGGATTTTGGGATTTACTCAAGCACGGCAGAATAACATAAGGGGGGATACCTTGCACCCTGTTAAGTACCCCCAGCATACACGAACCCTTTATATAGGGTCGTGCGTTTAGGGCAGCCGATGAGAATAGTAAAAAAAAATCGATCGTTAGAAAATCTCGAGCACGTCAGATTAAGGCAAGGTGAATTAATTAGATGCAGAAAAGTGTGCATTTCAATAATCTGACGAATTGCGCGTGACATAAGGAAATAGGGGAGTCACAAAGTTGCCAAAAAAAAAGTCACCTGGACATTCTCGAACGCGGTTAATTTTGTTTTTATTTTGAAGGAAATCATTCAAGGATCACGGGAATAATATAATTTGCTGATTTCCACAAGCCGAAGTAGTTAAAGTCGTCAATAAAGTGTGGTGCGTGCAGCTGCTGAGAACTATGTATTTCTCACTCCACACCACTAGTCCCTTCTCACTCTTTCCTTTTTCTTTTCATTACACCATTTTCTTATATGTATACAGTATATATATACTATTATTTTCTGTTAATTGTATTTATTACATTCAGTAATTAAAAAAAATGAAAAATTCTTTTTATAAACCTTCAGATTAAGGAAATTCCTCCACATAATTGTCAGATTATGGGTTAGCACGACAAGGACATCAGGCTGAACCATCTGTATATTAATCTGACGCGCTTGAGTATTTCAAAGTCACGTTTTTTCTTTTCAAAAAGCGGCCATGAGTTTTGGTCGCGTCCAAATCGTCAGTCTTTTGAATAGGAGCCCTTTAGGGTTTACTTAACATCCCTTCTGAATATTTGACGCTCTCGAATACATTTATTTTTTCCCATTTTCAACCCCTTCGTACGGCCACCCCCACCATGCAAACCGTGAGATTACTATTCCTCCGTTATCAGAAACACTTGGAGCGCATACACTATTAATATCTGAAGCGCCCAAGTATTTCTTTGTGACAATTTTTTTTTACATTTTTGAAAATCTGCAAACCCCCCCCCCCCCCCTCCCATTGAAAGGGCATATACATCATATAACCTTTTTTCTTTTTAGCATCTAATCTTCACAATCCAAAGGGTCCCCACGACGCTCGAGAAAATCCCCATTTAGCCTCTTGGGCTCCCAGACTATTATGGGCCGGACGTTTGTTTTAGACGAGTGAAAAGTCTTAATGGAAGCCTGGAGGCGAGTTACTGCAGTACCTGTGTAGTTATCAGCTGCCCCAAGCGGTCCGATGATTGACAACGCTGTCTCACACTCCTACTGAAGTACAGTCATTGGCAAAGATAATGATGTTCTGTTCGTAAATACGTAACGTGTACTTCCGGGTCACACAATACTTCGACGTTGACTGTACTGTCTGCAAGTCGGTGTCGCCACGTGCTCATGTCTGGAATTCCATTACATCAGATCGGTGGTGACAAATGTGAAGCGATAGGGCGAGAGAGTGACTGTGTACAGGCTCACCCGCAGGCTTCAATGTCCAAGGGCAATCGTCTAAAACAAACGTCTGGCCTATAATATTGTACTGTAGAATAACGACGTTGAGATAGGAGCTGCACTTACGTTTACCAGATGATTAGCCTTCCCTCTTGGGTCTACTTTAAACACTATTTTAAACATGCCAGTGTTAAAAGAATATATGCAATTTAGTACGGAGTCGCACATTCAGCACCATTCATCACCATGCTTATCACTCGCCACACATGTCCTAGAGTGCGGCGTTGCCGCTCTGCTGTGGGCAGGACCTTCCTTATAGGTGGCTATGGTAGCCCTCATTCATTTTGACGCCAATCTGTTCCACGGCGGCATTCAGGTTGATTCTCACGCACTATCATTTATATCAATCGAATGTTTTCACAACAGTTAGTCATAACGGCGTCATCTGTCTACTTATAGTGGTGAAAGAATAGCTCATAAACAGATGAATTTTGCCACCCTCTGTCCACTCATACTCATACCTTTTTGCAACTGGTAAATCGCCCGCTCTACCCTCGATAATATCTGCTATGTGTGGTGACTAGACATGTTAATGGGCGATGCGCTGTGGTTGCCGCGCGTAGGAGATGGTTAAACTAATGTCACCAGGTTGTGTATTTTTCTAGTTTACGAGTGTGATAGTAACTCCGGCTATATCACTGTTACCCTTAAGATGCTGGCCATGCGGCCCAGGAGTCTAAACGAGCTGCCATTCACTTTATTTGCTCGTAGATACGGCCATAAGTTGTTGTTTCCTTCTAAATACATATTGTGCATATAAAGCCACAAATTATGCAAAATATAAAATTGCCATACGCATACAAGCACTAGCATTATACAAAAAGAAAAAAGGGAACGTTAAGCATTCCCTAGTAGTTATGGTCACACGCACCATCCATTATTCCTTCATGATGAAGTTTTAACATTGCTTGATGGGAGAAACAGAAACATTGTTGTTGTTTCATTTGAGTGGCTTGGACATTGTGGTCATTCAACCCGTGTACTTGGGTCTTTATATAAATAAATAATACTAAGGCATAACTTGTGTTATTGTGTGTATTTGTAATTCCGGTCAAGATTAGGAAAGAGGTGGCCGTGGCCTTAAGTTAGGAACCATCTCGGCATTTGCTTGGAGTAGAAGTGGGTAAACCACGTAAATCCACTTCCAGGATTGCTGAGGTGGGAATCGAACCCATCTCCTCTCAGTTTTGCTTTACGAGGCTGAGAGCAGCCTACCGCGTTTCAGCCCTCAGACCAGAATTATAATGTTTGGCAGAAACAGGAATTGAACCCGGACCTCCGGGGCGAGAGCCAAGATTGCTAGCCGCTACACCAGATGGTCCGGGATTAGAACGACAAACAGAGTATTACATAAATCCCCGGAGAACTGACTGGGGCAGCTTCAAAAGAGAACTAGATCAGAATCTCAGGGGAATAAATAGAAACTTCAAAAGTACAGAAGAAGATGAAATTGTTGCAGAGCAATTACAGGATGCAATAATTTCAGCCTACAAAGAAACCTGCCCTCTGGTAGCCAGGCAGTCCAACAGGAATATCCCCTGGTCGAGTAAAGACCTAGCAGACCAGAGAAAACAGGTAAGAAGACTGTTCAATGCAGCTAAAAAATCAGGAAAATGGGAGGAATATAGGAGATCCCTTGCTGATTACAACAAAGCCTTAAGATTGGCAAAGAGAGAGTCTAGGAGAAGGTACTGCACGGAGATAGATGAGACTCCGGAATGTGCCAGACTTCAAAGAATTCTCTCTAAAGAAAGCCGAAACAGCATAAACTCACTCCAAAGAGATAATGGAGAATACACCCGAACTGCGGAAGAGACCATGGGAGAACTATTTCATGTACACTTCCCAGGTTCGGAAATCATAGAAGAACCTCCCGGAGGCTGGGGCAGCCTGGAGCTGGAGTTTCCTTCTTGGAGAAGTGACAGGAGAGACTGGGAAACAGCCAGGAAGGCGGTTAACTGTGAAACTCTAAAATGGGCAATCTTCTCATTTAAACCGTATAAATCCCCAGGAAGTGATGGAATAATGCCCATCATGCTCCAAGAAGGCTTTCAAATGCTTGCGAGGATTATGATTAATATACTTAGAGCTAGTTTAGCCCTAGGTTATATACCAATGGGTTGGAGACACTGTAGGGCGGTATTCATACCTAAACCTGGGAAAGTTATAGACCGGGCTAAGTCCTACAGACCTCTCACACTCATGTCTTTTATTCTAAAAACTCTAGAGAAAATGCTTGACAGACACATCAGGGATGATGCATTGGCTGAGAGACCTCTGCACCGGAACCAGTATGCTTATCAAGCCGGTATGTCTTTACGAAGTAGTACAAAGACTGAAAAAACTCTGGAACAAAAGGAGGTAGCGTTGGGAGCTTTTCTGGATATAGAAGGAGCCTTCGACAATACCTCCTTTAAATCAATGATCACTGCTGCCCGAGAGCGAGGACTAGATGAAACCTCTTGCAGGTGGATCGAAGCCATGCTTGAAAGCAGAGTGATACACACAACATGTACGGAAAGCAGTCTGTCTGCAAAGGTTACGGGGGGATGTCCTCAGGGAGGGGTCTTATCCCCTCTGCTGTGGAACCTCGTTGTGGATGGACTGCTTAAAACGGTAAGTCAGCTAGACTTTAATATCTTTGGCTATGCTGACGATATCGTCATTATAGTTCAAGGAAAATTTGCTAACATCGTTAAGGAACGAATGCAAATGGCACTTAACGTTGTATATAATAGGACAGAAAATGAGGGACTTAAAATAAGCCCTCACAAAACAGCCATTGTCCCATTCACCAGAAGAAGAAATCTGAAGGAAACTAGTTCCCTGCTTCTAAAAGGTGAATAAATTAAAATGAAGGGAGAGGTTAAATACTTAGGAGTAATTCTTGACTCCAAGTTGACCTGGAACCAGCATTTGAACAAAATATACAATAAATTTGTAACCTCCTTCATGACTGTGAGGAGGATGTATGGAAATACGTGGGGACTAAAACCTAAGATGATACACTGGTTGTATACTAGGGTACTGATACCCTCCATAACATATGTTGCACTGGTATGGTGGACCAAGGTGCGAAATAAAACAACTCTGGTACAACTGGGAAGAATTCAAAGACAAGTCTGCCTAGCAATTACCGGAGCATTTAAAACTACCCCTACAGCGGCTATGGAGGCCTTACTAGACCTGGCCCCTCTTGACATTCTGATCAAAGGAGAAGCAAGGATGGCATTACATAGGCTGAAACAGGGTAAAGCTGGAAATATTCCTGACTCACAATCAGGAATATCATCAATAACAAAAATTGTAGAAGATTCCATACTTGAAATGCGATCAGACTACATTCCTACACAATACAACTTCAATAAAACATTTGAAGTAATAATTGAAACAGACTCCTGGAAGACAAAACCCGAGCATCCTGAGGAAACTTTGATCTGGTTCACAGACGGGACAAGAGACGACTCGGGGGCAGGCTCGGGAGTATATGGAATGAGACCAGGAAAAAGCATTAGCTTTCCCCTGGGAAAATATCCCACTGTATTCCAGACAGAAGTTTATGCAATACTACAATGCATATATGAAAATATAAAAAGATCTTGTACAAATAAGAAGATAATTATATACTCAGACAGCCAGGCAGCACAGAAGGCTTTAATAAGCCCCAAAGTGAACTCAAGACTGGTGGAAGAATGTCTTAATGTCCTATCCAAACTGGGGGAACATAACAACGTCAAATTGATATGGGTCCCAGGACACAAGGGCATTGAAGGAAACGAAAAAGCCGATGAACTCGCCCGAAAGGGAGCGGCAACAATCTTTTATGGACCAGAGCTGGCTCTAGGAGTAACTAAATGCTCCATAAGAGAAGCTATTAAAGACTGGATCAAAAAGGAACATAGGGATAGATGAAAAACTAACCCTGGTATGAAACATGGGAAAATGTTCATCAACGAACCATGTAAGAAAACGGCTGGAAAATTACTCAGGTGTAAAAAAAACATTCAGGTAAGATACATAGTGGCTCTTCTCACGGGCCATGCTCCCATGAAAAAGCACCTAAGCAAAATGGGCATAATCAAAGGAAACCTAGACTGTAGACTTTGCGGGAAGGAAACTGAGACAGCCCATCACATAATCTGTTCTTGCGAAGCTCTAGATCGAAGAAGATTCAATCTTTTTGGGAGATCGACAATTGAACCAAAAGAAATCAAAACAAGAGTCCATTATGGGACTGTATTATCTTATTAAAGACACAGGGATAATGGACTCGTGCTGAGTACACAGGGTAGTACAATAAGCCTCAAGGCTGCAGTACATCCGGAGCTTAGCTGACGGGCCCTTGGTATATTAAAAAAAAACACCAGATGGTCAAAACAAAAACTAAGCTGTAGTGTGGCGTGTACTATATGAACGTGGAGGGGGGGGGGGTGCATTTATATTGATACCATACATTTTCTCTCGACTTCTGTTAGATAAACCATCGTCTAGTAAACGGGACTTGATAGGATTACCTGCTTCTCACCAAACCAGGTTAATGCTTGTGAGATTTTCAAAATGAGAAATCCCGTCTATTTCTTCGGATTCCACTTAAATAGGAAGTTGCGTGACATGATAGTAAAATTTAGTCACGTAAATCTGCAAAGTTACTTTTCAGGTTTAGTGGTGGAGAAAGAGTGATCCTGTGAGCAAATTTAGGATGCATCAATTCTAAGTAACACATACAGTACAAACATGCGAATGAACATATAGGCTTGTCAAGGAAAATAGTCTTCTTAATTTAATCAATCAGCCAACGTCGTGGTCTGGCGGCAAGCCTTGTAGCTTGCACCTGGACTCGATTCCGAGCCTTGCCAAAGAGGATTTCATTCTAGTTTGAGGGTTGTAGAGGAGCTTAGTGAGGACAAATGAGGTAGGTTCGAATCCGCATCTTGCCCACTCTGTGTATTATCCGAATGATGAGCGGGAAGGGCACAAGTGGAGATGAAAAGGAATCACTAACACTCGCTCGATATCTGTACAAACACGACAATGGTACAGGTTATTAAACAGATTCCACAGTTCACGAGGCTGATGACCACACACCCAAATGAAACAAGAACGTCTATTATCAATCGACTGATCTTATTTCTTAAATTACCCCATGTGAATGTGCCACATTCTGGACTACAAGTATCTGTTTATCCAGTATTTTAAGCCTACCTTCCACAATTTACAAAAAATACGACAAATTAGACTTATGATATCACCTGGGTAGAGGTGTGTGTGTGTGTGTGTGTCGGTCTGTCTGTCCGTCTGTGTGTCACCCCCTCCCTCCTATCAACTCCTAACCAGCTGCAGCTATCAAAATCACATTTGGTATGAGTAGGACATCTCACCACCAATGACGTCGTGCTACCAACTAATGACAAATTACAATTGAAATTTGAGCTCCAGAAAAATATGCATGGGAACTGTTCCAAATATGGCTCACATATAGATAAAAATATTTCGGGTTAGTTTTCAGAAGCCCATGCATGACAGTGTGGGCAACATGATTCTACGCAAGCTGATAGGTCCAATTTATAAATAGGCCTATATGCGACTTGCATACTATCAATTGGATTTGAACAGAATTTCGTATGTAGCCAACTTTGTGCACCAACTGTTGATAAATGATCAATATAATTTTGAACCCTAATCTCAGCAGATTAGAAAGTATGAAGGCCATTTTTTTATACAACATAATATTTGAGATTAATTTTCAGTAACCCAGACATGGCGATGTTACCAACATGATTCTACGCGTGCTGTTAGATTCAATATTTAACTAAACGAAACCTCCATACTAACGAATGGATTTCATCCTTATTTTGTACGTGCAATATATGCTTTAGGGCATTTAATACAAGAGTCACCAGGGCTAACAACTGTGTAAACTAATCTCACGTCTTTTGAACTCTAGATTCATTATCTTGGAATATCTGTACGGAACACACTTCATATTTAGCAAACTATAAGTCCAAGATGTTTTAGACATATTTAGAGTAAATCATCAAAATTAGAGGTACCAACATAAGTGTATGCTAGCGTATATGATCAGCGTTCAACTGCATGTACCTTCTATACTAACAAATAAATTTCAACCGAATTTCGTATATGTAGCGTAATGTACTGTATGTCTCAAGAAGTATAACTCGGCATATTTTTGGAGTCATCAGGGCTACCAACTGTTGATAAATGCTCTCCATAATTTTGAACCCTAGTCTCAATGTATGCAGGCAAACTGTTCAAAATTTGGCACATGTGTATAGCCGATAATTCTGCAGATTCATTTAGAGCAACCCGTACGTGACAGTGTTGCCAACATAGTTCTACGCGTGCTAATAGGTTCAATGTTTAACTGCATTTAAGTTCCTCAACATTTAATAGACAACTAATACATTTTATATATTGTATGAACACCGAGGACGCGTAGAGGATATACTGTATCTGTGCGCATTTTCAGAGGCAGTAGACATACCAACAACGGAGTAACTCTCTCTCTCTCTGAGCATTTGAGCCGTAGACTCTCAGTATCACAGAATCAATGAGAGGACAGTAGTGGTTTTGTAAGAGTTCAAAACCCACCGCCACCGCTCCACCACCCAATATGGTGGCGGCGCGATATCTCTCGAACGCATGGTCGGATTTTGACGAATGAGGTGTCATTGAACATTAGCAATTAACATTTTAGTTCGTGATGTGATGTACGGAGATTTCATATTCTCAGGACAAAATGGTAAATCATTATGATCATCATGTAACTCTTTAGGGTACTCGAGATTTACCACTAAAATATATCCTATATCATCGTTATCATTTAGAGTGTTAACATGTAAGACATCAATTTCAGGTTGTGTCAGCCAGCGAAAATCTTTCAGTGGTAGATATTGACTCATAGCCCAACCGTATTGGTTATTTGCATCAAGGTAGACAATATACTTTGATTCTTCACAAGGGTTGTAGCTAGGCATGTATTTATTATTTGCTTTAGAATACCGCCCACTACATTGACTTAATCCACCTCGAATTGATGATTTTATAAAATCGCGCCGCCGCCATCTTGGGTGGTGGAGCGGTGGCGGTGGGTTTTGAACTCTTACAAAACCACTATTGAGGACACTATTCCAAACAAACTGTAGTGGTCTATTAGGTAACAATATTTCAGGTATATTTCGATAAATCATAAATGCCTGTATTACCAATTTAATTTCGTTATATTTCTAGATAGAACTATATAGATCAATAATTGGTATGAATCTTACATTCTAAGAAAAGTAGGTTCTTTAGTTCGTAACGGAACTACTTGCTTGCTTATAACACTCTTAATGATAATATCAGTAATGCACAAACCACTGCAGTCACCACTATAAAACCGGTTATCAGACAAATCTACACATAGCCAAGTGTCCATGATGTCCAATCCCCATGATGTCCAATCCCCTAAAATGAAACAACAACAATGCCAATAATAGTGTTTATTGTAAGTTCCCTCCAAGGTAATCAGGAGTAACTAGCAAGGAGGTGGTACAAGATAACACGAGAAGAACGTTGTCGTTGATTCGTTTTAGGGGCTTGGGGCATCTTGGTCACCATCTCCGTGTGCTTGGGAGTGTGTTCAATGAGTCTGATAACCTGTGTTGTAGGGGCGACTGTAGAAGTGTGTGTAGCTGTAATTATTAAGGTCGTGAATGGGGTAGGTGCCCCGGGACTTGAAATAAGGTATTATCCTGTCATATCCCTGGAAGGAGTGTGGTAGAATCCGGGGAAACATTTTAGTTGGTCAACACGAATGTATCCAATTAGATTGGGTGGGGAGTAGCAATTGTGTGAATTGTGTAAGAAGTGTTCTATTAAGTTTTAATTCTGGTTGGAGGGCTGTAAAGGGGTACACTCAGCCTCGTGAGGCAAAACTGTGAAGAGACTGATTCGATTCCTACCTCAGCCATCCTGGAAGTAGTTTTCCGTGCTTTCCAATTTCTGGTTGGTTGGTTGGTTCTTAAGTTTAGGGGCTGCGACAACGCGGTCATGTAGCCCCGTGTACTTTGGGTGTGTGTGGAATCTGTCTGATAACGGTGTTAATTGTGATGACTGTATTAGTGTGTGTATCTGTTTTAATTCAAGTAAGGACAGCAGACGATCAATTTTCAAGTAGTTCCTACTTTTGCCGCCAAACGCCACCGTCAACGACTACTAGTTCAGAGCTTATCTACCAGACGTCACTGCAGTCGGCTCTTGGCAACGAACGTAGGAACCTAAGAGCGTTGTTTACATTCTTAACCTATACAATTTAGCTTCACACAGGTGTAATTAGTAGAAGGTTCTTTAACATGCCATAAATCTATGACATGGGGCCACCGGCTTTACTTCCCTTCCGAAGGAAAGCATACTGAGGGATTTTAACGCTCTTAAAAAATCTGACGACTTCGGCCGGGTTTGAACCCGCTATCTTGGGCATAGAAGCTCAGCATGCTACCAACTACGCCACCGAAGCCGCCTTTCCAATTTCTACTCCAGACAAATGTCAGGATGGTGCCTAACTTAAGGCCACTGCCGCTTCCTACCCAAATCCTACCTCAATTACAAATGCACACACTAGTACAGACATCACAGTGACACAGGTTATCAGAAAAATTCTACACACACCCAAGTACACGGGGCTACATGAGCACGATGTCGCAAAGCCCCTAATGAATTACCAGCATCAAGAACAAGTTCCTCTAAGTGTATAATTAGGCCTAATTCATGTAATTATTTCAGACACTAGGAAATTAATTGTAACTCTTCACCCAATCTACACACGTTTTGACCGACTGAAAACCTTCTCGTAATATTTCAACAATCTGAATAGCCACTGTCAGTGCCGGGATTCGAACCTCTGATCTCCATATTTGCTGCAGCTGCCTTATTGTGGTCGTGGTGTCTATTTTAACACGTGGGGTGTACAGAAGAAAGTACGGTGAAACTAAGGGGATGTGTGCCCCGACTTCTTCCAAACCGTACAGGCCCTGGATCATGAATATAGCAACATTTTGGTCTGGGTTTGGGAGTAACGTGTGACTTGAAATGCCGTTACTAGTAACAGTTACGTGGTGTTGGTGTAGCGTGCCTGCCTCTCACCCGGAGGCCCGGGGTTCGATTCCCGGCTCCGTCAGGGATTTTAGAAACTGACGAGAGGGCTGGAACTAGGTGCACTCAGCCTCGTGAGGACAATTGAGTAGCTGTCTGACAGTTAGGCAGCGCCCCGATCACGAAAACCAAGATTAACGGCCGAGGGAACCCGATGCACTGACCACGCGCCCGCCACCCCATTATCTGCAGGCCAAATGGCTGGGCAACGGTCGCTTGGTAGCCCTAGGCCCTTCACGGGCTGTAGTGCCAGAGGTTATTATTATTAGATTATTTAGTAACTGTTACCTTTTCCGGTAACGGGAGAGAAACGACGTTACCTTTTAAGATAAGTTAGTATAAGGTGCGTTCAAAAAGTAACGAGCCGGAGGCATAATTACAGAAACCAGCACCTGTATGTTAGAAGTATTGGCCCTGGCTGTTGAGGCACTTGTCCCACTGTGACACGAGGCGGTGAATGGCTGTCTCATAAAATTCCCTGGGCTGCGATGTGAACCAGTTCCGCACGTACAGCTGGACGTCGGCGTCCGAGGTGAATCGTTGGCCCCGCAGAGCCCTTTTCAGGGGACCAAACATGGCGTAATCACAGGGAGAGAGGTCTGGAATGTATGGAGGGTGGCCGAGAACCTCCCATTTGAATTTCTGCAGGAGTGCCGCGACTGTGTTGGCCGAATGAGGACGTGCATTGTCGTGGAGCGACCACGGCGGCTATGGCGTTCACTGTCACTTGGCGATCCTGGGTAATGAGTGCATCAACCAGCTGGACATTGTCATCGGTAATGCAGGGGGGTGCCCCAGACCGGGCATCATCGGCTTACGACACCCGTCCTTCCCTGAAGCGCTTGTGTCTCGCCTTGACCCTTGCAAGGGACATGCAGTGTTCGCCGTACACTTGTGACATTCGGCGATGAATGTCCGTTCCCCCTACTCCTTCCGCTGTCAGAAACCGAACAACACCTCTTTGCTCTTCGGTTGACGCCTGCATGTCACTGTTTGCAATGCGACTGGCAGCGTTGGACGATTGATGCATGCTGCTGCTCGCTTTGTATCGTCACGTGACGTGCACGTGTGCCCTCTAGCGACGGGCTGTGACCTACCACGCTGTGGTCCGAACCACACCTCGTTACACACGCCACGATTAGCCGCTGTAGTCACCGGTTTGCGCATTCCAGCCTCCGGCTCGTTACTTTTTGAACGCACCTTATATAACTGTATCGCTGTTACTTTTAAGAGTAACGGAAATGCTCATAATGTTTCAAGATGGAGCAGGATCAGTTTTCAATAGCTGGTGTTGTTGATTCATTCAGGGGCTTTGTGACATCGTTATCGTGTAGCCCCATGAACTTGTGTGTGTGTGTGTGTGTGTGGAATGTGCCTGATAACCTGTGTTATTGTGATGGCTGTATTATTGTGGGTAGTTGTAATTCAGACAAGGATTGGGAAGGAGGCAGTCGTGGCGTTACGTTAGAAACCATCCCGGCATTCGCCTGGAATAAAAGTGGGAAATCACAGAAAACCACTTCCAGGATGGCTGAGGTGGGAATCGAACCCACCTCTTCTCAGTTTTGCCGCACGAGGCTGAGTGTACCCCTTTACAGCCCTCAGACCAGAATTAAATTTCTTGGCAGAGCTGGGAATCGAACCTGGGCGTCCGGGGTGACAGCAAAGAGTGCTAGCCACTTCGCAATGAAGCCGACGAGTTGTTAAATCGCACGTGGGAATGGAACCAGCAATCAGCCCGTCTCGTATGTTCAACATAAACAATAACCATAAACGAACCGTGAAATCATGATGGATTTGAAAGGATCGAGTACCTTTGCCTATCAATTCCCCGCATTGGTTCCATAAACCTTCCAACCCTGACATGTCTGTCTCACGCCTCGTAGTATAGCGGCCGGCATTTTTGGCTGTCACCGCGGAGGCCCGGGTTCGGTTTCTACCTCAGCCCCATCATGCAAGTGGTTTTCTGTGGCTTCCCACTTTTACTCCGTGCAAATGCGGGGGTAGTACCTAACTTAAGGCCACGGGCACCTCCTACCCAAATACTACCTCAATTACAAATACACACACTAATACAGGCATCACAGTGAAGCTGGTTATCATACGAATTATACACACGCAGAAGTACAACAAGGGGTGACATGACCACTATGTCGTAAAGCCCCTAAAGAACCAACAACAACAACAACCTGACATGTCTCTGTGTTGACCATTAACTTGGAGGTCTGAGAATATCAAACTTTTCACTATCGTTTGTGATGCACATCCTGCTTATCTAAACTGTCTGTAAGAAATTAGGCTCCACCCTCAATCAGGGCTTATAAACTATCTCCGGTAAGTTTCAAATACTCCCTGTAGCAGCCATATTTCGGACAAGTTTTAGTGGTTAATTCTGAGAAACACATTTTCTACTAGAGAGCCTGAGAACACAAATAATAGTTTATGACTTACTCCTGACCTGTTTAAAAGGTTTGGAGAGGGGGGGGGGGAATTGGAACCGAACCTCTTGACAGAGGTACGCCAAATAATGTCTTGTTAAAGTGATACGTGAAGTATTGCTTCGCTGATGAGATTGAAGATAAAACGTTTTTGTGTCTAGAATTGTGCCATTGATATGGAGTAAATAGAAGAGAAAGTGATGTATTGGCCGTCATACGCCGGTATAATTAATTTCATAAAATCGGATGTAAAGTGTGCAACGGTGAAAAAATAATACAGAGCGGTCGAAGTTTCGCAGCAAACTTAATGAAGAATGTGCGGCTAAGACACCGGTAATTCAATAGTTTGATGTTATTATTAATGTTGTTGTTGTTGTTATTCTGGTAACAACATATTTTATGGTTTAACTGCAGTCTATTCACGAATTGAGTTATTATTATTATTATTATTATTATTATTATTATTATTATTATTATTATTATATAATATTTGCAAATTGGGGTAATTCCCCGGTGGCAAATTGTACAGATACAGAAAATTAGGAACTATAGTTATTACATCGTAGTATTTACACAAAATGTCAATCTTCTCTTAAACACATCAATATGTTTGGGAAAAGGCTCTAAGACTGAGGCAGGTAATGAGTTCCAATTATCAATACCACAGTTAATGAATGAATATTTCCCATAATTTGTACGCTATGGTCGGACCTTACCTTTATGTGGATGATCAGCCCTGCTCAGGTAGGTGGGATTTCCCAGATGTTTGCTTAGTTCTCCCCACGCTGACTTATTTGTGTAAATGTTAAACATAGAAGGACGAAATCCAGACTATACGCTATCTTCCAGAGATTCCCACCCTAGTTTTTCTATCATTCGAGTTACACTACTTCTAGGATTAAAATCGTTGAGCACAAACCTAGCAGCCTTCCTTTGTACCATCTCCAGCCCATTGATGAGCCCTACCTGATATGGGTCCCGAATCGCTGAGCCGTATTCCAAGATTGGCATACCAGGGTCAA
The DNA here is from genome assembly GCA_946902985.2 of Meconema thalassinum. NCBI lineage: Eukaryota > Metazoa > Arthropoda > Insecta > Orthoptera > Tettigoniidae > Meconema > Meconema thalassinum. The sequence goes on from OX336389.2 coordinate 1,179,941,472, forward strand.
ATATCCTAATCCTTTTGCGGTAGAGCTACTGCCTTTTAATACCCGCATTGCAAAACGAAGTGATTTGTACGCTTTGGTGACGACACAACCCACATGAGTACTCCATTTCATATCATTCCTTACATGGATGCCCAAGTATTTGCACGAGTCTTCTTCTACAAGCATTTCCGAGCCGATATTATATTGAAAATCATGCCTCCGCCCTCTCCCTATTCTCATGAAACGACATTTACTCGTATTTATCTTCATTTTGTCGTCAACCGCCCATTTATGAACCAGGTTGAGGTCAGTTTGCAACTGAGAGTTGTCTTGCGATGTTCGAATTTTTCAGTATATTACACAATCATCCGCAAACAATCGGCAGTCACTTCGAATCCCATTCGGCAGGTCATTAATACGTGCCAGAAATAACAGGGGCCCAATCACACTACCCTGAGGGACGTCTGACGTTATCGAAATGTCCTCCGAGAATGCATTACCAATTTTAACCTTTTGCGAGCGACCAGTCAAGAACTCTTGAATCCATAAAATTAATCTCTTATCAATCTTCGTTGCCGCTAATTTATTAGCTTATTTTTCACATTTTGTAACAAGTATTTCCGTGAAGAACTAAATAGCTTATTTTCATATATCCAACTTATGTTAATTACCTCTATCAACATACAAAATTTAAGTCTGTTTGCTCTAATTGATTCGTGGATCTTGAAAACCACCTAAATATTTTGGATGGTCACCATGTAGGATTCTTATATAATGTAGGCCATAGAGTTATGTACTATTAGACGAAGATTATTGAGTAGTTTTATTCAATCGCATGATTAGGACACGAGAAATATAATCGAGATTTTGAAATTTCGCACAGCCGCCATCTTTAAATTATGAAAACATTGAAATAAATTAGATGTCAGTGCATTAAAATTTGTATAAGCATTTACCGTTCCATGTTTCACTGCGCTCGGATGGTTAAATCGTGAGAAACGTCCATGTAAATATTTAAATTTCGCGTCGCCACCATGTTGGATTTGTGGTCACCAGGTTATTGAAAGATCCATAGGAGAACTTATGTTAATAGTCTTTATCAACATACAAAATTTCAGTTTGATTGTTGTCATAGATTAGTAGATATTGCGAACCATCTAAACATTTCGGATGGTCGCCATGTTATTCAAACGTTGACTTCGATCGCATGATTAGGACACAAGAAATAAAAACTTACTTTTAAAATTTCGCACAGCTACCATCTTGAGGTTATGTAAACAATTGAACTAAATTAGATGTCACTGCATTACAATTTGTATAAACATCTGCTGTACAATAAAGTATTTCCCTGCACTCGGATGGTTAAATCGCAAAAAAATCTATTTAAATGTTTCAACTTCGCATGACCGCCATGTTCGTTTTGTAGTTAACGGGTTTTTGAAAGTCACATAGGTGAATTTCTAGTAGTGCCCTTTTTTACTGTACTAGATTTCAGGGTGATATCAGTAATAGTTTCGGAGATATAGAATGCCGGTGAAATATTTCGCACAGCCGCCATGTTGGATTGGTGAGACGTAAAAAAATGGAAGGGCACATTCCGGGTTGGACAAAATAGTACTATGTCCGTACAGAGTTTCACCGAAATCACTCCAGCCGTTTATATTTTATTTGGGGGACACAAACACATACACACACACACACCCGGACAAAGGGTGATCTCGTAAGCTTATTTTTTCATAAATGACAAGTAGTTCCGTGAAGAACTATACAGCCTATTTTCATATATCATACTCTTGTCAATTGCCTCTATCAACATACAAAATTTCAGTTTGATTGTTGTAACAGATGCGTAGATATTGTGAACCGTCTAAATATTTCAGATGGTCGCCATGTTGGATTTTTATTTATGTACTATCACACGAAGATTATTGTGTACGTGTGGTATTCAAACTTCAATCGCATGATTAGGACACAAGAAGTAAAAAGGAGATTCTAAAATTTCGCACAGCTGCCATCTTGTGGTTATGAAAACAATTGAAATAAATTAGATGCCAGTGGATTTACATTTGTATAAGCATTTAACGTACAAAGTTTCACTGCACTCGGATAGTTAAATCGCGAGAAACGTCCATTTAAATATTTATACTTCGCGTCGCCACCATGTTGGATTTGTGCTCACCAGGTTACTGAAAGTCCTATAGGTGAACTTACGTTCATAGCCTTTATGAAAATAAAATAAAAATCAGTTTGATTGCTTTAAAAGATTCGTAGATATTGAGAACCGTCTAAATATGTCGGATGGTTGCCATTTTGGATTGTTATAGGCTATGTATAGGCCATAGAGTTATATACCATTAAAGGAAAATTATTGCGTAGCTTCATTATTCAAACTTTCATTCCGATCGCATGATTACGACACATGAAATAAAAACTCCGTTTTAAAATTCCACACAGCCGCTATCTTGAGGTTATGTAAGCAATTGAAATTAGATGTCTGTGCATTACAATATGTATAATCATTTATTGTACCACATTTCACTGCACTTATATGGTTAAATCGTGAGAGAAGTCTATTAAAATGTTTCAACTTCGCTTGGCCTTCATGTTCGTTTTGTACTTTACAGGTTTTTGAAAGTTACATAGATAATCTTGTAGTGCCATTTATCACCGTACAAAAGTTCAGGTTGATATCAGTAATAGTATCGGAGATATAGAATAATATTTCGCACAGCCTCCATTTTGAGGTTATGTAAACAATTGAACTAAATTAGACGCCATTGCATTGCAGTGTGTTTAAACATATGCTGTACCAAGTTCCATTACGTTTGGATGGTTAAATCGCGAGAAAATTCTATTTAAAAGTCTCAACTTCGCTTGGCCGCCATTTTGGTTTTGTAGTTAGCAGGTTTTTAAAAGTCTCATAGGTGAACTTCTAGTAGTGCCCTTTATCGCCGTACAAAATTTCAGGGTGATATCGGTGATAGTTGCGGATATATTGAATGATGGTGAAATATTTCGCACAGCCGCCATGTTGGATTGGTGAGGCGTAATAAAATTTGAAGGGCACGGTCGGAGTTGGCAAAAATGTTGCTATGACCTTACCGAGTTTCATTGAAATCGCTCCAGCCGTTTAGAATTTATTAGGGACACACACACGGACAAAAGGTGGTCTCATAAGCCTATTTTTTATAAATTAAAATAGGCTAAAAATAGGCTAAAATGATGAAGAAGTAGATTTACGTTTTCACCCGGGCAAATGTGTGCTTGACTGTCCTTCTGTCGGTCTGAGTGTAGGTGGTTACCTATCAACTCCTAAACGGCTAGGGATATTGAAATCAAATTTGGTATGAATCTATAACAGGATACCTCACGGCTATATTTTAAAATGGCGTCAGTATTACCAACTGCTGAAAAAGCACAATTTAAATTTGAGCTCAATGTTGATATCTCAGAATGTATCCATGGTGTAACATTTTTAATGTAAGTTGAACGTGGTGATGACTATTGTGGTTCAATAAAACAAACATGATATGAATAAATAATATACACTGTGGTGTGACCTTACCTGTGATAGTGTAATATAATAAGTTGTTGAGCGCCAGATTCCTATTTAAGATAGTGAATCGAAATTTATTGATTTAACCTCGGCTATCAGCAGTAGAGTCGAGAACCACTTACCCGGGCCGTAGTGAGACAAAGTCATCTAACCAATCCGTATTTAATCAAGGAGTATGATTGCCTTAAAGTACCAACTACAATGAAAGAAATAGGCATTACGTTGAAGAGAATGAATTTATTAAATGCAAAAACAAAATATTAATAAAACAGAATAGTGATAGTCACACAATTGAATTTAAAATTACTCAATGCGGCAATTAATTATTTAAAAGAAAATGAATATTAAAATGAATTGAAAGTTAAATGAAGTTAAATTATAATAGAGACGATAGTTTTATTGAATTGTTGGCTCACCCAGTCGAAGATTCGTCATATTTAAGAAATGATCGGTGATCTCGATGTTACGTCGCTTATGTTTAAAAAAATGATGTGATACCTCAATTACTATGAAATATCCTCATTAAGTACGTTGCCATCTGTAGAAAGACTCTTGATCAGGGATATAACCCATTATGTATTGATATAGATGTCGGCAAGACATCGTTCAGTGTCGACTCTCGGTGCTCAGTCCATTAGGACCCAGAAAGCAAGGTTACAACTTCCTTCCTTCATTGATAGCTATAGATCAATGCCATTCTTGTCCGATGTTGCAGGTACAAATACTAATGACTTCCTTGTCACGTGGTGTCACAGCTTCCCTCTCTATTAGCCTTCTCCATTCTTGACTCATAACTTGCAATATATATTGACGCGTATATACCGTAGAAAATGGCGTGTTGGTTACACCATAGTGGGTTTCTTAACATCTCAGGAAAATGACGCAGTTTGCCGTGGTGAAATTCTTACTACGTCGTTCAGTTTGTGACGCACAGGGTTAGTCCATATCGCCAGTCTTGTTGCAATATATAATACTTCGTCTCTTTACAAGTAATTGTTAATAAAAATCTAATTGAATATAATAATCAAAACCGCTTACAATTATCTGATATAAAAATCATCTCATGGATGTACTAGTTAATAATAATAATAATAACATGATAATAAATGAATAACCCTTTAAATATAACAGCTATGGGATCGAATCGTTACAATCGCCCCTGATATAAATAATTTAAAATAAAATGTAACATTATTTATATCACTACACATCCTACATAAATGAATACAAATTTAAATATTAATACCCCCATAACGACAACATACAAATAATACCCTTCAACAATACATAAAAATATACAAGAACATACTCTTTTCACTTTACATATTTGTACTATCATTTCTCATTCTTCCAAATGTTCATAATGTTCATTCTTCTTTATGTATTAAACGAGCTGTAAAAAATATACATATAAAATGCCCTTCACTTTTATTTTTGACATATATGTCAACGCTGCACTCGTTTATATTTCGGTGATCGTATGCATGACATACAATTTTGGCTTCATCTCTTTTGAACGTAGTTTTTGTATATCAGTCTGGCGTAGAAGTACATTGTTGTAATACCAGCTGATTAACCCATAATAACTATTACAGCACACGATAATAGGATGCAAACAATACAATATTCCTTTCGTCTTTATAAAGGGATTACTCAAATGCAGTAAAATTTCAATAATTGAAGAAAAAAATAACTTAGCAAGATACCTAAGGCAATTCCTATTTCAGTGCATATGTCATACATGTAAATATTTCCCCAAATACATAATGACATCGAAATACCTCAAAGCAGTTATTAAACAGTTCATTTAAATATCCAAGTTACTACTCACCTGCCTTCGTGGCTTAATTCTTTCTTAGGCCACGGCCGCCTCCTTCCAAATTAATACTTCCTAAGTCTCCACGACTTCTTAACTTCTCATAAAACCATAATTCCTCTTTACTACTTCTCGAAAACAATAACTTGGATTTTCAAAATCACCAATAAACATAAAATCTGACTTCTCGTTCACTTTATAAAATTTAACTTAGCGTCAAGATATAACTTTACCGTAACGTCATTCCTTACTTACCATAACAAAATGATTAAGACTTGGACAAAATACTACTCAATACCTGAATTACGTATATCACTAAACTATTTCACAAAAACACATGACAAACTTCTCGGAATAAATATTTCGTTCCACAAAATATTAATGCTCTTATACTTTGAACTTAGTCTAATTATGATTTGACTTTTTGCTGAATGCCTAAAAACCCCCCTTAGTTTTCTCTCAAAACTCTTAATTAAGTACCGTGTCCTCCAAACACCACTTCCTACTTGTTCTGACCGCCTGGACTATAGCTCACTCTTGCTATACCAGAATCTCTCAAAACTCATCGTGACTTCACACGTCACATACAAAAAAACCTCCCCTATTCGTGGTATAATCCCACATCTTCTTACTGTTACAGGTCACCTCTTACTGACCAATAACACACTAAATTTCAGCTAAAAAAAATCTTACATGCTTCGACTAACTCCTTGGAATAATAACATCACCCTTTGCTTTCCTAACTATTGTCTTCCTCAAATAATGACAGTGTTCCAGTTGACAGTCAATAACACCGACATTCCTAATTAGCAAATATTCTCCCATAATCACTTCATAAAGCAAGTTCTGAGTTCTAACACAGTTCAGATACTTTCTTCTCTATCAAATTAAATGCGTAACTTACACCTGCCTTTAATTGTAACTTCATTATTACCCCTTAGGTATACACTTATCTTACCAACTTATTCTTCCTTCAAAATATTAACTTATCTTTACTAACTCCGTATGACATAAATAAAACTTTAATTTCCTGTCTACTAAAAAAAAAGATTTATCTTTAAATCCTCAAACGTCGAATTATAACAAATTCCTTTCAATATTAGTAAATATTATGTCAACCTTTTAATTATAATTATTATCTGTACTTTAACCTGTGTGTAGGACAACAATCTACCACATCATTAATTCGTTATTAATCATCAGTAACTTTTTACTACAAAGTGGTTTAGCTCAATAACAAGCCTTGTAATATCTTTAAAACGTGCGTAACTGTAACAAAAACTTGGACAATCTTACCTTTGTAATCTCTTATTACCTTGTGTGCATACATCCATATATACTTAAAAAAAAACTCCCTTATTAACTTCACGTAGTCCCGTAGATACCATAAAAAAAATAATTATTGCTCAACGGAATATACCTCGCTGACCTACTTCATCTTACCAAAAACTTCCTCCAACCTACTTCATTTGGCATCTTACCAAAAACTTCCTCAAAAAACAACTTCATTTGGCATCTTACCAAAACTTCCTCCTTAAAAAACTTCATTTGGCATCTTACCAAAACTTTAAAACCACATTGCTCAACGGCATTACCTTCGTTGGCCTACTACTTCAAACTCACGTCCATTTACGTGAAAATACACACATACACACACACACATCTGTCACCAAGTATCAGATGTCCTAATTAGTTACTACTTTCTTATTTCAACCTGATGTTGGTTAATTCATACAACGCATTACCATTAACAATTCTAAACCACTTATAAATTTCTCAAAATATATCCACTGATAACCTCGCTGTCCTCAAAATGAAACTTCTTTATAAAATCAATTCTTAATTCTTCAACTCACTAGTTTTATTACCACTGTATCATCTTATCTTCACTCACTTTTGAATTAAATCTTTATTACCATTATATTCATAATTATGGTTGCCATAATAATTATTACTTTCTTTCGATTACTTACCTATGTAATAACCTTCCTACTTTTAAAATTTAATTCTTACTTCATCCAACTTACCTGCAGTTTAAGGACCTACATTCAACTTACCTGCATTGCTCAATAGCACGACAACCTCTGTCTTCAAAATTAAATAATTTTAGTCAATCTAAATCAATAAGCGTAGGCACTACGCGCCCCTTACCATCCTAACTTCACGACTGAATTAAAATTACACACAGCAGGTTTCTTATCTACCTCTGTAAAATCCTATAAAACTTCATTACTTAATATTTAAGTCATACGGAACAGTAACTATCGTTAATACAAATTTACATCACTACGTTCTCTGGCATTTCACAGTTCTTACCACATTCATCTTCAATTCTATCTTTAACTAGAATTCCACATGATTCCTTCCGTGTTACATTAGTTTCTACTTCCTCTGTACTACATTCATCCATAGTAACACAGTACTTCGGCTTTCTCCCTCTCACTTCCCCAAGTCTGGCTAATTCAGTACGACACTGCACGTCATATGCTTTCTTTCTCTCTCTCATCCTGATTTCTTTCTCCTCTAGCAACTTAATTCTCTTTTCTTTCATTTTACTTCTAAAATATCTACCTTTAGGTTTCATTTTCATTTCTCCGTTACTATCACTTAATGCTCTCTTTAGCCGTGGACTACTGCTTCTGCTCTTATCTATCTCTCTCCTCCTCTTAACCTGTTTACTAATTATGTTCTTCTGACTATGACTTAACGCACGCTTCTCTGCCACTAATAATTTCATATTAATTTCCGCTACACCATCATTAAATTCTTCCCTAGTCAACATATCCTCTTCACCTAAGATTTTCTGCATCTTAATCTCTTGAGTGCTTAGTACTTTCTTTATCTTACCTGCTTCTATTCCTATCTTTTCTCTCATCTTCTCCACTTCTTCACTACGTTCTATAGTCTCTTCTACAGCTATCCTGCGTTCATCTAAAATCTCCTTCAACTCTACTATGCTTTCTCCTACTATCTCCTCTGACGCTAATCTATTTTCACCTAAAATCTCGTCTGACTCTAATCTGATTTCACCTAAAATCTCCGCTATTTGCCGTTCCTCACCTAAGATCTCCACCGATTCCAATCTGCTTTCACCTACAATCTCCAATGACTCTAATCTACTTTCAATTACAGTCTCCACTAATTCCAATTTGCTTTCATTTACAATCTCCACTGACTCTAATCTACTTTCAATTACAGTCTCCTTACAGGCTGTCTTCATTGATTCTACTTCATTATCCCCTAAAGTCTCTACCCCCTCTGTTTTGCTTTCTCTTACTATCTCATCTGACTCCAATCTGCTTTCACCTACAATTTCCTCTGATTCAGATTTGTTTTCAACTACAATTTCATCTGACTCCAATCTGCTTTCAATTACAGTCTCCTTTCTCATCCATTTCTGATGTTCTCTATCTTGAGTTCTCCATCCACTCCTGATGTTCTTTTCTTTCTTCCTCTCTCCTTTTATTCATCTCCCTCAAGATATCAGCTAATGAAATTTCATGAATATCGATAGACTTTTCTTTCTTATCCGCCATCTCGAAGTACATCGTATAAAAATTTGCCCTTCCAAAATTCACTCACTTCACTGTCCCCCAAAAGCACTGACAATTTGCACTGAAATTATACACTCCTCTGACCAAATACCGAATGGTTTTCGTGTCCTACTTTGTGGCGCCAAATGTAACATTTTTAATAAGTCGTTGTACGTGGTGATGACTATTGTGGTTCAATAAAACAAACATGATATGAATAAATAATATACACTGTGGTGTGACCTTACCTGTGATAGTGTAATATAATAAGTTGTTGAGCGCCAGATTCCTATTTAAGATAGTGAATCGAAATTTATTGATTTAACCTCGGCTATCAGCAGTAGAGTCGAGAACCACTTACCCGGGCCGTAGTGAGACAAAGTCATCTAACCAATCCGTATTTAATCAAGGAGTATGATTGCCTTAAAGTACCAACTACAATGAAAGAAATAGGCATTACGTTGAAGAGAATGAATTTATTAAATGCAAAAACAAAATATTAATAAAACAGAATAGTGATAGTCACACAATTGAATTTAAAATTACTCAATGCGGCAATTAATTATTTAAAAGAAAATGAATATTAAAATGAATTGAAAGTTAAATGAAGTTAAATTATAATAGAGACGATAGTTTTATTGAATTGTTGGCTCACCCAGTCGAAGATTCGTCATATTTAAGAAATGATCGGTGATCTCGATGTTACGTCGCTTATGTTTAAAAAAATGATGTGATACCTCAATTACTATGAAATATCCTCATTAAGTACGTTGCCATCTGTAGAAAGACTCTTGATCAGGGATATAACCCATTATGTATTGATATAGATGTCGGCAAGACATCGTTCAGTGTCGACTCTCGGTGCTCAGTCCATTAGGACCCAGAAAGCAAGGTTACAACTTCCTTCCTTCATTGATAGCTATAGATCAATGCCATTCTTGTCCGATGTTGCAGGTACAAATACTAATGACTTCCTTGTCACGTGGTGTCACAGCTTCCCTCTCTATTAGCCTTCTCCATTCTTGACTCATAACTTGCAATATATATTGACGCGTATATACCGTAGAAAATGGCGTGTTGGTTACACCATAGTGGGTTTCTTAACATCTCAGGAAAATGACGCAGTTTGCCGTGGTGAAATTCTTACTACGTCGTTCAGTTTGTGACGCACAGGGTTAGTCCATATCGCCAGTCTTGTTGCAATATATAATACTTCGTCTCTTTACAAGTAATTGTTAATAAAAATCTAATTGAATATAATAATCAAAACCGCTTACAATTATCTGATATAAAAATCATCTCATGGATGTACTAGTTAATAATAATAATAATAACATGATAATAAATGAATAACCCTTTAAATATAACAGCTATGGGATCGAATCGTTACAATGGGAACTGTTCAAAGATTGGCACATACTGTTTTATAAATAATAACATTTCCGATTTATTTTCAAGAGTTCATGTATGTCAGTGTTGCCCGAGTGTTGCCAATATGAATCTATATGTGCTGATAAGTCCAATTTTTTTAATGCATTTAACTTGCATACTATCAATTGGATACCGACAGCAGTGGCTCAGCTGGCTAAAGCGCAGCGTTAGGTTAATGGACCAAGCTCTCTGCTGACTCGGTAGACGCGTGGGTTCGAGCCCCACCGTCGGCCGTCCTTGAAATGGTTTTCAGTGTTTTCCCATTTTCAACACCAGGCAAATGCTGAGACGGTACCTTCTGTTAGGCCACGGCCGATTCCTTCCACATCCTTGCCCAGTTTCATTCATCTTCATCCATTCCATCTCTCATCCCGACGCGCAGGTCGCCCACGGGTGTCGAATAGAAAGACCTGCACTAGGCCTCTGAGGGGGCCACACGACAAAAAAAACAATTGGATTTCAACAAAATGTTGTATGTACTTGCTATACTGCAACAGATTTTGCCATGTATATTCTTTAGAGCCACCAGGGTTGCCAACTGTTGATAAATGCTCTCTGCTTTTTTTTATTGTAGTTTCATATATCAGAAAATATGAAGGCCAACACAACTAAACTTTTCATACGTATAGTACATGTATTTGCAAATTAATTTTGAGTAACCGATAAACGACAGTACTGCCAACATGTTTCTACACTTGCTGATAGGTTCAATGTTCAACTGCTAGTAACCACCATACTAACAAATGGATTTCTTCCAAAATGGGCTCATAAATAGATCATAATATTCCAGATTCATTTTGAGTAACCCATACATGACAGAGCTACCAACATGATTCTATACGTGCTGATAAGTTGAATGTTTAACTGCACGTAACATCCATACTAATGAAAGGATTTCATTTACATTTTGTCCGTGCAATGTATCTCATATAGCATACTAGCAACCCGCCCCGGCTTCGCCCGGGAACAGTTATGAATGCAAGGTGATAGGCTACTTTTAACCCGGGTCTTATAAGATTTCCTTGTATACGACATTAGTTGTTTTCCCTCCAGCAGTGAACACGAAAAGATTTCGGTTTGATGTAACACGCGATAGAGCCATGTAAAGCTGTACATGAGAAAAGCATTCTCCACTGAGATCAACTCCAGTCACGCTAAGTGTCTGACCCTGTGCTTTGTTTATAGTCATGCCAAAGCAGACTCTTACTGGGAATTGTACTCGTTTGAAATGATAAGGCAAATCTGAAGGAATCATAGGGATTCTGGCTACTGAGACCGTTTCTTCTGTACCACAGCTAGTTAAGATAGTTGCTTCAATGAAACAGTTTTTCAAAGTTTTCACTACCAATCGCGTCCCATTGCATAACTTTGGTGGGTGTAAATTACGTAGCAATATAATAGGCACTCCAGCTTTTAAAATAAGCTTTTGTGATGGCAAGCCAGAAGGAAGTAAATAATTAGAAATTCTGTAAGGTAATGCTTCACTATCGACTACTGGGTCTACTCTGTTGCTCTGTTTCATTGTTACGTTATAAGCGCTTTTTTTCCGATGTCAATGAACTATGACCTATATCCGTTTTACATCTCGGCATGATAGCTTAAAATCACTGACTTGACTATTAATTATAACGAATTCTTGTCAGACGTAATTTAAGAATGGCGAGGTGCATGGAACACAAATCCTCCTTCCGTCCAATCTTAAATTGACTGTGAATTTTGCGGAACGGAACGTTCACAGGCGAAATGAAGAGTTGCACTTCCGGGGAATGGCGAGGTGCATGGAACACAAATCTCCCTTCCGTCCAATCTTAACTTGACTGCGTATTTTGCAGAACGAAAAGTTCACATTCGAAATGAAGAAAAGCCGAGTTGCACTTCCAGGGAATGGCGAGGTGCATGAAACACAAATCCCCCTCCCGTCCAATCCTAACTTGACTGTATATTTCGCGGAACGGATAGTTCAAATGCGAAATGAAGAAAAGCCGAGTTGAACTTCCAGGGAAACTTCATACACATCCACCCTTCTCTGAAGTCTTAACAACAGAACACTATAAGTCTTAACTCAACACGACTCGACAATTTGCTGCTGGCTGTATCTGGTGTAATAGGTTCGCCCGCTAGTTAGGCTGTAACAGGGGTGATATACTCGCCCTTAGCTAGCTCGTAAACTGTCGCCTCAGTATTTGAATGGACATGGTTGGAAGAAATGAAAACGTATAAACACTTATAGTGGGCGATGTATTGAAGATAGAGATATGCTCTCGCGGACGTTTTTGTAGAACTTCTCATGCTGAACAATTCTTACACTCTCAGTATTTAGATATTTATAACGGTTTGTCCAGCGTAACCTTACAAAGCGCTCGGACGCCAGGTTTTTGTTCGACTTTTTCACTGAAATCGTTACTGTTCGGTTTCCTTTCATCATAAATAAATTATTTCCCACAGAAATCATTTTCGAGATATCCTTTACAGAATGGTGAAAACCGCATCGAAATCCATTCAGAGGTTCTGGAGATTACCCGTGACATCCATGAATCGGGGACGTTGTTTTATACACACATCAAAAAAAGTTTTGCATCACCTCGGTTCCAAGAGTTCCGGAACCGTTAAATACAAAGGGAATAGAGATCAACACAAACAACATTTCAGCTCGTTTTATTGCTCATGAGACCCACACATTGCATGTTGTACCATCATACAGCTAGACTTTCAGCATTTGTGGTCCAGATTGCAGTACACACCACTACCTCTAATACCCAGTAGCACGTCCTCTTGCATTGATGCATGCCTGTATTCGCCGTGGCATACTATCCACAAGTTCATCAAGACACTGTTGGTCCAAATTGTCCCACTCCTCAACGACAATTCGGCGTAAATCTCTCAGAGTGGTTGGTGGGTCAAGACGTCCATAAACAGCCCTTTTCAACATATCCCAGGCATGTTCGATAGGGTTCATGTCTGGCGAACATGCTGGCCACTGTAGTCGAGCGATGTCGTTATCTTGAAGGAACGCATTCACAAGATGTGCACGATGAGGTCGAGAATTGTCGTCCATGAAGACAAATGCCTCTCCAATATTCTGCCGATATGGTTGCACTATGGGTCGGAGGATGTCATTCAGGTATCGTAAAGCCGTTTCGGAGCCTTCCATGACCACCAGTGGCGTACGTCGGCCCCACATAATGCCACCCCAAAACATCAGGGAACCACCACCTTGCTGCACTCGCTGGACAGTGTGTCTAAGACGTTCAGCCTGACCAGGGTGCCTCCAAACACGTCTCCGACGATTGTCTGGTTGAAGGCATATGCGACACTCATCGGTGAAGAGAACGTGATGCCAATTCCGTGGGGTCCATTCAGCATGTTGTTGGGCCCATCTGTACCGCGCTGCATGGTGTCGGGGTTGCAAAGCTGGACCTCGCCATGGACGTCGGGAGTGAAGTTGCGCATCATGCAGCCTATTGCGCACAGTTTGAGTTGAAACACGACGTCCTGTGGCTGAACAAAACGCATTATTCAACATGGTGGCATTGCTGTCAGGGTTCCTCCGAGCGGCAATCCGTAAGTAGCGGTCATCCACTACAGTAGTAGCCCTTGGGCGGCCTGAGCGAGGCCTGTCATCGACAGTTCCTGTATCTCTGTACCTCCTCCATGTCCGAACAACATCGCTTTGGTTCACTCTGAGACGCCTGGAAACTTCCCTTGTTGAGAGCCCTTCTTGACACAAAGTAACAATGCGGACGCGATCGAACTGCGGTATTGACCTTCTAGGCATGGTAGAACTACAGACAACATGAGCAGCGTACCTTCGTCCTGGTGGAATGACTGGAACTGATCGGCTGTCGTACCCCCTCCGTCTAATAGGCCGTGCTCATGCATGGTTGTTTACATCTTTGAGCAGTTTTAGTGACATCTATGAACAGTCAAAGGGACTGTATCTTGGATACAATATACACAGTCAACGTCTATATGCCGGAGATCTGGGAACCGAGGTGATGCAAAACTTTTTTTTGATGTGTGTACTAAGTAGAGATAACTGTGCTTATTATACGAGTCACCAGGGCTACCAGCTTTGTGTAATAATGATCTCAAGACTTTTTAACCCCAGATGTAATGTCTCAGAATTTGTGTAGGGAACACACTTCAAACTTTACAAACCTTAGGTCCAAGATGTTTTTGAAAAATTTAGCGTAATTCGTCAAGGAGAATTCTATCAACATAAGTCTATGCAAGCGTACAGGTTCAGTGTTCAACTGCATAACGTCTATACTAACAGATGGATTTCAAACCAATTTTCGTTTGTGGAATGTATGTCTGAAGAGATATAACTTGGATCAATTTTGGAGTCACCAGGGCTACCAACTGTTGAAAAATTGCTCTCCGTAATTTTACCCCTAGTCTCAATGTATGAAGGCAAACCATTCAAAACATGGCACGCATATGCCCCATATATTTTTCAGATTCGTATTGAGCAACGTGACAGTACTGCGAACATGATTCTATGCGTTTTGATAGGTTCAACGTTTAACTATATGTTACTGTTCCAAAATTAGCTCAATGTTGGATATCTCAGAATGTATCCAAGGGAACTGTTCCAAGATTGGCACATACTGTATTATAAATAATAACATTTCCGATTTATTTTCAAGAGTCCATGTATGACAGTGTTGCCATTATGATTCTATGCGTGCTAATAACTATTCCATTCAACGTGACAGTGCTGCCAACATGATTCTACGCGTGCTCATAGGTTGCATATTAAACTATATGTAACCCCCATAACATATAGTTAAATGGATAACTAACAAAGGTTATGTACACAGTGTATGCCGTACGGAATGTAACTGTGCGCATTTAAATAGGCAGCAGTCCTACCAACTACCTAATGACTCTCTCTGGATATTTGAGTCATAGACTCTCAGCATCTCGGAATCTGTAAAGAAAACTATTTCAAACGAACTGTAGTGCTCTATTGGCCCATAATAATGTTTCAGGTATATTTCGAGCAAATCATAAATGCCAGTATTACCAACTTAATTTTGTTCCAACTTGTTCCGGATAGGTCTGTATGGATCAATCATTGGTATGACTCCTTATTTTTAAGAAACGTACGCTCTTTAATTCGTCACGGAACTACTTGTTTTAAGGCAAGAGATGTGCTACCACACGACGAGTGCCAGGCTGTTGTAGCGTTGTAGTGATAGTTCATTTTGTTCTTCCATCTTAACTGGAATCTATTATTTCGTTCAAGTCAACTCAATTATAGTAGCGGGAAAAATGTTATTAAGCAACTATAATTGTATACAAAAGTAATGAATCGTTTCTTAGACAATTGTAACAGTAACGTTAATATGTTTACAAGTAACTGTAACGGAAGCTTCGTTACTATTTATGGAACATAACGACAATTTCGTTACTATTTATGGCACGCAACGGTAGCTTCGTTACTATTTATGGCTCGTAACGGTAACTTCGTTACTATTTATGGCACGCAACGGTAGCTTAGTTACTATTTACGGCACGTAACGGTAACTTCGTTACTATTTATGGCACATAACGATAGGTTCGTTACTATTTATGGCACGTAACGGTAGCTTCGTTACCATTTATGGCACGCAACGGTAGCCTCGTTACTATTTATGGCACGTAACGGTAGCTTCGTTACTATTTATGGCACGCAACGGTAGCTTCGTTACTATTTATGGCACGTAACGGTAGCTTCGTTACTAATTATGGCACGCAACGGTAGCCTCCTTACTATTTATGGCACGTAACGGTAGCATCGTTACTATTTATGGCACGTAACGGTAGCTTCGTTACTATTTATGGCACGCAACGGTAGCTTCGTTACTATTTATGGCACGCAACGGTAGCCTCGTTACTATGTATGGCACGCAACGGTAGCTTCGTTACTATTTATGGCACGCAACGGTAGCCTCGTTACTATTTATGGCACGCAACGGTAGCCTCGTTACTATTTATGGCACGCAACGGTAGCTTCGTTACTATTTATGGCACGCAACGGTAGCCTCGTTACTATTTATGGCACGTAACGGTAGCTTCGTTACCATTTATGGCACGCAACGGTAGCCTCGTTACTATTTATGGCACGCAACGGTAGCTTCGTTACCATTTATGGCACGTAACGGTAGCTTCGTTACTATTTATGGCATGCAACGGTAGCCTCGTTACCATTTATGGCACGCAACGGTAGCTTCGTTACTATTTATGGCACGTAACGGTAGCATCGTTACTATTTATGGCACGTAACGGTAGCTTCGTTACTATTTATGGCACGCAACGGTAGCTTCGTTACTATTTATGGCACGCAACGGTAGCCTCGTTACTATGTATGGCACGCAACGGTAGCTTCGTTACTATTTATGGCATGCAACGGTAGCCTCGTTACTATTTATGGCACGCAACGGTAGCCTCGTTACTATTTATGGCACGCAACGGTAGCTTCGTTACTATTTATGGCACGCAACGGTAGCCTCGTTACTATTTATGGCACGCAACGGTAGCCTCGTTACTATTTATGGCACGCAACGGTAGCTTCGTTACTATTTATGGCACGTAACGGTAGCTTCGTTACTATTTATGGCATGCAACGGTAGCCTCGTTACCATTTATGGCACGCAACGGTAGCTTCGTTACTATTTATGGCATGCAACGGTAGCCGCGTTACCATTTATGGCACGCAACGGTAGCTTCGTTACTATTTATGGCACGTAACGGTAACTTCGTTACTATTTATGGCATGCAACGGTAGCCTCGTTACCATTTATGGCACGCAACGGTAGCCTCGTTACTATTTATGGTACGTAACGGTAGCTTCGTTACTATTTATGGCACGTAACGGTAGCTTCGTTACTATTTATGGCACATAACGACAATTTCGTTACTATTAACGGTACGTAACGGTAACTTTGTTACTATTTATGGCACGCATCGGTAGCTTCGTTACTATTTATGGCACGTAACGGTAACTTCGTTACTATTTATGGCACGTAACGGTAGCTTCGTTACTATTTATTTCACGTAACAGTAACTTCGTTACTATTTATGGCACGTAACGGTAGCTTTGTTACCATATTTGGCACGTAACGGTAACTGTGACAAAGTTACTTTTTAAATGTAACTTACCCATCCCTTGTTTTGGTTAATTGGGGATTTTTATCCCCTGAATGTGAAAATAAACGGATGATGTTTTTTTTCCTTCTCTTTCTCAACTATCGTATCGTAGAGAAATTAATAAGCAACATTACGACACAGCACGTCTCTGGCCTATAAAGTCACTGTTCCCACCTCTATCTTGTATCAATATTTTACAAGAAGGTTTAATGCGATAGCAATTTCCCAACTTTCAAATGATTTATAATGTGGGTGTTGTTGTAAAACTAGTTAGTTATTGTTGCTTCAAGGGGCGGAATAGTGAGGTAATCTTCCCCTGTTATGAAACTATCCATGCATGATGGAAATGGAGGGACATACAGTAAATTAGGCATTCTCAACCTTGTTCAGACCGTGAGCATAACCCACATGTCATTCCAAGTACCCGAGCACCATTAAATCGAATATAATACGAGGGTCATTCCCTAAGTCATGGCAACTATGTTATATCTTTCGAACATATGGCATCACGGTAAATCCAGTGTAGACATTCGAAACCCCGCGGCAAACAGCACAGAATTCACCCGACAGAAGGCGACTGTAAGTGCAGGTGGTTAAATAGCCTACCAGCGCCATTACACGTTCATTTTGATCTTGGACGTGCTACAAGATGGATGTAAGCAGATTGGAACAGCGATCAATCGAGAAAATTGCTTTTCTCGGTGGTAGAAAGGCTACGCAGTGTCATGCAGCACTATGTGAAGCTGTTGGTGATTACCATGTTTAGGATTTTAGGTGAAAATTTCAGATGAGAAAAGGAAGGGAAAGGTGCTCAAGTAAGGTAAAGAAGAGGGGGCAAAAAGGTGCTGGTTTATTCAACTAATTTCCTCTTTGCTCTATTCTAGTTTATTGAATTACCAACAAGTACATCAAATCAATCATCAAAAGAAAGAAGAAACATGAGGCTGTTATACATCAAGACATTAAGCATCTACACATTTTAAAAGTAAGTCTATTTCTATTAGAAGATAGAATGTGTTGTAGATGATAAAGCTTCTTTCGATATCCTTAGATACCAGTGGGGCAAACCTTGTATTCACTGGGAATGACAATTCTACAGATGTTGCGAATTCCACAATGTCTGGATTCTTCTGAAGACTAGACTCAAGTTTGTATTTGGCAAAGCCATCTAACTGCTCCCTCACGGAAGTAAAAATATTCTATTGTTTTTCCTATTCCAGACCTTGTTCCTCTAATCATTTAATAACTGCAGTCAGGTACTTGTAACTATGGACACAATATAGTTCTGTCTGCAAATTATGGATTTTCTCCGGTAGCAGAAGTTGCTGTGCCTTGGAAATTGCACCTGCGTCTGCTGGATCCAAAGAAAGCACAAACTCTCTAATTTTGTCAAAATTCTCACACAACATAGCAGCACACGCAATCCACGATCCCCAGCGAGTAATGACCGGGAAACTTAGAAGGGGCAGGCCAGTGGTTTCCCTGTAGGCAACAACACGATTCGGAGCTTTCAGTAGAATCTTCTTCAGGGCAGAGATGAATTGATTTGCGATGTCGTATTCGTTCCATCTGGATTCATAAACCCTGTGAAGGGCATGGACCAAGCATGTCACATGCTTCAACTTAGGAAATAAAGGTTTAAATTGGTTAACAGGTGAAACCATGTATGGAGCCTGGTCCGTAACCACAAGAAGTAGTATTTCAAACTCGATACCAGTAGGCCAGAGTTTTTGGCAGAAGTCGATAATTGATTGCATTTCTGTACTGCATTGGCTTTCAGCAGCTCATACATTTTTAACAACATGGGATTAACGTTCTCCCCTGCTAAGGGAAAATGTTCAAATCATATCGTTCCATTGAGTCTATGATTTCATCCACAATGATTCCTACATCACAATCAGACTCTTTCTCCTTGATTCTTTGTATGGTTTCTCGGTAAATAGGCTCCATGTAGTATTTTCTTAGAGTACTGTCATCGGGCATTGACATATTTGTGTATTTTTCAAGAAATCCCTTGAAGGCTAGATGGTTCACCTTTTTGAGTGGAATTCCTGCTTGTGTAAGAGCTGCACACAAATAAATGTTTAATTCCTTCAAATTTTGGCTTTTTGAAGAACTCTGCTGAAACGCATTTCGTAATAGAGGTTGGCGCAATTTGTTTGCTTGAAGAGTCTTATTCATTTGATACTTAGAGCTGGAAATGTGTTGTTTGATGCGATATCGCTGGTGTTTTTCATCTAACAAAAGTCCCGAATCACAAATAGTACATCGCATAACAGTTCCATCAGTGTCTATGAAATCTTGTTTGAATTCATGAGCCAGAGCAATAAATCGGGCACTGGACACCTTAGGCATGGTAAAATCTAGTAGTACACTCGGTTAGTAATGTGACAAAGTGCCAACACCAGTTCACTTGCTAACTCAATGCGACTATCACACAACTCACTCTTGCGCTCACTCACTCACTTGCTGTCCACACTCTTTTATAACTCCGCGACAATTACCAGAATGTTCTCATTCATGCTGGAACTGCAGTCTCAGCGATTTATAGTAGCTTCGAGCAGAACCCAGTCTCAATTCTCGGAACTACGCGGGTGCGGTTGCTGACGTCTCTGCGTCACCAGCTTCCGCCTCCATGCGAACAGATGACGTCTCTCACAGTAACAAACTCACATTCACGAACAGAAGGCTACTGATTCTGGTGGGATATAATCACTTATTGTCAATTGCATTATTGCGGGCTACATTATAGCGGTAAAGCGAGAGAAAGAGGTTTTGTCGAACACACAATTATTTTCCTTCGTTGGCGGTGTGCTTTCAACTCCCGCGTTGTGTTTTCTGAAAGAGGTAGGCTTGCTATTTTCACGTACACAGCAAGGAGGGGAGGGGGGATAATAGGCATGGTTGGGGGAAAAAGGGATAAAGGTCCAAAAGGAGGGAAACATGTGCGTGAAAAATGCCACCTTTCACAACTAGAAACAAAATTTCACACTGTGAAATCTTTCCGAACAGCTTTAATTTACCCTAAGAAGAATGGTGCGCACCTAAAAATCCTAACCCTGGTGATTACTGGACAGTTGCACGTTGGGTGGAGACTTTCCGACATGGACGCGCAGCAACTGCAGACTCGGCGCGAAATGAGCACCCCTTGTCTGCCCGAACTGACATGTCCGTGTCTGTTATTGAACAATGTTCCAATGCTTGGAAACGGTGCCCTGAATGTTAATTGATTGATTTGTGTTCCATATTTACTAGTGCAAAACAAATTTACACAGAGTACCATTGTGTGGTTTTCATTTTCACCTTTGCCATTAACTCCTGTATTTGAACCCTATTTTCTGTTGGTATTGAGATATCACACGGACTTAACGGTTCAATGCACATCGTGGATTTCCCATGCTTTATCGAAAGATATAACATAGTTGCCATGATAATGCAGCAAACATGCTCCTCTCTTTCATGTTTCTATCTCTCTCTCCCTCAGAAGTGCTGAAATAGCTAGGAGTTTACTGCTCACCAGGCATTTTCTGTTGGGATTGAGATATCACACGGCCTTAACGGTTCAATGCACATCGTGGATTTCCCATGCTGTAGAATTATCGAAAGATTTAACATAGTTGCCATGATAATGCAGCAAACATGCTCCTCTCTTTCATGATTCTATCTCTTTCTCCCTCAGAAGTGCTGAAATAACTAGGAGTTTATTGCTCACCAGGCATTCTGCAACTGCTAGCATGGCTCATGCAGATAAGATACATTTACGTGTGGACAGTCGAGTCGAATCAGCGTCTTTCTTGTTACTCATAAGACAGGGATGTCCAATTATTTTTACTGTAGATTAAAAATACTATTTCACAAAATGATAACATTTCCAACTGTCAACACTTGTAACGACAACACTATTACTGTGGTTCGTGCAACAGAATATGAATTATTGAAGAATGGATCTCAGGGGAGCTGGTGCTCGCGGACACCAGGTTGAGAACGCCGCCAGTAAATACTTTTGTTCTTTACTCTGTGGTAATTATTTCTTGCTTAAAATAGAACAGGTACAACCGAATCCGACGTTTGCACTATGAGCTTGCAGGTATGGAAGCCGTAGGTCGCACGTGGGGCCGTGGTGATCTTACATTTTTCACTAAAAAAGAGCCAGTCTAGGAAAAGAAGTCGAACCACGTAACGAGTTAATTTTCGGTTTACTTTTACTTTGGGTTAACAAATATTCCCACTAATGAAACAAAACGCAGCGCTACTCCAAACAGATTATACACTATATCCATGAGAGCAATAAGTTAATTACCTAGGTAGCCTATATCTAAATCCTATACGGAAGAAAGCCAGGGCCCGTGCCCACTTATTTTACGCCCTTTGTTACCATGTGTATTTCCTTACAAAGTGAGACATCGATCTGTTGCTGTTACCGTTATCATTACTTATCCTGCCACCCCGGAGGTCCGGGTTCGATTCCCGGCTCTGCCAAGAAATTTGAATTCTGGTATGAGGGCTGGAACGGGGTACACTCAGTCACGTGAGGCAAAACTGAAAGAGGAGGTTTTGATTCCCCTCTTGGAAGTGGTTTTCCATTGGTTCCCACTTCAACTGCAAGCAAATGCCGGGACGGTTCCTAACTTAAAGCCATGGCTGTCTCCTTCTCAATCCTCATTTTAATCACAAATACACACACTCATACAGCCATCACAATAACACAGGTTATCCGACAAATTACACACACACACACACACACACACACACACACCAAGGTACACGGAGATACATGACCATGATGTCGAAAAGCAACAATGTTACTTATCGAAAATAGTCACTGAGTTGCAAATATCTTTGTAGCGAATTAAATTGTTTTCCTCATACCGTCATCACCACATTTATATTTTTACGAGAATAGTGGATATCAGTCTTGTGGAAAAATAAGCGTATGGTATACGAACAGTTCATGAGTAAATAGTTGTAATACGAAGGGAGTACTATATTGTTTTATACTTCATTTTTATCTACCCAAATGAAGTAGGCGATCAGTTGTTACGTCCACCTTATCAACATAATCTCCTTGTAACTTTATGCACTTTTGTCCAGTTCTGCAAAATCCACAAAACTTCGACCATGCACTAGAAGCATAGGGGCAGTCCACCGCCAAAGAAATGTCGAACAGTGCCATCAGTTGGCAAGAAAATGGCGACAGTGTTCTGGGACACAGAGAGCATCATCATTGACTGGCTGGAATTGGGGGCCACGATTAATAGGGCAGCATATGTGGCAAACCTTAAGCGCTTACGTCGTGCCATTCAAACTAAGCGGCCAGGAAAGTGGGGTAAAGTTGAGCTTCTGCAACATGACAATGCCCGCCAGTTACACTTACCGAGAGACCACCGTTACCATTGATCAAATGGCCACCATATTCTCCCGACTTGGCACCTGTTCGGGAACATGAAGAAACCTCCGGACACAGCTGTCAAGGCATGGGTACGCAGCACTCCAAAAGAATGGTTTCAGGAAGGTCTGGAGAGACTGACACATCGATGGCAAAAGTGCCATAAGTTACGAACAGATTATGTCGAGGAGGTGGACGTAAAAACTGATGTGTAATGTACTTTACTTGGGTAGAAAAAAATAAACTTAAAACAATATAGTACGTCCCTCGTACTTTAGAATGGTTCAGATGTACCAACTTGACAACATATGTAAATTTAAATTATAGCTATCGAATCCTTGGTTTCAAACATAAATATAACGGAACAACGCGGTACGCCTCATGGTGCAGTGCCTAGCATTCTTGGCTGTCGCCGTTGTGGCGCGGGTTTGATTTTCGGCTCTGTCAAGAAATGTTATTTTGTTCTGAGGGCTAGAACGGGGTACACTCAACCTCGTGAGGCAAAAAAAAAACAGAGGAGAGGGGGGTTCGATTCCTATCTCAGCCAACCTGAAAGGGTTTCGTCCCACGAGTTCCATTCCCATGAGTTCCGAAAACAAATTTCTTAGGAAAAACGTCACATGAGTTCCGAACGCGTATTCACGCCTGAGTAAGTAAGCTAATTAGTCCCACTAGTTCCGAATGTCTCTGGAAAACCCAGTTGTCAGTTCCGAGGTTTAACCGGCTAATAATAGTACGACGCGACCTAGAAGAGTTAATGGCAATGGACAATGAAAAGTTCGACGAAGCTACGTGGTAATTACTAAGTGACTTGTAAATAAGATTAAAAAAACAGTTCAAAGACGAAGTGACATGCTGATACTATTTTAGGAAATTTGTAAATATAACTCAAAACTGATTATTTTGACGAAGGCACATGCTGTTACAGATACTGACAAGGCGAAATCTGTTTATGGGAGCTACCGATCCATGGCGTCCATTAGAGGAGCTAAATCATTAAAGAGGGCACACACTCCCGGCTGGCGCTAACTATGGACCATATTTGTTTCAGTAATAAACAAATTAATACAATTTTGCTGTAGAAAACTAAGCTGGAACTCGCTCAGGTAGTGTTCGGAACTGATGGGACTCGCTCAGATAGTGTAATTGGCAGATAGCTAATCCGCTAAAGAACTTGGAACTGGTGGGAATCGGAACTCATGGGAGGACACGCCTGAAAGTCACTTGGTGTGATTTCCCCCTTCTACTCCAGGCAAACGGTGGGATGGGTCCTACCTTAAGGCTACGGCCACCTCCTTCCCATCCTCGCCTAAATTACAATTACATACACTACTATAGACACCACAATTACACAGGTTATGACACATGTTGTTGTTGTTGTTGTTGTTGTTGTTGTAGTTTTTGTTGTTGTTGTTGTTGTTATTGTTATGAATACCAACAGCGGTAGCTACGCTCACTAAAGCTCAGTGCTAGGCCATGAGGCCAAGCTGTCTGCGGACTCGGTAGACGTGGGTTCAAGCCCCACCGTCGGCCATCCTTTCAATATCTTTCCGTGTTTTCCCATTTTCAACTCCATGCAAATGCTGGACTGTACCTACTGACAGGCCACGGCCGCTTCCTCCCATATCCTTGCCCAGTTTCATCAATCTTCATTCATTTCAACTCTCAGTAAATCCTCCCATGAGGTTGCCGTCAGGAAGGGCATCCGGACGTACAAGACATCCGCCACATAGGCTTTCATCGCATCTCATCCCTGACCCCGGGGAAGACGGGAATAAAAAGGGGCAGACATACACATTATTATTATTATTATTATTATTATTATTATTATTATTATTGTTGTTATATACACGGGGCTAAGTAATCACGATGTCCAAGCTCCTCAAATGAAACAACGACATTTTCAAAAGCGAGCACCAGTAGCGGCAATTTCTGGAGCAGTGCCATACAACAGTTACCCGAGTGAGCGTCATGAAACCCCTCAGCTGTGGGTTCGCATCTTACTATAGACATTCTTACGTACTGTATATCTCTACTAAGTATAAAACAAAGTCCCCGATTCTTGGATGTCACGGGTAATCTCGAGAACCACTGGTTATATTTTGATGCGGTTTTCACCATTCTGTAAAGGATATCTCGAGGAAGTTTTCTGTAGAATATAATGTATTTATGATCAAAGCAAGCCAAGCAGTAACAAGACAAAACGAAAGAACCTGGCATCCGTGCGCTTTTTAAGCTTACGCTGGGCAAACCGTTAAAAATATCAATATACTATGAGTGTAAGATTTGTTCAACATGAAAAACTCTACAAAAAAGCCCGGAAGAGCATATCTCTATCTTCAATACATCGCCCACTATAAGTGTTTTTAGATTGGACGGAAGGAGGATTTGTGTTTCATGCATCTCGCCATTCTTAAATTAGGCTACGTCTGACAAGAATTCTTCAAACATTCATCTCAATGATAATATAATTAACAGTCCAGTCAGTGATATTAACCCATCATGCCGAGACGTAAAACGGCGGTCGTAGTTCATTGACATAAAAAAGCGATTATCACCTAATGCATTCATAACTGTTCCCGGGCGAAGCCGGGGCGGGTTGCTACTCTATGTATATATAAATATTTGTCAACTGATTTATTTAAGTTACACAAGGTGTTTTAAAATATTTGCATAATATATTTAATTTTGCGTGAAAAATAAGCCTTATGGAGCATTTCTTATACTTACATCTCTCTCAAACTTAGACCCAGAAAGCTATGAATATTATAATAGAGATTTCCATCCTCTCATATGCCAGTTCATGTGCTGCGTGATGAGTTGGAGGAATTCATATTTTTAGGAATTTATATACACACTATCTATTTTGTGGAAAGGAAGCAATTGCTTTATATGCCTGCATGATTAGACCATGGTACGGATTCACTATACCAAATATGCAGTGATCGGTGAATTCAGGGACGTGTTAGGTCAAATTTATAATGAGTGAAAACAAACCTATTCAGGTATGTTCTCGTAAGTTAAAGAGTATAGTATGGGTTGTCAATACCAGATTTTACGGATATCGGATGACTTAGTGACAAACTAGGTGAATTGGTATGCGTGCCATCTGTAATTGATGAGAAAGGAAGGTTGTAGTTTTACGTGACCGTGAATCTTGTGATTGTGAGCCACGGGACCTCCTTTTTACGTGGAATCCGAACCACAGGACATGGCATTTCACTTCGAAAATGTCACATGCATTGATCGGGAATCGAACCCAATCCATCTTGGTGAGAGGCCAACAGATTGACCGTTGCGCCACCACGCCCCTCTAATTGATGACAAATATGTTTTACAGTTGTAGGTTTCGACTATAATAACGGTAAACTGTACAGAACTACAGCACACTAGATACTTAAATGCCTGAATGTCTCACTCACAGCATTGGCCCATCATACCAGGTTTCACAGTGATCGGATCTTTGCGTGAGAGCTAAGTGAGTTCACGTATAAGGAATCACATTCACACCATCTATAATTCATGAAAAGTAAGGCATAGATTTATGTACCAGTAGGTTTACACACTAGTGGTGTTCCACTATACCAAGTTTCACAAAGATCGGATCATTCTGTGACGAGAATTCATCCTATAAAGAATGAAATACTGGCCATCTATAATGTATTTAATGTAAGCCATAGAGTCATGTACCAGTACATAAAGTTTGTTGCGGTGGTTCATAGTACGAAGTTTGATTTCGATCGCTTGGATAAAAATAAATGTATTTCCCACCGTCGCCATCGTGAACAAAATTAGACGCCAATATATTTAGCTCTAAATAAAGATTCGCTGTGCCAAATTTCACTGAGCTCGGTTGATACGATCGCCGGTAAAGTCATTTTAAATATTTGAAACTCGTATGGTCTCCATGGGGTTTTCAAAAAACTCATATATGCACATAGTCCTCTATCAGCATATAAAATTCAGTTTGATTGCTGTAATAGTTTCGGAGGTACTGAGTGCTGGTGAAATATTTCACGCAGCCGCCATGTTGGAATCCTTACCCTTATCGAAACAGTTGTAAGGATGAACCAACCTATGTACACACATTAGCATACGCGCACAAACACTGAAAAGGTAGGGCTGCTCACGCCCCTTTCATACAGTAGGCAGGGATACCGTGAAAAAAGAGATCTGATCCCTCGAAATATCAGAAAAGACAAGGACCTATTAAGCTGGGACATTAAAAGATATACTAGGCCTAGGGTACCCTAATACCGTTTAGGTCGGAAGAGAACAAGAGTTGACCAAGGGAGCTCCATAGGTAAGATGAAAGTGAGGAACCTGGTACAATGCTGTGCTCAGCTATGGCCCCGTGGTCGCCAACCTACGTGCCACTATTTGTGAGCCCCTAGGGGAAGCTGTAAGAGGACTCGGGAGGAAATGATTGGTGGTCGGTGAGATGCCCGCAGGGACAATGTAGTCATCGTGACCTACTTCCAATCCGATTGTCTTCTGCTCGGGAGACTTGGCAACTGCGAATGATACTGTTACATCAGGTCAAAGTGAGGATCAAATAAGAGCAAGAAGAAGCGTTAAGGTTGCTTTATAAGGCTGCTTGTTTGTTTGGGTCTGGTTCCAACGAGATGCCTGGACGTAGCACAGGCAAACAAAGCTTCACTTACACTGTACTCCTACAATAACATCCATTTGTGTCCTGGAGGCATTCTTAAACCTGCTGTTGACATCGTGATCATCGCCCCGTGTAATTGGGTGTGTGCAGAATCTGTTTGATAACCTTCGTTATTGTGTGTTTGTAATTGAGGCTGGAGTTGAGAGAGAGGTTGTCGTGGTTTTACGGTATGCTATCGCGGCAATTGCCTTGAGTAGAAGATGCAAACCACGGAAATACACTTCTAGAAAGACTGGGGTCGTATTCGAACTAAGCTCTTCCCAGCTTTTCCTGAAGAGGCTGAGTGTACCCTGTTCCATCCTCAGACCAGAATATTGAATTTCTTGCTAGAGCTGGGAATCGAAAATAGGACCCTTGGGAGCGGTGCTTCAATACAGTAGATACTATTGGACCACAGAAGGCTAGCCATTCTACTGACTTGAGTCTCTTGTATTAAGCAGTTTCAAATACCAACCGACTGGGTTGAAATTATATCACGCCAACTCGAACACAATGATATAGACCTTAACCTATCCTCCATCTCGGGGCGAGAGAAATTGCTTGCTACCATTTACGAAGACTGACAACGAACACTCTGTAAAAAGAATTTCTCACAGTGGAACTTGGATAATTCAAAGCTGAAGGAACCAGAAAGAAATCTAAATTTTAGAACTTCCGTCAAAAATTGATATTTTATAAATATCCATTCGTAATAAGGTTATAAAATATTTTAAAAAATACTATATATATTTTGAACAAAAATCTATTTTCCTTTTACATAAATGGGAATAACACTCATATATTAAGTGATCGGATATTTTCCCGGTACAATAAAAAATTTAAATGTTGCAAACAATTTTTGAAATTTCTGATTGTTTTGCGGAATTTATTGTAAAAGTTAGTAAACTCATCAAGCTTGTTTAGTGACTGAAGATTAACTCCACTTGAATTGGCTTGTCCATCATTGTTCCGACAGGCTAGTTAGTTATTTTTGTTTTAAGGGGCGGTACAGAGAGATCATCTGCCCCGTACCGACAAACTAATTTTTGATTGACGTTTATGAAGAACTTCGAATTAATGAGGATGTCATTCAATTCACATGTGATTTTTACATTACTTTAGTGCAAAATTTAAGGAATTGAGACAAATCTTCCACTTAACGATGATTTCGAATTATAAACTTTCGAATTAGCCGAGTTCCAGTGTTGATTGAACAAAGAAGGATTTCATTCAACGGCATATTGCAGTTAACGTTCAAAATTACGTCTTCCTTTTAAACAAACTGTCTAGTGTCCCGCAATGAAGATTGTTGTTGTTATTGTTTCTAATCCATTTCAGAAGCTTGGGACATCTTGGTCATCAGCCCCGTATAATTGGATGCGTGTTGAAATTGTCAACCTATATATCTGTGATGACTGTAGTAGTGTGTGTATACTAACTGTATTAGGGACAGAAATGGGGGTAGGTGACTCGGGACTTGTAATAAGGTACTATCCCGGCATTTACGAGGAGAAATTGTGGAAGAACAACACTCAGGATAGCCGTTCTCAGCGCCGGGATTCGAACTTGCTGCAGCTGCCCATCATTGGTCATGGTGTAAGATTCAACGTTAATTTATGTTGATTGAAACAACTTTCGTACCTGCACGCAAAAACTACAGCGTATTTCTGGTCTGTCAACACAGATCGACATAAATAGCCTACATATTACACTAGACAACAAATTTTAACTTTTTGTCTTTTACAAAGGCAACAAGTAGTTCCGTGATGAACTAAATAGCCTATTTTCATATATCCTACTTATATTAATTGCCTCTATCATCATAGAAATTTTCAGTTTGATTGCTGTAATAGATTCGTAGATATTGAAAACCGTCTAAATATTTCGGATGGTCACCATGTTGGATTATTATATACTATTTTATGTACTATTACATGAAGATTATTGTGTAGGTGTCGTATTCAAACTTCAATCACATGATTAGGACACAAGAAATAAAAACGCGATTTTAAAATTTCGCTCAGCCGCCATCTTGTGGTTATGAAAATAATTTAAATGAATTAGATGCCAGTGGATTAAGATTTATATAAGCATTTACCGTACCAAGTTTCACTGCGTTTGGATGGTTAAATCGCGAGAAACGTCCATTTGAATATTTAAATTTCGCGTCGTCGCCATGTTGGATTTGTGTTCACCAGGTTATTGAACGCCCCATAGGTGAACTTATGTTTATAACTCCTATACACATACAAAACTTCAGTTTGGTTAATCGGGGCGTGGTGGCTCAGCGTTCTAGCTGTATGCCTCTCACCAAGGCGGACCGGGTTCGATTCCCGGTCAATGCATGTGAGATTTTCGATGTGAAATGCCATGTCCTGTGGTTCGGATTCCACGTAAAATGGAGGTCCCGTGGCTTATGATCGCGAGATTAACGGTCACGTTAAACTAAAAGCTTCCTTTTTTTCAGTTTGGTTGCTGTCATAGATTAATAGATATTGAGAACCGTCTAAATTTTTCGGATGGTCGCCATTTTGGATTTTAATATATGTAGGTCATAGAGTTATCTACTATTAGATGGGGATTATTGTGTACGTTCATTATTCAAACGTTGATTTCGATCGCAATATTAGAACACAAGAAAGAAAAAAATAATTTACAAATTTCGCACAGCCGTCATTTTGAGGTTATGTAAACAATTAAACTAAATTAGATGTCAGTGCGTTGCATTTTGTATTGTCATTTGCTGTACCAAGTTTCACTGCGTTCGGATGGTTAAATCGCGATAAAATTCTATTTAAATATTTCAACTTCGCTTAGCCCCCATGTTCGTTTTGTAGTTAACAGGTTTTTGAAAGTCACATAGGTGAACGTTTAGTAGTGTCCTTTATCACCGTACTACATTTCAGGGTTATATGAGTAATAGTTTCGGAGATATAGAATGCCAGTGAATTATTTCGCACAGCCGCCATATTGGATTGGTGAGACGTAATAAAATTTGAAGGGCACGGTCGGGGCTGGCCAAAATAGTACTATGACCTTACCGAGGTTCATTGAATTCACTCCAGTCGTTTAGAAGTAATTAGGGGGGGGGGGGGGGGGGGCACATAAACACATGGACGCACACACATACACATACACATACACACGGACAAATATAAATGAAAATAGGATAAAATAGTTGATTTATATGGATTTGAGTGTGCTGAAGTTGAAAATGGCAGTTAATAGTCTAGATTAGCTCAAGTTTGGAAGTTATTGAAACTTTTATGTCCTTCACATATTATAATGGGACAAAATTGTTGGGGTTATTAGCACAACTGCGGGGCATTATAACAGAAGTTTTGATTCCATACAGTACCTCAAAATCTCACGTAAAAGTTACAATACACTAAGGAGCAGTTTTGATTCTACACAGTAACGCAGAACCTCATGTCACAATACACAATGGAGCATTACGGAAGACTGTGTAAGCTAGAAACAAAACACAGCCTTCATTGGCATTCCTGAAATAAGAAGACTAGAGCTAAAACAGAAATAAGGACGTAACAAACTTCATATAACACGAAAACGGGAGCTAAACCACGAAAATTATTGTCATTATCGTATTCAGCGAGCCACTGCCAAAATCTATAAAGATTGGGTATTTTTAGCCTACTTTTCACATTTTGCAAAAATGAGGAAAAAGTAGACTTATGAGATCGATCCGGGAAAATGTGTGTCTGTCTGTCTGTCTGGCTGTGTGTGTGTCCCCCCCCCCCCCTATCAACTCCTAAACGGCTGCAGCAATCGAAACCAAATTTAGTATGAGTAAAGATGTGCACCGGAATATCTCACGTCCATATTTGAAAATGATGTCAGTGCTACCAACTGCTGAAACAACGCACTAGAAATTTGAGCTCCATGTTGGATATCTTGCAAGGTATGCATGGGAGCTTTTCTAAAATTGGCACACATGTAGATAATACTATTTCAGTTTAATTTCCAGGTGGTCAACCATGACAGTGTTGCCAAAATAATTTTAAGCCTTCTGATAAGTCCAATGTTTAAATGCATATAACTTCTACACTATCAATTGGATTTCAACCAAATTTTGTATGTAATATCTGTACATAAACAGATATGACTGAGCGTATTCTTAAGAGCCACCAGGGCTGCCAACTGTTAATAATTGCTCTCTCTATTTTTTATCCAAATACCAATATATCAGAAAGTATGCAAGCCAACAGCTTTAAACTATGCACACGTATATTCTGACATTTTAGATTAATTTGGAGTAACTTATATACGTCAGTTCTACCAACATGATTATAAGCCTGCTGATACGACCAATTTTTAAATACATGTAGGCCTAACTTCTATACTATCAGTTGGATTTCAACCAAATTTCGTATGTGCTATGTGTACCATAACAGATATGACTATAAGTATTGTTAAGAGCAATCGGGGCTGCCAACTGTTAATAAATGCTGTCTATATTTTTTTACCCTAATATCAATATATCAGAAAGTATGCAAGCCAACAGCTCTATATTTTGCACACGTATAGCACCTGACATTCTAGATTAATTTGGAGTAATTAATACAAGGCAGTGCTGCCAACATGATTCTATGCCTGCTGATATGTCCAATTTTAAAATACATGTAACTTCTATACTAAGAAATGGATTACATCCAAAGTTGGCACAACAACATATCATAATATTTCAGATTATTTCTGACCAGCACACGCATGGTATTGTTGGCAACATGCTTTTACGCGTGCTGATAGATCCAGTGTCTAACTGCATGTAACGTCCATTGGACTTCAACCAAATTTTGTATTCTGTACCTTAAGATATGGAACTAAGAATATATTCAGTCACCAGGGCTGCCAACTGTAGTGCTCTATTAGGCTACACTATACCAGGTATATTTTGAACTAATTAGATATTTCGATATTACCAACTTAATTTCGTCATTATTCTAGATAGGTTCATATACTGTAGAATAATCATTGGCATGAAAAGTAGGCTGTATAGTTTTTCACGGAACTTCTTGTTGTTTACGTAAACATTTTATTGTTGAACAGTGTTATTAAAAATATTCCCTTGAGTTTTATTGTATATATATTGGGGGTGAGCAAAAAACTTCTTGTACCCTTGTCGAAATATAACTATTACCTAATGTTTCCAATCCCATCCTGCTCACTGATCCTCCCCCTCCCCGATGTTACAGGCCCAGTTCGTTTCCGATAAGTCCTGAGTCCCGGTCATGTCACATGGAAGTTGGACTCTCCGTTACTCCCATAAGATACGTATTTTGAGTTAGCAGGTTTCAGAAAATACATTTGATGTAATTTTTCAATTGCATTCCAGTGTTAATTTATACTTCCTCCTTACACATGTTTGTTATCCGATGTTAGCATTCGAGCATCATTAATAGGCGTAGAGACAGAAACCCGAAATGGATACCAGTAGCTTTCCTTAGCTAATGGTTACCAGAAAGATACAGCCACCAATTACTGTAGTTGATACTGATTGTTGTTTTAAGGGGCATAACTTCTAGGCAGTGGCGTACCAACAGGGGGGGGGGGGGAAGTTTGGGGTTTAACCCCCTCCCAGAGACAATTCTTTGCTTGAATCTTTATATTGTCCCATCTATCACCTGTTTTGCGCTACCGCTATTGAGGCTTCTTACTCCTGTATATGTTCTAAATGTGATCACGTTCCTCACTTGGTAAATGTCCTGCACTCTACTCCCAGGAGACTCCTTCAGTGTTGGAGCTAGCCATGGATCAGTTTTTATTCAATTTTTCCAATTAATGATACAGATAAAGTCATCAAGATAGGCAGATTTTAAGAGTCAATAGTAATGGCAGTGGGAACACGGAGAGGAAAACTATTTCTCTCTCATATGATATCAATATTTTAAGCAACCACGTAACTATGGTCATGATGATACCACTGCATCGTTTCAGTTTTAATATTTAGTTACTGTTTTCCATACTTTTTATATTTTTTTCGTTTTTTTTATTGTATCGAAAAAAATAATAAGGCCTAAAGTAGTCTTCATGCAAAGAGAACGGTTATTTAATTATTGGTTTTTATGAATATTAATCGAAATATCATTTTAATTATGATGATGACTGTCGTTTTAAGGGGCGGAACAGCAAGGTCATCTGTTCCTTTAATAATGTACACAATTACATTAATGAACCCCCCCCCCCCAGAAGGAAATCCTGCGTACGCCACTGCTTCTAGGTTATGGGCTCTTAATGTAGTTGAACAATGAATAATACAGACAAGATGGCAAAGAAAGCTTTATCTCGAAGGAAGAATTATGACCAATTGATTGAGGACGGCCCCTATTGGGAACCTTTGAAATATTATAAAGAGCCACCTTGTGGTGTAGCGTTGTTGGCTGTCGCCCCGAAGGTCCGGGTTTGATTTCTGGCTCTGCAAAGATATTTAAATGTGGTCTGAGGGCTGCCTGTTTACAATCTCTTGTTTTTTTAGCGTATGGCTTTTAGTGCCGGGAGTGTCCGAGGACATGTTCGGCTCGCCAGTTTTGTAGCTGCTTCGAGACGGACACCCAATGGGTGAGCTACAAGTACCGTTGGGGAGGGAAGGAGGGAAGTTGGAATGTAAGGACGAGGAGTTGGAAGGTAGCGGCTGTGGCCTATAGTTAGGGACCAACCCCAGCATTTGCCTGGAAGGAAGATGGGAAACCAGAGAAGACCATCTTCAAGGTTGCCGGCGGGGGAATTCGAACCTCCTCGCCTCCCGGATGTGAGCGACTGCCATCAGTCATGCCGTAACCACCACGGCTAACTCACCCGGTAATCTCTTGATGAATGCAATACATTTGTATTTATATGTTGGCACAGGCCAGAGTTAAAGCCCTGCACGGTTTCGGATATCCGCGGATAAACCCGTGGATATCCGCAAAATATTTCACCATGCAGATATAGTTTGATTGGTTGTGCGGATAGCGGATAAGCTGTGGATAATGTTTGGGGTAAATTTGCGGATAGTTTTTAGAATACAATCCGAACTTGTTGGATATCATTACTAAGACCCGGATGTTTAACATAACTTATCATAGTCTATTTTTCCGTTGTTTTTTTTTTCATGACAAATGTAAGATTGTGATTTACACCAATCTCAGTCAAATTATGCCATTAAGGACAATTAACACTCCGAACTGAAAGGGGTTGCAATTATGGCTGTGTAACATTCATTTTAAACATAGAACTTGACATACATAGCCTAAGGGAGCGACTTTCTCCCCAAAGCTAAATGTGTTGCTTTAATATTATCATTTCAAATGATTTTGTCGACTTCATCGTTATGCTTTGGTCTACCGTTATGCGTTACGGTTACGGCGTGTATGACGTCATCATGTTGTTCAGTGCATATGCACCGAGTCTGAGTTTACTCCTGGGGTCTGGCGTTATGCGATACGGAGACGGCGAGTGCGTGACGTCATGCAGCAGAGTGCACCTCCCGCTCTCCGTTCCCCGCGCGGGAAGCCTAAGTAAATGGGTAATGGAGTCTGTTGAAAGAGTCCTGGGGCTTCGAGCGAAGCGAGAAGCCCTCCTGAGCCTTTCTAATATCTGTAGCATTTGTAGCATGCGTCATTTGAAATGATATAAAGTCTAGTCTCTCAGACTGACTGTATCTTTTTATATAATTGAAAATATTATTGTAATGCGAGTAGATTCAGATAACAAACGTACGGATGTGGATAAAAGTCATTCGGATGCGGGGCGGAAGCGGGGCGGTTGCGGATAACAGTAGTGCGGATGCGGGGCGGATGCAGATAACGTTTTGGTATTCCACGTAGGGCTCTAGCTATAGTATAATGTGGCTTTCCACCGACGCGACGCGACGTCTCAGTCCCACTCATGGGTGTGATTATGGGAGCTCTGAGGTATGAGTGGTGCTGAGTCAAGGCCTTCAAGGCACAGCTAGCGCCTGTGTGTACTGTGAAAGGTTCTATTCATAGAGTCAGTGTTTTGTTCTGACTCGGTGAGGAAAGCAATGGCAAACTACCACACTCCTCACCTTGCCTAGTATGCCTAATTATAGTGCTGCCTCTGGTTTATGTGCGTAATTATTGAGGATCCAACCAGCCTCTGGGCTGACTACCTGGGTAACAGACAGAAAAGGGGTACACTCAAAACTGAGAAGAGCTGGCAGGGCTCGATTCCCACCTCAGCCATCCTGGAAGTGGTTTCCCACTACAGACACCACATTAGCTTAGTATCAATTTATAATAACATAGACTATGAGACAAATTACACACACCCAAATACATGGGGCTAAATGACCACGATGTCCAAGCCCCTCAAATGAAAATAAGAACAATAACAGATATTATAAAGGCGATTTTGAACAATTGACAAAGAATCTCTGGCAACACGACTGTGAATCTCTAAATCACACCTCCAGCTCCGTAATATACCGTAGTGCGTAGTCCAATGACTTCCCATCTTATCTTGCATGCAACCCGCAATGCAAGGCTCTCAGTAGGATTCCTTTCCTAAACCAACCTCTCTGGCTTGATCTGTTCAATTTGTGTTCTTGGTGATTTATTCAGGGGCTTACGTCATCGTGGTCATTTAGCATCGTATATTTGTGTGCGTACAGGATTTATCTTCCAGGATTTATCTGATAACCTGTGCCATTGTAATGTCTGTAGTAGTGTATTTGTAATTCAGGTGAGGATTGGGAAGGAAGCGGCCGTGGCCTTTAGTTAGAAACTATCCCGGCATTTGCCTGGATTAGTAGTGGGAAACCACGGAAAACTACTTCCAGGATGGCTGAGGTGGGAAACGAACCCACCACTTCTCAGTTCTGCCTCACGATGCCGACTGTACCCCATTCCAGCCCTCAGACTGGAATTAAATTTCTTCGGCAGAACCGGGTCCTCAGCGGAGACAGCCTACAATGCTAGTCACTACACCACGAGGTGGTCCATCCTGTTCAAATTGTACTGTTGGATTAAGTATACATCTCCTGTTGGCTGTATGAGTCTCGTCATTGATCCCGTGTCCGATGCGCAGAAGACTTCCTCAAACACGTCTTGCTTCTTGAGGTCTTTCATAGAATCAGCAATAGCGGATCTCAGCCAATGGTGTTTTTTGTTGTTGTTGCTGTTATTATTAAAATATCGTTAGAAAATACAGTTTACAAAATTCAGAAATTTATGAATTTCTTTTCAATTCCTTTGTTTAACTTGTAAATTGACACTAATTGAAATATATTCTACTAGAATATGATGAAGACTGGTAGAAATAGGATATCAAATTCATGCAGAGCAGAAAGAGGAAAAATATTTGCCACTAAAAGGTGGCATGCAAATACAAGCTAATTGATTACGATTTCTTTAAAACACTGATAGTCAGTCTGAAAGACTAGACTTTATATCATTTTAAATGCTAGAAACGCTACAAATGCTGCGTGAACTCAAAGTCCGTAAGAAAGAAAATTAAAAAAAGCAAGTGCAAACCAAGGTCAAAGGAGGTAGCTGGCTGGATAACGTCACGCTCACCGGAGTGCGCGGGGAAAGGAGGAAGCTCAAGAAGTACTATGACGTCACACACCTCAGTGCATTCTCGGTACATTTCGTCCCGTCACCGTAACGTAACGCCAGACCCCAGCAAAGTCAATATAATCATTTAAAATGATGAAATTGTACGAGGGGTGATCAGAAAATAAGGTTACAAAGCCGATATTCCTGTGGAGTGTCGTCTGTTACAGTGAAATTACTAGTGTGGGGGTAATTCGAATACATATGGTTGATAACTATGCAGAGTTTCAGCCACCTGCCACAGCGCTAGTTGTAGGTAAACAACTAATGGCGACGCGTTTCGAAAGCTGGTCTCACGAAGAGATCCGCTCAATTAATCGATGTATGTGGGCGAAACATGTACACGCACCCACGACTTCTCACCGAGGGCGTCATCTTCCTGCATGACAACGCGCGACCTCATACAGCCCAGAAGACCACCACGCTGTAGAAGCGATTTCGCTGAGATATCATTGACCACCCTACCTACATCCCCTTGCTCGCCCCAGGCGACCTTCACCTGTTTCCTCGCTTGAAGGAGCGCCTAAGGGACCGACTATTCACATCAGACGAGGAGGTGGAACACTTCGCGACAACGTGGCTGAACACGCAAGGACAGGATTTTTACAATGAAGGAATATCCAAACTCGTTCCACTTAGCGACAAGTGCCTAAACCGATATGGAGACTATGTTGAAAAAAAGAAACCTAATGTAGCCTATGTACTGTACTACGAGTAAGCTGTATTGGTTGTATTAAATGAAATGTGCACGTCTCACTGCAGCAGCCTTTGTAACCTTAGTTTCTGATCACATAATGCATGAAGCATAATGTACTTTAAGGCATTGCCATTTGGATTTAAGTATCCTGCCCGTATATTACTGTATAATAGTTTTGTGTATGAGTAGAAGGCTACAGTTAACATCCCGCTTTTTTTTTAAAGCACGACGGTGCTTTAATATAGAACAGTTTAATTAATAAAAGCGCCTGGTTTTGAAATGGCTGCTCACAATCTTGACAAAAAAAAATCTACAATTCATGTCCATTAAGACTTACTTCAGATGATCAGTACTTGATTACGCAAATTTCTATGTATTATCTGAAAGGACACCAGTCACTAAATATTGCGACTGATTTCTGCATTTTTCAATTATTCACATCCCACTATTTTCATCAACATTCGTCAGTCAGTTCTTGGATGCACAGGAAAACAACGTTTGTGTGAAATGGACAATGCACATTAAAAATCGAATATTCCTTTAAAAGAATAATAAGAACCTGCCATTTTAAAATATCAGCCAATAATTAAAATGTCTGTTGAGTGTATGTCTACCCCTTATTATTCCCGTTTTCCAACGGGGTCGGGGATGAGATGCGATGGAAGTCATTGTGGCGATGATTTTTACGGCCGGATGCCCTTCCTGACGCCAACCTCAAGAGAGGAGTTAATGAGAGATGAAATGAATGATGGTGATTGAAACTGGGTTAGGATGTGGAAGGAAGCGGCCGTGGCCTGTCAGAAGGTACCGTCTCAGCATTTGCCTGGTGTTGAAAATGGGAAGCCACGGAAAACCATTTCAAAGACGGCCGACGGTGGGGCTCGAACCCACGCGTCTACCGAGTCAGCAGAGAGCTTGGCCCCATGACCTAATGCTGAGCTTTAGCCAGCGTAGCCACTACTGTCGGTTAAAATGTCTGTTGAGTAAGACTTGAAAATGAGACCTCAGTCGGGATTCGAACTGTCAACTTTCTGGTGTAGTGGCTAGAATTCCTGGCTGTCCTCCCGGAGGTCCGGGTTCGATTCCCTGCTCTGTCAAGATATTTAATTCTGGTCTGAGGGCTGACCTCAGCCTCGTGAGGCAAAACTGAGAAGAGGTGGGTTTGATACCTACCTCACACATCCTTGAAGTTGTTTTCCGTGGTTTCCCATTTCTACTCCAGTCAAATGCCACGATGGTTCCTAACTTAAGGCCATTGCCGCCTCCTTCCCAATCCCCACTTGAATTACAAATACACACAATAAATTACTACATACACCACAATAACACAAGTTATCAGACACTTTCTCTATATATTTACACACACCCAACTATACGGTGCTAAATGATGGCGATGCCCAACAACAAAAAGAAGGGATTCAAACGTGAATCTCCTGTTGCTGGAGATGCCGCGATTTTCAACAGATATGGCCGCTCCATGGAACGCTATGCTCTAAAGCAGGGCCATCCAGTCATTGCGCTCCGGGAGCGCGGCCGCGCTCGGGGAGCATTGGACAGTCAGACTAGCGCTCATTCCCCTACCACCACTACACTGTGGCAGCGAGGAGACGGACTATGTTCGGACCACGATGACTACTGTCGACCAAAGTATTATGTGTACTCGAGTTTGAAGGTTGTTTGTGAAGTAACCAATAGACCTACATAAAATCCAATACCATCAACATTTTCGTCGTTCTATTTTACGTTAGTTCATGTAGGCTTGGATTTTTTAATTTATATTTTAATATTTTTTATCGCAGTTGGAACACAAAAAGTGCACGTTTTTAAGCGTGTTTCAACCATGCGTCACATTTAAGAATTATTATCTCAAAAGCCCATCATCAGATCGAATCCATATTTTAACACAATATACATTGGAATGTTGTATAACTGGTTTATTAATTTCATAATTTTGTGTGTCCAAGAAACAAAGTTGTTATCATTGTTGTAAGGTAACTTTTTCTCGGCTCGGGGTGGTTGGAAAATGTAGTTCTTGGTTGCGTTGTAATCGTTATACATCAAAACGTTATGCTGTATGACTGTGAAATACGTAAATTAATTCACTTAGTATCGGTTTGTATTTGTACGAGGAAATAACACACGGTTCATCAGCTAGCCGCTCCGGGAAAAGCTGTACAGCGTTGCTGAGATGGAGCCCATCACTTCCGAGCGAGACGCGCCATGATGCGTCTGGGCACCATTTCGGCAACGCTGTACAGCTTTTCCCGGAGCGGCTAGCTGGTGAACCATGTGTTATTTCCTCGCACAAATACAAACCGATATAAAATAAGTGAATTAATTTACGTATTTCACAGTCATACAGCATAACTTTTTGATGTATAACGATTACAACGCAACCAAGAACTACATTTTCCAACCACCCCGAGCCGAGAAAAAGTTACCTTACAAAAATGATAACAACTTTGTTTCTTGGACACACACAATTTTGAAATGAATAAACCAGTTATACAACATTCCAATGTATATTGTGTTAAAATTTGGATTCGATCTGATGACGAGTTTTTGTGATAATAATTCTTAAATGTGACGCATGGTTGAAACACACTTAAAAACGTGCACTTTTTGTGTTCCAACTGCGATAAAAAATATTAAAATATAAATTAAAAATTCCAAACCTACATGAAATAACGTAAAATAGAACGACAAAAATGATGATGTCATTGGATTTTATGTAGGTCTATTGGTTACTTCACAAACAACCTTCAAACTCGAGTGCACATAAATAATACTTTGGTCGACAGTAGATACGTACGTACAGACGTGCGGCCGACGGCTCTTGTGGGATAGTTGACATATTAATAGGGCTGTTTTGCCATAACAAATATACCGCATAAATCGAATGGTACTCCGATGTATGGAATGTGCAGGAGACGAACACAAGTGTTAAGTAAAGAATATTGTGATTTATTCCAAAAGAAATGTGTATCTATTAGGGAGGAAAATTCAACAAAAAATTGTTTTCTTTTTAACACATTACATCTCTGTTTCACACTAAACATTTGGCATACCCTTAATAAGCTGTACAGAATAATGGAATTTCCCTTCTGCTTTAAAGACTGCTGCTTCACCACTCCTTTCTTGTATGTTGTTCAGTCATGACCACTGCGAAACTGATTTACTTACACGCTGTCAAAAAGCGGATTGGACTAGACTAGTGACTGGTGGATCGGCTGCACACTTCAGAGCGCTCAGCCAGCCAAGCTCATCCCACCACTTCTGAAACTACCTTCCAACAAAGCGCGGCCTGAGTGCTAGCGCTCGGGGAGGGCTGTCTGGATGGCCATGCTCTAAAGCCACCACTATGTTCCAATTATACTAATGTTTATAAATGCCGGGCGTATCTGTGTAACCTGTTAGCTCCGCACCTTACTACCAGTCTCTGAAAATTACGCTACACTTTTTTTTGTGTGAACGTGAAATTAATCAAGTTTCGTCACCGGTAACAGTTTCAAAAAATCGTCAGTATTGATAAAATTACCATCATTCATAAGCGTTGGTATGCACTAGCTTTTAGTAATCCTAGCAACCCCACGCAGCCCATCTGAAAGCTAAAATTACAGTACACCTATTAATACCATTCCAAGGGTTTCCTTTTACCTGAACCAAGGGTCTTCGATTTTAATGACCGCAGCAGCTACAATGACGCCGACCGGTGTGCCTCAGCAGTAAGGCTTGGACCGTTTTATTTATTTGTCTAGAAAAGGATTCCCGACAGCAGAGCTTTGTCGTGGGGAACATTACATAGTTCATTACTGTACATAGATGCCGGACCAACTACGCAAAGGCTAAATTATAATACATTTGGAGTATACCAATGTATGTCTACCCCTTACTATTCCCGTTCTTTCAACGGGGTCGGGGATGAGATGCGATGAAAATAAATGTGGTGGGTGGTTTTTATGGCGGTAGAAACCGTAACAGAGTAAATTAATTAATGGTAAATTCATGGCGCCAACCCCATGATAGGACTTAATGAGAAATGAAATGAATGAAACTGGGTAAGGATGTGGAAGGAAGTGGAAGGAACCTATCAGAAGGTTCCGTCCCAGCATTTACCTGGATTCGAAAATGGGAAAACCATTTCAAGGATGGCCGAAGGTAGGGATCGAACCAACGTCTACCGAGTCCGGAGATAGCTTTGCCCCTAGGCTTAGCGCTGCGCGTTAGCGAGCGTAGCTACCACTGTCGGTATTTGGAGTACACCAATATGCACTTGAAATGTATTCCAAGCGATACTTTTGACACATTCTAGTTCCACTAATAATGCAATACATGAGTAAGGAAAAAGTGTTACTAAATAATTAGAAATAATGACAGTGGAAGCAAACGAGATTTTTCTTTTAAATACTTTGAAGATACAGGGTGATTTTTACTTTTTGGAGCGGGGCCAGCGGCCAGCCACCAGGCACGCGCACGCCTTCCGACAGTCAACCGAACTCGGGTCGCAGATTGCGCGGAGTAAGAAACCGTAAAAGAGTACATCATTAAATTAAGGGGACTCATACACCTTCAGTGGGAATTTTCGCATACAGTTACGAATCATAACATGGCTTCACTAATATTTAACACAGAGTTATGAAACTGACATATGTAGAGTAAATACATAGAGCTTTCACCTAATTTAAAGAGAGGAACAGTATATAAAGCATTTCGTGATTTATTGAAAGGATCATATTCGTGATTTTTTAAACTCCGTGAACCACAAAATACTCGATTTAACAAGAAATACCAGTCTGAATGGAATGAATTTTCTTTCATGTAAAGTAAACGCATAAATACCGGGGATGAACCACCATGATGTTATATTGTAAATAGTATATATTTGTTTTAAATTAAATTTGTCTTTCAAAAAATGAACAGGTTTTTGTTTAATTTTCCAAGTACTGTATGTCTACCCCTTATTATTCCCGTTTTCCAACGGGGTCGGGGATGAGATGCGATGGAAGTCTTTGTGGCGATGGTTTTTACGGCCGGATACCCTTCCTGACGCCAACCTCATGAGAAGAGTTAATGAGAGATGAAATGAATGATGGTGAATGAAACTGGGCAAGGATGGGGAAGGAAGCAGCCGTGGCCTGTCAGAAGGTACCGTCCCAGCATTTGCCTGGTGTTGAAAATGGGAAACCACGGAAAACCATTTCAAGGACGGCCGACGGTGGGGCTCGAACCCACGCGTCTACCGAGTCAGCAGAGAGCTTGGCCCCATGACCTAATGCTGCGCTTTAGCCAGCATAGCCACTACTGTCGGTAATTTTCCAAGTACAGTAAGTTATACCTCAATTATTTTTAAAGATAATATCATGAATGAGGTTAATCCTCTAGGGATCATAGGTTGGAATGTATCTGCCGAGTTTCATCCAGTTTCATCGCATAGTTCACGAGATATTGTGTTCTTCCTACCAAAAGAACAAACTTTCAGGTAAGCAGCTTAGAATATTAAACACTCCATTGACAGATAGGCGCATGGTCTCACGTAATGCGCTATATCTCTGCCAAAATGCTGAATTTAGTTATCAAAACTTAACAGATACATTGAGAAAGATATTGTCTTTCATTTAAATATTAAAAAAAACTAAAATTTTGACATCCGACGGTGTATGATACCTATTAATGGTAAATTCACCAGCAAATCATGATTAAAGAACTTACCTTTGCACAGAAGATGCTGAAAATGCTGAAACAATATACGGTAGCAGATGTCCCTCATTACGGAAAGAGAATTGCAACGTGTAAACGCTAATTTATTTACACGGTACAACGCTTGTCTGTCAGCTGAAGCAGAACATTTTCGTCATCTTCTGTGAAATGTTAAGTTTTAATCTTGATTTGCTGGTGAATTTACTATTAATTAATTAATTTACTCTGTTACGGTTTCTACCTCCACGCAATCTGCGGCCCGAGTTCGTTTGGCTGACGGAAGTCTTGCACACGCCTGGTTGCTGGCCGCTGGC
Organism: Meconema thalassinum; assembly: GCA_946902985.2. NCBI lineage: Eukaryota > Metazoa > Arthropoda > Insecta > Orthoptera > Tettigoniidae > Meconema > Meconema thalassinum. Next base: position 1,179,985,238 of record OX336389.2, read on the forward strand.
CTCACTCCAGCAAAAGAAAAAAACACCCTGTATAATACAATTAATAATGATAAGCGAACAAAAATTGGAAAATGTATTTGAAAGAATGAAACACAACAGTAAATAATTATCCTTTCAGAGTCTGTAAATACAGTAGTACCATTTCACAACATCGGCCAATTTTAGAGATTCTAGCTTGTTGGTTCGAATTAGTCAACGTTCATAAACGTTGTTGTTTCATTTAGGAGCTTGGCCATGAATAAAAATGGATGTCTTATCTTTAATTGTAAATGTTGTTAATTTATTTTGGGGGCTTGGGACAACTAGGTCATCAGCCACGTTTGTTGTATGTTGAACTTGTCTGACAACCGGTATCTACGCGATGGATGACTGTACAAAGCGTATGGAGGGAAGATTCTCCATGGAATATATCCAGGCCCTTCCTGATTCCATACCACGACGTTTAGAAGCTCTGATTGCAGCATGTGGGGTCTTTCCACAATACTGAATTTTCAAGGTCAGATACCATGCAGAATTCTGTATTACTTGTGTATTGCAATGTACCTAATCGGAGGCATAAAGTTCATTACAAGCACATGTATTGGTGTTGCAATTTTCAATGTACATGCAAGTACAGTACTCTGAACATCTCCCATACTTTGAGAAACCCAACTGAGTGCCACCTAAACACTCCTTCTCCAATGTTTTACGAAAATACAGTACCTCCAGCTTATATTCTTGCCCTGATGGGCTTGGACGTAGATACTAAATTACATTACATTCAGTTGTTCGCACGTGATGTACGAATAAGCATCAGGCATACCAACTCAACTCTCTTCAATCTATATTATTTTAGCATCCAACGCAAAATAATAGTACATTATGCAACGAGCCTATAATGGCAATAATTAAGACACGAGTATGTTTATAAAAAGAGCATAGGCCTATGAGAGTTTTATAATTTCCCTACGAGTGTCTTAATTACCATCATAGGCGAGTTGCATACGACTTTTTATGTTCGACGATAATTATTATAACTATTTTATGTTCGAACATAAATATTCATAAATATCTGTTGAGATTTCGCCAGTTTTATGTACTGAACAGAGCGCATGGGACGCAGAGAATACCTTGTATTTGACCATGGCCTCGTCGATTACCCCAACTATGCCACGCAGTGAAATTTAAATTAGAAGGCCTTTGAACTCAGCGCAGGTGCGATGCTATCCTTACCTAATTGGTCAAACAACTGTTTCATGAGCTCTGATTGGTGGGATAAACTGTCCCATAATGAAAACTTGCACTATAATGAGCCTCATTATATATCGAATATAAAACTTTTAAGAAAATTCTAAGTAATGCACAGACAAAACTTGAATTTTGTTAGTATAGATGACATCGCTCCCTTCTGCTTCACATGCCTCCCAGGAGGGAAGTGGGTGTAATGATAGGGTCACTGCCTCCCTCTCGGAGACTTGAGACAATGGGGGAGGTCCACTTCAAAGTTAAGGGAAACTTTTCGTAATTATATTTGCTGTTCGTGAAGCCAGGTATATCCCTGCTGTTTGGAGAAACCTAGTGGTTAACGTTAACAAGATCTTGCAAAAGTAGATAGTCATATCCATCACTGAAACTCAGTTGTGCAATTGAAACTGTGTATCCTCTCTCACCAATAACCAACAACTATCAATGTCAAAGGAAGGTGATGTAGCATGAGAGCTTTTGAGTGGCACATTCCTGCAAGATTCGCATACTTTGCGAACAACGAGACGCTGAGAAGCTCGCAGACAGCGGTAATTTACTCGCCTCCTCATGAGTAAATCGGTTTTTAAACGCTCTTTAGCTTTGGAGAGCTACCAACTTCCCTGGGGTATCGCGAACAGCTAACTAGCCAGTCTATCAACATGCTTCAGACATTGTGGCCATGTGTGTGTGTGTGTGTGTGTGTGTGTGTGTGTAATATTCTGATTACCTGTGTTATTGTAGTGTTGTTCACACTGGGATTTTGGAAGAACGGTTGATCTAGCGGTAAGTAAGCTGTAGAAGCATTCCACCCGGCTCTGTCTTAGCTTGGGGGATTTAATTCCTGATATGAGGGTAAGTCAGGGTGCTTCTGAAGGCAACTGAGAATAGAGATTAGCCCACTTTCAGCCCTCCTAGAAGTAACTTTCCGTAGTCTATCTCTTTTTCTCGTAGCAAATTCCGGGACAATACCTAACCTGGAGCAATTGTTACCTATTTCCCAGTCCTTGGTGTATGTTGTTCATAATAGTACTGCCCCCGGAAATTGAATTATATTGAGACCACGATGGCTGTATTGGCAAATATGAGTAAAGTTATGAATGTCATAGTTATGACGTGGATACTCATGACGTAGGCACGGATGACGCAGACTTGAGGCAAGCAGGCTGGTTGAGCTGAGATTCTTGGTGACGTCATGATTTTGTTCGAGAAAGATCTTAGATTTACGACGCAGTCGCAGGAAACAAGGTATTGTGCTAAGGAAGAAGCTACGCTATTGGAGGAGAGACTCGAACCAATGAACGATAGTTTGGAAGGAAGACGGAGATTGCTGAAACTACGATATTTGATTACTTTTGGCATGCAGATTTGTGGAAATCTATTTTCAGTTATGGCATTGATTTGGAATTTTGAAGAAATTAATTTTGAGTTTTTGAAATTTGAAAATCCGTCAAGTATAGCCAAAGTTAAAACTTCTAGCAATGACGCAGCAACAGGCTATGGAAGGGATGGATACGCCCCTTAAGAAGTTGATAAAAGGTCGTGCACGGGAGAGAGGAGCTCTCAGATCTCATATGTCAGATCGCATATATATTTCTGGTGATATATAGTCATTTTCAAGTGATTCAGTGAAGTAAGTTGTCTTTAGCGTGGTTAAAGCCCGGCGCATCGAACGAACTCGGAGCAGTTCCATTTTACGCTGCTCGAAACTAGGTGAAGTTGAAACGCTCACATTAACGTTTCCACCAGTCAAGATATCAAGCGCTAACTTCAGCCTATATTATAATTCTATTGGGCAGTATAACATTGAGGTGTGTAGAAGATTTGAACGATTTCACAGTTATACTTCGAAAGATATTGGAACTTTAAGGCTGCCAACAAAAGTGATTTTCTCGCCACATGAGAAACACTTTTAAAATTCCACATTATACACTACGGCTGACACGTGGAGTGCAACAGTGATATTGGAGAATACGTTTGGTATTACAACGATACAGTCTACTATGGAACATTATAATCTTGCAGTGCTTTCAATGATTATAACAGTAGTTGAGATGGAAGGCTAAGGCTTTTATGCAATTGGGACATATATCGTTGGAGTAAAGTAACAGCATGGAACTTCGTTAATCGTCTTTCTACAAAAGCGAGCATGTAGTGAACATCTAACTACACTCATGCATCGTGAATCCATCGCTGAATTATACCAGATAACAGTGGAAATATTTTCATACTCCACAACTATGAATATTTCTGCGGAAATAACTACAATAAGCTTCATGGCGAATTCCTGCAAGACTTCAGGGAACTTTCAAGAGAGGCCAGGGTTGTCCCGGCGCACAAAGAAGAGTTTTGCCAGAAGGATGTTTTTCGTATCCACGGAGCAGTGCAATTTCGGAGGAGGAAGCAGTTCGATTCTCCGAGGACGCTGATTCCAGGTTCGAGGACGGAGCACATCTTCACGCTGGTGAAATGGAACCAACAGCAGTTTTCTTTGAAAACTTTCCTCTGGAACTTCAATCAACAGATAAGGTAGTCGTGAACGTTTCTTGTATTATTTGAGTCTTGTAGCGATATCTGAGCAACCATTATTCCCATATTTTCTGTCCTATCTTTTGCCCCATTTTCTTGATTGATATTTCTGTACTCAGTACACTTCGATGATTTATGCCTTTTTCTTCGATTTTTGAGACATTGCTATGTCATTGGCATACTTAATAATTTTGGATCAGTTGAGACTGATGATTTAAATTCTTTCAGTAATTTGCATATTTTTGTAGTCACGATTTGACGGTAAAGTTAACGATTTGCTATGGCAGATTTGAATTCAGACAGCGTGTCATTTTATTAAAGTAATTCTATTCAGTAAATTACTTTGGCCAATTTTCTGTCATCCTCAAGAAAGAAGAATGATTAAAAGATTTTAGAGCATTAAAATCTATTACGATATCGACGATCTTTGAAATACTAGTCGTCTTATGAACATGATTGCAACATAGACATTTATCATTGCATTATAGACAATTTTATGAAATATGAACTTTTATTTCGATTTATTGAATACACTATAGTAATGAACATTTGATAGGAGTTTTTCTCAATTATAGATTGGAACGATAATGTTTGCATTCCACAATCTAATTGTATTCTATTCGACTATTCATACAGTTTAGATGAACTTTGTTTGAAGATAGTATTTTTATACTGCGTTACTTTGAAGATATTAATCTCAATTTTGATAGACCAGGCAGGAGTGTCTAATCGTATTCGCTATTAAATTTATTTGTGATTGGCAAATTTTTACTTCATATCGATTCATGAATGAAACCCACGAAGGTTAAATAATAACAGTCATTATTACAATTGATGAATATAAGAATTTTTAAAGAGGAACAATGGATGTATAATCGTTAGTTCAGTGGACGTGTAAAAGTCGCTGTTGAGTAATGCCCTTGAATAATGAAGGAGGTTCCCACAATAATTAATGAAGTTGATGAATTAATAAGTGGAGGTTTTTGTGTGTAGTTTGGAAGATTTTTATGCCATATATATGAAGATATATGATGAATTTTGGGCCAATTTTTGTGCAATTTTGTGCGTTATAAGCGAAGTATTTTCCCGCTGATTGTATTGTTCTTGTTCTTTGAAAGATTATTCATATGAAGATACTGTTAAAATTAACAAGAGTGTTAAATAATTTGAGATAAAGATTTTGAATGGAGGTTACCGTCACAAATATTAATAATTATTATTAAACCTTATTAAACCTGAATTTGACAGTTAAATATAACTAACCTTCATTGGTCGATTATATCATCCCGATTTGAGTAATTATCAACCGGATAAACGTGTGGTTTAATGTATTTCTTGTATAAATAATATAAACAATATAATATTGTAAAATAATTTTGTAAATATCTTTGTTAAATAATTTGAAATGATAGTGATTAATAGAAGCGTGTATTAAATTTTCAATTGTCATTTGACATTGTTATAAACAATTTATTATTGTTATAAATAATTAATGAACTTTTGTTATTAACATTTAGAGTTTTGTTTTTTTAAACTCTAAATAATGCTAATTAAGCAAGTGGTTTGAACAATTAAACATGATTTGGGATTGTTGGAGTAATCCACTGGTGTTTGAATGAAGCATTTGACATTTGCGTGATAATATTTCAGTTGAGATGTGAACATTTACGTATTTGAAAAGGAGAGCCAAGCTCTGAGGTAACACGCTTATGCTAGGGTTGAACGAACGGGAGTCCGCTTTGACAATACAGGTGCATTGCAGCTGGCCCGGACAACAGTGTTACAGAGGCCAAGGACGTTCCATAATAGCCTTGTGGCTATAAATAAAATGTGAAGTATATAAACACGCAAAACAATTGATATATGTGTCTCATCCCAAATCCCGTTTCCATTCCAAGTGCATTATTATTTTACGTTGCTTTGAGCTTGAGAAAGCTGAAACATTATATGTAGAGAATACAGGTCCTACAGGAGGACATGGTTATATAGTCGATGGCTTCTGATTGCCACGTGGATTTTGTTGTTTCATTTTGTTAAAATCATTCTTTATGTAAAATAAATTATTGTGCAGTTTAAAGTTTCTCGTCTTCGTTCTGGTTCATTTTAAATATCATGGTGGAGGTTATTGTGTGGGCATACTTTTAAGTGATCCAGTTGACAACCCAGTCCCCGAGATAAATTTAAGAGGTAAGTAAAGGTAAGTATGAACCCCCGTATATTTTGGTGTGTTCCACAATAATTTCTTGTTAACTATTGTGCTCTAATCTCGATAGTATCTGTCAGTGCCATTTTCATTGATGTAGCTGTGCCGGTGCGTTTGATTATTGGCAATCCGATTGAGGGGGCGGATATCTGACAGCCTACTATCCGGATATCGGGTACAGTAGGATTGGCGACCCTAAAACGTGGGGTTTGTTCTACAAAACTGGATTACCAAGTAGGATTGGCGACCCTAAAACGTGGGGCACGATTGTCTCGATTGGCTCGATCAGCGAAACATGGGATTACCAAGTTATTGCAGTAGAATTGACACCGCAATTTTTGTGGAGTGTTCGAATAACATTGGATTACCAAGTTATCGATGTCCAAGGGATTGTGAAGACTCAAATAAAGAGGTTGATTCTTTGATAGATGTCTTAGCCAATTGTAGAATATGAGAGTGTGATTATATAGGGATTAAATGTTGTGTTGTATTAGGAAAATTACACTCAGAAAAGATCAGATCTTATACGACTTGAAAGAGGTTAAATAGGCTGGAAACTTAGAAAAATCGCCTGTGATCTGGAATCTTATTTTATTTGACCGGCTTATGACATGTATAGTCATATTAAAGATAAAATTAAACTATTTGGATTATAAATGTAAATTATTTGTGTTAGGATATTTTAAAATGAACCAAAGAAACTTGAACATGTGCTTGAGTTTATTTCAACATGAAGTGTCTACGAAGGTTAATTATAAGGTAATTATAAGTTAGATTTAAGACAGAAAATTGCTCAAATTTATATATGGTGAAAAATGTTGCTCAGATGTTGTTATTTTGCTCTGTTTGATGTATGTCCCTAAAGCAGCTTATTATTGAAATATTATTGAAATGGCAGATGAAAGTATTAAGAAAATGTTGGAGGAGATGTCCAACAATATGAGGGAGATGGAAGCTAGGAGTGCTAGTAATATGAAGCAGATGATGGAGGAGAATTCTAGTAGTTTGTCAGCTAATTTGTCTATTAGGCTGAATGAAAGTGTAAAGGAGATGGAAGCTAGGAATACTAGTCGAATGGAGGAGATGGAAGCTAGGAATGCTAGTAATTTGTCTACTAGGATGGATGAAAATTTGAAAGTTCTTCAGACCAGTTCTGCAAACTTAGAAAATAATATGTCGCGTTTACAGATCAGTACCCAGGGAATCGAGAATGCTGTAACTGACATGCGCACAGACGTGTCCAATGTCCATAAAGATTTATCCAATGTGCATAAAGATGTGTCTGATGTTAAAAATGATGTGTCTAAGGTACAAAAAGATCTTACCATGTTGAATCTTGATGTTGCTAATGTCCGGGGTGATATTTCATGTGCTAGAGCTGAAGTAATTGTTGTAAGGAATGATGTTGCTACTGTACAGGATAAAGTAGAAGAAGTTCAAAGAGAGGTTAGTAATGTTCGAACTGATGTGTCAAATGTTCAAGTTGACATCAATAATATTCATTCAGATGTTAACGATATGCAAAGCGATATCAATAAAATACAAGTAGAAGTCAATACTGTTTTTGTAGACATTGCTAAAGTTCAGACTGATGTTAACAAAGTTAGGGAGGAAATTGAAACTTCAAAAACACTTTGTACTCGTAACATTAGTGCATTAACAACTCGATTAGTTGACGAGTCTGTTAGGACAACGGCTTCTTTAGCTGGTTTAAAATACGATGTAGAGGTCATGAGAACCCAAGTATTAGATCACAATCGTTTACTTAAGGAGGACATCGAAGTAGATATTGCAGAAATGTTAACTGCAAATGTAACAGTGTGGAAAGATGAATGGAACAGGTCAAGTGGGGAACATGTAGATCAGATTCAGGAACGAATTGAAAGGAACCTTGCCAGTACACAGGTAGACATTAATAACGAAGTAGTTCAGATTAGGAAAGACTTGAATGTAAGGATGGATTCGCTATCCGAAAAGCAGGTAGAGGATAGAACACAGATAGGTCAGGACGTGCAAACATTAAAGGAACAAATTCATAAGGTTGTCTCTGATGTTAACGAAACTACGAGCAAGCTGCAGAATTTGAAACTAGGAGAAGCTAGCATGATGGAAACCTATAAGGAAGAGTTCATTAGGAAAGTCATCACGGAAATCACAGACAAGGATACCGAAGGATTGACTGGTGAAGAGGAGAGAAATTACGTGAGAAGAGGTAACCTTAATACAGAAGAGAGAGATATTAATCCTGAGGAACGTATATCCAGATTCAGGGAAGAAGAAGAGGATCGGAATATTGAACCTGAATGGAAGTATCGTGATAGTGGGAGGAATTATATGGATTCATATCCGAGAAATGTGACAGTCATCCGGAATTTTGAAGACAAACCTCAAAAATTTAGCAACACTGATAGTCTCACACCGATCGAATATATCAGGAATCTTAAAGACTATTTCATAGAAGCCCACATTCCTAGAGAGAGAGAGAAGAGAATCGTAGAAAGATTTCTAGCTGGAGGACCCCTCGAATGGTTTTGCGCATTTCGGTACACTTTCAGCAATTTTGACGAATTTGCAGAGGCACTGATCAAACGATTCTGGTCAATAGAAGCTCAGAATTCACTAAGAGCTGAGGTATACTCGAGGAAGTATTCAGGTACTCTTCCAACACGGTACGCTGATTTCTTCACGAGCCAACTATCACGCTTGAGATTTTTGCAACCCCCATTGTCAACAGAGCAGTTGATAGATGCGATTTCACGTATGCTGCCTGTGGAGGTAAGAAGACTGATCATATCGTCAAACATTAGAGATTTGACAAGCATGGACGAATTGTTGAGAAGGCTTGACTACACAAGTCCAATGCCAAATTTGGTACAAAAAGGTCAGAGGCACGAATTCAAAGACGTTAATACGGTCTACATGGATCAAGTGCAACAAACTGATAAGCCTGAGGAAGGAAAAACTGAAAATGTAGGTCCTCACAGGAATAATTATTTCCGCAACCACAGATCGCAAGGTTACCGTCCATATCAGCAAAGACGAGGCTGGAATAATAATAGAGGGAATTACAACAACGGAAGAGGTAGATACTACAACAATGGTTATAATAGAAATTATAACAGAAATAACCAGTACCAGAATCAGAATCAGAATTCTCAAGGTCAGGTTATGACACCCGACAAGTATCAAGAAAGAGAGAAAGAAAGTCAGCAGTATCTGAAGGAATTACGAGAAAAGGAAGCTGAAAATCAAAAGAAAAGACAGGATGTAGTGATCGATCCTGGTCCTTCTACAAGTCAGCAGGGGAACTTTGAGATTGGTAACACAAAAAAAAAACGCCGATTTCTCAACGCCAGTGAGAAACTATGAATACATTGCCACACCACACCTGATTACCATTAACGAAATTTACGAAGTAACTGATGAGGATTTATTAGAAGAGAGGGGAATCGTCAAAGAGGAAAGACCATGTGCATTACCTATTATTTCTGTACTGATAGATGGCCAACAGTATAAAGCTCTTATGGATACTGGTGCAATTATTTCTATCATTTCTGATGAATGCTATCAAAGTCTGTTAAAAGGAGAAAACATGACAGTTTTACCTGTTTCTACCGTCAAAGTGAGAGGAATTTTCCAAGACAAGGCAGTGAAATGCAAGATCCAAGTGCTGTTGAACTTTGAAATTAATGGAAGGAATTATGAACAGATCTTCATTGTGGTTAACAAGATCCATTTCGATATTGTGCTAGGAATCGATTTTATATCGAAAGTTGGAGCCATTATTGATATGAAGAATAGAAGTATTAGCTTTAATGATGGGTACATGATCACAGAAGAGATCGAAGAACAGGACGTGAAAAACAGTCTGGAGATAGACCTTAGGGAAGAAATTTTAAATACCATTATTAACGACGTAGAGAATATAACAGAAATACCCAGTAGAAAAACTGAAGGATTTGAAGAAATTCAGGGGGAATTTGAAGATTTGATAAAGGAATTCCAAGATATTTTCGATGAAAAGCCTGGATTGATTAAAGACTATAAGTATAAGATAAGGCTGACCGATGAAACCCCTTACCAAAAGAGAATATACCCCATACCTGAGAAATACTATCAAGAAGTACGAGGGTTGATCAGAAAAATGGAGGTAGACGGGATTATTAAAAAACAGGCGTCGTCTTACATAAACCCCATCACTGTAGTGAAGAAAAGTAATGGTCAGATACGTCTTTGTCTCGATGCTCGGACCATCAACTTGAAGATTCTTCCAGAAAATGACCGACCACCTAAGATCAGATATCTGCTTAGAAAGTTCAAAGGGAGAGCACGTTTCAGTGTTCTTGACTTGACATCTTCGTTTTACCAAGTTCAACTGGAGGAAGAAAGTATGCAGTACACTGGATTCCTATTTGACCAGACGTCATGGGTCTTTGTGAGAATACCTTTTGGAATGGTCAACAGTGGACCAGCACTTATTCGAGCACTTGATAGCAAGCTCACTGACGAAGTAAAGGAGAATGTAATCTGCTACATTGACGATTTAATTGTATCTTCACCCAACGCCGCAGAACATTTAGTGCACTTGAGAAAGTTGTTTGAAAATTTAAGGGAAGCCAATATCAAGGTCAATTTTGGAAAATGTCAATTCTTGAAGAAGGAGATCAATTACTTGGGGCATACCATTGATAAAGATGGATATCATCCAAACATGCAGAAAGTAGATGCGATCACAAGATTCCCAAAGCCAACTAAGGTGAAACAAGTCAGAGAATTTGTAGGCGCATGCCAATTCATTAGCAGCCACTGTCCGAGATACTCTGAAATTATGGCTCCTCTGTATGATTTACTCAAGAAAAATAATAGATGGAAATGGGGTACCGCAGCAGACGAGGCTTTTGAGAAAGCAAAGGAGATGCTCAGAAACAACGTCAAACTGGAGTACCCAGACTTTGAGAAGGTATTCTATATAGAGTCTGATGCATCAAGAATAGGCATTAGTGCAGTCTTATACCAAAAAGACGAGGCAGGCAACAAGCACTACATTGCGTTCACTAGTCGAAAGTTAAAGAAACACGAGGAAAACTACTTTACGACAGAACTAGAAGCGTTAGCTTTTGTAACAGCTTTGCAAGCTTGGAAAAAAATGTTGCTGGGACATAAGGTTATCATTATTACAGATCACAAAGCACTTCAGTTTATGCTGCAAACTGACATGTCTAGTGATAGATTGACACGTTGGGCTTTGTTCACCCAACAGTTTAACGCCACTATCATCCATCAGCCTGGGAAAGATAACTTACTGGCTGATGCTTTATCACGTAACCCTATCAAAAATGTGCAGATACATCATGTACAATTGGAGCAGCAAGATCAAGAGACCGTTAGGAGGTTAGCCCGAATCGGTGTGTCACAGAAGAGACACGCTCCAATCAGGAAAATGTACAGGTTCCTTAAGGGTTACATGGACAATACTGATGTTGACTATGCAGCTACACAGAGAGATTCACGACACTTTGTCTTGAGTGGAGACATCGTATGTAAGTATGCTGACTCTGCGCATACAAAGCTTCGAATAGTCGTGCCACCTAAACTTGTTGTCAATTTAGTGTGGGTAGCTCATCACGCAACTGGACATGCGGGTTTAGATAAAACTCTTGATGCTCTTAAAGAGAGGTTTATTTGGACTAACATGCGTTCCAGCATTGCTAATGTCATTCGTTCATGTGATAAATGTCAAAGAGCAAAGTATGCTTCCGCTCTATTAAAAGGAAAACCTAAGGCGATGATTCCCTCTAAACCGAATGAACTCATGGCGACAGACATATTTGGTCCTTGTCCGAAGGGATATCAAGGTAATCAGTATCTGTTGGTTACCGTGGATGTCTTCTCAAAATTTGTAACAATGAGTCCCATGCAAAAAGCTAACACGAGGAACGTTGTAAGCAGACTGGAACATGCTGTATTTCCAAAAGCTGGTAAACCAGAATATCTACTTTCGGATCATGGAGCTCAGTTTACGTCCTTAGAATTTGCTGCAGATATGGAAAGGCTTGGTATTAAGCACATATTTTCAAGCGTGCGATATCCGGAATCGAATTCTTCGGAAAGATATATGGCTGAATTTTCGAAATTCTGTCGAATTTTCTGTCCAAATGATCATTCTGGTTGGGTGAGATTTGTACCCCTTATTGAGGAATGTCTAAATTCTACAGTGCAGGAGAGCACAGGAGAGGTGCCAATGAGACTTCATCAAGGAAGAAACCCAGAAAGGCCGTGGGATAATCTTTTTAACCACGTTCCTAGAGATCCCGACTTAGGAAGGCAGCAGAGAATAGACAGAGCGAAGGAACAACTCCAGAAAGCAGCACAAAAACGACTGAAAAGAGTAGCTGGAAAACGTTTTGGTGCTCCCTTAGAAATTGGAAATCTGGTATTATTACGCAGACCTGTCAAGGCTGACGTGGGTAAGAAAATCTATCCCAAGTTTGGAATAGTGTTCATGGGTCCGTTCAGAATTACGAATGCCTATGGAAACAACTGTTATGAACTTTACGATGATGAGAATAATGTCGTTTATGGCAAGTTCAATGCTGGGAACTTGAAGAAATATTATCCAAGAGTAAGCCAATAATAATTCAATTTCGTGTACAAGTGAATTGAGATATTTATAACACAGAGTTTAAAAACAATTTGCAACTGTTTTTAAAACGTGGTGAAGGGAGAATGCCCCCGGAAATTGAATTATATTGAGACCACGATGGCTGTATTGGCAAATATGAGTAAAGTTATGAATGTCATAGTTATGACGTGGATACTCATGACGTAGGCACGGATGACGCAGACTTGAGGCAAGCAGGCTGGTTGAGCTGAGATTCTTGGTGACGTCATGATTTTGTTCGAGAAAGATCTTAGATTTACGACGCAGTCGCAGGAAACAAGGTATTGTGCTAAGGAAGAAGCTACGCTATTGGAGGAGAGACTCGAACCAATGAACGATAGTTTGGAAGGAAGACGGAGATTGCTGAAACTACGATATTTGATTACTTTTGGCATGCAGATTTGTGGAAATCTATTTTCAGTTATGGCATTGATTTGGAATTTTGAAGAAATTAATTTTGAGTTTTTGAAATTTGAAAATCCGTCAAGTATAGCCAAAGTTAAAACTTCTAGCAATGACGCAGCAACAGGCTATGGAAGGGATGGATACGCCCCTTAAGAAGTTGATAAAAGGTCGTGCACGGGAGAGAGGAGCTCTCAGAACTCATAATCTCAGATTTCATATGTCAGATCGCATATATATTTCTGGTGATATATAGTCATTTTCAAGTGATTCAGTGAAGTAAGTTGTCTTTAGCGTGGTTAAAGCCCGGCGCATCGAACGAACTCGGAGCAGTTCCATTTTACGCTGCTCGAAACTAGGTGAAGTTGAAACGCTCACATTAACGTTTCCACCAGTCAAGATATCAAGCGCTAACTTCAGCCTATATTATAATTCTATTGGGCAGTATAACATTGAGGTGTGTAGAAGATTTGAACGATTTCACAGTTATACTTCGAAAGATATTGGAACTTTAAGGCTGCCAACAAAAGTGATTTTCTCGCCACATGAGAAACACTTTTAAAATTCCACATTATACACTACGGCTGACACGTGGAGTGCAACAGTGATATTGGAGAATACGTTTGGTATTACAACGATACAGTCTACTATGGAACATTATAATCTTGCAGTGCTTTCAATGATTATAACAGTAGTTGAGATGGAAGGCTAAGGCTTTTATGCAATTGGGACATATATCGTTGGAGTAAAGTAACAGCATGGAACTTCGTTAATCGTCTTTCTACAAAAGCGAGCATGTAGTGAACATCTAACTACACTCATGCATCGTGAATCCATCGCTGAATTATACCAGATAACAGTGGAAATATTTTCATACTCCACAACTATGAATATTTCTGCGGAAATAACTACAATAAGCTTCATGGCGAATTCCTGCAAGACTTCAGGGAACTTTCAAGAGAGGCCAGGGTTGTCCCGGCGCACAAAGAAGAGTTTTGCCAGAAGGATGTTTTTCGTATCCACGGAGCAGTGCAATTCCGGAGGAGGAAGCAGTTCGATTCTCCGAGGACGCTGATTCCAGGTTCGAGGACGGAGCACATCTTCACGCTGGTGAAATGGAACCAACAGCAGTTTTCTTTGAAAACTTTCCTCTGGAACTTCAATCAACAGATAAGGTAGTCGTGAACGTTTCTTGTATTATTTGAGTCTTGTAGCGATATCTGAGCAACCATTATTCCCATATTTTCTGTCCTATCTTTTGCCCCATTTTCTTGATTGATATTTCTGTACTCAGTACACTTCGATGATTTATGCCTTTTTCTTCGATTTTTGAGACATTGCTATGTCATTGGCATACTTAATAATTTTGGATCAGTTGAGACTGATGATTTAAATTCTTTCAGTAATTTGCATATTTTTGTAGTCACGATTTGACGGTAAAGTTAACGATTTGCTATGGCAGATTTGAATTCAGACAGCGTGTCATTTTATTAAAGTAATTCTATTCAGTAAATTACTTTGGCCAATTTTCTGTCATCCTCAAGAAAGAAGAATGATTAAAAGATTTTAGAGCATTAAAATCTATTACGATATCGACGATCTTTGAAATACTAGTCGTCTTATGAACATGATTGCAACATAGACATTTATCATTGCATTATAGACAATTTTATGAAATATGAACTTTTATTTCGATTTATTGAATACACTATAGTAATGAACATTTGATAGGAGTTTTTCTCAATTATAGATTGGAACGATAATGTTTGCATTCCACAATCTAATTGTATTCTATTCGACTATTCATACAGTTTAGATGAACTTTGTTTGAAGATAGTATTTTTATACTGCGTTACTTTGAAGATATTAATCTCAATTTTGATAGACCAGGCAGGAGTGTCTAATCGTATTCGCTATTAAATTTATTTGTGATTGGCAAATTTTTACTTCATATCGATTCATGAATGAAACCCACGAAGGTTAAATAATAACAGTCATTATTACAATTGATGAATATAAGAATTTTTAAAGAGGAACAATGGATGTATAATCGTTAGTTCAGTGGACGTGTAAAAGTCGCTGTTGAGTAATGCCCTTGAATAATGAAGGAGGTTCCCACAATAATTAATGAAGTTGATGAATTAATAAGTGGAGGTTTTTGTGTGTAGTTTGGAAGATTTTTATGCCATATATATGAAGATATATGATGAATTTTGGGCCAATTTTTGTGCAATTTTGTGCGTTATAAGCGAAGTATTTTCCCGCTGATTGTATTGTTCTTGTTCTTTGAAAGATTATTCATATGAAGATACTGTTAAAATTAACAAGAGTGTTAAATAATTTGAGATAAAGATTTTGAATGGAGGTTACCGTCACAAATATTAATAATTATTATTAAACCTTATTAAACCTGAATTTGACAGTTAAATATAACTAACCTTCATTGGTCGATTATATCATCCCGATTTGAGTAATTATCAACCGGATAAACGTGTGGTTTAATGTATTTCTTGTATAAATAATATAAACAATATAATATTGTAAAATAATTTTGTAAATATCTTTGTTAAATAATTTGAAATGATAGTGATTAATAGAAGCGTGTATTAAATTTTCAATTGTCATTTGACATTGTTATAAACAATTTATTATTGTTATAAATAATTAATGAACTTTTGTTATTAACATTTAGAGTTTTGTTTTTTTATACTCTAAATAATGCTAATTAAGCAAGTGGTTTGAACAATTAAACATGATTTGGGATTGTTGGAGTAATCCACTGGTGTTTGAATGAAGCATTTGACATTTGCGTGATAATATTTCAGTTGAGATGTGAACATTTACGTATTTGAAAAGGAGAGCCAAGCTCTGAGGTAACACGCTTATGCTAGGGTTGAACGAACGGGAGTCCGCTTTGACAATACAGGTGCATTGCAGCTGGCCCGGACAACAGTGTTACAGAGGCCAAGGACGTTCCATAATAGCCTTGTGGCTATAAATAAAATGTGAAGTATATAAACACGCAAAACAATTGATATATGTGTCTCATCCCAAATCCCGTTTCCATTCCAAGTGCATTATTATTTTACGTTGCTTTGAGCTTGAGAAAGCTGAAACATTATATGTAGAGAATACAGGTCCTACAGGAGGACATGGTTATATAGTCGATGGCTTCTGATTGCCACGTGGATTTTGTTGTTTCATTTTGTTAAAATCATTCTTTATGTAAAATAAATTATTGTGCAGTTTAAAGTTTCTCGTCTTCGTTCTGGTTCATTTTAAATATCATGGTGGAGGTTATTGTGTGGGCATACTTTTAAGTGATCCAGTTGACAACCCAGTCCCCGAGATAAATTTAAGAGGTAAGTAAAGGTAAGTATGAACCCCCGTATATTTTGGTGTGTTCCACAATAATTTCTTGTTAACTATTGTGCTCTAATCTCGATAGTATCTGTCAGTGCCATTTTCATTGATGTAGCTGTGCCGGTGCGTTTGATTATTGGCAATCCGATTGAGGGGGCGGATATCTGACAGCCTACTATCCGGATATCGGGTACAGTAGGATTGGCGACCCTAAAACGTGGGGTTTGTTCTACAAAACTGGATTACCAAGTAGGATTGGCGACCCTAAAACGTGGGGCACGATTGTCTCGATTGGCTCGGTCAGCGAAACATGGGATTACCAAGTTACTGCAGTAGAATTGACACCGCAATTTTTGTGGAGTGTTCGAATAACATTGGATTACCAAGTTATCGATGTCCAAGGGATTGTGAAGACTCAAATAAAGAGGTTGATTCTTTGATAGATGTCTTAGCCAATTGTAGAATATGAGAGTGTGATTATATAGGGATTAAATGTTGTGTTGTATTAGGAAAATTACACTCAGAAAAGATCAGATCTTATACGACTTGAAAGAGGTTAAATAGGCTGGAAACTTAGAAAAATCGCCTGTGATCTGGAATCTTATTTTATTTGACCGGCTTATGACATGTATAGTCATATTAAAGATAAAATTAAACTATTTGGATTATAAATGTAAATTATTTGTGTTAGGATATTTTAAAATGAACCAAAGAAACTTGAACATGTGCTTGAGTTTATTTCAACATGAAGTGTCTACGAAGGTTAATTATAAGGTAATTATAAGTTAGATTTAAGACAGAAAATTGCTCAAATTTATATATGGTGAAAAATGTTGCTCAGATGTTGTTATTTTGCTCTGTTTGATGTATGTCCCTAAAGCAGCTTATTATTGAAATATTATTGAAATGGCAGATGAAAGTATTAAGAAAATGTTGGAGGAGATGTCCAACAATATGAGGGAGATGGAAGCTAGGAGTGCTAGTAATATGAAGCAGATGATGGAGGAGAATTCTAGTAGTTTGTCAGCTAATTTGTCTATTAGGCTGAATGAAAGTGTAAAGGAGATGGAAGCTAGGAATACTAGTCGAATGGAGGAGATGGAAGCTAGGAATGCTAGTAATTTGTCTACTAGGATGGATGAAAATTTGAAAGTTCTTCAGACCAGTTCTGCAAACTTAGAAAATAATATGTCGCGTTTACAGATCAGTACCCAGGGAATCGAGAATGCTGTAACTGACATGCGCACAGACGTGTCCAATGTCCATAAAGATTTATCCAATGTGCATAAAGATGTGTCTGATGTTAAAAATGATGTGTCTAAGGTACAAAAAGATCTTACCATGTTGAATCTTGATGTTGCTAATGTCCGGGGTGATATTTCATGTGCTAGAGCTGAAGTAATTGTTGTAAGGAATGATGTTGCTACTGTACAGGATAAAGTAGAAGAAGTTCAAAGAGAGGTTAGTAATGTTCGAACTGATGTGTCAAATGTTCAAGTTGACATCAATAATATTCATTCAGATGTTAACGATATGCAAAGCGATATCAATAAAATACAAGTAGAAGTCAATACTGTTTTTGTAGACATTGCTAAAGTTCAGACTGATGTTAACAAAGTTAGGGAGGAAATTGAAACTTCAAAAACACTTTGTACTCGTAACATTAGTGCATTAACAACTCGATTAGTTGACGAGTCTGTTAGGACAACGGCTTCTTTAGCTGGTTTAAAATACGATGTAGAGGTCATGAGAACCCAAGTATTAGATCACAATCGTTTACTTAAGGAGGACATCGAAGTAGATATTGCAGAAATGTTAACTGCAAATGTAACAGTGTGGAAAGATGAATGGAACAGGTCAAGTGGGGAACATGTAGATCAGATTCAGGAACGAATTGAAAGGAACCTTGCCAGTACACAGGTAGACATTAATAACGAAGTAGTTCAGATTAGGAAAGACTTGAATGTAAGGATGGATTCGCTATCCGAAAAGCAGGTAGAGGATAGAACACAGATAGGTCAGGACGTGCAAACATTAAAGGAACAAATTCATAAGGTTGTCTCTGATGTTAACGAAACTACGAGCAAGCTGCAGAATTTGAAACTAGGAGAAGCTAGCATGATGGAAACCTATAAGGAAGAGTTCATTAGGAAAGTCATCACGGAAATCACAGACAAGGATACCGAAGGATTGACTGGTGAAGAGGAGAGAAATTACGTGAGAAGAGGTAACCTTAATACAGAAGAGAGAGATATTAATCCTGAGGAACGTATATCCAGATTCAGGGAAGAAGAAGAGGATCGGAATATTGAACCTGAATGGAAGTATCGTGATAGTGGGAGGAATTATATGGATTCATATCCGAGAAATGTGACAGTCATCCGGAATTTTGAAGACAAACCTCAAAAATTTAGCAACACTGATAGTCTCACACCGATCGAATATATCAGGAATCTTAAAGACTATTTCATAGAAGCCCACATTCCTAGAGAGAGAGAGAAGAGAATCGTAGAAAGATTTCTAGCTGGAGGACCCCTCGAATGGTTTTGCGCATTTCGGTACACTTTCAGCAATTTTGACGAATTTGCAGAGGCACTGATCAAACGATTCTGGTCAATAGAAGCTCAGAATTCACTAAGAGCTGAGGTATACTCGAGGAAGTATTCAGGTACTCTTCCAACACGGTACGCTGATTTCTTCACGAGCCAACTATCACGCTTGAGATTTTTGCAACCCCCATTGTCAACAGAGCAGTTGATAGATGCGATTTCACGTATGCTGCCTGTGGAGGTAAGAAGACTGATCATATCGTCAAACATTAGAGATTTGACAAGCATGGACGAATTGTTGAGAAGGCTTGACTACACAAGTCCAATGCCAAATTTGGTACAAAAAGGTCAGAGGCACGAATTCAAAGACGTTAATACGGTCTACATGGATCAAGTGCAACAAACTGATAAGCCTGAGGAAGGAAAAACTGAAAATGTAGGTCCTCACAGGAATAATTATTTCCGCAACCACAGATCGCAAGGTTACCGTCCATATCAGCAAAGACGAGGCTGGAATAATAATAGAGGGAATTACAACAACGGAAGAGGTAGATACTACAACAATGGTTATAATAGAAATTATAACAGAAATAACCAGTACCAGAATCAGAATCAGAATTCTCAAGGTCAGGTTATGACACCCGACAAGTATCAAGAAAGAGAGAAAGAAAGTCAGCAGTATCTGAAGGAATTACGAGAAAAGGAAGCTGAAAATCAAAAGAAAAGACAGGATGTAGTGATCGATCCTGGTCCTTCTACAAGTCAGCAGGGGAACTTTGAGATTGGTAACACAAAAAAAAACGCCGATTTCTCAACGCCAGTGAGAAACTATGAATACATTGCCACACCACACCTGATTACCATTAACGAAATTTACGAAGTAACTGATGAGGATTTATTAGAAGAGAGGGGAATCGTCAAAGAGGAAAGACCATGTGCATTACCTATTATTTCTGTACTGATAGATGGCCAACAGTATAAAGCTCTTATGGATACTGGTGCAATTATTTCTATCATTTCTGATGAATGCTATCAAAGTCTGTTAAAAGGAGAAAACATGACAGTTTTACCTGTTTCTACCGTCAAAGTGAGAGGAATTTTCCAAGACAAGGCAGTGAAATGCAAGATCCAAGTGCTGTTGAACTTTGAAATTAATGGAAGGAATTATGAACAGATCTTCATTGTGGTTAACAAGATCCATTTCGATATTGTGCTAGGAATCGATTTTATATCGAAAGTTGGAGCCATTATTGATATGAAGAATAGAAGTATTAGCTTTAATGATGGGTACATGATCACAGAAGAGATCGAAGAACAGGACGTGAAAAACAGTCTGGAGATAGACCTTAGGGAAGAAATTTTAAATACCATTATTAACGACGTAGAGAATATAACAGAAATACCCAGTAGAAAAACTGAAGGATTTGAAGAAATTCAGGGGGAATTTGAAGATTTGATAAAGGAATTCCAAGATATTTTCGATGAAAAGCCTGGATTGATTAAAGACTATAAGTATAAGATAAGGCTGACCGATGAAACCCCTTACCAAAAGAGAATATACCCCATACCTGAGAAATACTATCAAGAAGTACGAGGGTTGATCAGAAAAATGGAGGTAGACGGGATTATTAAAAAACAGGCGTCGTCTTACATAAACCCCATCACTGTAGTGAAGAAAAGTAATGGTCAGATACGTCTTTGTCTCGATGCTCGGACCATCAACTTGAAGATTCTTCCAGAAAATGACCGACCACCTAAGATCAGATATCTGCTTAGAAAGTTCAAAGGGAGAGCACGTTTCAGTGTTCTTGACTTGACATCTTCGTTTTACCAAGTTCAACTGGAGGAAGAAAGTATGCAGTACACTGGATTCCTATTTGACCAGACGTCATGGGTCTTTGTGAGAATGCCTTTTGGAATGGTCAACAGTGGACCAGCACTTATTCGAGCACTTGATAGCAAGCTCACTGACGAAGTAAAGGAGAATGTAATCTGCTACATTGACGATTTAATTGTATCTTCACCCAACGCCGCAGAACATTTAGTGCACTTGAGAAAGTTGTTTGAAAATTTAAGGGAAGCCAATATCAAGGTCAATTTTGGAAAATGTCAATTCTTGAAGAAGGAGATCAATTACTTGGGGCATACCATTGATAAAGATGGATATCATCCAAACATGCAGAAAGTAGATGCGATCACAAGATTCCCAAAGCCAACTAAGGTGAAACAAGTCAGAGAATTTGTAGGCGCATGCCAATTCATTAGCAGCCACTGTCCGAGATACTCTGAAATTATGGCTCCTCTGTATGATTTACTCAAGAAAAATAATAGATGGAAATGGGGTACCGCAGCAGACGAGGCTTTTGAGAAAGCAAAGGAGATGCTCAGAAACAACGTCAAACTGGAGTACCCAGACTTTGAGAAGGTATTCTATATAGAGTCTGATGCATCAAGAATAGGCATTAGTGCAGTCTTATACCAAAAAGACGAGGCAGGCAACAAGCACTACATTGCGTTCACTAGTCGAAAGTTAAAGAAACACGAGGAAAACTACTTTACGACAGAACTAGAAGCGTTAGCTTTTGTAACAGCTTTGCAAGCTTGGAAAAAAATGTTGCTGGGACATAAGGTTATCATTATTACAGATCACAAAGCACTTCAGTTTATGCTGCAAACTGACATGTCTAGTGATAGATTGACACGTTGGGCTTTGTTCACCCAACAGTTTAACGCCACTATCATCCATCAGCCTGGGAAAGATAACTTACTGGCTGATGCTTTATCACGTAACCCTATCAAAAATGTGCAGATACATCATGTACAATTGGAGCAGCAAGATCAAGAGACCGTTAGGAGGTTAGCCCGAATCGGTGTGTCACAGAAGAGACACGCTCCAATCAGGAAAATGTACAGGTTCCTTAAGGGTTACATGGACAATACTGATGTTGACTATGCAGCTACACAGAGAGATTCACGACACTTTGTCTTGAGTGGAGACATCGTATGTAAGTATGCTGACTCTGCGCATACAAAGCTTCGAATAGTCGTGCCACCTAAACTTGTTGTCAATTTAGTGTGGGTAGCTCATCACGCAACTGGACATGCGGGTTTAGATAAAACTCTTGATGCTCTTAAAGAGAGGTTTATTTGGACTAACATGCGTTCCAGCATTGCTAATGTCATTCGTTCATGTGATAAATGTCAAAGAGCAAAGTATGCTTCCGCTCTATTAAAAGGAAAACCTAAGGCGATGATTCCCTCTAAACCGAATGAACTCATGGCGACAGACATATTTGGTCCTTGTCCGAAGGGATATCAAGGTAATCAGTATCTGTTGGTTACCGTGGATGTCTTCTCAAAATTTGTAACAATGAGTCCCATGCAAAAAGCTAACACGAGGAACGTTGTAAGCAGACTGGAACATGCTGTATTTCCAAAAGCTGGTAAACCAGAATATCTACTTTCGGATCATGGAGCTCAGTTTACGTCCTTAGAATTTGCTGCAGATATGGAAAGGCTTGGTATTAAGCACATATTTTCAAGCGTGCGATATCCGGAATCGAATTCTTCGGAAAGATATATGGCTGAATTTTCGAAATTCTGTCGAATTTTCTGTCCAAATGATCATTCTGGTTGGGTGAGATTTGTACCCCTTATTGAGGAATGTCTAAATTCTACAGTGCAGGAGAGCACAGGAGAGGTGCCAATGAGACTTCATCAAGGAAGAAACCCAGAAAGGCCGTGGGATAATCTTTTTAACCACGTTCCTAGAGATCCCGACTTAGGAAGGCAGCAGAGAATAGACAGAGCGAAGGAACAACTCCAGAAAGCAGCACAAAAACGACTGAAAAGAGTAGCTGGAAAACGTTTTGGTGCTCCCTTAGAAATTGGAAATCTGGTATTATTACGCAGACCTGTCAAGGCTGACGTGGGTAAGAAAATCTATCCCAAGTTTGGAATAGTGTTCATGGGTCCGTTCAGAATTACGAATGCCTATGGAAACAACTGTTATGAACTTTACGATGATGAGAATAATGTCGTTTATGGCAAGTTCAATGCTGGGAACTTGAAGAAATATTATCCAAGAGTAAGCCAATAATAATTCAATTTCGTGTACAAGTGAATTGAGATATTTATAACACAGAGTTTAAAAACAATTTGCAACTGTTTTTAAAACGTGGTGAAGGGAGAATGCCCCCGGAAATTGAATTATATTGAGACCACGATGGCTGTATTGGCAAATATGAGTAAAGTTATGAATGTCATAGTTATGACGTGGATACTCATGACGTAGGCACGGATGACGCAGACTTGAGGCAAGCAGGCTGGTTGAGCTGAGATTCTTGGTGACGTCATGATTTTGTTCGAGAAAGATCTTAGATTTACGACGCAGTCGCAGGAAACAAGGTATTGTGCTAAGGAAGAAGCTACGCTATTGGAGGAGAGACTCGAACCAATGAACGATAGTTTGGAAGGAAGACGGAGATTGCTGAAACTACGATATTTGATTACTTTTGGCATGCAGATTTGTGGAAATCTATTTTCAGTTATGGCATTGATTTGGAATTTTGAAGAAATTAATTTTGAGTTTTTGAAATTTGAAAATCCGTCAAGTATAGCCAAAGTTAAAACTTCTAGCAATGACGCAGCAACAGGCTATGGAAGGGATGGATACGCCCCTTAAGAAGTTGATAAAAGGTCGTGCACGGGAGAGAGGAGCTCTCAGAACTCATAATCTCAGATCTCATATGTCAGATCGCATATATATTTCTGGTGATATATAGTTATTTTCAAGTGATTCAGTGAAGTAAGTTGTCTTTAGCGTGGTTAAAGCCCGGCGCATCGAACGAACTCGGAGCAGTTCCATTTTACGCTGCTCGAAACTAGGTGAAGTTGAAACGCTCACATTAACGTTTCCACCAGTCAAGATATCAAGCGCTAACTTCAGCCTGTATTATAATTCTATTGGGCAGTATAACATTGAGGTGTGTAGAAGATTTGAACGATTTCACAGTTATACTTCGAAAGATATTGGAACTTTAAGGCTGCCAACAAAAGTGATTTTCTCGCCACATGAGAAACACTTTTAAAATTCCACATTATACACTACGGCTGACACGTGGAGTGCAACAGTGATATTGGAGAATACGTTTGGTATTACAACGATACAATCTACTATGGAACATTATAATCTTGCAGTGCTTTCAATGATTATAACAGTAGTTGAGATGGAAGGCTAAGGCTTTTATGCAATTGGGACATATATCGTTGGAGTAAAGTAACAGCATGGAACTTCGTTAATCGTCTTTCTACAAAAGCGAGCATGTAGTGAACATCTAACTACACTCATGCATCGTGAATCCATCGCTGAATTATACCAGATAACAGTGGAAATATTTTCATACTCCACAACTATGAATATTTCTGCGGAAATAACTACAATAAGCTTCATGGCGAATTCCTGCAAGAACTTCAGGGAACTTTCAAGAGAGGCCAGGGTTGTCCCGGCGCACAAAGAAGAGTTTTGCCAGAAGGATGTTTTTCGTATCCACGGAGCAGTGCAATTTCGGAGGAGGAAGCAGTTCGATTCTCCGAGGACGCTGATTCCAGGTTCGAGGACGGAGCACATCTTCACGCTGGTGAAATGGAACCAACAGCAGTTTTCTTTGAAAACTTTCCTCTGGAACTTCAATCCACAGATAAGGTAGTCGTGAACGTTTCTTGTATTATTTGAGTCTTGTAGCGATATCTGAGCAACCATTATTCCCATATTTTCTGTCCTATCTTTTGCCCCATTTTCTTGATTGATATTTCTGTACTCAGTACACTTCGATGATTTATGCCTTTTTCTTCGATTTTTGAGACATTGCTATGTCATTGGCATACTTAATAATTTTGGATCAGTTGAGACTGATGATTTAAATTCTTTCAGTAATTTGCATATTTTTGTAGTCACGATTTGACGGTAAAGTTAACGATTTGCTATGGCAGATTTGAATTCAGACAGCGTGTCATTTTATTAAAGTAATTCTATTCAGTAAATTACTTTGGCCAATTTTCTGTCATCCTCAAGAAAGAAGAATGATTAAAAGATTTTAGAGCGTTAAAATCTATTACGATATCGACGATCTTTGAAATACTAGTCGTCTTATGAACATGATTGCAACATAGACATTTATCATTGCATTATAGACAATTTTATGAAATATGAACTTTTATTTCGATTTATTGAATACACTATAGTAATGAACATTTGATAGGAGTTTTTCTCAATTATAGATTGGAACGATAATGTTTGCATTCCACAATCTAATTGTATTCTATTCGACTATTCATACAGTTTAGATGAACTTTGTTTGAAGATAGTATTTTTATACTGCGTTACTTTGAAGATATTAATCTCAATTTTGATAGACCAGGCAGGAGTGTCTAATCGTATTCGCTATTAAATTTATTTGTGATTGGCAAATTTTTACTTCATATCGATTCATGAATGAAACCCACGAAGGTTAAATAATAACAGTCATTATTACAATTGATGAATATAAGAATTTTTAAAGAGGAACAATGGATGTATAATCGTTAGTTCAGTGGACGTGTAAAAGTCGCTGTTGAGTAATGCCCTTGAATAATGAAGGAGGTTCGCACAATAATTAATGAAGTTGATGAATTAATAAGTGGAGGTTTTTGTGTGTAGTTTGGAAGATTTTTATGCCATATTTATGAAGATATATGATGAATTTTGGGCCAATTTTTGTGCAATTTTGTGCGTTATAAGCGAAGTATTTTCCCGCTGATTGTATTGTTCTTGTTCTTTGAAAGATTATTCATATGAAGATACTGTTAAAATTAACAAGAGTGTTAAATAATTTGAGATAAAGATTTTGAATGGAGGTTACCGTCACAAATATTAATAATTATTATTAAACCTTATTAAACCTGAATTTGACAGTTAAATATAACTAACCTTCATTGGTCGATTATATCATCCCGATTTGAGTAATTATCAACCGGATAAACGTGTGGTTTAATGTATTTCTTGTATAAATAATATAAACAATATAATATTGTAAAATAATTTTGTAAATATCTTTGTTAAATAATTTGAAATGATAGTGATTAATAGAAGCGTGTATTAAATTTTCAATTGTCATTTGACATTGTTATAAACAATTTATTATTGTTATAAATAATTAATGAACTTTTGTTATTAACATTTAGAGTTTTGTTTTTTTATACTCTAAATAATGCTAATTAAGCAAGTGGTTTGAACAATTAAACATGATTTGGGATTGTTGGAGTAATCCACTGGTGTTTGAATGAAGCATTTGACATTTGCGTGATAATATTTCAGTTGAGATGTGAACATTTACGTATTTGAAAAGGAGAGCCAAGCTCTGAGGTAACACGCTTATGCTAGGGTTGAACGAACGGGAGTCCGCTTTGACAATACAGGTGCATTGCAGCTGGCCCGGACAACTGTGTTACAGAGGCCAAGGACGTTCCATAATAGCCTTGTGGCTATAAATAAAATGTGAAGTATATAAACACGCAAAACAATTGATATATGTGTCTCATCCCAAATCCCGTTTCCATTCCAAGTGCATTATTATTTTACGTTGCTATGAGCTTGAGAAAGCTGAAACATTATATGTAGAGAATACAGGTCCTACAGGAGGACATGGTTATATAGTCGATGGCTTCTGATTGTCACGTGGATTTTGTTGTTTCATTTTGTTAAAATCATTCTTTATGTAAAATAAATTATTGTGCAGTTTAAAGTTTCTCGTCTTCGTTCTGGTTCATTTTAAATATCATGGTGGAGGTTATTGTGTGGGCATACTTTTAAGTGATCCAGTTGACAACCCAGTCCCCGAGATAAATTTAAGAGGTAAGTAAAGGTAAGTATGAACCCCCGTATATTTTGGTGTGTTCCACAATAATTTCTTGTTAACTATTGTGCTCTAATCTCGATAGTATCTGTCAGTGCCATTTTCATTGATGTAGCTGTGCCGGTGCGTTTGATTATTGGCAATCCGATTGAGGGGGCGGATATCTGACAGCCTACTATCCGGATATCGGGTACAGTACAATACACAATGATGCAAAATTTCATTTCAGTTCTGACAAAAATTCGTTGCACATTCATCTCCATGACAATTCGACGAATTCTAGGTACTCACTCAAGTACAAGTGGTCGCAAGACCTAAGCAACATTACAACAGTCTTATGTCGAATGGAGGCTTGTATTGAGCGTTTATTTTCATAAAGAGTCAGGCACTAAATTAAATCGCGAATTTATGTTTTATTCGTCTTCTTTCACTTGCTGTTATTAATACTAAGGGAATACCTCTAGTGTTGTAGTGGGACATTATTACACCTCCATCAGCAAGCTTCGTAACCCGCGGTCTAGCCGTGCGTGATAAATCGTGCACAACGACGCGCGATGGGCAGCTGCAGAAAGACCGGAGGTTCGAATCCCGGCACCAACAGAGGCTATCCTGATTGTGGTTTTACCCCGGGATTTTCCACACTCCCTCCAGACACATGCCGGGATGAAACCTTATTTCAAGTCCCGGGGCGCCTACCCCCTCCTGTCCCTACTACACTAATCACAAAAAACACAGATTATCATATAAGTTCAACACACACCCAAGTACACGGGGTGGTGACCAAGATGTTCCAAGTCTCTAAAATTAATTAAATACAACGCAAGCTTTGTACCAATGTCAATATTTATTTATTTATTTATTTAAACCAAGTCTACTTGTTAATTGTCACTTTAACTCAGAGAGTCATATCGTGACATACAGACAATAAACACATAGATAACATAAATGTACAGTGTGGCGTTAGATAATTAAACCAAATGTCCATTCGGCATTTCATAGCTTCCTTGTTATTTCAAAACTTAATAATGTTTTGCAGTAGTTATCTTCATTCACAATATCACTGGGCAACTTTTCTGATGGAAACTGCACAAAGATCTTTCTTAATCATAAATGTGGACACAGTGTTCTTCATTTTTTGACAGTTCTCCATGGGAGACACCTCACAGAAAGAATTACTTTTATTTCCCTATCGAGCCCTTACTGACTGTAAGAGTCTGATAAGTTTTGTGGTAAGGAAAAAAAAAACCATCAAACTCACAGGCAAAATCTACAGACAGCAATATGTGGCTGTACGGTAGTATCGTATAGGCTACCTAGTTAATACAGATAGGCTCTCCTAGGCTTTAACAAGATTTATAGCTTAGGAAGCCATCTCCTGTACTTGAATGCTTAATTTACATGCATCTTTGTTCTGAATCTCATCCGACGCTTTCTTATTCCACATTGCCCTGATGGTATTAAAATATTTTGCTAATTGACCTGCTTTCCCCCATTCCCTTTTTAGTAATTTAATTAAAGTGTGATACTCATTTTCATTTTCTATTCTGTTTAGATCTGCTTTGTCTACAAACTTTGCTCTTATCATTTTAATTTCCTTACATTCCCTGATCAGGTGCGCCGCACCCATAACCTTCCCACAAAACAGGCAAATGTCCTCTTTTCCTACTTCTCTCAACGCTTTGTTCTTATTCACCCCCATTAACCACCAAATTATCCCTCTCATTTCTCTTTTCATTAGGCATTGAGGCTTTATGCTCATAAAGTTCCTTATTTCGCAGAACTCCGTTAAGGTTCTCCTACTGGTGCACTCTTCCCTTAGCACCTGCAACTCTACGTCATTAACCCTTCTGCACACTTTTTTACACACCCTACCTTCCTCTCTTTGTAAGTCCATATCCCATAGATAACCCATTCCTAATCTTTCCAGTACACTTCTTACCCCGTCCACCCAGTAGCCCTCTTGCTGATGCTTCATTTGGTGCAGGTAGGCTACCTTAAGCATTTCCCCCCCCCTCCACCTGCTTTTAAACGAATCCAAGACTTTATGACCCTTTTTATGATATGTTGTCTAATGCTTACATCCTCACACAACATTCTCGCTCCACAATTCGCCGTGCAACTAGGTAGCCCCAAAATTATCTTGGCGAACCTACTTACAATACTGTCCAGGGTTTTCGTTCCTTCCTCTAAACCCCATACTTCCACTCCATAGAGTGCTCTTGAAACGATGAGTGCGTTGAACACATTCTTATACACTTTGTAGTCAAGATTCGGTAACCTACGCTCTAACACTTTAACATTCGCCAATGCCGCTAGCCCTTTCGATTTTGCCCTTTTAATTTGTTCGGTCCATTTACCATTACTCGCCATTATCGTCCCTAGATACTCAAGTTTTTTCACCGTCTCTAACTGAGACCCATACATGACCCACTTTTCACTCTTAGCCAGTTTAACTCCCTTTTTGCAGACCATAACTTTGGTCTTACTCGGGTTAATTTTTAAGTTCCAGTCCTCACAGTATCTCACAATCTCGTCAATACTATATTGCATATTATAGGGTGTTAGAGCAAGCAGAAGGATGTCATCAGCAAAAGCTAGGCCCGGGATATCATAATTGTCCAGGCAAGGGTTGGACCGTTGCTCAAAGCCCTTTGAATCAAAAATATCGTTGATAAATAGCAAAAAAAAGCACCGGGGATCATTTGCATCCCTGTTTTAATCCTATATTAGACGTTATCTCTCCTACAATTACACCATCTTTAGTTTTAATTGCACATTTCACTTCGGAATACACATTCTCAATTGCTCGTATCATTTCATGTGACACCCCGATTTTTCCCAGCTTAGCCATGACAGCTCCCCTGCTCACTGAATCAAACGCCTTCTCCAAATCAATAGCTGTGATATACAGCTTCCCTCTTTTCCTTCTTATGTACTTGTCCATCACCGTTTTAACCACCATTATATTGTCACTGGTTCTCATCCCTTTTCTGAACCCTGTCTGGAGTCTCGAGAACACCGAACAGCCCTCTGCCCATGCTATTAAACGCTTGGATAAGACCCCGGTGTACATTTTGCTCAAATTATCAAGCAAATTGTGGTGTTTGAAGCCATATTTTCAGTGTTGCCTTAGTAAACAAGAGTTTAGTGCTTTTCAGTCGGTCAACACGAATGTACCCAAAAGAGATGGGTTATGCCCTAATCCTGAAATAAATTACATGAGATTAATAAAACACTAGGATGACCAGTTTCGATCGTCAAGCGATCATCATCAGATCCAATACACTTAGGCTATAAAATCTATGTTTGAAATACAGGTGAAAATATTTACAATATGTACAATTATTTAGTTGCAGTATTGGTACTGCAACTGTCAGTGTATGCTAAATGCAGTATATATGTTAGGTGAAATGCTAAATGGTGATGGCTATCCGGAGATTGTACTTTAGAGAGATTATATGGTTGTAAACTATGGTTAAACTATACAATTTTAGGCTAACTACTTATCTGATTGTCTTCCGTACTACAGCTATTCGCAGTTTCCGTGCTCACTTGAACTCGCTGTGCGGCCGACTGCGGTGGTTATCTTAACGACTGGTTTTTCCCTGCCTTCCCCCCCTGTCCCTACGTGCTGTGGGGAGTGATCGCGATGTGTTTATGTGAGGTGTTGCCAACCTAGATAAGATGTATGTTATTGAATGAGGTGGATCTACAACTATTAAAGACCGTGGATTAGTCCTCGCCACGCGTGGAGCATAACCCATTCGAACTAAGCGTTGACGGTCTTATGAGGACGTCCCGGCACCTTTAATACTGCCTCTAATATGGGCCTTGGTTTATTGCAGAAGAAAAAGTACATCGTACACCTGATCCAGATAACATTTACCTATTAAAAACCCCCTAATTTCCCCCCTTTTTTTATCTAGCTTGGCTGTGTCGCTAAATTGAGTTTTGTTTCCGACAGGGTGTGTTTTTTAGTAGCGTGAAGAGGGGTGAGCTCTCCATGAACGTGTGTTCATTTAGATTGTTGGGATTGTTTCGTTTGGCTAGGTGTATCTCGATTGCTTCCTTTATGTCAAGAGCTCTGCCTTTCGATTCGTGATGGATTATTTTAAGGTCCGACTCTATGTTGGTAAAGCTATGCCCTGCGTCACACATATGTTCGCACACGGCTGAATGTGTTCCGTATCTTATCGCATTTCTATGTTCATTATAACGTGTGTCTACTCGCCTTCCACTCTGCCCGATGTAATTAGCTTGACAATCGGTGTCTTGGCACGTTATAGAATATACCCCTGACCTTGAATACGGGTCACGTTTATTTAGATTACTATTTAGGAGGTGCCTAGCGGTTGTGTTTTTCGTTGTGAAAGCTATCTTTATGCCTTGCTTTTTGAATAGGTTAGTGATTTTATATGTATTCGCATTCACATAGTTGAAACGCGCAAATTTTTTCTCATTACTGTCCGGTTTGGGAATCGTTTTATCTTTATTTTTATGTTTGGCTATAATTTGATTTATTTTGCTTGGCGAGAAGTTGTTTTCCCTTGCTATTTGCATAATAGTTCTTATTTCCTTATTATAGTTGTCTTTTGACATGGGTATGTTTAAAGCCCTGTGCACCATTGAATTGAAACCCGCTAGTTTGTGCGTACTGGGGTGATTAGACTGATTGTCGATTGCATGCGAGGTTTGTGTTGCTTTCCGGAATATGGAATATGAAAGGTCGTTGTCTTTACGTTCAATAGTTATATCGAGATAATTTATTTTCCGGTCTATTTCGGATTCCTTAGTGAATTTGATAGAATGGTGAAGGCTATTAATGGATTGGAGAATTGTTTCTTCGCTAGTTAGTTCAGTATCGTAGATGCAAATTACATCATCTACGTATCTTTTCCATATTACTATTCCCTTTGTTGAAGTCTTTTCTAAGAACGCATTTTCTAGTGCATTGATGAAGATGTCAGCGATTAACCCACTTAGTGGCGATCCCATTGCTAGGCCTTCTCTCTGTGTGTATATTTTATTGTCGAATTGAAACACGTTTTGGGTGAGAACGACCCTCAGTAATCTCACAATCTCTTCAATTTCTTTTGCCGAATTGTTGGATTTTAAGTTGTTTTCGATAGTGTTGATTGCTTCAATAATCGGAATATTGGTGTACATGTTAGTTACGTCGAAGGATACTAGCCTGAAGCTAGGTTTCATTTGTAGGGTGTTCAATGCTGTTACTAGTTCTGTTGTGTTCTTTACAGAGTTGTTTTTGTCGTTGGAAAGACGGCATTTTAAGATTTTTAGTAACTCTTTGCTGATTTTGTAATTAGGGGCATTCCTACAATTGACTATTGGTCTCATTGGGCATTCCTTTTTGTGTATTTTTGGTTGTCCCCTCAATGACGGTATTTTCGGGTTCATGTTTATTAGTTTTGATTTTTCGGCTTTGGTCAGTATGTATTCTGTTTCTTTTAGCGCACTTTTTATTTGTTTTTGGAATTTGTTGGTGGGGTCTTTTGTTAATTCCTTGATTTCGTTGTTGTTTAGGAATTCGACTGTTTTTTCAATGTATTCTGTTTTGTTCAAAATTACTGTAGTGTTTCCCTTATCTGCTTTTGTGATGATTAAGTCATGTTCTTTTATTTTTTGTTTCAACGACTTTATTTCTTTGATTTGTTTGTTGTTTTGAATGTTATTGCTATCGCCCTCTCGTTTGAGGATTTTTTTGGCTTCGTTGGTGGCGAGATTTTTGGTTAATTCCCTGTCTTCTGCTGGGAGCTTGTGACTGGCTATCTCAATATCTGTGATTAACTGTTTTATATTGTGGTTCGTGTGTGCGTCTGTGCAGTTGTATTTCAAACCTTTGTCTAACATATTCATTTCACCTTGAGAAAAGGTTACGTTCGTTCTGTTGTTTACTCTGCTGTGGAAATGTTATCTGGATCAGGTGTACGATGTACTTTTTCTTCTGCAATAAACCAAGGCCCATATTAGAGGCAGTATTAAAGGTGCCGGGACGTCCTCATAAGACCGTCAACGCTTAGTTCGAATGGGTTATGCTCCACGCCTGGCGAGGACTAATCCACGGTCTTTAATAGTTGTAGATCCACCTCATTCAATAACATACATCTTATCTAGGTTGGCAACACCTCACATAAACACATCGCGATCACTCCCCACAGCACGTAGGGACAGGGGGGGAAGGCAGGGAAAAACCAGTCGTTAAGATAACCACCGCAGTCGGCCGCACAGCGAGTTCAAGTGAGCACGGAAACTGCGAATAGCTGTAGTACGGAAGACAATCAGATAAGTAGTTAGCCTAAAATTGTATAGTTTAACCATAGTTTACAACCATATAATCTCTCTAAAGTACAATCTCCGGATAGCCATCACCATTTAGCATTTCACCTAACATATATACTGCATTTAGCATACACTGACAGTTGCAGTACCAATACTGCAACTAAATAATTGTACATATTGTAAATATTTTCACCTGTATTTCAAACATAGATTTTATAGCCTAAGTGTATTGGATCTGATGATGATCGCTTGACGATCGAAACTGGTCATCCTAGTGTTTTATTAATCTCATGTAATTTATTTCAGGATTAGGGCATAACCCATCTCTTTTGGGTACATTCGTGTTGACCGACTGAAAAGCACTAAACTCTTGTTATCAAGCAAAGTTATGCCTCTATAGTTGCCTGGGTCTAGTTTGTCCCCACGCTTCTTATATATTGGACAAATTATTTCTTCCTGCCACGCCCTCGGAAATCTACCTCCTTCAAAGATTTTATTAAAGATTTTTACCAAGCTGTCCATCATGAACCTATTATTACTCAACTCTTGCCAAAATTCATTTGTTATCCCCGAAATAGCACCTGACTTCCCTCTTTTACTCTTTACTATTACTCCCTTAATTTCCTCTATCGATATGACTTGGTCCAGCATAGGCAGAACGACCTCCATCCCCCTCGGGACGCCAAACTCATCCCTCTTCCTCCAATTATCTTCAGCATTTAACAGATTCTCATAATATGCAATCCATACTTCATCACTAATAGAGCTCCCCCCACCACTTCTGCTCCCCCTACAGTAAGAATTTATCCTGCTCCACACTTTGCTACAGTCGTTAGCTTTAGAATCCTTATTTAGTGCTGTAGCTTCCTTACCCTGCCATTCATCTTTCATTTTGCTGAGCAGTTCCATATATTCCTTCCTTAGACGACAAAATTCTACTCTCATCGTATCATCCCCTCCTCTCTTGTATAACTTCAGTGCCCTAATAACTTCGGTTTTCTTCCTTCTACAAGATTCATCGTACCATCCTTTAATTCTCCCTAATTTTCCTCTAGCCTTCACGCGCATTTTCCGCCCGGCCATCATAATTGCATTCTCAATCATACGTATTACCCCTTCAATTTCATCATTACTGATCATTAAACTTATCCCTACCTTTATCAGCTCAAAATTTTCTCCCTGGAAGTAGTTCTGGAACTCTCTGCAGTTTTCCTCACTCCATCTGAATCTATTTACTTTTCTCTCTATAGCTTTAACTTGTGGGTTCCCTTTTGATTTTAATTTTGTCACCGCTCCCTGCATGTTGACGACAATTGGTAGGTGGTGTGATTCCCCCCATTCTTCAACAGTGAACCTCTTAATTAGGGCTAGTGCTCCTCTGGAACATATTGCTAAATCTATTACACTTCCTCCAGTCTCTGTTGTATACGTCAGGTTACCTTCTTCATCCCCCACACAGACACCATTTAATATATATAGCTCTTCTGCACCACATAGTTCCAAAATCTTTTCTCCGTTCTTATTACATTCCTTGTCTTTGCTGTGCCTATCCCCACATACGGCCTCGGCAACCCCCTTGCTGTAAAGGGGCTTTCTGTCTGCAACCCTCGCATTGAAGTCCCCTAAAAGCACAATCTCTGCCTCTTCATATATATTTTGAATTCTGTTTATTTCCATAGCTAACCAATGTCAATAGCTGCGCATGTTTAGTGAATGTATTGTTACGGCTGTGAGTTTGTTTCATCGCTCGCCGCATGAGTCACAACTGCCCCAGGGCTGGGCTGCTCTGCCTCAGCGTATTGCGTGCGCTTTATGCAACAGGTCTACTAGGACAAAGGGATGGTCCAGAATATTCGTGACCCAGCCAGCGATGGAAATGTCGAGAAGCCGTGAACCCTGGATGGGTCTAGAAGCATTTATTGAGTCACCGGCCTGCTATATAAGAGCGACTTGTCAATCAGCGTGTTGTTGTTGTGTTTTACGAGCTAGTGCGAGTGTTTATCGTGAGCGACAGAAGTGTGGTGACTTGCGAAACCCCTAGTGAAGCCGTTTCTCTTGACAGCGAAGAAGTGAGAAGCATACAGGGGACTGCCTGTGTTTTCGTAAGTAGCTGTAATTTGTGTACATAGGGGAGAGTTGCATGTAGTTCTGTCAAGGCCACCAGACTCATTAGCGAGAAGATTAACTGTTGACAAGTGGAAGAGGGCAAGGGCTCTCCATAAGCAAGAGACTTGAGGAAACTGGAGTAAGGTTCCAATTGCTTGTATTTGCTGATGAGTAGTGTATCTTCCTGCAAGCAATAAAGCTAACTTCTCTTTAAAGCAGTAATTGGTTTTGTGCTTTCTACCCACCGTAATCCAGTTAACAAAAGTGCCACTTGGGGGGTGGCACGTAACAACTGGTGTCAGAAGCCGGATTACGAACTCAAGCACAAGCACAACACCTGACGGTCCTGATTTCAAATCCCGAGCAGATCATTTGTTTTAATTTTCCTGTGAGCGCATGCCCCTTACAAGACAAACATCTAAAATGGAAGAGCAATTCGCAGCATTGCTAGAAAAGTTAAGTGGCATGGAAACCAAGATGGAAGACGGCCAGAAGAAGATGGAAGACGGCCAGAAGAATTTAACCAAGGACCTAACTGCCAAATTAGAAGACGGCCAGAAGAAGATGGAAGACGGTCAAAATAAGTTAGCGGAGGACCTGAAGAAGATGGAGGACTGCCAGAAGAAGTTAGCCGAGGACCTAACTGCTAAATTAGAAGATGGCCAGAAGAATTTAACCAAGAAGATAGAGGACGGCCAGAAGAAGATGGAAGACGGGCAGAATAAGTTAGCACAGGACCTGAGGAAATTAGAACTGGGTCTGCGTGAGGAAGTCACGGCAGTGGAAAAGAAGTTCGACGCCTTAAAAGAAGAAGTTGCCGAACTACGCCGACGCCCGCTGACGGGGGTGGAAGAGAGATTCAACGCTCTACAAAAGGAATTTGCTGAGCTGCGCCGACACCCGCCGACAGGGATGGAGGTTAGATTCAAAGCCCTACAAGAGGAAGTCGCCGAGCTGCGCCGACGCCCGCCGACCGGGGTGGATGAGTGAGTCAAAGCCCTACAAGAGGAAGTTGCCGAACTGCGCCAACGCCCACTCACGGGGGTGGAAGAGAAATTCAACGCTCTTCAAGAGGAAGTTGCCGAGCTGCGCCGACGCCCGCCCTCAGGTACACCGGGGACATCAGGACGGAAAGGTCCCGTGGAGCACCTATTTACGTCAGTTCGAGGCAGCCTGTTCCATAAACAACTGGAACAGCACAGAAAAGGCTACAGCTCTCATTGTAGCGCTGAGAGGGGACGTCCCTTAACGTCCTTCAGGCCATCCCGACTGGATCCCAGGACTACGCTTCACTGATCGCCCATATGGAGTCCCGATATGGGGATAGCCATCTTCAGCAGGCCTACCAGATGCAGCTCCGGACCCGGGTACAAAAGAACGCGGAAACCCTGCAGGAGATCGAGATGGACATCGCACGCCTCGTAAGGCTCGCCTACTCAACAGCGCCGGCCGACTTCCTGGAACAGATTGCGACGCAGACCTTCACCGACGGGCTACGGGACTCGGACACTCAACAGGCGCTGCGACTCGTGCGCAATAAGACCCTGGCAGACGCGCTGAGCCACGCACTTGAGTTCGAGACGGCGAAACAGGCATCTAGAATGCACGCGCGGGTGCGTCAAGTGGACGTCGACGAACCAGCAAAAACGAACGAGACCAAGCCCCTGGCCGACGAATTGATGGAGGCGCTAAGCCGTTTCTTCGATAGTCGCGGCACCACCAGCAACGACACAGCCGGAAAACAACCGGAGAGGCGGCCCGGAAGGGGACTACCGAACTGCTGGGCCTGCGGTAAGAAAGGCCACCTGAGCAAGGACTGCGGTGATCGCCGCCGCCGAGGGTATCCGACGGGTGATCAGTCGTCTGAAAACCGCGCGGCCCAGGGAAACGAGTATTAGCCAGCCTTGGGGGGCAAAGGTTGGCTTGTGACAGTCGTCAAGCCCCGGCAATCCAGGTTCGTGTGACGAAGTTACGGAGGGACAATAGCAGCCTGATGGTCGACGGAGTCGTCAACGGAGAGAGCTGGCCCATGCTAATTGACACGGGAGCATCGAGGACAATCGTCAGTCCCACCGTGATCCCGAAGTGGAGAGTGCAACCCACGCAAAGGAACCTCCAGCTAATAACTGCGACCGGAGAGACCCCACCGGTACATGGCGAAGCATCACTGGAGCTCGTCATTGGTCGACGGGTGGTGAAGCATCCAGTCCTTGTGGCTGACGTATCAAACGAAGTGATCATCGGACTGGACTTCCTGGACCAGAACAACATCATCTTGGACTTGAGTACCAACACTCTGCACTTCGGAGGTGAGGAACTTGCTTTGCAACCAGCACACGAGGCCGTTACCGCACGACAAGTAAGGCTGAGAGAGGGCGTCATCGTTCCTGCCAGGACGGAGGTCAGCGCCGCCGTAATTGTCGACGGAACTGCTGAGGGAGTGGCGGCTGTCATCGAGCCAAAATATGAGGACATCCCGACAAAAGGATTGCTAGTTGCCAAGACCCTCATCAACACGACGCCTCGGCCGTACGTCCGCCTGTCCAACCTGAACGACTACGATATTACGGTTCACCGGGACACCAACCTAGGAGTCTGCGAGCCCGTTACCTGGATTGCCCGCATCACCGACACGACGGACGGACACCTGCAGACGGACAACCGAAGAAGACGCGCCCTGCCAGAAGAACTACAGAAGCTGTACCAAGGATCCCAGGACCATTTAGACGAGGAGCAATCACGCCAACTTCAGGATATGCTACGCGAATTCCAGGATGTCTTCTCCGTGGGGAGCAAAGACTTCGGTAGGACAAGCTTGGTCCAGCACAGAATTGACGTTGGGGACAGCACACCGATTAGGGCCCCATTCCGACGTGTCCCGCTCGCCAAGCAAGCCGAAGTCGACCGGATGGTAGAAGAGATGAAGGAGCAAGGGGTGATCGAGCCATCACATAGTCCTTGGAGTTCTCCGGTCGTGCTAGTGAAGAAGAAGGACGGTTCCACCAGGTTCCGCGTAGACTACAGGCGGGTGAACGACGTCACGAAGAAGGACAGCTACCCTCTACCCCGGATCGACGACACGCTGGGCACCATATCAGGATCAAGATGGTTCTCCACCTTGGATTTGAAGAGTGGCTACTGGCAGGTGGAGGTCCACCTTAAGGACCGCGAGAAAACTGCGTTCTCTGTGGGCAGCGGGCTCTGGCAGTTCAGCGTCATGCCATTCGGTCTGTGCAACGCCCCTGCGACCTTCGAAAGGCTAATGGAGTCCATTCTGAGGGGACTACACTGGAAGACCTGCCTGGTCTACCTAGACGACGTCACCGTTCTGAGAAAAAGCTTCGAGGAGCACTACAGCAACCTGAAGGAGATCTTGATGAAGCTACGGGCTGCCCAGCTGAAGTTGAGCCCCAAGAAGTGTCAGCTCTTCCAGAAGCAGGTCCAGTACCTTGGGCATATTGTCTCCGAGGAAGGGGTGCGCACCGACCCAGGGAAGACCGCAGCTGTGAGGGAGTGGCCAGTTCCGAAGGACAAGTCCCAACTACGAAGCTTCCTGGGACTCTGCACTTATTACCGTCGCTTCGTGAGAGGATTCGCCGACATCGACAAACCACTGCATCGACTGACTGAGAAGGACCAACTCTTCACGTGGACAGCAGTGCCACAGTGCCTTCGAACAACTCAAGCAGGCTCTGTGCACCGCGCCTATTCTGGCCTACCCCAGACCTGGAACAAGGTTCATCGTCGATACCGATGCCAGCGACTTTGGCATAGGGGGGATCCTGTCGCAAGTAGTGGACGGCGAGGAGAGAGTAGTGGCCTACTTCAGCAAGGCCCTGTCAAAGCCAGAAAGGAACTCCTGCGTCACCAGGAAGGAGCTGCTCGCCATCGAGAAGACCATTGAACACTTCCACAAATACCTGTACGGGCAAGAATTTCTCATCAGGACCGACCATGCATCCCTGCGGTGGCTCCTGAACTTCAAGCAGCCCGAGGGTCAACTCGCGCGGTGGTTAGAGAGGCTTCAACAGTACAACTTTGAGATTCAGCACAGGAAAGGCCAACTGCATTCTAACGCCGACGCCCTGTCACGAAGACCGTGCCCCGAAGACTGCACCTTCTGTGCCCGAAGGGAGGAGAATGACGGGATACAGTGCCGACGGACTACTGTGGAACTTCAAGGTAACTGGAGCCGCGAATCTTTCACGCGGGCACAAGCAGAAGATGATGACCTGGGACTGATAGCCGAATGGAGGAGGGCCTGTGTCCCCAGACCCGGGTGGAACATTGTGAGTGACTGCAGCCCAAATTTTAAGTCCTACTGGGCGCAGTGGGACTCGCTGATTTTAAGGGATGGCCTCATCTGCCGCGCCTGGGAGAGCACCGACGGGAAGACATCTCGGGAACAAGTCGTCGTTCCAAAGGCTAGGACGGAGGAAGTCCTGAAGGAAGTCCATGGAGGATCATCTGGTGGACACCTAGGGATAAAGAAGACCCTGGAGAAGCTGAGAGAGCGGTTCTACTGGATCGGATGCCGAACCAACGTCGAGAACCACTGCGCGAGGTGCCACGATTGCGTAGCCAGCAAGGGCCCAGGACGAAGACGACGGGGTCCACTGTTGACCTACAACGTGGGCTGCCCCATGGAGAGAGTGGCCATCGATGTTGCTGGGCCATTCCCGTTAAGCGAGGCAGGGAACCGCTACATATTGGTCGTCAGCGACTACATTACCAAATGGCCGGAGGCATATGCGCTCCCTAACCAAGAAGCCGCGACGATCGCAGAGACCCTGGTGAAGGAATTCGTCAGCCGGTACGGAGTACCCCTGGAGCTGCACTCCGACCAAGGGAGGAACTTCGAGTCGCAGGTGTTCCAGAACCTATGCTAGCTGCTGGGAATCCGGAAGACAAGGACAACGCCGTTACACCC
This sequence comes from Meconema thalassinum, assembly GCA_946902985.2. NCBI lineage: Eukaryota > Metazoa > Arthropoda > Insecta > Orthoptera > Tettigoniidae > Meconema > Meconema thalassinum. The sequence goes on from OX336389.2 coordinate 1,180,025,391, forward strand.
TCAGTCCGACGGGATGGTAGAGCGATTCAATCGCACCATCGAGAACCATCTCCGAATAGTCGTCAGCGAGCACCAGAGGGATTGGGACAAACATCCTCCACTATTTCTCCTGGCCTACCGCGCCGCCTTGCATGAAGTCACCGGGTGCACACCAGCCCGGGCCATGTTGGGAGGGAGCTCCGTCTACCTGTCGATCTTGCCTTCGGCCGACCTGGGAATGATCCGGTCCTGGTAAGCCAGTATTGTCAAGAACTGGTCGACCAACTGGAGGACGTGCACGCGTTCGCGAGGAGGAAACTGCGGATCGAGACCGACCGAATGAAGACCCGATACGACCAACAGACGGATGCTGGCGGATTCCACGAGGACGACCTGGTCTGGCTCTTCAACCCATTACGGACGAAAGGCCTGTCACCCAAACTGCAGAAGTCCTGGGAGGGCCCGTACCGAGTCGTGAAACGGATCAACGATGTCGTCTACACGATCCAGCGGAGCCCGAGGGCGAAGATGAAGATCGTGCATCGAGATCGCCTGGCAGCCTACGGAGGGACACAGACGGACCAATGATTGATCGGGACGATCAGCCTTTTAGGAAGGGGGTGGTGTTACGGCTGTGAGTTTGTTTCATCGCTCGCCGCATGAGTCACAACTGCCCAGGGCTGGGCTGCTCTGCCTGAGCGTATTGCGTGCGCTTTATGCAACAGGTCTACTAGGACAAAGGGATGGTCCAGAATATTCGTGACCCAGCCAGCGATGGAAGCCTCGAGAAGCCGTGAACCCTGGATGGGTCTAGAAGCATTTATTGAGTCACCGGCCTGCTATATAAGAGCGACCTGTCAATCAGCGTGTTGTTGTGTTTTCGAGCTAGTACGGGTGTTTATCGTGAGCGACAGAAGTGTGGTGACTTGCGAAACCCCTAGTGAAGCCGTTTCTCTTGACAGCGAGGAAGTGAGAAGCATACAGGGGACTGCCTGTGTTTTCGTAAGTAGCTGTAATTTGTGTACATAGGGGAGAGTTGCATGCAGTTCTGTCAAGGCCACCAAACTCATTAGCGAGAAGATTAACTGTTGACAAGTGGAAGAGGGCAAGGGCTCTCCATAAGCAAGAGACTTGAGGAAACTGGAGTAAGGTTCCAATTGCTTGTATTTTTGCTGATGAGTAGTGTATCTTCCTGCAAGCAATAAAGCTAACTTCTCTTTAAAGCAGTAATTGGTTTTGTGCTTTCTACCCACCGTAATCCAGTTAACAAAAGTGCTACTAGGAGGGTGGCACGTAACAGTATTTTTCCTCCAGGAGGAAATGAGTAACAACTTTCGCATGACAATTTCTACTGAGTAAAAAAGAAAAAAAACTCATAAACTACATGTTTCAAAGAAATACAACTTTGCAAGATTATTAATCACAGTTCGCTCATTATTATGCACAAAACACATTCTATAATATGCTCGCAGTCATGCATTGTTATGCCACCAAACTTTCAGCTGTTTTTGTTCAGTTGGACAGCGTTTACATGATAAGTACCGCACAATTCAAAATATTTACATGACTGGTGCATTTACTGGTGCATTTGACAGTTTTTCCATCTGTCGGTGTCAGGAAACTTTTTTTGAATACAATTCATGTGTTAAACACTTCCAAACAGACTGTCAATTAATGTGTCACTGTAGAATGTTCTTTCATTAATAAATCGAAAACGAAGGATTTTGGGACATATGTGTATATGAACTTTTTCTTGTTTTGGTGTAAGGAACCAATCCCCAAAGTTTGTAAAAGTATTTCTGAAACACCCTGTATAACAATGTCCCAGAGTTTTGGATGTAACGGGTAATCTCGAGAACCACTGGATGGATTTTGATGCGGTTTTCATCATTCTGTGAAGGATATCTCGAGGAAGGTTTCTGTAGAAAATAATGAATTTATGATTAAAGGAAGTCAAGCAGTAACGATTTCAGTAAGAAAGTCGAAGAAATGAACCTGGCGTCCGTGCGCTTTTTAAGCTTACGCTGGGCAAACCGTTAAAAAATATCTGTATACTATGAGTGTAAGAATTGTTCAGCATGAAAAGTTCTACAAAAACGTCCGCGAGAGCATATCTCTATCTTCAATAAGACGCCCTCGCTTGCCACGGTGGGTGAGTGGATATCGTGTCGGTCTACTAACCCCAAGATTGCAGGTTCACTCCTGGCCGTGGTAAGTGATTTTTTTTGAAAGGCGGCAAAAATACGATACGCATGTCATACGATGTTGGCATGTCAAAGAACCCATTTGAATTCAGTAGGCCGAGTTCATAATGGCAAAATTAAACTCGGGAGTTTCCGCCAACACAAATTTCCTCATTTCTCTACTAGAAAGCGCTATAGTGTTCAAGGAGCTTAGATATCTAACATCTAACCTCCTTAACAACGAAATTCGACATGCAAGCTACCCTCTGGGTGTCAAATAACAAAGCTTGCACCCGGCACCGAGGCCATACGATATTATTATTATTATTATTAGTGATTTTACGTTTTCACATCTTCGAACAATCTCCATTCAATTACTGACGCGACAGTTTACGAACTAGCTAGGGGTGAGCCTATCACCCCAGTTATAGCCTAGCTGGCAGGCGAGCCTATTATCCCAGATACAGCCAGGAGCAAACTGTCGAGTCGTGTTGAGTTAAGACTTCAGAGAAGAGTGGTTGTGGTTGGAGTTTCCCTGGAAGTGCAACTCGGCTTTTCTTCATTTCACCTGTGAAGTTTTTGTTCCGCAAAATACACAGTCAAGTTAAGATTGGACGGAAGGGGGATTTATGTTTCATGCACCTCGCCATTCTTAAATTACGTCTGACAAGAATTCGTTGCACATGCATCTCCATGATAATATAATTAATAGTCCAGTCAGTGTTTTAACCCATCATGCCGAGACGTAAAACGGATATAGGTCGTAATCCATTGATATAAAAAAGCGCTTAATACGTAATGCATTCATAACCGTTCCCGGGCGAAGCCGGGACGGTATGCTAGTTACTCTAATAAAGAAATAGTGTGTGCTTCAGACAATTAGTTGCACCATGAATTCATAATGGATAGCCGGGTAGGTGAGAGGCCTCGCCAGGTTTGTTTGGAGCTGGGAGTTGTAATCAAGGGACCCACTCTGACAAGGAGACCATTTCAGCTTAGAATGCCTCTTGGGTGAAATGTCACTTATCGGACGTGGACGAGATTCTCTTCTTCTGCGGAGAAAAGCCCTCGTATGGAACATTTTAAGCGGACTACACACTACCATGCCTAGCACGACGTGCAGGCACGAACGTGTAGAAATTAGTGACAACATGCTAGTGTGTATGCATCACCGTGCGAGGCACGACGTACCAGGCCTGGCATGATGAGATTCAAGACAGGTTTGATTTTCGACCCACTAGGCGCGTGGCATTCAAGGACAACATGCGTGTAGTCCCAGTGGCGTGCAACGTGCCGTCTTGAGTGGTCGACGCTAGTGTCCGTAGTTTTGTTGCTAGTTGTGTTCTTGTTTTGGTGAGCATTTTGGGAACAATGGCTGATTCGTCATCGTTTTTGTCAGCCCAATTTCTGCCTGTGTTTATTGAAGAGTGAAGAGCAAGGAATATTCCAACAAGAATTTGAAAGCAGCAGCCTACAAAGAGTTGGTAGGGCTTACTAAAGATGTTGTACCTGGTTGTGATGTTGATTTCATTAAAAAGAAGATAGATATGATTCGAGGCAACTTCAGACGTGAGAACACGAAGGTAAAAGGTTCTATGAAAACAGAAAGTTGAACAAATTTGGTGTACCAACCGAAAATTTGGTATTATAACTTGTGAACGTTTCTAAAGGAACAGAAAGAAGCTAGAGAGTCAACGACGACGACGACGACGAAAAGTGACCTAATAAAAACGTTCTAATAATACCAACATATTTAACATAGTACTGTACGTTTAAACGATAACTCGGATACGCGAGATCTGTAATGGGAAAAAGTTAATTACAATATATAAAATAAATCTATGGTTTTCAGGTCAGATCGGCTAGTCCTATTACACCATCAGCTCCGTCTTCTACGTACGGACGAAAGAGGAAGGCTAAACCTGAGAGTGAAACGGCGTCCTATCTTGAAAAGGCAGTGTCCATGTTGGAAAAGAAGGAAGATGACTGTGATAAATTTTCAGCAAACGTTGCAGCAAAACTCCACAAAATGGAGTCATTGCAAGTTATTTTTGCTGAGAATTTGATTAATCACGTATTATACTATAGTATGATGGGCAGACTTCAAGAATATTCGACATTCAACATCCAGCCTATGACTTTGGATAGACAAAGTACTAGCACTGATAGTACCGGAAGAATTACACCATTCCCAAGTACAAGTACAAGTGCATTTTCCCCTTCTGAGGAATAATCTCATTATAGTGAGACAATTCTGGCAAATGTAAATACCTTTTGTAGATACTCTAAAAAAAACGTAAAATTAACCTTAATGCTTTTTAGTAATACAGTAAATAAATGAGAATTTCATAATAAAATATTTGTGATGAATTTTTTGTAGTCCAGCTTGGATACTTAGCTTCAATGCGTCTCTTTGAAATTTTTGAATGTACGCATTTTAAGTAAAAAAAAACAATTAGGTTGCAACCAATGTAAATGTCTCAATATAATAAAACTTGCCTTCAAGTATCCATTGCGAAAAACATCATAAATAGCTTTACATGTATCAGGAATTATTTGTCCAAGTGCTTGAGGTGAAATTATGCTGGAAAATGTCAAATCTTGAAGAGTTCTCCCAGTAGCAAGATATCTGAGAGTTACTGCTAATTTTTTTTCTGCAGTAATCGCCCGTCTCAACTTTGTGTCGTTTCGCTCTATTTTTGGTCGTACTTTTTCAAGAAGGTAACCAAAAGTCATATCATTCATTCGATGATAATTCCTATAATCATCGGGGTTGTTTTCTCTCAGATGCTTTAATAATCTCATATCGGAGTATTAGTCTTTTGTTGTAGCCATGGTTTGGTCCACACAGCTCTGTTTTTCCTTCTTTTCTCTTCATATCATTTTAAGTGCTGATTATGAGAAGGCTCATAGCTTTCTTTTGTTGTAGAGTCATTTCACTAAGAAGAACCTAACTTTACACTAAAACGTATTATCACTTTTAATATTTACTTTCAATTGAATTACTACAAACAAACTTTCATAATTAATAAAAACTGGACCTCAAAGAAGCAGCTCACGGCACGTCAACTGGTAGACTGACATTGTAGTGTGTATTGTTTTAGATCCCTTAGTTGGGGGGTAGTTAGGGCTAAAACACTTATGTCACTGTACTAATTTGGAAGGTGGTTCCTAGGAGAGGGTAGCTTCAGCTGGGTGAACTTACCAGTGTAGTGTGTTGTTTGGCATTTAAACGCTAAGGGGGTGTTCCTGCAAAGACGCAAGTGTCGATTAGGGGATGGACCTCTAAATGCAGGCTAATACACCGGCCTGCCAGCTGGATGGAATGAGTAATACAATAGGCGTGCTTACGTCAGCGGCTCGACGTTATGTAGTCGAGTCGCATGCGGGAAGCACAATGAAACCTGACCAAGCAATTACTGGCTACTATGGCCACGGTCAATCGTGACGAGAGTCAGGAAGGGTATGAGGATGTAAAGAGGCGTGTAATTATCAATACAAGTGTAATTTACTGACCATGTGTTTATTGGTCAGTGAGTGTGAGTTTGTAAGTCCCTTTTAGGGGAATGTAAGCAATGATACAAGTAGAGTGTACAAATGGGTGAGTGGGTGTTTACAAAGTAAAGGATTCTGAGCACTTTGCTGATTCTCACCTGATGATGCAACTGGAGCAGATGTCGGCTAGGGCCTTCGGCGACACACACTGTATAACAGATAATGCTCCAAAAAGGCCTCCCTTCTTATAGTTCTTGGCGGTGCTTGGTCAGCATTCCGCCGACGTAGCTGCCCCAGTTAGTTGTTGTGTAGATGTTTATGTTATGTGTCGCAAGTAGTTGGCCAACCTCCCAAGCTGGGTGGTCGCCTCTTGCCGTGTAAAGATAATGTTCTGGTCTTATGATGTTGCCAGTTAGGGTGTTTTTAGTGAAAGATGGGGGGTGGCTTTCAGGGGGTACAGCCCCCCGGGCCTGTACAAGTCCTCTTCTTCGATTAGTTCGCGTCCCCGCGAACGGGAACGGAACGTAGAGTGGGGGTGTCGATGTGATGGGTCGTTTTTGATTTCCTCTTGTACTTCTTCTTCTTTTCTTCCGTGTTGATGTAGGCGTGTCGATGTCGTGGTGATGTGAGTTCAGCTTGTGCTCAGAGGGGTAGGTTTTGGGATATACATATTATAATTTAGAACAGTTCATTTAAAAAGTTGACATTTGAAATATTAAAAAGTACCAAAAAAATACGTGATTTTGACATTATATATATATGGTGTTATTGTTCAGGGAGGAAAAATCCCAAGGCTGGACGGGTGGTTGTGCCGTCCGGCGCTGTGTTGGGGAAAAAATTGCTCCCTGCAATGTTTTAGTGTGAAAGGTGGAAGAAAATGGAAAAAAATAGGTGCCCCAGGGTATAAGTTAAAGGAAATATTATAATGGTTTATTGTTCTTGGGATGAAACGGGACACCTTCACAAGTTTTGGCGTTAGTAGAGTAGAAAGGAAAAAAAACCAGTGTGTACAGTGTTGACATTATGGCGTGTATGCTTTGGATTTACAGTTTTTGTTTTTACAATGATGCTACAACATAATATAACATAAAATAACATAAAATGACATGAAATAATAACCTGATCGCTAAACCGTTTTTCTCATGAGCTTGGTACCTCTCTCTCGTTATCTGATCAATTCATAGCGCTCCTATCTGGCCTTGGTCATACCTCTTCATCCATGGCCATTTTCTGCCCGGCCATTTTACTGTGTTTTAGTGGCTGTGCCGCTAATCCATACCTGTTGTGAATTTTCTCCCGTGGGTGAGAAAATTGCACCTTGGAAGCAAGGGTGAGCGCTTACAACCTATGCGCTGGCCCTGGCTGCCGTAGGTCGCTCATTATTTAAGCGTTTTCTAAGATTTGCGTCAGTGGCGTTCAGTGTCCCACGATCACTTCACGTTGCTGGTCGCGTCGCCGTCACCTTATCGGCGCGACTTGAAAATGTAGCAAAGTGTATGTGTTTGTGTGACATCAGTGTTTTTCATTTGTGTGTGATTGGGGATTTATATTTACAGGGTGTATGTGCAGTGCAATGATCTTGACCTGTGAGACATAAATATTTTGTTAATGGGTGTGCTGCTATCCATGTTTCCTTTCTGCACTCCTGAAAGAGAACGCATGGGTATGGTTATATTGGACAATGCATTGTTGTCATTCACACATGTCTATACCTTCCAGTCGCCCTTGGCGCCTTACTCTATTCTTACTCTATGCCGGCTAGATTTCTATCTTAGCTTAATGTTGGCGTCTTAATCTTACTTATCCTAATGTATTGTTATCTTAATGTATTGTGTTATCGGGCTTAACCCTGGTACCGGTTTTTGGTAACCAGGTGCCGAGCGTGCTTAGCCTAAATAGTGATAAATGAAAAAAATATTTGGTATTTATAAGCCGAATGGTTTAACTTAATCTAGTGCCGAAATGTGCTGTGCTATTATTGAGCAACAGCGTTTATTAAATTTGCTGAATTCTAAGTTGCGTTCCAAATGCAACTGTCTTATATGCTAAAATTTCGACCGGAGCGATCGCCCGGGGCAGTTTTACCTCCCCAGATCACCACCCGCGTGTATTCTAGAAACACCGGTTGTCTCTAAAACCACCGGATTCCGCTCCCTTAATACTAGTTGTCGACATTTATATTATTGCTTAATAACTAGTGTGCCCTTTCAGCAAGAAATATGCAAATCACAGTATGCCAGCATTGCTCAATTCGGGATTTTCGGGGCTGCGGTAAGTTCTCCCACTCTGTGACTTACATATTTTGGATTAAATAGAGGATACACTTGCAAAAATAACAACAAAATCAACTCCTATTTTAACACATTTAATTAATCAAAATTATGGCGCTACAAACAATAAAACAAATCAACTACTGACCAATATCCTTCTACTTGTTCAAAGTGAACAAGGAATAGCATAAGAATAAAACAAATATTCTATTTAAACACATGGTTTTCTTTAAAACCAACAATTCACGATTATTTTCACTTCCATAAAGTACCTATCTTAAAGTTCCATATAACTACGAGCTCCTTTGGCTCGATACTTTTCCATAATAATGGTGTCATACTTTTGTACACCTCAAGAACTATTTTTATCCTTTCTTATCATCAAAACAAATATATAATTACATTTAAAATTACATGTTAATTATCTACTTCAATATTTGGACATTTCACATGTTCTCAGTATTTACCACCTCTCTCAAGTTTTGCAAATTCACTACGGTGATCGGGAAACTACTTGTGTACTCCAGAGTTATAAAGATTACTTGACAAAGTCAAAAACTATGATTACTCCCGAAATCTAGTTATCTTCACAAAACTCGTGGATTCCTTATTTTCCATACAACATTACAATAGGGATTTTTATTTAATTAATTTGTCTCATAAGACCATTATCACATAAGAAAACTACGATCTGAACTGGCAAGCGATAATATCAATCTACAAGGACCTCGGTTCAACGCCCGGGTCATTAACAACTTTTAAACACTCACGGTGTATTTAGCACTTCTTACAAGACGGTCTTTACCCACCTTCATACTATGAGGGTCAGGCCATTATACTCGAGCGAGATTTATGACAGGGAGAGCGGCTCCCTGTCTAGCCTACGGTTGGAGCACTCTTCAATGCTTTTAAAACAAACCTTCCTTTTATTTTCAGTTCTATGGAGAGACCTGGCATTTTAACTTCTCTTTTCACTTCCAACAATATTCTTTGGCTCATAAACCACTCTCGTAATCTTGGCATTTATTAATTATGAAGGGTCCTCGTTGATTGGGAAGAGTAATACACATTCTACGACGAATAATAAAGGGGCTTTAACAACAAGAGGATTCTATGTTCGAATCTCTTAACATGCCTCGGGAACCATTTCCACATTGGAGGACTTATACAAGACGCGATTTAAAGTCGGCCGTGGCCTACATGACATACGCTCAATAAAACCATACATTTGCTCCCTTTTATATAATAACACACACATGGCCTCGTGATCTACGTCACAATTAGAGGACTTACAACATATCTCAATTCAATACAATCAACTACCCCTCATAAGTAATTTACCAAGTACATTTTAAATTCTACGCATTCCTAGCGTGACTTTTTATTTAATTGCGTTCCATTGCGCTACACATTACTTTACGGCCTAATGTCTTCCAAAGAACTGATAAATTTCATAGTAACAATTGATACATATCTCAATTCTTATATTAATCTTTTCCGTTGACAATAAATCGCTCCATTTTAAGAACATGCATTCACATCATGTCTTATACATTTGTTAAGGCTCCAACGCTCTATATTTTTATATCATTCAATTTAATCTTTATTTAGATTTCTTTACCTTGTTATTATTATTATTATAATTCACATCATGTCTTCATTCCTTACAAAAGCTCAAAAGCTATTTCTTTCATATGATTCAAATTTACCTTTATTTAAATATCTTTGTTATAATTATTATTATTACGCTTGCTTTTATAACATTCGTCAAATACACTGACATTTTATTCCAGGCATTTCCTCTACAGGATTTATTCTTTCACATAATTATTTATTATTTCTCAAAACTTTATTTTTGTTCAGATTGCGTTCTTATTTAGTTATTATTTATTTAAAAACATCCCTTTTACTCAAAACTCCGGTGGAATTGTACACAAAAATTTCCCCGACACCAAAACATAATGAAAATCTTTACTCACATGTCTAAGGTCGTTTTCTGACCTTCATTCTCGTTCGATGTGTCATTTTTGCCCACCTTCTTGACTTACTCCATATTGTACAAATTCATCTCATGTACAAACATTTCTTGACACATATTCAATACATTTAACACTGACAACATTTTTAATACACTGGTGTATCCGTTTAGAACACACAATAAAACACTAAAAAATATATTACTTTTAACACACGATCTGGATATATTTACACTTCACAACTTTTGATCACTAGGCCGTCTTTTTTTCTAGCCTATCACACGTGACCTCTTAATCTCCCGTCTCCAAGGGTGAAATTTATTCAATGTCGGCTTCCTATCCTGCAGAATACGAAAGTCTCGAATCATCTACTTTTTCCCTGGAATAACAATTCTTCGAATCTTGTTCCTGATGATCGGCTATTTCTCTAGCTTGAATGGCTCCCCTTTTAGATCTGGTTTATCGATCCTAGCGAAAGTCTGTTCTGATCGAGGTCCCCTCGATAACCTATCGGTGACCTATGGATTTTTTAGCCACTAATACTTCTTGAGTCTTAATGCTTTAGAATAGTTCGTCTGCTTTCTTGAGACAATGTCTATAGTTTCCGTTCTTCTTTGTTTATTCGGTTCTCGCACTTCTAATTTTCTGGAATACGTTGCGAACCTTACTCTGTTTTTCCCTGTTCGGGTTCTTTAAAATTGATAACTGTTTATCTCGCTGTTCCGGTACTTCCGTACGTTATGATACTTTTGGTCGTTTACTGAAAGACCTATCGCCTGAATCCTAAGTTCGCAGCCTGCTTTAACTGTATTTTAGGAACTTTTCCGGTAAACTTTGCTCTGTCGGACCTAAATCCTTTAACTAGGATTTTCCTAATTTTTCAACACGGCGATACTTTAATATTTCTTCTTTGCAACTCCTTATGGAGGCACGCAAGTAATTAATACTGCGTTGCCCGTGGCTATCGGATATTAATTCTGCGGTGTAATGCAGCGTTTCTCCCCTCAAGGAGTATAGGTAACTGCCTTCGATGTCTGATGTATCACAGTAACGTGCCCTCAGGCCGTTTGAAACTGCATGTACGATGTGATGCAGCACCTCCGCTCACGGTGTGCTTGTAGACTGCATGTACTGATACAGCGTGACGTTCCCCTCACGGGCTCTTGAATACTGCATGATTGGCTTGGTGAGGCCAGGAATTTTATACCTTTCAGTCGAAAAAAGATAAAATCCTAGTCCTTTTCGTGACCAACTTTTGAACTAATTGTCGTACAATTATAAAAATTATATCTCCAGAAAGCTCGTCTTCCAAACGTAAAATGATCTTCCTGTGCATGGAAATCGATCGTGCATTTCCGAGATATTAATTAATTTTTAGTCTTCAACTGTGTGGGTGGTGCTGTTCATTTTTAATTCTCCCACTCCTTGGGTCCCGGTGAATTCCCGATGACGTCTGCTGCATTTGCACTTTCCTCGTGTGCAATTATTAAAGGGTTTTTCTTTACACAAAAATCTTTAATCCGAAATGATTCACCGTACTGTATTTGTTTACTTATTTTTATACTCGTAAACGGGTTAAATTTAATTATTCTTATTCTGACTCAGCAGCGAGGTTGCCGTTTTCCTGCAACGTAAGAGCAATTTCCGAGTCAAGCCTCTCTGTCTTACAGTCCAAACTTTCCACTCGTTCTAATAATATCCATGACTGGCTCCTTATAAATGTCAAGAGGCATGAGCTCATCTTATGAACACCTGGTCCTGCGCTTGCACAATGTTAGGCTAGAATCCTGGCTTAAAATCTCTCTCCGTTACATTAGAAACTGTATGATTCTTTCATTCATTTCACACAATATATGGATTCGACCCCTTTCGAGCCTATGGTACATGGGTTCACTAGTAATTACTAAAGTTCCGGACGCCTGCGCTGCACGTGGGCAAACGCATCGCCGTTATACTTGCCTGTGTTGTCATCCTTCTTCTTGTGTTATTCATTGATGTATTCATCATTGCTGGGTTTTGCCCACTATAACCCCTGTGAGGGCTCGCTGCTTTCCTCATTTAATATCTCTGGCCGCTCGCTGCGTCACCATTTAAGCTCTGGTGACTCGCCGTCAGCCATTTATGTGGGCATCGGACATCGTCCGATAGAATAATATCATCCGGGAATTTTAGCGTCCGGGCATCCTCTTCGCCTATATTGGCATTGTTGGGTTTGCCCACGCGAACCCCTTTAGACGGCTCGCTGCATGCCTATTTAATATCTCTGGCCGCTCGCTGCGTCACGATTTAAGCTCTGGTGACCCGCTGTCAGCCATTTATGTGGGCACGGGACCGAATGATCGCGTTCATTCCATCTTATTCATATTTCATATTATTCCTTATTTGCTTATTCATTATTCATTTGGTTGGTTGTCCTCACCTTGGCCACGCGGGGCAAGGACTTGGCGAATCTAGGATTGGTCCCGCTGAATCCTGAGATTCTGCTTCACTTCTACGAGTAGAAGACTAACTTCCCGCCATAGAAGCTCTACTTACTTACATACTAAACTAGGAGTCTAATCCTAATTTGGTCGTCCCTTGGTTCCTCTCCTGATTCCGGTGCGGAGTTGGCTAGTTCTCCCCCCGTTTGTCAAAAGTCTCCCCAGCAGGTCTTGGCTTCGACGACCGTGGCGCATAGTGGGTGTAACTTTCCTCTACCGAAGGGGTAGGCTAGACGCACCCCCGGTTTTGGCGTTTGCCCGCGCCAGGCCATGAATGCTTCAACCTTACGTAGTTCCGTCTTTTATTTAGTCTGGGTCATTGAGTTAACTGGGGTAGGGCTCATCATCGCCTTCCCCAGCTCTGCTCCTGTGTGGCGCCTCTGCCCTTCTGTTTACGCTGCCATCATCATTCAGCGTGACTCAGATTCCTTAAAAAAATGGGTGTGATATGTAAAATAAGTGTATGGGTATTATGTAGTTATGTAAAAATTTTAAGTGTCCTGGGGTTGTAGAATCTTCTAGATGCATGGACTACTTCAGGCCTTCTGTTGCCACGTCGGACTTCCAGCGGTAATGCCTTGGTAATTTTCTTGGAGGCGTTAGTGCGTTTTTATGGCGTTGGGTCCCTTGTTATTAGGATCCGGGGGTGTTATTTGCTGAATGGGCTTAAAGCATGGTAGGAGAAGGTTGCGCATCGTTGGACTCCATGTTAATGGTGGCCGGGAGCCGGTGATGCTGTCAGGATGCTTTTACAGTGAGTGGACGGGTAGGTACTTCCCGGGGTTGCAAAAATTTTAAAAATTTCATGCAGGTGTAATTATAATAATAACCCAGGTGTGTGGGTAGGATATTCCATGCATGTGGCTGGATATGAGGCGTATCCGCTCTCATTTGTGGATAGGTATAGGCCGAGGTATAATAATCCTATGTCCCTTGCATGCGGGATTATTTAGTAAAAAAGAATTGTTATTATAGATTTGGCCTCATCTCTTGCTTAGAGATGTGCATTACGCTTAATTGTCGTTTTTCCGACTCGCCCCTAATACTCGGGCGTAAGCATTGAGAGCCAGGGCGAAGTGAGCCCTCTCTTTAGACGCATGAAGTCTATCAACCCCGATGTATATTTTTGCATGTAGGTTAGCTGTTTTTTGTGTGTCCATGTGTTTGTGTTGGCTAGTGTTGTGAGTGATAAGGTTATGGAAGGAGAAGGGTGGTATAATGGTAGCCCGTGGGTGGTGTCCTGGCCATCCTGCAGGTACCATCCATCTCTGCTCCTGTCATCCTCACTTGGTCACTATCCGCTTTCTATCCGCTCCTTGGGATGGCGAAGTGCTGTGACGCTGTGACGTCATGGCCTAATCTGGTCTCTCATTTGTAATGTTAAGGGAGCAAGTGATTGTAGTGTAACTGGTCATGTCCTGATCGCCTATGATGGTTTTAGGATTAAAAAAAACAAGAAAAGAAGTAGTTATTGGGGGGGGGATGTTCCTTGAAGGAATCTGTCTGTATTCGCCCCTGATTAGTGGTCGCGCGTGTGGGCAGGAGGTGCCCGTGGCTGTGGTTACTGAGGCTTGCGTGACTGTGGTCGCGTTCCGCTGCAGCGCGCTGGCGCGCGTGCCGTTTATCGGATACGTCTTATCGTGTGTCGTGATGCTAATTGTCAGCCGGCGCGTGTAACCTGTTATCGCACTTGTAAACAAGCTTCTGTGGCCCTAAGATAAATCCGGCCTATCGTGTCTGTACATTGCTAAATGCCAGGCCTATTATAACAGCGCTGAATCCTGTGTCAATATCCGTGTGTCTGTATGCTGTTATTATTGATGGTTTATGACAGCGTCATCATATTTGCGTGTCACCAGCACGTCTGTGTGCTCTAGGAATGCCTACCGGCAACAATGTTGAAATGCGCGAGAATTCGCAATGCAGTGTTCTGTAGAGTTTTTGTTTTCATGTTCTTGTGTACGGGAAGTCTCTGACGTTACGTATGGCGGCTGACGGAACGTGACTTTTGCCAATGTCCGTGTATTGTCATTGTTTGGGATTCCGGGAGGGCCAGTGTGCTACTCTGTCCCGTTTTTGCTTACCGATGTTGTGTAGACATCTATCCTGCAAGACCTTTGTCTTGTGTAATTTTTTATAACTTGTGTTTAGGAAGTCTATTTCCTATGTTTGGGGTAATCGAAATTTTTGCATGGCTTTTTGCCAGACGACATGTGGTGTTACCTGTATCTAGGTGTTGGGCTCTATGGTTCAGAGGAAAGTATTTTGTGGACGCTAATGCCCTAAGTAGGCTGTGGTGGCGAGTATCCTGGAACGAATCTATATTCCTGTATGTATAGTAAAGAACCTCCCTGTCATTAAAATCGTGTGGCTCAACCGCTTATGTGCTTGTATGGGGCCAATTTCAGTCTAATTGGGATTCTGGATATATGTTTTCCACGGCGTCCGATTTTACTTGGGCATTCGGACCCGCGATCCCGTGTAATACTCCGTGTTTTATGTCTGCGTTGTCTGTTGGGATTTGTGTGTCCCTAGTGTGGCTTTTGATTGTGTCTTCGCGCCAAAAAATACCATTGGTTAGTTTGTTTTTGGCACGAAGGTATTGTGTGATCGTGTGTGCGCGCCCGCCTTGTTCTAAGGTCCTGGTGCTACGATTTCTGTACCGTATGTACCATGGCACGCGTATCGTGTATTTGAGGCACGCGGATGAAAGTATGTTTTAGCGTGAGTGTTTTGTGCCTTTTGTGAAGACCCTCGTACTCTTATTTTGGGAGTTATGGGGTTTTGAAACTGGCGTGAATGTTCGTGGCTACTACATTCAGAGCTGAGAGCTGTTAGTTAGTTTGCGCCTGGTGAAGGCCGCGTGATTATGTGTGTGTGTTATCGCTGACCCGGCGATAGTATTGGGTTACAGCAGTGCAAGGAAGTGCTTTGCCGGCTAGATAGCTGGCCCATGTGCCAGGCCAATGTGTTTATGTTTGCTAACACATCTGCCTACTGTCTACATATACGGCGTATGTTTTTGGGCTTCTCGTAATGGAAAAGAACCTTCCTGTAATTATATATTGTGTCCCCAAGTTTTGTGTTGTTGTAAGCGTGGGGCGAATATATTCTCGTTAGTGGTAGTTAAATGTCTTTATGTATGTGTGTCTCCGGGCCGCTAGTCGCGTGGTTGGTGACTAGGTGTCGGAGGTGATTTTATTATTTTATGCATATAAATGTCTGTCAGTGTGACTATCCCTTACTTCCCTATCCTTCAACTGGACAGTTACCCGACCTTGCGTTCCTGGTATTCAGAAGGTTGCGGGTTCGAGACCGTCTTTGTCCAGGGTAATTATTCCTGGTGCCTTTTAGGCCTGTGTCTCCGGGACAGTTCTGGCAAGTGTTAGGTTCGTATCACGGTGAGGTCATCGGGGTCCGAAGGCTATTTCTTGGCCTTCTTTCCACGTCTGCCCGTGGAATCGTTTCCCTTCCTTTTGACAGTGTTCCCGCCTTTACGTGTAGGTGTCGTTTTGCGGGTGTGATATGCCTTCATACGGCGGGGGTGTATAGTGTCCTTAATGAGTTTCCGTCCATGGCGCACGCTGACTATGTAATTTAGGTCAGATACCTTCCTGCAAACTTTGAAGGGACCTGACCAACGTGGCAGGAGGAACTCGGAACATTTTTGTTACGGGCGGAATTGGAAATCATAACCAATTGCCCGGGTGTGTATTCCACGGTCTTGCTTTGCCGATCGTACCGTTCTTTTTGTTTTCTCTGTGCCTCGGCTATGTTTTTTCTGGCGTCCATGCGAGCGATCTGCAAGTGCTCTAGCCGGGCTGCATTGTCCGGGAGAGTGTCCTGTGGGATACAAATGTTGTCTATGGGACTTCTGGGTGTATATCCGTGCGACAGGAAGTGTGGAGAGTGTTTTGTGGCCGTGGATGTGGAGGTGTTGTAGCTAAATGTAATGGGCTGCAGATAATCATCCCAGTCTGTCCCTGTGTCCCCCGTGAATTTAGCTAGGGCTACTCCAATTATTTTGTTCATACTCTCTGTGAGCCCATTTGTTTGTGGGGAAAAACTCGTGGTCGTGTAGGCCCTTATCCTGAGTATCTCCAAAAACTGTTGGAGCACTCTCGAGGTGAAAATAGTACCTATATCGGATAGTAGGGTTTGGAATAGGCCATATCGTGTGACTATGTCGAATAGGAATTCGACTATGCTGTTCGTGTCTGCTTTGGGGACAGACTTTGTGATCATATACCGGGTGAGATACTCTGTGGCCACCAGTATGTGTTTATTGCCTTTTTCAGATGTCGTAATGGGGCCTTTAACGTCTATCCCGACTCTATGAAATAGCTCTCCTACGGGAATAGGGTTGAGTAATCCATGAGGCTTGCCAGGCCTTGTTTTAAATCACTGGCAAGTGTGACATGTCTTTACGAAGGTGTCTATGTCGGCCTTCATATTTACCCAGTAATACTTGTCCCGGATTCTATGGTATGTTTTATGCGTACCCAAATGTGCCCCTGCCATTGGGCTATTGTGGTGTCCGATCATGATATTTTCTTTCAATGACTCCGGAACCGCTATAGGTGAATTATCGTGCATGGCTGTGGGCTTAAATTTTAGTACCCCGTCTTTGTCAAGGAAAAATCACCTAGACAGCCGTGCCGTCTTGGAATCCACCTTGTCCAAGTTTTTTAGTGCCAATAGAATCTGTTTCAAGTATGGATCACTTTCTTGCTCCTGTTTGATGTTAACAACCGTCAGGGCAAAAGTGGGCATGTTGTCCCATTCGTGGTCCTTGCTGTCATCTGGGGGGTCGGCTACTGGCAGCCTAGACAACCCATCTGCGTCTAGGTGTGTAGCGCCTTTCTTGTGCTTGACCACGAAGTTATATTCATACAGGCGGAATATAAACCTATTGAGCCGCGAATTTGGGTTTTTGAATTTGTCCCAAAAAAAGCAGGCTCGCGTGGTCAGTCACCACCGTGAACTGGATACCTTAGAGGTATACCCGAAAATAGTTCACTCCCCATGAAAATGCCAGCATTTCCCGCTCTGTGGCAGAGTATCTAGTCTCGACGGCCGTTAGTTTCCTGCTAGCATAAGCTATGGGCCGTATGCGCCCTTCTGCATCTTCCTGCAATAGGGCCGCCCCCAGCCCGTACTGGCTGGCATCCACGTGTAAAAAGGTGGGCCTATCACTATGGAAGTGTTGCAGTAATGGTGGTGAGGTCAATAGTTGCTTCAGTGTCTTGAAGGCATCTATGTGTTCCTGTTTAATGCTGAAGGGCGTTTTTTCACGTGTGAGTTCGGTTAGGGGGTGGGCGATGTGCGCAAACCTGTGGATATATTTTCTGTAATACGAGGCCAGTCCAATGAAACTGCGCAATTGCTTCAAATTTGTGGGCATTGGGATGCCCGTTATTGCGTCAGTCTTCGCTGGGTCGGGAATAATGCCCTCTGTGTTTACAATATGGCCCAATATGTTAATCTGCTGTCTGGCAAATTGACATTTCGCAGGTTTAAGCCTTAATTTGGCCTCTCTAATCCTTGCGAAAGCCTCCTCCAAATGTACGAGATGCTCGTCAAAGGTGTTGGAGAAGACCGTTATGTCGTCCACGTAGACCAATACGGAACGCCATTTTAGACCTGAAAATGTCTTATCCACTAGCTTTTGGAAGGTTTGGCTGGCGTTACGGAGGCCCATCGGTAACCTTGTATAGGTATATAGACCGTTCTCTGTAACGAACGCCAGCTTGTGCCTGTCCGGTTCATAGACGGGGATTGAATAGAATCCACTATAACAATCCATCGAACTGAACCAGCTAGCCCCACCGAGGGCATCCAAATAGGTGTCGGCCCTTGGTAGTGGATAACTGTCATTTTCGACTAACTTATTCAGCCTACGGTAATCAGTACAGAACCTGTGGGATCCGAACCGTTTTTGGTCAACAAGACCGGGGCGCTGTAGTTCGAAATTACGGGGACAATGACCCCTGCCTCGAGCATCTCTGTGATCTGAGTGTCGATGGCGTGTCTCTCCTTCTGGCTCACCCTGAAGGGAGGCTGGTGTACTGGCCGGTCACTGGTGAGTGTGACGTGGTGTTCGATAAAGTCTGTCACTGCGAGATCCTTCATCGAATGGGCAAAGATATCCCTGTTGGCCTCCAGGAGCTCCGTGAGCCTTTTATTTTGCTCCGGTGTCAGGTCCTGTCTGTGATTCTGATTGGCCTCCTTTGTGTGTGTGTGTTGGCTGATTGTGTGCAGTGTAGAAGCCTGGTGCTCGTGAATATCTCGCTCCGCTCGAATCCCATCTGTGTTTCTGGTGTATATCATGGGATGTGTGGTGAGCCTCTGGTCATGCTTTAAAAGCATCTTACCGCTAGCAAAATTTATGCTAGCTTCATACTTAGCGAGGAAATCCATGCCAATTATGGCTGACGCAGACAGATGTTCTATAACGAACATGGGGTGTGTTGTGGCAAAATGGTCTAGCCTGAGATGTATGTTTGCCACCCCCGTGTTTTCTAGCGTCTGAGCATTGGCCGCTACCAGCCGGATGTCACCCGTGACATCGTGTATTTGCCCTTCGGTAACGTGTTTTCTGTTTACACAACTTACCGCTGCCCCAGTGTCAATTAGGGCCTGCACCCTGGGGCCATTTATGCTGGCGTGTATCGTGAGGGCCGATACCTGGAGTCCCTTGCCCTGCAAAGATGTGTTATATAGGGTATGTGTTGTTGTTTTTGTTGCTAGCGTAATGTCTGTGCTGGGAAGGCATGGAGCTGGCCGCTTATCGTACCTGGCACGCTTGGCCTCTCGGCTTACATCCTGTCTCGAGTATTTTGCCTCGGTTAGCGAAGTGCGTCCACTGAGTACATTGCCTGCTCTCTTAACTGCCCGCGCTGTAAAAATAGAGGGCTTCTGGCGAACGTTTAATGTATTGACCGTTCCCAGCTTTTGTGTAGGTGTGTTGCTGTTTTCTCCCTCCTGGGAAGGTGTGTCTGCAAATGTGACTCTACGTTTGCATTTGTTACCCCGTTTTTTGTTCCAGGCGGCCGCGAGTTCGACTCCTGTTGCTGGCTTCCCTATGCCGAGTGAGCTCGCGCCCTGCGCCTGTGTGGGGTCACTTCCCGCCCCGTGTGATGGTGTAGGGGGTATGGTTTCCTGTTTGGAGGGTGTGGGTTTTCCTCCGTCTTGTTTGTGCGTGATTGTGAGGGGCGTATAGTGTCCCGCCCTAGGGTTCCCTGTAAACAGTATGTGTAGGTCCCTGTCAAATCCCGCAGTTGTAAATATCGGGGGCGAGTGCACATCAGTGTATATATGTATGTTTACCTTAAGCACCTTGCCGAGAGTGGTCACCTCTACGGCGCTGGCATGGGTACCGTCCCTACCCATGTATTTTTTGTAGTCCGCCCCGGTCTGGAATGGGTTTTCCCGCTCGTCCGATACAAAATCTCGGTACTCTTTCCAGTTGACCAGGATATGTTGGACCGTTTCCTGTCTGTAGTCCCTATGATAATCTTCGGTGTTCCGGACTAGGAAGCTCATGGCCCTAAACAGACAGTTGCCGTCTCCTCGTACGGGGTGTGTCTGGAAACGGCCCGGGAGCGGATCGTCAGCCTGGGCTTTAGCTGGCTGCTTTTTCCCCTTGCTTTTACGATTTTGTTTGGGGGAAGGGCCTCTCTGGTGTTGTGTTGGGGGAGGAACCTCAGCCGCTTTAACAGCTGGCCGAACCTCCCCGTCTAAGCGTTTTTTGGAAACGTGGGTGTTCGTCCCCCTGTACTGTATGTACGCCCCCCCTCGGGGTGGCTGCGCCAACTCCCCGCTTGCGGTGTGTAGCTAGGTGTTGGAAGTATTGCTCCCCTGTCTGCCCGGCGGGGTGCTTCATCCCTAAACTCCCTCGGGTGTTCGTCGGGGAGGGGATAATGTTCCGGGCCCTTTGGGTATGTATTTCTAGTTTCCCGTCCTTTTACGTTTTTTTTTGTCTGGCGGTTGTTGCCCGGTGGTCCGTTTTCCTGTCTCCGCCAGGGTGGGGTGTATGTTTGCTGCTGCGGGGGCGGGTTTTTCCGGCGATTCCCCTTTTCCCTGTACTGGGAGGGTGCATACCCCTGTCTGCCTGGGGGTGGGTTTCCTCGACGGTCCCCATTTCCCCTATACTGTGGGGGTGCATAGCCTTGCCTGCGTGGGGGCGGGTTCTCCCGAAACTCCCCATTTCCCCTATATTGCGGGGCTGCATAGCCTTGCCTGCTTGGGGGCGAGTTTTCCCGATACTCCCTGTCTGCCCTGTATTGTGGGGCAGCATAGCCCTGTCTGCTTGGTGGCGGGCTGCTTCGCCGGGGGATGGTGTGCTCGTACTCTTCAGGGTAGTACTCCTGTGTGTACGGGGATGGTGGTCGCCGTGAGGGGTATGTCGGCTCTGTGTCCGCGTATGATACCGGTGAGTACCGCTGAGGGTAGTGTGGCCTGTCCTGTGTGTGTGGTGTTGTTGGCCGCTGTGGAGGGTAGTAAATTTCCTCCCTCCCGTAGCGTCTCCTCTCCGTGTACCCCCTGTGCCTCGTAGGATAATAGCGCTCTTCCGTGTCTGTGTTTTCATCCCTTAGCGGTCTCCCGCCTGCTTGGATGGCAGCTATTGTTAATTTTTCCATCCTGTCCACTAATTCATCCATCTTCTGACTAGTGTTGTCCTTTTGTGGATGAAAGTGCTGATTCACGGCTTACTCCGAAGCTTTTTCCGCGATCATTTTCCTGCTTCAATTATCTTTATGTTATTGAGCATGTGTTGGACCGTGGGGTTGTTCATAATGCACAACTTGTCCACGATGGATGGTCTGAGGCCCTGCATTAACAGCTTAACTCTCTGTTTGTTCGTCATAGCTGCGTTATATTTATCGCACATTAGCAACTTTGCGTTGACGTACGATTGTGCGCTTTCTTTAGGTCCCTGTGACCTTTGTCGAATTTGGTCATACAGGTCCTCATCATCTGGTATGAGCTGGAATTCACCTATCAACAATAAAGTGATTTCCTCCCATGTGGCATCTTCTAGTGTGTCCTCATGGAGCTCATACCATGTCATGGCCGCCTTCGTGTGGTATGCAGGGAGGAGCCGTTTTCGGACTTCATTGCTCCAGCCATTGATCCGAGCCGTTCTATTGAAGGCCTTGAGGTATTCCTCGGGATCCTGGCCTTCCCCCGTGAACTTTGTGGGGTGGATCATGGGGTATTCTGTGTGTCTGTTCATCTCGTGTTCGGCTGTCTCTCGTTGGCTGTGTAGTGATTGTGATCTGTCTATGCTGTTCGCACCGCTATCGTGTGCCGAGGTGTTTGTGTTATTCAGAGGGGAATTAGCCTCGCTCCCCGTATACGACACGTGTGTTACGTTACCAGGTGGCTCGTCACCTGATGTATCGGTACTGATTGATGGTGTGTTGTCGTACTGTGTGGATTTGACTACGTCTACAGTCCTGTCTAAATCCTGTTTCACCGTTTCCAAAATAGTGTGTATGTCTAGGACTGCCTCTGTCGTGTGATTGTCTGATTTAACAGTGTTTGTATCTAGTAACTGTGTGATGCACTCGAGCAGATTATCAGTTTTCTGCTCTGTGATTTGTAGTTGCTGCAACAATAGGGGGTGGAGTGTTGGCAGGCAATCTACTTCACTAGCGCTGGATATTGGTGACTCTTGTCTGTGTTCACTGGCCTGGGATCGTGTAAAATGTGTGACTTGTGCTGCCGCTGCAGGGTGTTGAGCGCGGATCTCTGATGCCTTGAATTCGAGTTCCCTAAGAAGTTGTACTGCAGTCTGGTCAGTTATCAAGTCACTGTTCTTAATTTTTAACTTCGGCAGGAGTGGAGTTGTACTAGCCGACAAATGGTGCGCAAAGTCCCTTAGTGTGGTTCTAAACGTGGTCATTTAATTTCCACAGACCTTGTACCATAGGGAGGATGGGGGTGGGTGTAATAATACAAACTCCCGTGTAATAAAGAAAAAGTGTGGGACGTAATGTAGGATTTAAAAAAAAATTAGATTCGCTTGGCTGTGTGCGGTAGGGGTCGTTTCTACCACGAGGGCTCGTTGTATGAGTCCCCTTACTGTGCGTGGTAGCCGTGCCTCCACCAATATGTTTTAGATCCCTTAGTTGGGGGGTAGTTAGGGCTAAAACACTTATGTCACTGTTCTAATTTGGAAGGTGGTTCCTAGGAGAGGGTAGCTTCCCGTAGCTGGGTGAGCTTACCAGTGTAGTGTGTTGTTTGGCGTTTAAACGCTAAGGGGGTGTTCCTGCAAAGACGCAAGTGTCGATTAGGGGATGGACCTCTAAATGCAGTCTAATACACCGGCCTGCCAGCTGGATGGAATGAGTAATACAATAGGCGTGCTTACGTCAGCGGCTCGACGTTATGTAGTCGAGTCGCATGCGGGAAGCACAATGAAACCTGACCAAGCAATTACTGGCTACTATGGTCACGGTCAATCGTGACGAGAGTCAGGAAGGGTATGAGGATGTAAAGAGGCGTGTAATTATCAATACAAGTGTAATTTACTGACCATGTGTTTATTGGTCAGTGAGTGTGAGTTTGTAAGTCCCTTTTAGGGGAATGTAAGCAATGATACAAGTAGAGTGTACAAATGGGTGAGTGGGTGTTTACAAAGTAAAGGATTCTGAGCACTTTGCTGATTCTCACCTGATGATGCAACTGGAGCAGATGTCGGCTAGGGCCTTCGGCGACACACACTGTATAACAGATAATGCTCCAAAAAGGCCTCCCTTCTTATAGTTCTTGGCGGTGCTTGGTCAGCATTCCGCCGACGTAGCTGCCCCAGTTAGTTGTTGTGTAGATGTTTATGTTATGTGTCGCAAGTAGTTAGCCAACCTCCCAAGCTGGGTGGTCGCCTCTTGCCGTGTAAAGATAATGTTCTGGTCTTATGATGTTGCCAGTTAGGTTGTTTTTAGTGAAAGATGGGGGGTGGCTTTCAGGGGGTACAGCCCCCCGGGCCTGTACAGTATGCTTTGGTCGTGTTGTGCGAGGCATGACAAGCCACGCACGTTGTGCTAGGCATGGTAGTGTGTAGTCCGCTTTTTTAAGATGCTATTCGCTACACCACGAGATGGTCTGCTAAGATTAAGCAGCGGAAAGTATGGTTCGGGTAAAACAAAACTGCGTGGACTTACGAGCTTAATTTGAGCAACAGGCCCCTAACTCAAAAGCACACTCCCAATAGCGTTTCATATTTCAATACAGTATGCATGGAGAACACGCCACATGGATATTAATTCCACGGCTTGGCCAATACTCGAAACTGGAATAATTGGTAACGACCAATGTTCTATCATTGAGGCACACTAACTTAGCGTAACCTATCCACATCTACGGGGGGTGATCAGGGGGATCAAACCCCCAGCAAAAACAAAAAATCAAAAATTAAAGAAAAAGAAAATACAAAACGAAAAGTACAAAGCAAAAAGCAATATTCAAAAACAAAAGCCAGAGCAGAAAACAACAAACACGAAACCGAAAACAAAAGCCACAGAGCGAAAACAAAAGCAAATAGACAATAACTATAATTCAAAAACAAAAGCTAAAAACCAACAACTAAAAATCAAAATCATAAACAAAATGCAAACACCAATTAATAAAAATCAAAAACCAAAGCAAAAATATGGTATATTGGCTTTCATGGCCAGCAAAACATCAATAACTAGAAATCAAAATCAAAATCACAAAACCAATAACATAAAATCGAAAACAAAAGAAAAAAACAATATCTAGAAATCAAAAACAAAAGTCAGAGCAGAAACCAAGAGCCACAGAGCGAAAACAAAAGCAAAAAAAACTTAAAATCAAATACAAAAGCAAAAACAAATAACCAAAAATAAAATACAGAAGCAAGAAAAACAATAACAAAAAGAGAAAAACATAATTTAAAATAAAAAAACAAAGCAGAAAAGCAATAACTAGAAATCAAAAACAAAAGCATAAAACCAATAATATAAAATCAAAATAAAATAAAATCTAAAGCAAAAACAATCACAAAATCCAATAGAAAAGAAAACAAAAACAGATTAAAAAAACTAAAACATAACCCAAACTTAAAACAAAAGAGAGTGAGGGAAAAAAAGCATTAGAAGATATTTGTAAAAACTAGTACTGGTCTATAAAGTGTGTAGACCTATCGTAGTTAAACGCTCGTCATAGCTTATTAGTTCACTCATCCCCCTCCAGGAACAAATCCTAGTTACGCCACTGAGCCACATAATAGCCTATGTGGAGTTGGGGTGGTCTTCAGATTAGGGCGCGGCTATTTTTAATTTGGCGTTTCTCCATTCTTCACCACATCCAGGTTAGTGTTAGAGAAAATACTCTCTCTCTTATTTGAAGTGCCGGGGCAACCAGTAATACAGTGGTGTAACTAGGGTTTGCATCTGGAAGGGTATGCCGAGTCAAAATGCCAGTAAGAGATAGATAGATAGATAATGCCTTTATTGGTGGCGAAGTTAGGGCTCAAGGCCCTCTCTTACACTTAACCACTAGAAGAGTATACATCTACATGACTTATAATTACAAATCCCAATAGCACAAATAATATTAATAGCAATAAGAATAGTGATAATATGAATAATGGTAGAATCATTGATTTCAAAAATACTCAAAGTAAAGTACCCTTAAATGACGTAAATACAGTAATCCGATCATTCATCTCATTCATTTATTCGTTCATTCGACATTTATCCAGGAAGTCAGCGGGCTCCACCCAGCAAATACTCGCAGCAAGCCACTTTAAACTTGCGATGAGAGGGATTGTCTCTAATGTTCGCAGGTAGCAAATTCCATGACCTGGACGCAGAGATTATGAACGAGCGGTTGTAAACAGCAGTACGGTTTATAGGTATGGCAAGAGAGGAGCCAGATCTCGTATTGTGGTCATGATAGGACGAGAGGTAAGAAAACGGTGAAACAAGATAGTTAGGGGTATTAGTGGAAAGTATTTTGTGCAGTAGTGATAACATGTGGAGTTCACGACGCTGGTGCACTCGAAGCCACGACAGCTCCTTATAATAGGGTGATATATGAACATCATATCGCAGGCCAAAGATATATCTTACACAGTTGTTGAGGCACCGGTCCAGTTTCTTGTTACTGTCGCAGGTTATTTCAGTCAACACAGTGTCACAGTAGTCAAATATAGGTAGTATCAGAGAGCGAATTAGTTGTACTTTAAGTCGAACAGAGAATACATTACCGAACCGTTTCAGAGGATATAAGCATTTATGTACTTTATTGCATGTGCTTATCACCTGTTTAGTCCAATTTAAGGTCTCAGTCATAATAATTCCTAAGTTTGTCACTGAAGTAGAGTAGGGTATGATTTTATTGTTTAAAATTATTGGCGAGATGTCACGTTGCTTGAGGGAATATTAAGTTTTTACTGGTACCGATAATAATCACTTGAGTTTTATTTGGGTTTATTAATAAACTGTTTTTGTAAGCATAGTCACTAAGCTGTTGTAGGTCAGAAATTATTTTAATAGTTGCATTATTGATATCACTCGGTTTTGAATGATAGTAGATCTGTACATCATCTACATACACTTGCAATTTGCAGAAATTAAGGGCTTTTGATATGTCATTTATTTGGATGATAAATAACAGTGGCCCAATAACCGAACCCTGAGGGACACCGAGGATCTTACTTTGCCATCCCGAACTCGCATTTCCCACTATCACACGTTGCCGGCGATTTTCGAGGTAAGAGGAAAAGAACCGGAGTGACACACTATTAAAATTTAGTTCTCGAAGTTTCTGCAGTAGCAACTGAGGGTTGACGGTGTCAAAGGCACTACTGAGATCTATTAATGTCAGTACAGTCACGTCCCGTTGGTCCATTGCACATCTGATATCATCTGTCACTCGTAGTAAGGCTGTCGCAGTGCTATACCCCTTTCTGAAGCCGGATTGGAAGGGGTTGAGTAGGGAATGCTTTGTAAGGTATTCAGTAACTTGTGTATGAACTAGACGTTCAAGTACCTTGGATAATGGTGGTAGGATGGATACTGGACGATAATCTGAAGGAGAATCAAACTTGGAGCTCTTCGGGATAGGTCCAATTAGTGCATCTTTCCAAACATCTGGGAACACTCCGTTTGTCAGGCAGTAGTTAAATATATGAGTTAGTATTGGCAGAACAGCTCCCAAGACATCCTTAATCAGTGATATAGGAATGTCATCATTACCTGTGGCATTGGATGAAATAGAGTATATCACACCTTTAACTTCATTCGAGCTGACATTTCTAAAAGAGAATTGCTCAAAAACAGACTGCTGTTGTAACAAGGGTACCGGTAGTGAACTTTTAGGGAAGGAGGTAGAGGCTACTTTTGGCCGTGCGAAGTGATCATTTAGAGCCTCTAGCGATATGCTTGGTACATGTTGTTCAACTGTCTTACCTATCCCTAACGCACGTAATTTACTCCATTTTTGTCTAGGGCTGTTGGTTTTCATCAGTTCCTGAAAGTATTTATAATTAGAATTTCTAATTAGCTGCTTGGTTCTGTTTCTCAGAATTCTATATCTCTCAAAATCAACTGCATCATGTGTCAGTCTGTATTGTCTGTATAGTTTGTCACGACCGGCCATAGCAGATCTTACCTCAGCCGTTGGCCACGCAGATGAAGAGCGGGTAATTCTTACCCGTTTCTTTGGTGCATGTTTGTCAAATATTTCTAGTACCATTAAATTGAATGTATTTACTTTAGAGTTTATGTTCTGATAATTACGTATATTATCCCAAGGCAAGTTATATGCATCATAGCGTAGTTTATTCTGGTCAATATGTCGTAAGTCTCGTATTGTAATGTAGCGTGGTTTATACTTAGGTATTCGTATAGAATAACATACGTACAATAGACCATGTGAAGAGATGCCAGGAGCAGGGATCTGTCCGTGTTTAATTACTTTCTGAGGTTGATTTGTCACAAGAAGATCAATTAAGATATGGCTCGTATGGTCAGAGTAATGAACATGATTAGTAGCGTTCAGGGGTAAAACAGTCATGTTTGTGGCGAGAAATAAATTCAGTAGGCTGTTAGCTTCACCAGTCTGCTTTAAAAGGTCAGTGTTAAAATCACCCATGATTATAATGTCGTCGTACGCCGAGGCAAGACCTGCTAATGTATCATCAAAATCAGCAGTCTGTCTTATTTTAGGTGGCTTGTATACAATCCCTATTAATATCGTTTTATGGCAGTCTAATTCTACAAACATAAATTCTGGTCGCAGTATAAGTGTTGGGTCAGAAGTGGAAATTATCTTACATTTTAGGTCGTTTCTGTAATAAAGTAGAAGCCCGCCACCTATTTTGTCAATACGGTCATGGCGTAATATAGAGTATCGATCAAGGTTAGCGGCCGATGACAGCAAGTCTTTACGCATCCAACATTCACTGATTCCAATAATATGTACATTGTTTACTTCAAAAATAGGTGGGGTTGAGGTTTACAATATACTGAAACATAATCATTGTTTAGAGGAGGTGACACGAAAAGACGAACATGTCCACCTAATACAGTCTTCCACAATTAACAAAAAACGTATTTCAGCCATACATGATAATGAAAATAACATATTGAAATGCAAACAATTTCATTTTCATGCAAAAAGGGCAATTCATGACTGCAAATAAATCTACAATGGAAATATTTGTTTAAAAAGCACATTTTATTATGGACATGTTTTCTTTTGCATGAACCGTTTGGACAAGTTTGGCTTTGAATGATTTTCAAAAGGAAGGTGTTTTATTTTTTCATAATCGCTTACATTTTATTCATTAATGGTTGCCATAAGATACCAAAATAAAGTAATTGACATTATATTACGCGGTTTATTTTCACCTTCAATATTTCGAGGTCGTTTTCGTTGAACATTCTTCAATTACATCATTCGTGCTACCCTCCTCTCTTGAACTGCTTTTTCCTGAACTCTATAAATTAACTGTCTCACATGCAATGCATCTCGTGGGTGGATTTCCCGACAACTGAACTGTTTGTTTTTGTGTGAGCATGCATGAAAAGAATGAAAGCCCCTTTTATCCTTTTCACGTCGCGAATCATACTTCTTCCTCTTTCTCCCCCAGGTGTCACATCTAGTGGGACGTGGGTTGGCGACCACGGGACGCCAGCTGAGTCCGGCATTGCTTCCACTTACTTGTGCCGGGCTCCTCTCCGACTTCTCTCCTGTCGACCTCCCTTGGTCAACTCTTGTTCTTTTCCGACCCCGACGGCATTAGGGTATCCGAGGCCTAGGGATTCTTTCACTTTCCCGCCTTAATTGGCCCTTGTCTCATCTTTACTGATACCCTCATTCTTCGAGGGGTCAGCCTTCATTTTCTTTGCATGTTATCTCCTGCCTTCTGCACAAGGCCCTCAAGGAGGCAGGGTGTATGTAGCCCCACCACTTCTGGTGCACCCTGGATAATGCTACACCCTCAAGGGCTCATGGCTGTTGAGTTTGGGAGTTGGCGACCCCGAGGGATTCCTGAGCTGGGTCCGTTTTGCCCGCTTTTTTCTCTGACCTTGGGGCGGGCCCTGTCCTCTTTCCCCCTTTCCTATCTGCCTTTCATGGCTCTCCGTCCTTCCAAGTCCCTCAGTCCTCATTCTTCGAGGGTTGAGGGCATTTCTTTTCTTCCTGTCCTTTATTTGTCGTATCCTTTATTTGTTTATAATTTTTTCTTCTAGTATGTAAGTTTGTAGTTAGTATTAGTTATAGTTTTTCATTCTCATCTCATCTTTCACTATCACCCAAACCATTAGGGGCCGATAACCTAGATGTTAGGCCCCTTAAAACAACAATTAATTTTCATCATCATCATCATCATCATCATCATCATCATCATCATCATCATCATCATCATCATTTTCCTCTTTCTGCTATCCTTGTTTACAGTCATCACACGAACACATTCTTCATCCATTCTGCTACAACACTGACGTAATAATTTAAATAGCAATATGTAATATTATTAAGCCGGAGCACAGAAGCACGGAACTATTGCTAATATCAGCTGCTCTGCGCGGGAACGTCTGGTCTCGCGCGGAATGGAAATCACGTGACATGAATCAGCGCTTCCTACTGGCCGTATGGACTAGTTCGTCTTTGCAGGAAATGTAGATGTGGACAAGTTCGTGTTTGCGCTGAACCATGCATTTTCACAGGCTTGTATCATGGGACATATTCAAGTTTACTAAATGGCACGATCTATTTACATTCCGCTCATCTTGTACGTCCCGTTCCATATTGTATCTCATTTTTTTTTTTTCAATTGTGGACATGTTCGTCTTTGCGTGTCACCTCCTCCGCATGTATATCTACCCCTTATTATTCCCACTTTCTAACGGGGGCGGGGATGAGATGTAATGGAAGTATTTGTGGCGGATGCTTTTTATGGCCGGATGCCCTTCCTGACGCCAACCTCATGAGAGGAGTTAATGAGAGATGAAATGAATGATGGTGAATGAAACTGGGCAAGGATGTGGAAGGAAGAGGCCGTGGCCTGTCAGAAGGTACCATCCCACCATTTGCCTGGAATTGAAAATGGAAAACCACGGAAAACCATTCCAAGGACGGCCAATGGTGGGGTCGAACCCACGCGACTACCGAGTCAGCAGAGAACTTGGCCCCATGACCTAACGCTACCGACAGTAGCGGCTACGCTGGCTAAAGCGCTGCGTTAGGCCATGGGGCCAAGCTCTCTGCTGACTCGGTAGACGCGTGGGTTCGAGCCCCACCGTCGGCCGTCCTTGAAATGGTTTTCCGTGGTTTCCCATTTTCAACACCAGGCAAATGCTGGGACGGTACCTTCTGACAGGCCACGGCCACTTCCTTCCACATCCTTGCCCAGTTGCATTCATCTTCATCCATTCCATCTCTCATCCTGACGCGCAGGTTGCCCACGGGCGTCGACTAGAAAGACCTGCACTCGGCCTCTCAGGAGGTCACACGACAAAAAAAACAAAAAACAAAAAAAACCTAACGCTGCGCTTTAGCGACCGTAGCCAGCACTGTCGGTAATGAAACATAATCAATGAAAGCAAATATACGTTCCCGAAGTTTTAAAACCTCATATCTTTTTATTTCGTGTTTGATTCCATTAGCGTTCGATGCGCTGTATTTACACGTATCAATGTGTAAATACAGAACTCAAAATTTAACAATTTTGTTGGTATTAAATTACAACGTCCAGTTTTCTTCCCGAAATCATCTGGCCCTTTGTATTCCCATTTTCATTCGATTCATTTCAATTATCAAATATCGAGGCAGAAAAATCGATTAATTGCTACAAATAGCGTGCGTTTAATGGATTAATTTAATTACGCTCTTACAGGAGCAAAACAGACCATAATTAATTAAAATATAATGTATGATATATTTTAAAATTTGTGAAATTTTGTGAAAACTAGGCTAAAACAAAGTGAAACCAATATGTTCTTGTCCTAAATTGTAAACATTGAACAAGAATTCAAAATCTTTGCTGAAAACACTTGGTTTTCTTTTTTCAAAACCCTTCCCAATATGGTTAATATTTGTCCTTCCACTGTCTCATTTGGTTATTGTTAACATAAACAAGGAAGGACACTTTGTAGACTATATTTAGGCAAATTGTAACGTTTATAGATTTCTATACATTATTCCGAAAATAAGCGTAACTCAACTTAAGCGATAACCTGTCATTTATACACACATCAAAAAAAGTTTTGCATCACCTCGGTTCCAAGAGTTCCGGAACCTTTAAATACAAAGGGAATAGAGATCAACACAAACAACATTTCAGCTCGTTTTATTGCTCATGAGACCCACACATTGCATGTTGTACCATCATACAGCTAGACTTTCAGCATTTGTGGTCCAGATTGCAGTACACACCACTACCTCTAATACCCAGTAGCACGTCCTCTTGCATTGATGCATGCCTGTATTCGTCGTGGCAAACTATCCACAAGTTCATCAAGACACTGTTGGTCCAAATTGTCCCACTCCTCAACGACAATTCGGCGTAAATCTCTCAGAGTGGTTGGTGGGTCAAGACGTCCATAAACAGCCCTTTTCAACATATCCCAGGCATGTTCGATAGGGTTCATGTCTGGCGAACATGCTGGCCACTGTAGTCGAGCGATGTCGTTATCTTGAAGGAACGCATTCACAAGATGTGCACGATGAGGTCGAGAATTGTCGTCCATGAAGACAAATGCCTCTCCAATATTCTGCCGATATGGGTGCACTATGGGTCGGAGGATGTCATTCAGGTATCGTAAAGCCGTTTCGGAGCCTTCCATGACCACCAGTGGCGTACGTCGGCCCCACATAATGCCACCCCAAAACATCAGGGAACCACCACCTTGCTGCACTCGCTGGACAGTGTGTCTAAGACGTTCAGCCTGACCAGGGTGCCTCCAAACACGTCTCCGACGATTGTCTGGTTGAAGGCATATGCGACACTCATCGGTGAAGAGAACGTGATGCCAATTCTGTGGGGTCCATTCAGCATGTTGTTGGGCCCATCTGTACCGCGCTGCATGGTGTCGGGGTTGCAAAGCTGGACCTCGCCATGGACGTCGGGAGTGAAGTTGCGCATCATGCAGCCTATTGCGCACAGTTTGAGTTGAAACACGACGTCCTGTGGCTGAACGAAACGCATTATTCAACATGGTGGCATTGCTGTCAGGGTTCCTCCGAGCGGCAATCCGTAAGTAGCGGTCATCCACTACAGTAGTAGCCCTTGGGCGGCCTGAGCGATGCCTGTCATCGACAGTTCCTGTATCTCTGTACCTCCTCCATGTCCGAACAACATCGCTTTGGTTCACTCTGAGACGCCTGGAAACTTCCCTTGTTGAGAGCCCTTCTTGACACAAAGTAACAATGCGGACGCGATCGAACTGCGGTATTGACCTTCTAGGCATGGTAGAACTACAGACAACATGAGCAGCGTACCTTCGTCCTGGTGGAATGGCTGGAACTGATCGGCTGTCGTACCCCCTCCGTCTAATAGGCCCTGCTCATGCATGGTTGTTTACATCTTTGAGCAGTTTTAGTGACATCTATGAACAGTCAAAGGGACTGTATCTTTGATACAATATACACAGTCAACGTCTATATGCCGGAGATCTGGGAACCGAGGTGATGCAAAACTTTTTTTGATGTGTGTACATCATTCCTTATCTTGAGTCTACTAATCTATTAATCGATTCATTGGTTAGACGATAAAACTATTAGTCGATTTCGATTAATTTCGATTTTTTCGTTCAATCGATTATCGATTATTAATCGATTACCCGAACATCGCTTATTATAACCTCTGGCACTACAGCCCATGAAGGACCTAGGCCTACCAAGTGACCGCTGCCCAGCCATTTGGCCCGCAGATATTGGGGTGACGCGTGGTCAGCGCTTCAGGTCTCCTCGGCCGTTTATCTTGGTTTTCGTGACCGGGGCGCTGCCTCACTGTCAGACAGCTACTCAATGGTCCTCGCGAGGCTGAGTGCACCCCGTTCCAGCCCTCACGTCAGTTTCTAAAATCACTGACGGAACAGGGAATCGAACCCGGGGCCTCCGGGTGAGAGGCAGGCGCGCTACCCCAATACCACGGGGCCGGCCGAACATCGCTTATTGCCAGCTCTAATCCCCATATATCATAAATCCGACGATAGGTTTTATTAAAAAGTAGAAACTTCAACAAATTTCATATTTTCGTTATTGGGCTCTGGGAGGATTGATCCCCCTGATAACCCCCCGTAGCTACACCACTATACTAATGACACAGGTTATGAGGCAGACACACGCAGACAAATACAGCTCAAGGAGCTGATGAACTTAATGGGCCTACTCCCTAAATAAAACAACAGCAACAAAAATTGCCAACGAGATCACATTCTCATCATTTATGCACGGCAGCGAAGTCCTGGGAAATATAAGTATGTCATCGAAAGAACTGGTTTCTTTATTATGTAGTGGATAGAACCCGAACTGCTTAATTTCCTTTTGTAATGAGTTATATTGGCAACGTCCATGCCCACTCGCCGAGGGTTCTTGGTTTAGAAAAAGTAGACTATTTATCTCACCAATCTGGTATAACAATAACAAGAATTTCAACCAATCGGAGCGGTCTATCATCACTTGCGTGGGCTTGTTTTTGAAGACATTCATCAGAAAAACGCACTGATACATCTCTATAGCGTTTTGGGCTATTTGTTATCAAGGCGTTTAAATAGAAAGTTAAATTGTATATTTCCATGCTGCAGGTTTTGTACTCTAAATTAGATTACTGACGCTGTTGTTGTTGTTGTTAATTCCTATTAAGGTCGAAGGACATCTCTGTCCACGCAGGGCCGTAGAGAGCGGTCACGGGCCCTAGGACAAGGTCTTCCGCGCCCCTTCTTTCTTATTCAATCTGTGACAATTTTGGAATTACGGTAAGCTTGCAAATCCCCCCTCAAACAAAAATCAAAATCACTCTGTGGAATTTAGCTTGCCCAATTGAATCACAACTTAGTATAAAACTAAGTCCCCGATTCTTGAATGTCACGGGTAATCTCGAGAACCACTGGATGGATTTTGATGCGGTTTTCACCACTCTGTAAAGGATACCTCGAGGAAGGTTTCTGTGGAAAATAATTTATTTATGATCAAAGGAGGCCAAGCAGTAATGATTTCAGTGAAAGTGTCGAAACAAAAACCTAGCATCCGTATGCTTTTAAGCTTACGTTGGGCAACCCCTTAAAAATATCAATACACTGTTCAGCATGAATTGTTCTACAAAAATGTCCGCGAGAGCATATCTCTATCTTCAATACATCGCCCAATGTAAGTGTCTTTAGATTGGACGGAAGGGGAATTTGTGTTTCATGCACCTCGCGATTGTTAAATTACTTCTCACAAGAATTCGTTGCACATGCATCTCCATGATAATATAAAATTAATAGTCCAGTCAGTGATTTTAACCCATCATGCCGACACGTAAAACGGATATAGGGCGTAGTTCATTGACATAAAAAAAAGAGCGCTTATCACGTAATGCCGGGGTGGGTTGCTAGTATTAATATACTTTGTTTTTAGTTTTTCAGCCACTCTCCTTTTTTTTCTCTCTCTCATGGGTTGTTTTATTTTACTTCAAGATTTTCATCACTGCAATAAAATTCCATTTTCCTTGTATCTGAGCTTATTCAGGCCCCACAAGAATAAGCTATGCTCCTTTCAGAAATATGTGAAGAAAAGAGTGGATATTTTCTGAGACTCTATTATAAACTTTATGATCTACAAAGAGCTCTTGAACTTTAGCACGTTATGAATTAAAAGAACAACTCTGGCAACTTTGCCATTTCCCCGGAAGAAAAACGAAAAACACAATGGTTATTTATAAAATGAATTATATGTTCTCTTTGTAATGTTTCGTATACTATTCACTGGCTGTGTTTACATCGAGCGGAGACATATCAGAAAATTTCATAATAGTTTTGACATTAAATACAGTAAAATAAAGTTTTTTCACTTTTACCACCTCGGGACCCTCAGCAAATCCGGGCCTCAGGGGTACAGCCCCGCTTGCCCCTCCCTCTCGACAGGTCCTGTCATCAGGCCCGTGTAATTGGGTGTGTGTTGAGTATGTCGAATAACCTGTATTTCTGTGATGACTGTAGTAGTCTGTGTAGCCATAATTATTAGGGACGAGAATGGGGTAGCTACCCCGGGTCTTGAATAAGATATTATCCCGGCATTTGACTGAAGGGAATGTGGAAAAAAACGGGAAAACGGCACTCAGAATAGCCGCTGTCAGAACCGGGACTCGAATCTCCCTGCAGTTCCCCATCGCGATCGTGGTGAGCGATTTAACGCGCACGGCTTATGCCGCATGGTAGGTTACTCGCAGAGTAACTGACACAGTGAATGAAGCCATGGCATAACCTATAAGTTTTTTCTTTTGTATTTTTAGGTAGATTTCATGAGAAAGGGCCATGATTCGACTTCCGGAAAATTTCGACACTTCGCGTTTTACATCCCCTAGACCCCAAACCACCGTCAGTTCAAAAGTGTATACATAGTTTATATATTTACCTATCTATGTATGTATGTATGTATGTATGTATCTATGTATCTATCTATCTGTATATATAATATACAAGGTGGACCACGTAAGTTGAGACTGTACAATATCTCAAAAATGAAGTGTTGTATATAAAACTACAGTATCTGGAATAAAAATTGCGTGATATTAAGGGGGAAAGAACATGCTATATGTCATAGTTTATTTGGAGAACGTTTGGATGTTAATTTGATGGTCACGTGACGTCTTCTAATTGGGAACCAACAATTTTTATTGTGTTTCCTTATTCCTGATACAAAACTAAATAGCATTTCGCACACCAATTTATTAAGTACATGGTTCTGTCCCTGGTGTAGGCAATGCTACATTCATGACAGGTAGGTACACAGCGTAATACCAGTTATTGCATACACAGTGGACCTTAGCGTAATAAATGTTCAAAATGATGGCCTTCCACTTCAACGCATTTTCCAACTCTGTGAATGAACGATTGATGTGTCCGTAAAAGCATGTATCTGTCAATACTGGCACAAGCATTTCGTATCCGTGCCTTCATGTTGTCCGGAGTCGTTGGTTTTTCAAACTACACTCGATCTTTCAGGTAACCCCATAAGAAAAAGTTCGGGGAAGTAGTCTAAGGTCAATTAACGGGACCTATCCAACGATCATGGTAATTGTTATTTAAAACATCCCGAGCAGGGCAAAAGTTGTTAAAGTTTGTATGAGGAATAAGGAAACAAAATAAAAAGTGTTGGTTCCCATTTAAAAAGGTCACGTGACCATTAAATTACCATCCAAACGTTCTCCAAATAAACCATGACATATAGCATGTTCTTTCCCCCTTAATACTGTATCACCCATCTTTTATTCTAAACAGGTTCTTTATACAACGCTTAGTTTGTGAGATACTATACAGTCTCAACTTCGTGTTCCACCCTGTATATACTGTGTATATCACTCTTTATGTGGACACGATAACTACCGCCATTTTCCACCAATCACTTTCAATAATGTATACATAAAATATTAACCTATAAAACCTCGGTCGAGTTCGTTAATGGGAAAAATCGGACCAATCGCTGTAACGTTCTTACTCCATTCAAAGTTCATACTACTCTTCGGATGAGGGCCAATAACTTATCTCAGTAAAGTTTTCTGATAGCACCAACCGTTGAACAACAGGGTGGAAAAATAGGTTTCCTTGAGAAAAACAATTATACCTCCCTTAAAAGGCACAATATCAACACCATTCAAAATGGCCAATAGTCCTCTAAACATTACCTAAAACTTTTGTCTAAAATATATTTTGATATGACCCACCCTTACGCCAAGGGATGAACAAAATTTTCTCGATGAAGATGGCAAGTTGATGAGGGAAGAGCTAAGCCGGAGATAGGTATAACAAATTATTGCTGATTGTACTACGCATGTCATTAAAGCAATATTGATGTTGTTGTGATAGCTGTGTCGTTCTGCAGAAGAGGCAAGGATAGCGTTATCTCCAACTTCTGTCCGAATGGTCGGCAGTTGTGCTAGTGCTAGCAGTAGACTAAAATATATATAAAGGAAGATGCTAAACATGTTTAACGTTTGTAGGTATACACCAATTGGCAAATTTAGTGAATTCGAAATACGTTTCTTTGCCCGGTAACATCTAACTGCACCTTCCGGCGTGCCAAGAGAAATTTTTTAAATCACTTATCCTTCCAGCTCAGCTTCACCCACGGACTCTGCGAAGGATCATTCCTCTACCACCACAAAAACAGCTGAACACACTTTGATAACAGATACAACTGGGGATGGTGACAGGCTGATCGCCCAGCTAACCACTAACATGGATCTAATTAAGGAAAGGTCAGAGAAGAGATTTTGAAAGAAAATCGGCTGTGGACCTGTTGAAACGAACCATTTGTCTGGAGCAGGGGGATGACAGATCATAGGGAGCGCGTGGGTCGCGGTAAAGTTCTGCTCTGGATGTTCTGCCAACCAATGAAGAATTAATTTTAGCACTAAGGTTCCGTAGTTGGCACTCATGAAAGCTCACATCAAACCGGCTGGCGGAAGCGGGAATAGCCTGTTTTGATTGATTTTCCTCGTGGTGTTGTTGGTTGATTTGATTTGTTCGGTATTTTGATTATTTATTTGAATTGAATTGAGTCAATCATGCCACTGCAAGGGAGGAAAAATTGCCAAGCACCGGGATGTAAGAATTATAATGATAGTAAGAACAATACGGCAATTTTCATCTTCCTGGTGTTGACCATGTGTAAAACTAGTGGGCAATATGGACTACTCTCGAATAAAAATATATAGAGAATAAATGTGTGCATTTCATCTCATGTTTGTTTTCTTACCCATTCTCCTTTGCATTGCAATAAAATTTGTGGTTTAGGGCTACGGGGAGGGGTGGGTGGCAGCCGGCATGCTAGGCAAAAAGTGAGGTTATGGCAATATAGTGTGTGCATTTGGACAGTTTTCTTTATATTCATCGAATATCCCAACAATTCTGTAGAGTAGGAGAGCAATGTTTAATTAGCCTAAAGGTGAATTAAGCTCTAGAACGGCATAACTGTGTCCTTCGTGACAAATCTATAGCCAACATTGATATATATCAAAATGTATTATTTTCCTATCTGGACGTATATTTCAGCGCCTAGTGAAAGGCGCAGTTATGTTTGTGTTATTTCCATCAATAATCAATAACTCATCGCAGAACATATTGTTCAATTACGTGTAATAAAGGCTACATTCATATGGCTTTTTACTTTTTATGTTGCCAGACTTGCCGGAGCAGTACATAGCCTCAGGCGTTGCTCTCTTTCGGAAATTCCATAACCAAAAGTGACGAATCACTTATAGTTACACGATCCTTGGCCTGGAGTAGAAGGGGAAATCACTTCCGGGATGGTTGAGGTGGGAATCGAACCCACCTCTTCTCAGTCTTACCTCACCAGCCTGAGTGTACCCTGTTTCAGCCCTCAGACCAGAATTAAATAACCTGTGTTATTGTAGTGGCTGTATTCATGTGTGTATTTGTAATTCAGGTGAGGATATGGTAGGAGGCGGCTGTGGATTTAAGTTAGGAACCATCCCGGCATTTTCGAGAGCGGAAGTTGGAAACCATGGAAAAGTAAAATCACGATGTGCCACCACAACAACAAGCTGAAGAATGTGGTAAAATGAATACACCAATGATATGTACCCTGTCACCACTGCAAAGCTTTTCTGGAAACCAGAAAGAGTAGATGGACCTCCCATTGGAAGTACATACCTCTAATTCTAATGCTCCAAGTGTTCGAAGATGAACATAGATTAATGACACGTGTGGGCTAATGGATTAGCTCTACTTGGGCATTTTAGTTCTGGTCTTGTCGTTTATCTCGGAGTCTGATTGCGGCAATTCATTTCGCTAAGTCCAGTCGTTCATTCACGTTCACATACAGGTTCTGGTGGGCGGTTTCCTCTACGTCCGCGTCCCCTCTTGCAGTATCAGAGTGTAAATACACTACCACATCTTGGGATTCACAATAGACTGAACATGACACAGGATCACACTCGTCTTGTGGTCTTGTGCTACACATACAAGGAGTGACGCAATACACAGCTTGAGTGCCTCATATACTGTAACGCTTCGGTGGCGTAGTTGGTAGCATGCTGAACTGCTGTGCCCAAGATAGCGGGTTCAAACCTGGCCGAAGTCGTCGGATTTTTTAAGAGCGTTAAAAATCCTTCAGTATGCCTTCCTTCGGAGGGGAAGTAAAGCCGGCGGTCCCATGTCATAGATTTATGGCATGTAAAAGATCCTTTCACAGACTAAGCTTGTGTAAAGCAAAATTTGTTAGGTTAGATTTCGTCAGAACGCTCTATCAAAGTTCCAACGTTCACCACTAGGTATCATTGATATCTGGTGGCGAAAGTTGGAACTACTTGAAATTGAACGGAACTTGTAGCTCGCCCTTTAGGGTGTCCGCTGGAAGCAGCTACAGACTCAGGCGAGCCGAACATGTCCTCGGACACTCCCGGCACTAAAAGCCATACGATAAATAAATAAATAAATAAAACTGTAACAGTAACACACTGTAACACACAGAACGTTTCTTCTTAAGAAATAGAGATGATGATGATGATGATGATGATGATGATAATTGTTGTTTTAAGGGGCCTAACATCTATGTTATCGTCCCCTAATGGTTTGGATGATCGTGAAGATGACAATGAAAAGCAAACCACAACGAAAACTAACTACTAAGTTATATACTAGAAGAAACAAGAAGTTCCGTGAAGAACTATACAGCCTACTTTTCATGCCAATGATTATTCTACAGTATATGAACCTATCTAGAATAATGACGATAAGTTGGTAATATCGAAATATCTAATTAGTTCAAAATATACCTGGTATAATGTAGCCTAATAGAGCACTACAGTTGGCAGCCCTGGCGACTGAATATATTCTTAGTTCAATCTCCTAAGGTACAGAATACAAAATTTGGTTGAAGTCCAATGGACGTTACATGCAGTTAGACACTGGATCTATCAGCACGCGTAAAAGCATGTTGCCAACAACACCATGCGTGTGCTGGTCAGAAATAATCTGAAATATTATGATATCTTGTTGTGCCAATTTTGGATGAAATCCATTTGTTAGTATAGAAGTTACATGTATTTTAAAATTGGACATATCAGCAGGCATAGAATCATGTTGGGAGCACTGCCTTGTATTAATTACTCCAAATTAATCTAGAATGTCAGGTGCCATACGTGTGCAAAGTATAGAGCTGTTGGCTTGCATACTTTCTGGTATATTGATATTAGTGTAAAATAAATATAGACAGCATTTATTAACAGTTGGCAGCCCTGATTGCTCTTAACAATACTTATAGTCATATCTGTTATGGTACACATAGCACATACGAAATTTGGTTGAAATCCAACTGATAGTATAGAAGTTACATGTGTTTAAAAATTGGTCGTATCAGCAGGCTTATAATCATGTTGGTAGAACTGACGTATATAAGTTACTCGAAATTAATCTAAAATGTCAGAATATACGTGTGAATAGTTTAAAGCTGTTGGCTTGCATACTTTCTGATATATTGGTATTTGGATAAAAAATAGAGAGAGCAATTATTAACAGTTGACAGCCCTGGTGGCTCTTAAGAATACGCTCAGTCATATCTGTTTATGTACAGATGTTACATACAAAATTTGGTTGAAATCCAATTGATAGTGTAGAAGTTATATGCATTTAAACATTGGACCTATCAGAAGGCTTAAAATTATTTTGGCAACACTGTCATGGTTGGCCTCCTGTAAATTAAACTGAGATAGTATTATCTACAAGTGTGCCAATTTTAGAAAAGCTCCCATGCATACCTTGCAAGATATCCAACATGGAGCTCAAATTTCTAGTGCGTTTTTTCAGCAGTTGGTAGCACTGACATCATTTTCAAATATGGACGTGAGATATTCCGGTGCACATCTTTACTCATACTAAATTTGGTTTTGATTGCTGCAGCCGTTTAGGAGTTGATAGGGGGACACACACACACACACAGCCAGACAGACAGACAGACAGACCGACACACATTTTCCCGGATCGATCTCATAAGTCTACTTTTTCCTCATTTTTGCAAAATGTGAAAAGTAGGCTAAAAATGGAAAAACAAAAGGAGAATAAGGCAAATAAAGGGCAGGAGGAAAAGAAATGCCCTCAACCCCCTGAGAATGCGGACTGAGGGACTTGGAAAGGAAGGAGAGCCATGAATGGCAGATAGGAAAGTGAAAGAGGAGAGGATCCGCCCCAGAGGTAAGGGATAAAATGGGGAAAACTGGACCCAGCTCAGGAATCCCTCGGGTTCGCCAACTAGCGAACCCACCAGCCGTGAGCCCCTGAGGGTGTAGCAATATCCAGGCTGCACCAGAAGTGGTGGGGCTACATACACCCGGACTCCATGAGGGCCTTGAGCAGAAGGCAGGAGATAACAGGAAAAGAAAACAGAAGGCTGACACCTCACAGAACAAGGGTATCAGAAACGATGAGACAAGGGCCAATTAAGGCGGGAAAGGAAGAGACTCCCTAGGCCTCGGATACCCTAATACCGTCGGGGTCGGAAGAGAACAAGAGTTGACCAAGTGCTGTCGACAGGAAAGAAGACGGTGAGGAGTGCGGCACAAGTAAGTGGAAGCAATGCCGGACTCAGCTGGAGCCCCGTGGTTGCCAACCCACGCCCCACTAGATGTGAGCCCCTGGGGGGATGAAATAGAGAAGAAGTTGTTGTTTCATTTGAGGGGCTTAGACATCGTGGTTATTTAGCCCAGTGTACTTGAGTGTGTGTGTTTGTCTAATAACCTGTTATTACCATGGCTGTATTAGTGTGTGTATTTGTAACTCGGGTGAGGAAAGAGACGGCCTTGGCCTTAAGTTAGGAACCATCCCGGCATTTGCCTAGAGTAGAAGAGGAAAACCATAGATTACTGTTCCTTCCTTATCTTAACAACACACTTTAGACCACCTCGTGAAGTAGCGGCTAGAATTCTTGGCTGTCGCCCAAGAGTTTCGGATTTGAGTCCCACCTCTGCCAGGGAAATTAAATCTGAGCTAATCGTTTCTCTACATAGCTACCACACCTTACAGCCAAGGCATATTTTGCCTTGACCTTTTTTACGGTGTAATATAATACAGACTTCTCTGTACTGAACGTGTTCGCAGCGATGCGGAAGTCGTTGGATCCCGTTGGCACTGCCCATCTATTGATGGTACAGAAGAGAGCGCTCGGCAGCCTGCTTAACGTCATTGTCATCTTCATCTTCGGGATGAGATCATAGTCGCAGGGACTGATGTCGGGAGAATATGGCAACAATGCCGACACAAAGCCTGCTGTGTGTGCCCTGGCATTGTCATGCAGAACGATAGGCGGTGTAACCATGTGGTGGCGCCGTTTCCTTCTCAGAGCTCCTCGGAGATGGTCTTGCAGAAACGAACAATAGTACGCCGCATTAACGGTTTGCCCTCGGGGAACAGTATGGCAGCGCTTCCGTACCATTGAAGACGTTAAGCAGGCTGCCGAGCGCTCTCTTCGTACCATCAATAGATTGGGCAGTGCCAACGGGATCCAACGACTTCCGCATCGCTGGAAACACGTTGTACGCAACGGTGGGGACTACATCGAGGGCCTGTGAAACTTGGAACCATCTAAGTGAGTTATTAATCCAGTTATAACTAAGGTGCCAAAACTAAAAAACCAACCCATGTATACCCTTTCTTCGGAAACATCCAATTATCCGAATTCTTGAATAACCGAATTGAGTCCGGTCCCAATTGATTTGGATAATTGGAGTTCTACTGTAGTCAGAATTAACTGACTGGCTGACAGTTCTGACTCGCTGAAAGTTAAACGAAAAATCAAACTCCTCTTACTTAAAATTGTAAATACTGTTGTACTTGAGTGTAATATACAGTACAGATGCACCGAACCTAAATCAAGCCTAGGAGAGCAGGATGTGATGATATTCGCATGACGCTTCCTTAGGTTAGGAACCTCCAGACATTTGCCTATCCCCCAGGGGCTCACATATAGTGGGACGTGGGTCGGCGACCACGGGGCCCCAGCTGAGTCCGGCATTGCTTCCACTTACTTGTCCCGAGCTCCCCTCCGTCTTCTTTCCTGTCGACCGCACTTGGTCAACCCTTGTTCTCTTCCGGCCCCGACGGTATTAGGGTATCCGAGGCCTAGGGAGTCTCTTTCTTTCCCGCCTTAATTGGCCCTTGTCTCATCTTTTCTGGTACCCTCCTTCAGCGAGGGGTCAGCCTTCTTTTTATTTTCATGTTTTCTCCTGCCTTCTGCTCAAGGCCCTCAAAGAGGCAGGGTGTATGTAGCCCCACCACTTCTGGTGCACCCTGGATAATGCTACACCCTCAGGGTCTCACTGCTGGTGAGTACGGGAGTTGGCGACACCGAGGGATTCCTGAGCTGGGTCCGGTTTTCCCCCTTTTATCCATTACCTCTGGGGCGGACCCTCTCCTCTTTCACTTTCCTATCTGCCTTTCATGGCTCTCCTTCCTTCCAAATCCCTCAATCCGCCTTCTTCGAAGGTTGACGGCATTTCTTTTCCTCCTGTCCTTTATTTGCCTTATTCTCCTTTTGTTTTCCATTTCTTCCTCTGTATATAAGTTAGTAGTTGGTTTTAGTTATAGTTTACATTTCATTTTCATCTTCACAATCATCCAAACTATTAGGGGCCGATAAACAACAATTATCATCATCATCATCATCATCATCATCATCATCATCATCATCAACAACATTTGCCTACTGTAGAGTAGAAGTGGAAATCCATGGAAAACCACTTCTGGTATGGCTGAGGTTGGATTCGAACCCAATTCTTTTCAGTTTTGACTCACGAGAGTGGGAGTATCTCATTCCAAATGAATGAACTTTCATGGCAAAATTGGGTGTCGAACCTGGACCTCAGGGATGGTTGGTGACAGTAACTACCCAACAAAGTGGTCAGATCTAAAGAGAAATGAAATGGAAATGATGGGTGCCTTGCTGATAAATACACACATCAAAAAAAGTTTTGCATCACCTCGGTTCCAAGAGTTCCGGAACCGTTAAATACAAAGGGAATAGAGATCAACACAAACAACATTTCAGCTCGTTTTATTGCTCATGAGACCCACACATTGCATGTTGTACCATCATACAGCTAGACTTTCAGCATTTGTGGTCCAGATTGCAGTACACACCACTACCTCTAATACCCAGTAGCACGTCCTCTTGCATTGATGCATGCCTGTATTCGCCGTGGCATACTATCCACAAGTTCATCAAGACACTGTTGGTCCAAATTGTCCCACTCCTCAACGACAATTCGGCGTAAATCTCTCAGAGTGGTTGGTGGGTCAAGACGTCCATAAACAGCCCTTTTCAACATATCCCAGGCATGTTCGATAGGGTTCATGTCTGGCGAACATGCTGGCCACTGTAGTCGAGCGATGTCGTTATCTTGAAGGAACGCATTCACAAGATGTGCACGATGAGGTCGAGAATTGTCGTCCATGAAGACAAATGCCTCTCCAATATTCTGCCGATATGGTTGCACTATGGGTCGGAGGATGTCATTCAGGTATCGTAAAGCCGTTTCGGAGCCTTCCATGACCACCAGTGGCGTACGTCGGCCCCACATAATGCCACCCCAAAACATCAGGGAACCACCACCTTGCTGCACTCGCTGGACAGTGTGTCTAAGACGTTCAGCCTGACCAGGGTGCCTCCAAACACGTCTCCGACGATTGTCTAGTTGAAGGCATATGCGACACTCATCGGTGAAGAGAACGTGATGCCA
This sequence comes from Meconema thalassinum, assembly GCA_946902985.2. Lineage (NCBI taxonomy): Eukaryota > Metazoa > Arthropoda > Insecta > Orthoptera > Tettigoniidae > Meconema > Meconema thalassinum. Next base: position 1,180,070,205 of record OX336389.2, read on the forward strand.
ATTCCGTGGGGTCCATTCAGCATGTTGTTGGGCCCATCTGTACCGCGCTGCATGGTGTCGGGGTTGCAAAGCTGGACCTCGCCATGGACGTCGGGAGTGAAGTTGCGCATCATGCAGCCTATTGCGCACAGTTTGAGTTGAAACACGACGTCCTGTGGCTGAACGAAACGCATTATTCAACATGGTGGCATTGCTGTCAGGGTTCCTCCGAGCGGCAATCCGTAAGTAGCGGTCATCCACTACAGTAGTAGCCCTTGGGCGGCCTGAGCGAGGCCTGTCATCGACAGTTCCTGTATCTCTGTACCTCCTCCATGTCCGAACAACATCGCTTTGGTTCACTCTGAGACGCCTGGAAACTTCCCTTGTTGAGAGCCCTTCTTGACACAAAGTAACAATGCGGACGCGATCGAACTGCGGTATTGACCTTCTAGGCTTGGTAGAACTACAGACAACATGAGCAGCGTACCTTCGTCCTGGTGGAATGACTGGAACTGATCGGCTGTCGTACCCCCTCCGTCTAATAGGCCCTGCTCATGCATGGTTGTTTACATCTTTGAGCAGTTTTAGTGACATCTATGAACAGTCAAAGGGACTGTATCTTGGATACAATATACACAGTCAACGTCTATATGCCGGAGATCTGGGAACCGAGGTGATGCAAAACTTTTTTTGATGTGTGTAGATTGAAGGACAAGGAAAAACAGGCATGGTATCCATCAGATATTCGAAAAAGTAACGTACAGCAGACAGAGATGGTATCGACTGGAAACAGAGGACGTATAGAGCTTCGACTGCACCTGTTAAATACATGTTGTCGTCGCTAATTAATTTCATGAAGGTTGCGTGTTCGAAACCCAGTGCAACCAATTGGCATTTTACGGTGCTTAAATGAGGGAGAGCCGTGGCAATAGAATTACTGACACGTTAAAGATTCCCTTCAGGGCAAATTTTCTGCACCCCAGTGTCTCTAAAATCCGCATTAGTTAAAGGGGACTTAAAAACCATAGGATTACAATATTATTAATTATTATTAATTAATAAAAATACATTTTAGGTAATAGGAACACCTTGGTCATCGGCCCCATGTTTGGATGAGTGTGTGTGTTGGATTTTTCTTATAACCTGTATTTTTGGTGGATGTAGTTGTGTGTATCACCATAATTAAATGAGTAAGGGTAGATGCTCAAAAACTTGAAGTAAGGTACCGGTACCATCCTGACATTATTGTCTGGAGGGTGTGTGAGAAAAAACGGGGGAAATCCACGCTCAAGGGAGCCGCTATCAGCACCGGAATTTAAACCTCCGATCTCTGGACTGATGTAGCTCTGGGGGCGTGGTGGGGCAGCGGTCAAGCTGTTGGCCTCTCACCAAGGTGGACCGGGTTCGATTCCCGGTCAATGCATGTGAGTTTTTCGAAGTGAAATGCCATGTCCTGTGGTTCGGATTCCACGTAAAAAGGATGATGATGATGATGATGATAATTGTTGTTTTATGGGGCCTAACATCTAGGTTATCGGCCCCTGATGGTTTGGGTGATCGTGAAGATGAAAATGAAATGCAAACTTAAAACTAAAACTAACTACTAACCTACATACTAGAAGAAGAAATGGAAAACTAAAGGAGAATAAGGCAAATAAAGGACAGGAGGAAAAGAAATTGCCTCAACCCTCGAAGAATGCGGATTGAGGGACTTGGAAGGAAGGTGAGCCATGAAAGGCAGATAGGAAAGTGAAAGAGGAGAGGGTCTGCCCCAAAGGCAAGGGACAAAAGGGGAAAACGGACCCAGCTCAGGAATCCCTCGGGGTCGCCAACTCCCAAACTCACCAGCCGTAGCCCCTGAGGGTGTAGCATTATCTAGGGTGCACCAAAAGTGGTGGGGCTACATACACCCGGCCTCCTTGAGGGCGTTGAGCAGAAGGCAGGAGATAACATGAAAAGAAAAAGAAGGCTGACCCCTCGCAGAAGGAGGGAATCAGAACAGATGAGACAAGGGCCAATTAAGGCGGGAAAGGAAGAGACTCCCTAGGCCTCGGACACCCTAATACCGTCGGGGTCGGATGAGAACAAGAGTTGACCAAGTGAGGTCGACAGGAAAGAAGACAGAGAGGAGCCCGGCATAAGTAAGTGGAAGCAATGCCGGCCTCAGCTGGGGCCCCGTGGTCGCCAACCCACGTCCCACTAGATGTGAGCCCCTGAGGGAACGTAAAAGGAGGTTCCGTGGCTCATGATCGCATGATTAACGGTCACGTAAAACTAAAAGCTTCCTTCCTTAGCTTCCTTGATGTAGCACCCTATCGCTGTCGTGGTGAGCGATTTAACTGTCATGGCTGCGCCACTGGGTGCTTACTGATGTTTGTAGGATCGAAATGCGGCACCCTGGCCCGGCCCGGCGCGGCGCGGCGTTTCTAAAAACCGCAGTACAGTAGTTGAAAGGGAAGAAAACCAATAACATTATTATTATTCCTTACTAATACTGTTGCCGTAAGATCCCACTGCAACCAAGGTGGACCAGGTTTGATTTCCGTTCATGCATGTTGGATTTTCGAGGTGACGTCTCGCGTCCAGTGGTTCGCATTTCACGTTAAAAGGAGGTCCTGGGACTTATAGTCGTGAGATAAATGGACACGTAAAACTACAAGCTTCCTTACCAACAAGGTATTGCTGTTGTAAGTTGCAACATTTTAATTGTCAATTAACTGGTGTTATTTTGCTTGCCATGGTGGGTGAGTGGTTATCGTGTCGGACCACCAACCCCAAGCTTGCAGGTTCGCTCGTGGCCGTGGTAAGTGATTTTTGAAAGGCGACAAAAAACACGGCACGCATGTCATACGTTGTTGGCATGTTAACGAACCCATTTGAATTCAATAGGCCGTGTTCATTTTTTTTTAGTCGTTTACCCTCCAGATTGGTGGAACCCACGGACTCAGCGAGGGAACTCACCACTACCGCCTCTACGGGCAGTGTCCTAGAGGTGGGAAATCGAATCGGAAGGGATACAACTGGTGAGGTGGGATTGGCACCTCGCCCAGGCGGCCTCACCTGCAAAGCGAACAGGGGCCTCATGAGGGAAGGTAAGGGATGGTTAGGATGGATAGGCAAGGAAGAGGGAAGGAGGCGTCCGTGGCCTTGAAGAAGGTACCATCCCGGCATTTGCCCGAAGACGAAGTGGGAAACCACGGAAAACCACTTCGAGGATGGCTGAGGGGGAATCGAACTCCCTCTACTCATTTGGGCCACCCGAGGCTGAGTAGACCCCGTTCCAGTCCTCGTACCACTTTTCAAATTTCGTGGCAGAGCCGGGAATCGAACCCAGGACCTCCGGGGCGGCAGGTAACTATGCTGACCGCTACGCTACGGAGGCGACTGCCGTGTTCATAATGGCAAAATTAATCTCGGGATTTTCCGCCAGCACAAAATTCCTCCTTTCTCTACCAGAAAGCGCTATAGTGTCAAGGAGCTTAGATATCTAACCTCCTTGACTTTCATGGCGCTCCAAGGAACGACAAGATTCGACATGCAAGCTGCCCTCTGGGGGTCAAATAACAAATGTTTGATCCTGGCACCTGAGGCCATACGATATTATTATTATTATTATTGTGTTATTTTAGTGACTGTAGTAGCCTAGTGTGTGTATTTGTAATTCAGGCGAGGATTGGGAAGGAGGCAGCCGTGGCTTTAAGTTAGGAACTACTCCAACTTTTGCCTGAAGTAGAAACCATGGAACACCAATTCTAGGATGGTTGAGGCGGGAAACGAACGCATGTCTTCTCAGGTTTTGCCTCGCGAGACTGATTGTACCCCGTTCCAACCCTCAGACCAGAATTAAATTTCTTGGCAGAGCCAGGAATTTAACCCAAGCCTCTGGGGTGACAGTCAAGAACGCTAGCCACTACACTATGAAATGGTCCGGCAAGTACAATACACAATTAATTGAATTTCAGCAATAGGTCACCCAATGGTGTTCCGGTTTCACTACCAGCTGTCAGAGCTAAACGAAACGTCAGTATTGGAGAATAGATAGCTTAGATGGCTCCAATTAGCCGAGCCCTTATAATGATGTTGTTGTTGTTGCTGCTGCTGCTGCTGCTGCTGCTGCTGCTGCTGTTGATGATGATGATGGTGGTGGTGATGGTGATGATGATTATTATTATTATTATTATTATTATTATTATTATGCGTATATTATTGGTCAGGGTGTATCTAATACTGCCTGGGGGTTAATACTCCAAAGTAAACATTATTTTTAATCCTGGACCAAACAGACTCCCCTTGCCCTTCACGCAAAGAGCAATCGGCTAGCGAAGTGAACCGAACCCAACCCACAGTAGATACGTAGTGCAGTAAAAGATGAGTCTTAATTTGCATACCAGTTCTCTTGTTTCTGCGTTTAGCCAGGCGGGCAGGCAGGCAAACCGCTCCCAGCGAGCTGCTCCATCAAGCCCCGAGCGACAACACCCAGACGACAAAGAAAAAAGTCGCCAATGTTGGAGCATAAGATGTCAAACACCGTCTCCTTCTGAGGAGGATAGGGTTGCTTGCTTGAACTTGAGAAGTTGCATTGCTTCGGGATGTTCTTTGCACACGCGAAATGGGCAAACCTGATATATTTTACTTTTCACTTAATATTCACATTCCTATCCAAGCTTCCTTATCTTTCTCATCCATAACCTACCAGAAGATTCGATACGCTATGTAGGCGACACCTGGGACGTACAGAATAACGCAGTGAGACAAACGTGCTACATTTTCTTAAGTGTATTGATATAGGAATTATCCGCCTCGTTGCGTAGTGACTAGCATTCTTGACTGTCAGTGAGGAGGCCCGGGTTCGATTCCCGGCTCTGGCAAGAAATTTAATTCTGGTTTGAGAGCTTGAACGGGTTTCAGTCAGCCTTGAGGCAAAACTGGGGAGAGATTTGTTGATTCCCTCCTCATCGACCTTAGAAGTAGTTTTCAAGGTTTCCTACTTCTACTCCAGGCAAATGCTGCGATGGTTCATAACCTACGTCCACCCCTTCTAAATCCTGGTCTCGGCTACAAATACATACACTACTACAGCCATCACAATGACACAGGTTAACAGAGAAACTCCACACACTCAAACCCAAGAAGATGAGTCCCGCGGTGTAGCCATGCTCGTTGAATCGTGCACCGCGACAACGCGGGCAGCTGCAGCAAGTCCGGAGATCGTAGGTTCGAATCCCAGCGCTGACAGCGCCTATCCTGAGTGTGGTTTTTCCTCAAGTTTTTCTACACTCCCTCCAGGGAGCTACACTACTACAGTTATCACACAAATACGGGCTATCAGACAAATTCAACAAACACACACATATCCTACTACACGGGGCTGATGACCAAGATGACCCTAAAGAATAAAAAACAACAACAACAACAACAACAACAACAACAACAAAATCTTAAAATAAGGCATTTTACCCTAATTTTAGCATATAAAATATTGGAATAAGAGATTAACTTTTGGGGCACATAACCTTGATGTTCCACCTCTTAAAAGCAAAAATCACCACCACTGCAGATTAAATGTTTCCGTATGTGTGGGTGTGGGATATCTCTGATAACCTCTGCTTCTGTGGTAAATAGTAGTGTTATTGTTATTGTAAGTAGAAGCCTCCGTGGCTTAGGCGGCAGCACGTCGGCCTCTCACCGCTGGGTCCGTGGTTCAAATCCCGGTCACTCCATGTGAGATCTGTGCTGGACAAAACGGAGGCAGACAGGTTTTTCTCCGGGTACTCCGGTTTTCCCTGTCAAAATTGCATTCCAGCAACACTCTCCACTATCATTTCATTTCATCTGTCATTCATTTAATCATTGCCCCAGAGTAGTGCGTCAGGCCTCGGCAGCCGGCACAGTTCATATCCTCGCCGCTAGATGGGGGGCTTCATTCATTCCATTCCTGACCCGGTCGGAGACTGGAAGCAGGCTGTGGATTTTCATTTTCATTGTTATTGTAAGTATCAGAGTAGAGGATTGGTGCAGATGCACAGGGACATGACATTAAGTACCATCTCAGCAATTGGCTGAGTGGAAGTGCGGAAAAACCGGGGGAAATTACACTCAAGATGATCGCTGCCAACACCGGTATTCGAACCATAAATCACCGGATTTGCTGTTGTTAATGAAACTTGGTAACAAGCTAGTTCCATCTTTGGAGATGTCAGCCGTTTCTTATTTAATACCGTCGGGGTCGGGAAAGAACAAGAGTTGACTAAGGGAGGTTGACAGGAAATATGCCAGAGAGGAGCCTGGCACAAGTTACGAAGAAATGTCAGACTCAGCTAGGGTCCCACTAGTTGCAAGCCCCTAATTATTTGGCCAAATATGTCTAAGTTTGAGATAACCATGTCAGTAGGTTCCCTGAGACCTCAAAGGCAGAACTCAGGACATCATTTCTCCTTTGTAATTAAAACACAGTATCCTGGCAGTTGTGAGCCAGCCTTTCGTGTCTTCCACTCTTCCTCCCATGATAACGACCGCAACTATCAACAGGTGCGAGCCAGCCTTTCGTGTCTTCCACTCTTCCTCCCTTGATAACGACCCCATCTACCAACAGTTGTGAGTCAGCCTTTCGTGTCTTCCACTCTTCCTCCCATGATAACGACCCCATCTACCAACGGTTGTGAGCCAGCCTTTCATGTCTCCCTCTCTTCCTCCCATGGTAACAACCTCATCTACTAACAGTTGTGAGCCGACCTTTCATGTCTTCCTCTCTTCCTCCCATGATAACAACCTCATCTACTAACAGTTGTGGGCCAGCCTTTCATGTCTTCCTCTCTTCCTCCCATGATAAGAACCTCATCTACTAACAGATGTGAGCCAGCCTTTCATGTCTTCCTCTCTTCCTCCCATGAAAACAACCTCATCTACTAACAGTTGTGAGCCTGTCTTTCATGTCTTCCTCTCTTCCTCTCTTCCTCCCATGATAACAACCTCATCTACTAACAATTGTGAGCCAGCCTTTCATGTCTTCCTCCCTTCCTCCCATGATAACAACCTCATCTACTAACAATTGTGAGCCAGCCTTCCATGTCTTCCTCTCTTCCTCCCATGATAACAACCTCATCTACTAACAATTGTGAGCCAGCCTTTCATGTCTTCCTCTCTTCCTCCCATGATAACAACCTCATCTACTAACAGTTGTGAGCCAGCCTTTCATGTCTTCCTCCCTTCCTCCCATGATAACAACCTCATCTACTAACAATTGTGAGCCAGCCTTTCATGTCTTCCTCCCTTCCTCCCATGGTAACAACCTCATCTACTAACAATTGTGAGTCAGCCTTTCATGTCTTCCTCCCTTCCTCCCATGGTAACAACCTCATCTACTAACAATTGTGAGTCAGCCTTTCATGTCTTCCTCCCTTCCTCCCATGGTAACAACCTCATCTACTAACAGTTGTGAGCCAGCCTTTCATGTCTTCCTCCCTTCCTCCCATGGTAACAACCTCATCTACTAACAATTGTGAGTCAGCCTTTCATGTCTTCCTCCCTTCCTCCCATGGTAACAACCTCATCTACTAACAATTGTGAGTCAGCCTTTCATGTCTTCCTCCCTTCCTCCCATGATAACAACCTCATCTACTAACAATTGTGAGTCAGCCTTTCATGTCTTCCTCCCTTCATCCCAGGGTAACAACCTCATCTACTAACAATTGTGAGTCAGCCTTTCATGTCTTCCTCCCTTCCTCCCATGATAACAACCTCATCTACTAACAGTTGTGAGTCAGCCTTTCATGTCTTCCTCCCTTCCTCCCATGATAACAACCTCATCTACTAACAGTTGTGAGCCAGCCTTTCATGTCTTCCTCCCTTCCTCCTATGGTAACAACCTCATCTACTAACAATTGTGAGTCAGCCTTTCATGTCTTCCTCCCTTCCTCCCATGATAACAACCTCATTTACTAACAATTGTGAGTCAGCCTTTCATGTCTTCCTCCCTTCCTCCCATGATAACAACCTCATCTACTAACAGTTGTGAGCCAGCCTTTCATGTCTTCCTCCCTTCCTCCCATGATAACAACCTCATCTACTAACAATTGTGAGTCAGCCTTTCATGTCTTCCTCCCTTCCTCCCATGATAACAACCTCATCTACTAACAGTTGTGAGCCAGCCTTTCATGTCTTCCTCCCTTCCTCCCATGATAACAACCTCATCTACTAACAATTGTGAGTCAGCCTTTCATGTCTTCCTCCCTTCCTCCCATGATAACAACCTCATCTACTAACAATTGTGAGTCAGCCTTTCATGTCTTCCTCCCTTCCTCCCATGATAACAACCTCATCTACTAACAGTTGTGAGTCAGTAATTAAGTACAAGTTTTCGGGCTTGTAGGCCGTGGTCCAGACAGGATATCTCCCGACATTTCACCGGAAACTGCGTCCGGCATTTTCAAGGGTTCCGCTCCTTTCCTTGGTCAGCAGTGGAAAGAGGAAGAGGCTTGAAATAATGGGTAACGGTTTGTAGTGGCGTATTGTTGTTTGAATATGACTGTTGGCTTGGTGGATCTTGGCGATGAACTAACGGCTGGAAGGTAGTTTTGGAGCTTCAAATTAGCATGGTGAGCCGAGCGTTCTCTTCGCATTCCGGCTGGATCATCTGGTCTCGCGTACATGTTGCGGGGTGCGGTGCGTGCTCCGGCTTCGGCGACCGAGCTTGTGAGGGTCGGGTGTTCCCTGGGCGACTGCCGGGCTGTAGCGGGAAGGTTCTTCAGGTTGACGTGTGCGTGATATATTTTCCTTGGTGTTCCTAAGGGCCGGGATCCATGTATTACGCACACGTTAAATTTCTTCCTTTCGATTGAAATTATCGGGGTGTATGAATATTTCTATGGCTTCCCGTTGCAGCCTGGCGTGGTAGTGTGTGGTCGTGGAGAGTATCTCCGTGTCCCCGTACTGAACATCGTGACCGGACAAGAGGGAATGCTCAGCGACTGACGATTTCTCAGTTTGACCCAGACGGCTGTGTCTGTTATGTTCCTTGAGTCTGGTGGTCACGCTCCTCTTCGTCGTTCCTATGTACACCTGCCCACAGGAACACGGGATTCTGTAGACACCTGCAGTGGAGTGTGGGTGGCGCTTGTCTTTTGCGGATCGCAGCAAGTCCCGGATTTTGGCGGTGGGTTTATAAAAGCCTAAGCTGTTATATCAGTTGTGAGTCAGCCTTTCATGTCTCCCTCTCTTCCTCCCATGATAACAACCTCATCTACTAACAGTTGTGAGCCTGCCATTCATATTTATCTCTCTTCCTCCCATGATAACATCTATATATTAAAAATATTTATGAAAACTTAACCGAGTTCGTCCGGTCATTCTATCCGATCGATTTTCTTCATTCGTTTTTTAAATGAAAGGTATTCATGCACAGATTTGTTATCAAGTATTACAAATCACTTAACTTCCACCTTCCTCAAATTATTTGATTTTTCAACTTTTTACAACTTTGAATCAATCATATCTTTGGTTCTAATTGAGGTACGCAGGTCGTTTTGGTCTAAGAGCACTCAGTGGATCAAGTTCTATCTTTTGAGGTATTAAATATTTACATTGGTTAATTCTGAGGAATGTTATGAGTGCCGAAGCGAATATTAGAAATATTTATGAAAAGTTAACCGAGTCCGTTCGGCCATTCTATCCGGTCGATTTCCTTCATTCCTTTTTTAAATGAAAGTTATGCATGCACGGATTTGTTATCAAGTATTACAAATCACTTAACTTCCGCCTTCCTTAAATAATTTGATTTCTTGAACTTTTTCCAACTATTTTTTTCTCATTGAAACAATCCTATCTTTGGTTTTAATTGAGGTACGCAGGTCGTTATAGTATAAGAACACTCGGTGGATCACGCTCATTCAAGTTCTTAACTATTCAAATCGGCTGATTCTGAGGAAAGTTATGAATGGACATTTAATATTACTTCTAATTTTTCATTTTCTTGCACCGAAAAATGAACATTGCCATGAAATTAATAGGGTAGTTTCAGATCTACTTCCAGGAACTTCTAGATTTTACACGAGTGAGAAGACATTGGTAACTGAAGAAGGAAATTGAAGTTTTGCATTTTCCCACTGAATTTTTGAACAGGCTTGAGATGAGTGGTCTACCTCCCCATGTGCTGACTTTGAAGGAAGGTGCTTTTGTAATGTTCCTTAGGAGAGATTACTGAACGGAACGAGGCTAATAGTTAGAAAAATGTACGACAATATCATAGATTTCTAAGTTCTAACTGGTGTGAATAGTGGGGAGCGAATACTGCTTCCTCGCGTAGATTTGTCACCATCTGACACTACAATGACGGAAATTTCCTATTTCACTAGCGATTTGTATTACAATCAACAAAGCGTAGGGTCAAACGCTTCATCGAGTTAGAATCTACTTGTCTGATCCTGTTTTAGGCCATGGAATGTTGTATGTTGCCTTATCCCGAGGAAAATCATTTAAAGACGTAAAAGTAGAAATTAAACCTAAGGGTCGACGCATGCACAGCGAACATTGTCTGAAAGGAAGTATTATGAAATAAATGTTGTAAACTATTACATAATGTCGTAATTTTTAATTCCAATGTCGAAAAATAAAGCTGCGGAGCAGCACGGGCGCCCTAGTAATAATAATAATAATAATAATAATAATAATAATAATGTTATAGGTTTTACGTCCCTTTTAACAACTCTGGCTCTTAGAGACACCGGGGTGCCGAAATTTTGCCCTGAAGGGGATCTTTAACGTGCCAGTAAACCTACTGACACGGCTCCCTCGCATTTGCGCACCCTCAAATGCCAGCTGACTGCACCAGGATACGAACCTGCAGCCTTGGGCCCAGCAAGCGAGAACGTTACCGCTGAGCCACGCAGCCAGCCAATCAAGTATACTGTACCCGATTGCCACCATGTGGACCATGTGTTCGTATCCCAACTAGCTCACGGTCTTTCGAGGTATGGGACGTTCCTGCCCACAATACGACCACATGCTCAGGATTTGAGTCTACCAGGTAACTACTCTACAGGAAATACACAACATTCCTAAAAAATAAAACATTTACTGGTCTAAAATCATGGCTATACAACAAATACAAATCAAAGGACAAATTACATTTAATTCCCACAAATAAAATAGGGTGATTCTGTGAGCTTTCTTCTTAAAAATAGTGCTACACTGCACTCAAACCTAATTCTAACATCCTGTCAATAATAGTTCAGATTACAAGGTTTCCATAGTGTTCATCAAGTGACACACTTTTAGTTAATGGGAGTATCTTAACACAAAAATCACATGTCACATAAAAATGATATTACTAAGACATTATTCCGTCTCTTATGGCATTTACTTCAATTAGCAAAAATTCACTATTTTCTGCATGTATAAACAAATATTTGTTGTGTCGTGCGAATCATCTTCCTTCTTTCCATCCCTATGAACGATCTAGGACAGTGGTACATGCTCCTTAAAAAAAATAAACATGGATAGAATATTTTATAGTTTCACCATATAACGATTTTTCTGGGTCTTGTCGGGCTTACCATAGTTACAACTGTGTCATGTTCTGGGAAAAACACATACCCGTTTGCATAAATTAGCATGAACTGGCAAATTGCATTTTAAAGAAGATGCCTACATTATTTTGGTTCAGCTTTCCTCCTCAGAGGATAACTTCGCCAAATATTATCTGATTTCTATGATCCAACAACGTATGTGACTTGCCACACACCATTCAACTCAATTGGCATCATTATAATACTCATATCTTAATTGCATATTTAAATACCGAGATTCCTCAGTGTCCTACTGTGACTGTCACTGACAAGGGATCGGTCGACGGACCTTTCTCCCCCTCAGCAGGCCATAAAATTCGTTCCAGCTGGCTAACCAAGATGGCCGCCACGGAAATGGTCTACAATACCTCTCTCTCTCTATTGTCAAGGTCAAACTTGTTTACAATTATATAACAGTACAGATACGCTAGGCGTGATTCCTAAGTAATTGAGTCATTTAATTAATTAACACCTATCTTTATAGTGTATTTGGGCTCAAATGGCTCCTTAATAAACATTCATGGCTGGGGTGGAATTCTAGTGATAGCCTTGCCGTTCTATGGTGATTATGTGGCTTTAAGACGCGCATCATAGTGAAACCCCACGGTTTTCACCAGCAGCTGTCAGTAATAATATCAGGAAATCTGCGTTCCTAGACGACGAATATGATCCTACCTCTCAGGGTAGACCATTGGTACAAATGCTCACTGCGTCTCGACGGACGTCAATAGTGGCCATAATTCATGCAAGCGTTGGAAATAGACAGGATCTATCCAAATCGCTGCGTATAATACAGTATGCACAAAGGCGATACTCCTCGAAGATTCAGCCAACTCTTCACCTAACGCGCAAGCTATACTAGTCAATCCCCGCGATTATCTTACGTAAATCACTGGATTCTACGTTAATCTGCACGCTATACATGCGGCTCAAACAATATTTCACATAGATGACTCCATTATTAAGTCACCTGCGTTCTCTCCGTCATACTACTTAAGCCAAAGCTTTACATAGCTCCTAACACAAATGTATAAATTTACTGGCTTACTTTAATTTAATGGTCCTCAAACATAATCCTAAGGATTGACCATATCAAATATTCATTCAAATTTTCACTGACACTGAAAAAGCTCTCGTATTTCGCTATATTCCACGTTACATTTTTACTGTTTACCAAATTACAGTATCTTTAAATTAGACATGACACTATTTGAACATTATTTAGGCCAAATTTGCCCATTACTTTATTGTTGCCGACCCCAGTTTATTATTATTATTCATTTACCGTTACCGTTAGATTCATCACTATTTTTGACCTAAAGGGTCCTAAACAAATCACCTTCCAAGCCATACTTTATTTAAGACGAGTGGTGAAAAACTCGTTCAGTAAGTGACTATTACATCTTTTAATCTCAAAGTGATAAATCGTTACATGGTGAACTATTCAGTTATAAGGATATAATTGCATGTGTACTCACTTTTTCCTTCTTGCTGGAAAATGCCAGCTCTTCAGCCTAAGCGCTACCATGATGTTTGGTTTAAGCCATCATGATATCCTTAACACAACACTGAGATTCACACACTTGCCACATGATACACATATTTTTATAAGTGGCCTTTACCACTGCTATACACTGAATATTAACCATTAGACACATGAACACTTTAAATCATTATTTCACAATTTATGTACACTTTATCCACGACTTCACATGTTGAACCTTAATCCGGACTTCTCCTACGCTTGATCTCAGAGATGCGATGCAATTATGACAACCGCTGGTCTACGTGAAATCTAGTAGCGTTTTACGGATGTTCGATCCTCGTTCCCTGCAATCTCGTTCAGCTCACTATCCTGGTTAGGTGGCAATGACTTCCACGCTCCCATCACTGTAGTGATCCTGATGATAATGTCATACAATTCTGACAATACCTCCCGGTATAAGGACTGTTCGAAAACATTATAAGTTCCTTTTCGCTGTAGCGAATTTTATGTTTGCTTCAGATAATAGATAAATATCTGTATTAATTTACTTTCGACGCACTTCATGATTACTTATGAAGCTTATAACTTGCTTCCATTGTCTTCAACGGCGGCGCGTTGATACTTTAATATTTGGCGTGCTTACTGTAGATCAACTGCTTCTGACTGCTTCCGACTACTTTCAACTGACTGCTTTCAACTGACGCTTGGCGTGGGCTGCTCCCCCTTATAAAGGTTTCTTGCACAAAATAGTTCACGGGACATGTGAGAGCGACTCCCTTCTTGAAATAATCCCTCTTCAGCCGAAATGACATCTGCATCTTGTTTATTTAGGTGTGGAGGTTTCAAAAACATTCGCGTGCCGGCGATCGCTTCGGCCAATTAATTACAATTAATTGCCTTAGTTCAGCGCGTTATGACGCCACGGTGGGGGTTCCCCGCTGACTGGTTACAGTATCCCTGCTCTTGAGCGTGAGTTAGGTTGTAATGCGGTCATTTGGAGATATAGGCATTAATTTAGGCGAAAAACCACTCCTAAATTACCTCTCCGTGAATATATTCATCTGTGTGTATATTTCAATGCATTACAATGCTCCATTTAGCTGGAATTAATTAATTTCCTTGTGCACCCGGTCCCGCCATAGCTTGCCCCGTTGTCGAGTGGTGGATACCCGGGTCATTAATTTTGAGCTGTCTCTCCGCTCCAGACATAAGTAGTGCGGTCGGCGCCGAAATTCTGCACCCGCTTGTTAAGGATCATTTGTAAACTGCCAAACTCACCTTCTCTCGTTTTCGTATGCTCTGAAAACGTATATTTCCGTGCATTTGGCTACAATTCTTCCCTTAAATTGCTATGATATTCACATATAAATCGTGAAATCACGCTAGACTATTATATGTCAGTATACCTCTCATTGCTCTGTGGGTTCCCTATAATTGCTCCCCCTTAGAGACCAATGGTTCGACCCTAGGCATAACCATGTGCCTGGTCTTCTCTGATGAGACCTGAGTTCGATGCCAGACTGCCGTGACTAATTGGGCACAATACGAAACACCAGTACGTGATCTACCAGATCTATGCTATCGTATTCGAGCAGCTATCGCAAATGTTACACCTTCAATGTAGCAAAAAAAAAAAACTAGGAGAGAGGTGGAATACAGTTGTTGTTGGTTATCTTAGGGACTGGGACATCGTGGTTGTATAGCCCCGTGGTTTTGGGTGTGAGTGGAATTTGTGTGATAACCTGTGTTATAGTGATGGCTGTTAATAATAATGTTATTGGTTTTACGCCCCTTTTAACTGCTGGGGCTTTTAGAGACGCCGGGGTGCCGAAATTTTGCTCCGAAGAGGATCTTTATCGTGCCAGTAAATTTACTGACACAGCTCCCTCGCATTTGCGCACCCTCGAATGCCAACTGACTGCGCCAGGAATTCGATCCTGAAACCTTGGGCACAGCGGGCGAGAAGGTTACTGCTGAGCCACGCAGCCAGCCAGTGATGGCTATACTAGTGTGTATATTTGTAAATTGAGGATAGGATTGCGAAGGAGGCGGCCGTGGCCTTAAGTTAGGAACTACCAGTATTCCAGCATTTGAATGCAGAAGAAGTGGGAAACCACGGAAAACCACTTCCAAGATGGTTGAAGGTGGGAATCAAACCCTCCTCTTCTCAGTTTTGCCTCACGAGTGTAGGTGTACCCCATTCCAGCCATCACACCAGAATTTAAATTTCTTGGCAGAGCCGAGTATCGAACCCAGATCTCCGGGGTAACAGCCGCTACACCACGAGATGGTCAGGTGGAATACAGAGTCGACGTCTGCCACGTCACTACTGGTGCGCATATCGAGGTGTATTAGGTATGTAATATAACAATTTGAGTTTCTCTACTTGTAGAAGGATGTTGTTGTTGTTGATTCATTTAGGGGCTCTGCTACATCGTGGTCATGTAGCCCCGTGTACTTGGGTGTTTGTGGAATTTGTCTGATAACCTGTGTTATTGGGATGCCTGTGTTAGTGAGTGTAATTGTAATTCAGATGAGAATTGGGAAGGGGTGGTCGTGGCCATAAGTTAGGAACCAAGCCGGCATTCACCCGGAGTAGAAGTGGGAAACCACGGAAAACCACATCCAGGATGGCTGAGGTGGGAGTCAAACCCGCCTCTTCTCTGTTTTGTCTCACGAGCCCTCAGACCAGGATTACATTTCTCGGCAGAGCCTGAAATTGAACCCGAGCCCCCGCGGTCACAGCCAAGAGTGCTAACCTCTACGCAATGAGGCGGACTTTGTAGAAAGAAACCGCCTGTATCTCTATTGCCCTTATAGATATTAACTTTTGTTGTATTATACATTCAAGCTAGACGCACTGTACTGTACAATGTTTGGGTGCACGTTTACCTCTAACCATTTCAGTCGGCTACTTCACACAAACAGGTTGAAACGCGTCTTATGTCTTTCATTCAATGTTATAACCCATTAGATTCCCTTAATTGGAGCACTGTGTTTTCATTCTGAAATTGGTTTAAAAAGAAAAGAATCTTCTGGTCGAGCTAAGGCAGCAGCTAGTGATGTACTTGGTCATCTGAGGAGGGCAAAATCATTAATACATCTAATTTCTGTAAGTGAATCTAATGCTGTAAACTTGTAGAACAGCTTTGTCGAATCTCTTCAATCTGATAACATTCCTTATAAAGAGAATCTAATAAGCTTCGCTGCTGACGATGCAAGTGTTATGACGAGTGAGCAGGATTCTTTACCTACTCCATTAATGAATGACATACCAGATTTATTTATAATGGGTTGTATTTTTCATTAATTTGTGCTCACTGAATACTTGTTTCAAACATGCTCGTCAACCTGAACATTTGGTTGGTGCAATTACTTTTAATCCTGTTCAAAACGTATAGAAGCTTCCACGGAATCTCTACAAAGTATAGTCGCCGACTCTTGGATGTAACGGGTAATCTCGAGAACCAGTGAATGGATTTTGATGCGGTTTTCACCATTCTGTAAAGGATTTCTTGAGGAAGGTTTCTGTGGAAAAGACATTTATTTGTGACCAAAGGAAGCCGAGTAGTAACGATTTCAGTAGAAAAACTTTTTAAGCTTACGCTGGGTAAACCGTTAAAAATATCTAATATACTGTACTATGAGTGTAAGAATAGTTCAGCATGAAAAGTTTTACAAAAATGTCCCCGACAACATATCTCTACCTTTAATACATCGCCCAATATACAGTAAATGTATTTACTTACATTTTAATTTCTTCCAACAATCTCCATTCAGTGGAAATTTAAATTACTAGGTTCGGAGCAAGTTTATGAGCTAGTGAGCGAGCTTATCACCCCAGCTTCGGCCAGCATCAAACTGTCGAGTCGTGTCGAGCTAAGATTTCAGAGAACAGTATATGTGTTTGGAGTTTCGCTGTTCACTTCGGCTTTTCTGAATTGCGTCTGGGACCTGCCATCCGTGTGTCTCTTAAGTTTACGCTGGGTAAACTGTTAACGATACTGGCCGAAGCCGGGGTGGGTTGCTAGTAATAACCTCTGGCACTACAGCCCATGAAGGGCCTAGGCCTGCCAAGCGACCGCTGCCCAGCCATTTGGCCTGCAGATATTGGGGTGACGCGTGATCAGCGCCGTTAATCTTGGTTTTCGTGATCGCGGTGCTGCCTCACTGTCAGACAGCTACTCAATTGTCCTCACGAGGCTGAGTGCACCCCGTTCCAGCCCTCACGTCAGTTTCTAAAATCCCTGACGGAGCCGGGAATCGAACCCGGGGCCTCCGGGTGAGAGGCAGGCGCGCTATCCCAACACCACGGGGGGTGGGTTGCTAGTACTGTATATAAAACGCTAACGCGTATATTTTACAAAACTCAAGCTCTTAAAGCAGACGGAGTTAGAAGGTGCGATTTGTGCCAAAATCTTCCAAATCGTCTCAATAGTACAGGAAAAAAATCTACCATTTCTTGAAAGCAATTAATATTGTAGCTTCAGTCGGTCATCATTCCAATTACTGTTTATAAAATTGAAATTATAAGGTGCTGACTGACTGAACACTACAACATTATTGTTAATATGGTGTGCCCATTCAACAATGAAATATGCCAATCACAGTTTGCCAGCAATGCTCAATCGGGAGTATCGGGGTTCATGGTTTGTTCTCCCACTCTGTGACTTACACACTTTGGATTAAGCAGAGGATACACTTCCAAAAATAAACAAAAATCAAATCCTACCATTAAAACATTTAATTATCCAAAATATGGCGCTACAAAATTAAACAAATAAAAATACTGACACTCCACTTCACACTTGTCCAAAGTTGAACAAGGAACTCATATTAAACAATTACAAAATCATAATGACTGGCTTTCCAAAAACCAATAAAACTTCAACTAAGTTTCACTTCCATATGGTGTTAATTTAAATTATTTAAAATAAAGAGCTCCAAACGGCTCGGTAATGTTTACATACACTGTGTTATCAATTTAATACACATCGCTTACTATTTACATGCGTATATCTTTTTTAATCATAATTATCAAAGTATGGTTAATCATCAATTAATTTTGGGCTTTCACAATGCTCATATGTCACCATCCCTCTCTCTCTCAAGCTAACAACTCACTACCGTGATTGGAAAAAATCTGCGTACTCCCGAGCTACCGAAGACTACTGAACAAGTCAAACTTAAGATTACTCCCGGAATCTAATGTCTTCAATAGAACTCGTGAATCACTGAATTATAGAATAATAAAGTTAGGGATTTATCATTTTTGTCTTAAAATACCATTATACCTTAAGAAAGCAACGATCTGAACTCTGCAAGCGATAATAATGGATATAAAGGGACCTCGGTTCAAAGACCGGGTCGTTAAAACAATCTTTAAACACTTATGTGTATTATGACTCGGACAGTCCGTCCTAACCTACCGCACTACCAGAGGGTAAGGGTCTAATCTTAACTACTTGGCGTGATTTATTGCAGGGAGAGAAGAGAGCCCACAGTCTCGCTTTCACAAGGGACTGGCTTACTTCAGCTTTATACGCAGCTGTTGCAAATGCAATTCTCTGAATGACAAGGCTTCTGATACAAATTCATAAAACAACATATTTAGGTTCTAACAGACCTTATTTCGTAGCTTAGGTATATTATAATTATGAAGTGTCCTCATAAGCGGGTAAGAAAAAATCAATAATACAACCAATATTAAGGGGCTTCAACACGGACGACTCTGAGTTCGATCCTTTCAAATGCCTCGGGAGCAGTATCCCAATTTGGAGGACTTATAACTTTAGCGTCCTAGGGTAGGCCTCGCCTATTACCAGCGCTCATAATACAACTTAAATAGCACCCTTTTTTAACATACACACACAATGCCTCGTGATCACTATCACAACTTTGAGGGCTTATAACAGTTCATTAACCACGACTAACTGTCCCTCATAATTACTTTTACCGAGCATTTCAACGCATTCCTAGCGTGATAAATTACTTCAATGACCTACATGGCGCTCATACATTAATTAGCCAAGTTGCCTTCAAAGAACTAAATAAATTCAAATCAACGTTTGATCTACGTCTCACAATATATTACTCTCCCTCCCTTAACAATAATCATTTTTACCTTTTTTTCGTGTGGCCTCCTGAGAGGCCGAGTGCAGGTCTTTCTAGGCGACGCCCGTGGGCGACCTGCGCGTCGGGATGAGAGATGGAATTGATGAAGATGAATGAAACTGGGCAAGGATGTGGAAGGAAGCGGCCGTGGCCTGTCAGTAGGTACCGTCCCAGCATTTGCCTGGTGTTGAAAATGGGGAAACCACGGAAAACCATTTCAAGGACGGCCGACGGTGGGGCTCGAACCCACGCGTCTACCGAGTCAGCAGAGAGCTTGGCCCCATGGCCTAATGCTGCGCTTTAGCCAGCGTAGCCACTACTGTCGGTATTTTTACCATAAGGAACATGTATTCATAACATGTATTAATTCATCTAAAGGAGCTCGGAAGCTACCACTTTCAATATAAAATTCATCACAATCTTCATTCATTTCTATAATTATTCTTATTATTATTACGCTTGCTTTCTCATATTTATATCATTTACCAATTACACTGATATTTTACTGAATACATTCCACAAGGGATTCATTTATATTTCACATATTTATTATATTTCTCTCAAATTAATCGTTCAGATCGCGCAATCATTTTTTTCAAATGTTATTAAACATCTCTACTCTTTCTCTCATGAGGATTATACGCAAATTCTCCCAATCACATAATAATGAAATAGTTACTCACATGACTGTACGGTCAGCGACCGAATTCTCCAGCGATGGAACATTTTCGCGCACCAACTTTTTATTAAGCCATTTTCATGGTTACATTTACACTCAGTGACACTTTTTTAACACCACATAAAATATATACCCTAATCACTTGGAATATAATGAATACCATTTTGTATTCGTTTTCACTTAACACAATACAATTTCACTAAAATATTACACTCAAAAATTTCACTATATTTACATTACATAACAATTTTATCTCTCTGGCGTTAATTCTTCGCCTTACACACTCGATTTCTTTTCCTTTCCCGTTTCCAAGGGTTGCGCTATAGCACGTCGGCTTCCTAATCTGACGAGATGATGGAAAGTCTCGATCGAACTAAACCTCACTGGAACGGCTGATCTTCTAATCCTGGGTTTGACTATCGGCTTCTATAACTTTACTGCACGATGTCGTATCTTGCTAGACGCTAACTTGTTCGTCTAATAAAAGTCTGTCCTTGATGTATTACTTTTTCGATCGCTCGAACTGTTTATCGGTGACCTAGTAATTTCCTAGTACTTTCTGATACTTTGATTTGTAGCTTATTGGAGTACTCCCCAATGTTTACTGTTCATTGTCTACCTAGACAAAGCCTGGAACTACAATTCCTAATTTTTATCGTCCTGCGCTCTAGTCCCCTTGAATTCAGGAACACTAGGCGTTACTATTTCGTTCTACCCTGCTTGGGTTCCTTAACGTAGATAGACTGTCTATTTCACTTTCCTTGGGTACTTCGAAACCTTATGATGCGTCGGTTCTTTAACTGAACTATTATATTCGAGTACCTATCGCCTGTTATTTCTCAAGTCCACAGCCAAAACTTTGACTGTACTGGTGAAATTTAACGATAATTGTTTCTGCGTGCAGCGTCTACGCGCTCACTAAAATAACTTGTTGTACCTTGCGACACAGTATCACGCCCTCTGGCGTCTTTTATAACTGAATGTACTTTGATGCAGCACTCCTGCACTAGGAGTTTACTTGTAGCTTGTCTTGTAGTTGATGATCCATCGTGCAACGCCTCTGCGCTCACGGAACTGAATTGTTGTGACACAGTGACGCCCCCTCGGGCTGTCTGAAACTGCATGTACTTTGAAACAGTACCACGCTCTCCGGCGCCTCTGGTAAACTGAATGATACTTGATACAGCCGGACGCCCCCTCTCGGGCTCTCGGAATAACTGCATGCTCCTCCTGGCACCTCCAGGGTTTATATCGTAATCGGCGGCAAAAGGATAATATCCGCGTCTTCTCCAGCACTAACTTCTGAAGTAATTGTCGTATAATTTTGAAAAATATATATCTGGAAAGCTCTTGTTTTAAACGTAAACTGGTTTCTTTGATCATGAAAATCGATCACACAATTCCAAGACATTAACTAATTTGGCTCCTCAGATACGTGGGTGTTGAGGTTTATTTTTCCATCCCTACCAACTCTGGTCTCGGGGAATTACTAATTACGTCATGCTACGTCTGCAGTTCTTTCCTGTGCAAATATTATAAACTTTTTCCCCACACAAAAATCTCTATTCCAGAACGATCAACAATGATGTGTTTCTTTCATTAATTAAATGCTTGCAAATGGCTTAATTCTAATTATTTCTCTCCTTGCGCCATTGCGAGATTGTCATTTTCTAGCTGAATAAGGTGTATTTCCGAAACTCCTTCTCTCTTACTCGTCGTGGAAAGTTTTTCTCGTTCTATTAATAATCATGAGCCAGCTCCTTATCGATGCGTCAAGCATGATCTCACGTCCGCATGACTCGTGGTCACCCATTCTTGCGCCACATTATAACAGCCCACTT
Organism: Meconema thalassinum; assembly: GCA_946902985.2. Classification (NCBI taxonomy): domain Eukaryota; kingdom Metazoa; phylum Arthropoda; class Insecta; order Orthoptera; family Tettigoniidae; genus Meconema; species Meconema thalassinum. The sequence continues at coordinate 1,180,091,865 of OX336389.2, forward strand.
CTTAAAATCTTTCCAATACATTCTAAAGACTGTATTATTTCCTCTCTTCTTTTGCAAATAAATTATGGATTCGACGCTTGAACCAATTGCAGATGGGTACAATGGCAACATTGCAAATGGCTTGGAGGCCACTTTTATTTCTTGAAAAGTCATCGGAAAAAAATTAGTTTATAAAGTGCGTTTGGTTGGTTGGTCCCTCAGTTTAGGGGATGCGACAACACGGTCATGTAGCCCCGTGTACTTTGGGTGTGTGTAGAATCTGTCTGATAACCGGTGTTAATTGTGATGGCTGTATTAGTGTGTGTATCTGTAAGATCTTTATTGTATTTTTGAGTTTGTATTCGTCTGGACTGGTTGTTTCACCTCTCATTATACCCGACACCCCCGAGTTTAGTTGCTTTAGTGCTTCCCAATCCAAGAATGCATTCCTTCCCGTCCTATATGTCTTCCTGCAACTTTGAATTTTTAAATAGTTCCTACTTTTGCCGCCAAACGCCACTGTCAACGACTACTAGGCCTAGTTCAGAACTTAGCTACTAGACGCCACCACAGTCGGTTCTTGGCAACGAACGTAGGAACCTAAGAGCGTTGTTTACATTCTTAACCTATACAATTTAGCTTCACACAGGTGTAATTAGTGGAGGGTTCGTTAACATGCCATAAATCTATGATATGGGACCGCCGGCTTTACTTCCCCTCCGAAGGAAGGCATACTGAGGGATTTTTAACGCTCTTAAAAAATCCGACGGCTTCGGCCGGGTTTGAACCCGCTATCTTGGGCATAGAAGCTCAGCATGCTACCAACTACGCCACCCTTTCCTGGTTAACAAGCGGCAACCCAAACGCAAGGCAGTAGTACGCGCCGACAATAACCATCGTTCGCAAGTGACCAATTGCTGACGGTCCTTGACCAATAGAATGCTTCTTCTATCACTCCAAGTATACTCTTAAGTCCCGCTCTGGTGGCTAGCTTGTGTCTCTGACAGATATCAGTGTCCAATGTTGCACATCTGCACATCGTTCTGTCCAGTCTCGCTGCTTGCCCTCAGTGGCTACGGTGGAAATTTGACATCGCTGTGCCTCACGCTGGGAAAGCCTTGGCCCCAGGTGCCATGGAATGCAAACATATCCGCCCAGCTAGATATCAAAGGCGAGCCGCACGTTAACCAGGAAAGTGAGGCAACTATACTGTGTCACATGTCACTCTGCTTCGTTGACAGGTACAGTCACTCGAGTCGGATATGACTCAGCTCCAGTAGCTTCAGTCATCGTTTAACGGTGCGTGGTGACATGAGTTCCTGTGACGCTTATCTGCGCTTCTAAGACAGGTAGCGCGCGCAATGCTGCTTAACTTATGTGCAGACTGCACTTTGTCATCACTGTGTCCTCCGCTTCTCCCCGCGGGGCTCCTGCTACAATAATCAACAAACACTGGCGCAGCCACGCTCAGCGTCAATCAAATCTTGAATGGGTATTACGTGATAGTTTGTTTGTCTGTCTGTATGTATTGTTCCCGTTTGACGAGGATTTCGGGGGAGCCATAGACCTTGGACCACCCTTCCAAAACCCCCATCTCCCAGGAAGACATATAGGACGGGAAGGAATGCATTCTTGGATTGGGAAGCACTAAAGCAACTAAACTCGGGGGTGTCGGGTATAATGAGAGGTGAAACAACCAGTCCAGACGAATACAAACTCAAAAATACAATAAAGAGTCCAGGCTAACATTTAAATCTCACTCAGTTTATTCAAAAAATTGGCAGACCCCTAACTGCTTCAGAGAGGTAAAAACGGCTAATCCGTGCTAAACAATGGTGATAATAATTTAACTCGTCTCCGTACGTAAAATCCTAAAAATAAGCCTTTCGAAGTCCTACCTCCCCAATACAATTAATTCGGAGATGCAATAATAATAATAATAATAATAATAATAATAATAATAATAATAATAGCACAAGCATGAATCTGCAGCAAAGAAAGATATTTACTTGTTTACAATGCAAGGAATTCGTTACATTTACTGTACAATAAGTTTAAAGCTACGCTATGATGGTGTCACCTCCAACATTTAACGTTACAGTCATTTAAGCTAATACCTACCGTACGTTAAGAATAGCAATGATGTAAACGAGAAGCGTTTCATCCAAAATTTATTCCAAAGCAAAATCTAAGCACATTCTGAACCTAAGAGAACACATGAAAAGCTATCCTAATTTACGACACAAATTAATAACATTTAATCCTTTTAATACGGCGTGATCAACGCCACTTGCCTACCTGCCTACTTCGCAGCTTCAGTGTTTGTGAAGTTGGGTCATGATTTGTGTGGGGAGAGAAAATTAGGTCGGCGACTGCATGAATAAAACATGTCTAATGTCGCATTATCAAGTTAGCTACCGTGTTTAAACACGTAACTAACTGATTGTCGTCTCACAATAGGAATAGCTATATTTGTATTTAGATGTGTCGAAGAATCAAATCTAAGTACTGGTCATCAAGGTTTCTTTAAGTTTATTGGATTATTTACGTTTTAAGAGACTTCTAAGAGCTTTATTTATGTTCATGATTAAATAGAAAAAATCCTGATATTTGATTATTACTTTCTTATTTGTCAGATTAGTTCAGTCCTATCAGTTTCATTGTATTTGGTTAGTGACCATGTTAACTTCGTGAATTGTGAAAAATTGGTGTAAAAGATCCAATATCATACTCATCATCGGAAGAAAAATCCATTCCAAACTTCATCTAGCACCTCTGTGTGCTGCCCAATAACACTGACCCGTCGGTCATTAGCTTGATTAACGAGACGAAAGTCGTTCACGTTATCAGCTCATGTACTGGGCAACTAAGGGTAATCATATCCTACCTCTGTAGTGCATTCAAACATAACAATAATTTCACTAATTCAGTTCCAGCTAGGGGACAAGATCTTACTCCGCTGTGCTAACAGCTGTGGATTATGAACATATAGAAAGTGTGCAACATGTGCTCTTATATCAGACATCTACGGCCTGAGAAAACTTGTATTAATAAACCGGGGTCTTTCATTTACAGTCGTAAAATGACCCCTCACTTCGAACCCAAGATAGCCTGCTTGGCTCATCCTCCAAAAATACATAATACAGCTTATATCATAGTCGTCTGAATGTCGAAATTAATAAAGTAACACTCCCGCTTCTTCAAGTATCGTAAACAGGTTTTGTGCAGTGTTGGCGAGCGTTCATTTCACTCACTGCCTTCTAAATAATATCACAAGTAAAGAGTGCGCTGTCATCGCGTCTACAAGGTCAATAAAAGAATGTTATATTGGCTCATTTCACGGCCAACAGGTGGTCGCTGGATTTACTGTTCCAGTAGGGTGCAGTTCAGACATAATTACCTAACGAAAAATACCTACACGTAAAAGAGTGTTGGTTCGATGCATAGTTGAACTATAAAAATGTGTATTTACAATAATGTGGGCAAAAGCGTTTATCCCAAGCTTTAGCAAATGATACGAATAAGGTTGTGGTTACCTAACCACTAGAAAAAACATATCAATTAAGGCCCGACCTAAGAATGTGCGGCGTAAGGTCTTACTACAACTAATCCCCATAACGAGATCGTACATAAAAAGCGTTTTCGACTGCTAGTCGGACTTACATGTCTCCTTCACATTTCCATTGTGAATTTGCTTGCCTGGTTTCGGTTGCAAAGGTGGCATGGTGGTAATATGCCAAGGAACTCCGTCCATCCTTCCAGGTAATTTTCAGCCATCACTCGACCCCACCATCATGGAGGTTTTACTCCACTTCAAGCTCCGTCATGATAGGAATAATAATCATTTCTTCAGCATGTTGAATGTGTGGAATTAATTCCATGGTAATGCGGTATTTGTAAGATTTGCACTGACTATTCGTGTTGAATTATTAGTAGTAATTTTCACTGAATCTACGCTTTAATTAGCGGGTAAGAGCAACAAATGGCCATAGGTTTCCTCCGCTCACAGATTTAATTTTAGCAGCTTTTGCTACTAGGCTCACTCAAAACTAGGTGCATTAAATCACACGTGCCCCTTTTGATTAGCATTATCCACTGTACATTTTCCTGGTAACACTGTAAAATGTTATGTGCACTCGGCAAACACGTGCTGAACGGCGTGTTCGGTGTCAGCGTGGACAAAATTTTATAATTCCGCAAATACTCGGAATCTGCTTTCACTAATGGTTCCAAATTAACTTAGCAGCCTTGCTGCGTGCTTAGGCACATCACTGTTCACTGGATTAAGTTTCTTCCACAAGATACTCGTCGATTTTGACGTTGACACAATTTACACGTCACATCAGGACCATGCCTGCAGTAAGAGTGGTGCTCTCCAAAATGCCGGATGCTCGATCTAGCTATCAGTCAAATGTGCGACTGTGAAATGTCTATGGCATTCTCTGCGGTGTTTCATATTTATGTTTCCTTATCAGCATAAATTAAATATTCTTCCAGTGCATCGAAATTATGTACAAAAATGACTAACAATCCAGTCTCGTAGAAATACAAAAACATTATTTAAATTGGTGGCGCGGCATCTCATAATAAATCAAATGAGCGCTACTAATGCCTTCTCCTTGGAAATCCTCGCTTCACTCAAAGATGTTAATTTGCTCATGAGCCATGGAAGTCACATAGCAGATGTGAATTCAGGCTCATATGACCTTCCGTTGGTGAAATAAAAATGATGAAAGGCATTTTTATTTACTCCACTCCTTCCATGCTCAAACGTAAACAAAAATCTCTCCAGTAAGTATCATTTCACGCACACAATTTTTTTTAAAAACATCAGTCGTTCGTAGTTCGTCATATTTACATTTGACATCAAGGCCATCAGTATTCCTCGAAGAGGTCAAATCCATAGTCGTTTTCCTCTTGGAATTGCTCGGTTCTTCTTCTTCCCCTATCTTGTGAACCCTTAATATGATTGCCGCATATTAATGTTTCATATTTCTGGTCTGTGTGAGGACGAAAAATGAGATTTGAAGGAGGCTTGCTAGTATGTTGAAAATTTAGAAGCTACCTGGCAAGAAGAAGGGCGCCTGATATCCTGTTCAAACAATGAGCTGGGGAGAGTTTGGAATGCAACCCAGACTGAAGAAAGGGACAAGCCGTTAGCTGGAGTTCAAGAACCTAATTGGCGCGTTGGACAATGAGTCGCACCTAAGCATCTGTTCCTTGTAAGACAAGGGAAAATACGTGGGCGGGGTCCGCATTTTACCGCGAGTTCAGAAACAGCACCCCAACCAATAAGAAATGAGGACGCGAGGCCTTTCGCGCTATTTCGAAGATACGGCGTCCGATGAAATTAAGGAGGGAAATTGATTACGATTAATTGCTCGATCAAAATAAAACCCGCATGCCATAGGTGTTCGATTCACATCAAGACAAGCTCCCTGATATGTGTTGTGTGTATGTAGGACTACTGGTTGAATAATTAGATATTTTATTCAGTCCCGCCCCCACTTTCGGACTAAAATGTATAAATACTGAGTGGAGTGTTCACGGGAGGAGAGTATTATCTCATTCGTTGACAGATTGTGAAGGCTGACTAAGCTCGTTATACGTTACTATTTTGGGAAGTGACAATACTTAAACTTTCATAAAATCATTGCTCTTAGGAGATGAAATTCTACCGCATCTCAAGTGTATAAATTAATGTGTTCTGCGTGTGAAACGTTCTAGATAGCTTTTTTGTTATAAGTGAGGGACAGTCATCGCTAAATATTGCTATCAGGACTTGTGGGTGGATACAGCAATCCACGCTAGCAATCTATTAGGGATATTGTGTGAGGCACTATTTTTAAAACGAACTGACATTCTATTTTGAAGCAGCCAGCCAGAAATGGAGACCGTGGTATCAGCAGCCGAAGGAAGAATGGTGCTACTGAAATCGAACACGGAAATGATTGGGTGCTAAGCGCATATGGTTGGGGTCATGCCCAGGAATCGTCAACGATGGAGGCGACTAAAAAGGATGAGTACAGAATGATTTATTTCATTATGTAGCCCAGTTTTGGAAATCGGGAAATCCTCGTATATTGTATAGTTGTGATGTTTTCTTTTGTGTGATTAGAGTGTTTTGTTGACCGACCACTATTTTAATTTGTGAAGAGCATCGTGGTCATTCTTTTGTATTTCATTAAAATTAGTGCGGGACAGTGGATTAAATTGTACTCGTGTGCACTGAGTGTGTTTTAGAGAGATACAGCAAATGAGCGGACTGTATCGCTGATGATAAGTGAAGCTTTGGTTAGGTAACGCAATTATAGTGTAGGAGGGAAATGTGATAATTTTGTGGGAGAAACTTCGGATTACCCAGGCTGTAAATTTTATGCGATATTGCATATTTTCTTAGCGAGAAGCATTCAGCTTCTCTGGTAATCATTCTTTTGTAGTTGAGCACTTAGTAACTTCTTGTGTGTTGGAGCACTATATATTCTTTCTTTTTTTAGGTTTATCTGTGATCTGGAGCAAATTGAGGGTGATGTGTGTTGTACCAAGGCATGGGTCTATTATTATTATTATTATTATCCTGCGCGGGGTCTGGACGAGGTCAGTTACCTGTCAGCTGCATGGCGTCGAAGACAGGACTCATATGGATGATGTCACTGTTAAGTATTCTGCAGATCCCAAATTGCATGGTGCAGTTTTGAGGACAGATCTACGAGTTGATATGTGTTTTATTCCAGAGTGTGATTGTTAATTCTTTCCTTCGGATCTCTAGCGTGTGGCTGAGAGACAATTTGAGACCTGCCTGGTGTTGACACAATGACGAGAGCTGGATATTCCAGACTGCAAGGCTCAGATCTCAGATAAGGACAGAGGGGCCATTAGGGCCGAGGCGCGTGCTCCCGTGATAACGATCAGTTAAAAGCCTGGATGATTGGAAGCGAATTAGATTAATTTTGATGCAAGTTCTTCACATCAGAAATGCAGTTCGTGATTATGCTGATTTGTATTTTGTTGTCATGTTGGCTACTGCCTCGTAATTATTGTAAATATTTTATCGCATTTTTTGATGCGCCCCTGTAACTTTGGTGTATTCGGGAAACGATCGGTTTATCCATGAGTTAGTTACGGATGACCACGATTGTATTTTCACCCTGTTTCTGTAAGACCTTTTTAGGCAGCTTGATTTTGTGTGCTTTTGGCACTGATATAAATACTTCTCGCGGAAGTAATGTGTATTTTTTAGTAAAGGGTAGTGTGGTCGATTGTCATGTCATTTTGTGTTAGCCATTAAGTGTGGATCCCGATGCCAAGGCGTGGTGAAAAATGTTCATGGATATGCGTCCTGCGATCTGGTTCTATGGAAGCATATCTCATGGAAACATGTACTCATTCTAACTGTAGTCTTGCCAGTAACAACCGTCAAACACAATACACGCAACAATAAGAGGAGTAAAGACGAGATCCATGATTCGGTTTATTTGCTGCTGTAATGTTGATTCAGAGTAACTTATTATTTGATTGTTTGATGTTGAGTTGATAAATATGGGTGTCATAAGGGAATTTTGTGTTATTGTTGTGTCATTCTTATCGGGATATTAAAATATTTGTTTTCTTTGAAGTTGAGTCATCTTTGATAATTATATTCTCCTTGTGTCACCTTGAAATTATGGAAGCTGGGTAGATTATAGGTTAGGGAATAACCCACCCACCAAGGGAAGATGATTAAGAGAAGGAAGTAGATTTGGGATTGGAAAAGAAGGATAGAAGAATAGGAGGAGAGTCCCACAAAAGTAATAAGTTTAGTGTTAAACACACTTAAAGGTGGTTGCCACTGCAAATATGTGCTCGGATACCTAAAATAGGAACGAGCTTGGTCGAGGCTGACGGGAACCGCAGATAAGGCTTGGGCACTTTGCCAGAGAGAGGCTTTAGTGTGTTTCCTCCCAAGCACGAATGAAAGTACTATAGGGAAGGGTGATGATCTGGCCAGACAGATAGTAAAAGCTTTATTATATATGAACGAGGGCATAAACCTAGGAAGAGCTAGGAAAGCCAGGATCCTGCCTAACTGTAGTGTCAGAGAAATGATGAATCCAGAAATAAATATTTGATTTATTTAACAATGCAGGAAGTTTGAGGCAATTAACAATTATGCAATATAAATTTAATGAACATGGTTCATTAGAACCTTTTAACAAATAGGGTCGCAGACCTCTTAACATCAAACAGTTGCTCCAGGCAATTGACAATTTTTAAGGTTTCAAACCTTGTATTAAAATCTTGGTAAGATTTCATAAATAGGCAAAATGGAATAATTAAAGTTTTAACATTTACAGGAGTACAAGCAGTGTACTATACGAAACCTTCGAAAGAACATTCTAACGAGAATAACAACTTCGAAGATAACAAACTGTAAAACATAAAGAATAAAAAGGAAGTTCCTACAACTTCTTATATTTATACAGAGTTAATATATGAGAATTATACAAAGAGAGCAGGTCACTTACTGTGAAACCTGGAGAAAGTGAAAAGGAAATTTCTAGACTTCCTATGTTTAATTGGGAATCACGAGAAAAATGGGACAGTTTCCATTTCGTGAAACCTGAACATGACTCTCTCAAGAGTGTAGAGAATTGTTTTCCCTATGTATAGGAAAGGGACAACGTGATTTAAAACTTGTATCACACAAGCAATTATGCAGAATTTAATTAATGTTAAACTAGCAAAGTTGGAAGGGCACTTCGTAAGTAACACCTTATAGAAAGTTACAATTTCATAAATAATGGTTGTTAGTAGAAGGTTAAGGAAAGATCATTGGGATATAGGAACAATGTTCATGGCCGTATTTAATATAACCGGACGATCGCGACGCGGTAGAAAAGTGGAGAAAGCACTGATTAACACTATAGTCTGTAAAGATGGATGCAAAGTTCACTATAGAAACACTAAAGTTCATGAAAAAGAAAGTTATTGCAATTATGGAGATAACTGATTGCACTATGTAGGTGAAAGTCTATTTCTTGAAAAAGTTGTAATTTACAATTGAATGCGCCATAGAATTTTCCAGAGGTTCCAGCGGAGGACGAAAATTCACTATTGTAGTAATTTAGTTTTAAACAGAATTATCCCAAGTACGTGAGAAATACATGATGGCAGGACTCGCAGATAGAGAACAAGTTCTAGAAGGTTCCAGAACGACCTTAGCAGAAAATGGGGTTTGAGAAAATCCAACGGAGGAAATAGTTTTAAAATTATAGGCAGCGGGTATTAGATAATATCCCACGTAGCGAGAGGATTTCTCGTTTGAATCGCTTAAGAAAAGCTCTTTTATAGTAAGGTTGGCTTATACAAGTAAAAGCTCAACATGGCAAAACCCACGAAGAATGATTATTGCCCCAAGTAAATAATTTCACACTGCCTATAATTAAAAGCACTTGAAAGTTAAAACCATGAAGATGAGGTTAAAACTTTTTAAAAATGGTACTTATCTCGATTTCATGTTGAAGACGGAGTTCCTTATGAAGTCTATCTAGCCAACATGGCGTAGAAGAGGGTGTGCCTCTTGGTTTGAGGAGGCTAAGCTCGAGCGGAGCTTTGACTGAACGAGTCAACTGCAGACGTAGAAGTGAGTGAGGCTCAGCGGAGCACGGAGAGACCACGGAAGGGGGAGAGAGTGGGGGTAGGAAAACAAGAGGTATACATATCAGCATAACCAACTTTAAAGAAAAAAAAATAATCTTCTTTTGCTGAGCTGGTCTTCAAAGAGTTGACAACAGTATCTGGTAGCCAAATGGATGTGGAATTCCTCTTGCGCGAGGAAGAGTTGAAGAGCTTCAGAGATTTGTTGTCATATGACGCTAGGTGGATCACAGAATATATATCTGAAACATACTCACACAAAATATAAGAAATTTGCACATAGAGGAGAAAACAAATGATCACTGTTGGTGTTTGACAAAAAGGAAGGAAAGAACGTGCAAAAGCATTCAAATTTGTAATCTCAGGTACCGTGCATTCCAAGAATGCACCAGAAGCAAAGTACAAAATATCCAACTTCACGACGATGAACTGTACACCCCCGAATAAAGTCTCGTGTACGCTTCCTCAAGGGGACACTTGTTCATCTCTCTTCAGGCTTCGACTGAGCCACATCGGTTCAGTTGCTACAGGTACGACGCTATTCGGATCTGTCATTCTAGGTATTGGGTCTTGTTCCTCATCAACTTGATGTACATCAGCCACTATAACATCTGTCATCCCTGGGGTTTTGTTCCCTCGATGTCGGATATCAATCTCGATCCTTTCTTCTATCACGAAGTTCGCGTAAATATCGTTGGCTCTCGTCAGCTCTACCTTGCCAATCTCTGTCTGCTTGTACGTTCCTACTGTAGTCATAGCTGTTGTTACCCTGATACCTTGGGTCCCTATCTCTACGATAGCCTCCTCTGTATCTGTAATCTCTCCTCGGACTGTTATTTTCATTCCGGCGGCCGTAATGATTATTGTTGTTGTTGCGTTGGTTTTGACCACGGTTCCAACGAGGTCGGTCGTTCCTCAAGGCCTGGTATCGAATCTGACAGTACTCCTCGGTTTGCCTATTTCTCTCATATGGCGTTCCTTCTCTCCTCGGATTGTTATTTTTCTGGTTACGAGCTTCTCTGTCCTTGTCTCTGTCAGTGCGGTTGGTTGTTTGCACCATCCGATCTACCGATGTCAGATTAACTTGACGTGTCTCACCACGATGTCTTGTCGGAGCAAATTGTTCATTGCTTTAGTCTAGTCTGCGCTGGATTTCATCGCATTTACCGAACGTATCCGCCCCTGAACCGATCAATGATTTCTGGACATCTCCTGGATATTGCCTGACAATAGTCTGCACTAATTCTTGCTGGGATACAGGTGGACGTAGACATTGAAGTCGGGCAAGTTGTTGCGCAAATTACGATGCGTATTTGGTGGGTAAATTACTGGAAAAACGTTTGCTGAACATCTCAGCTCTGATTCCTTGCTGAATTTCCGTAGACCAAAATGTTCTTAACAAAGCTTACTTGAATCCTTGGTAGTTTCTAAAAGAATAGCTAAATGCTTTAAACCATACAAGAACTGGGCCATCTAGCAATCGCTTTACTACTCTAAGTTCCCTGTCTGGTGTTACCAATGTTTCACGCATGTAGTTTTCCAGGTTGTGGAGAAATTCTACAAGTGTCTGGGATCCTGTTCCTGTGTATTTATGAGGGCGGTCATCATGACTCTTTAATAAGACTACATTCGAGTTCGGTGTTTGAATGATATTAGGTGTCCTACTAAATGTGGGAATGTCAAATCTGACAGGTGTTTCGCCAGTATCCGGTTGTATTTCCTCTCTCGATGTTGGTGTCGTATTAGCATTTTTCTACTCAAAATACCTATTCCATGCTTCAATAGGATTCGGTCGTGTTCCCTCCCTCGATGGTTGAGTTATGTCAGCGCCTATTTGCTCAAAGTAACGCTTTAGAATAAGTTTTTCTGGTTCAGGTGTCACTTGAGTTGACTTCTTTCCCTGTTTATCACAGATGGTGTTCATCTGAATTTCCAGCCTTTCGATTTTACCTCTGACGATTCCATCTAAATCACGGTATTTCTCCTCCATTTCTTCGCTAAGTTCATCAATTGCTTTGCTGACATATTTACGTGTCTTTTCATTTGAATTCGTGGTTTTAATAGTGAGATCACTCATCTTCTTCTCTAAGTTGGTATATGTTCATTCGATTCTCGTTCAAATCACCCTTGAGGATGTCGAAATCGACCCTAAATTCGGCTGCGGTAACACGTTTTTCTTTCAGCTACTGAATGTTTTCAGTTTCATTAGTACGAATTTCTGTCTTAACAGCTTCTAGGATAACTTCAGAATTACGACGATCCGTCTCGATTCCGGCCCTAACATTATCAATTGCCTTGGAGATGTGAGTTTTTATTTCCTTCGCGAAATCAGCCCTAAGGTTAATAGAAGTAGCTTGAATATCGCCCCTGACTCTTTAAATCTGCCTGCATGTCATTAATGTCTGTTCTCAGGCCGCCTACATCAGCTCTGACTTCTGTGCGTAAATTATTAATGTTAGTGTTCATGGTATCACTATTAATTTGCATGTCTGCCCTAACATTGTTTATACATTCATTTAAACCAGCGCTAACATTGTTTATGTTGACATTCATGTTGTCTGTGTTAGTCTGCATATCTGACCTAATTTAGGCTCTAACATTGTTTATACTTTCGTTTAAATCAGCCCTAACATTATCACTGTTGGTCTGCACATCTGCCCTAACATTGTCACTGTTAACCTATATTTTGGCTCGGATGTTAGCTCTCATGTCATTCAGGGTTGCTTGCATGCCAGCCATGTTCACCTGAACATTGTTTATAGATACACGCAGAGCCCTCAACAACTCCGGCAGAGTCGCAATAATGTCCAGTTCTCCTTCACTTGCCATCACAATAAATTTCAATTGGAGAATTAGGCGGGGTAAAGCTCGGCTGAAACTTACTTACTACGGTGAACCTTAAGATAAGGCTTAGAGGAAAGTCTGCACTTTAAACTACGGGACCATTGCTGTGCCTCTGTCCTAACGGAAGTTACACACAAAAACAAACAATTATATTTACTCAAGATCAGTTTTGGCTGCAAATAAAAATACCTCAACTTACAAAAATTTAATTAATGCCAACTGACCTCATAGTCCTATCTGAACATGAGTGCCATACAGCTACTACTCAGCAGTACGAATCCCAATTCGTCACTGACCTGGCATATGCTATCATACCCTAAAAAAATAAACATTACCTCTCGACCTCTCAAATTCAAGCTTCCACGTTCGTACACCAATCAACCTGACCTCTCAAATCGAGCCGATCACGTTGCGGCGCCAATTATTAATCCTTATATGTGCCCGTTTAACGAGTATTTCGGGGAGCCATAGACCTTGGATGACCCTTCCGAAACCCCCATCTCCCAGGAAGACATATAGGACGGGAAGGAATGCATTCTTGGATTGGGAAGCACTAAAGAAACTAAACTCGGGGGTGTCGGGTATAATGAGAAGTGAAACAACCAGACCAGAGGAATACAAACTCAAAAATGCAATAAAGAGGCCAGGATAACATTTAAAATTCACTCAGTTTATTCAAAAAAGTGGCAGACCCCTAACTACATCAGAGAGGTAAAAACGGATAATTCGTGCTAAACAATGGTGATAATAATTTAACTCGTCTCCGTACGAAAAATTCTAAAACTTAAGCTTCTCGAAGTCCTACGCAAAAATTAAGAAGTCAAAATGCAAGCTTAGAGAATGACACGTAGACCTTCGCTACACAATTACTTCGGAGATGCAATAATAATAATAGCACAAGCATTAATCTACAGCAGAGAAAGATATTTACTTGTTTACAATGCAAGGAATTCGTTACATTTACTGCACAATTCACGTTCACGTAAAACTACAATCTTCCTTTACAATAAGTTTAAAGCTACGCTATGATGGTGTCACCTCCAACATTTAACGTTACAGTCATTTAAGCTAATACCTACCGTACGTTAAGAATAGCAATGGTATAAACGAGAAGCGTATCATCCAAAATTTATTCCAAAGCAAAATCTAAGCACATTCTGAACCTAACAGAATACATGAAAAGCTATCCTAATTTGCAACACAAATTATTAACATGCAATCCTTTTAATACTGCGCGATCAACGCCACTTACCTACCTGCCTACTTCGCAGCTTCACTGTTTGTGAAGTTGGGTCATGATTTGTGTGGGGAGAGAAAATTAGGTCGGTGACTGCATGAGTAAAACATGTCTAATGTCGCATTATCAAGTTAGCTACCGTGTTTAAACACGTAACTAACTGATTGTCGTCTCACAATAGGAATAGCCATATTTGTAATTAAATGTGTCGAAGAATCAAATCTAAGTACTGGTCATCAAGGCTTCTTTAAGTTTATAGGTTTATTTACGTTTTAAGAGACTTCCTAGAAATTTATTTATGTTCATGATTAAATAGAAAAATCCTGATATTTGATTATTACTTTCTTATTATCAGATTAGTCCAGTCCTATCAGTTTCATTGTATTTGTTTAGTGACCATGTTAACTTCGTGAAGCGTGAAAAATTGGCGTAAAAGATCCAATATCCAATATCATACTAATCATTGGAAGAAAAATCCATTTCCAAACTTCATCTAGCACCTCTGTGTGCTGCGCAATAACACTGACCCGTCGGTCATTAGCTTGATTAACGAGACAAAAGTCGTTCACGTTATCAGCTCATATAGTACCAAAACATGTACTGGGCAACTAATGGTAATCATATCCTACCTCTGTAGTGCATTCAAACATAATTTCATTAATTTTATACAGTTCCAGCTTGGGGACAAGATCTTACTCCGCTGTGCTAACAGCTGTGGATTATGAACATATAGAAAGTGTGCAACATGTGCTCTTATATCAGACATCTACGGCCTGGGAAAACTTGAATTAATAAACCAGGGTCTTTCATTTACAGTCGTAAAATGACCCCTCACTTCGAACCCAAGATAGCCTACTTGGCTCATCCTCCAAAAATACATAATACAGCTTGTATCATAGTCGTCTGAATGTCGAAATGAATCAAATAACACTCCCGCTTCTTCATGTATCGTAAACAGGTTTTGTGCAGTGTTGGCGAGCGTTCATTTCACTCACTGCCTTCTAAGTAATATCACAAGTAAAGAGTGCGCTGTCATCGCGTCTGCAAGGTCAATAAAAGAATGTTATAATGGCTCATTTCACGGCCAACAGGTGGTCGCTGGATTTACTGTTCCAGTAGGGTGCAGTTCAGACATAATTACCTAACGAAAAATACCTACACGTAAAAGAGTGTTAGTTCGATGCATAGTTGAACTATAAAATTGTGTATTTACAATAATGTGGGCAAAAGCGTTTATCCCAAGCTTTAGCAAATAATACGAATAAGGTTGTGGTTACCTAACCACTAGAAAAAACATATCAATTAAGGCCCTACCTAAGAATGTGCAGCGTAAGGTCTTACTACAACTAATCCCCATAACGAGATCGTACATTAAAAGCGTTTTCGACTGCTAGTCGGACTTACATGTCTCCTTCACATTTCCATTGTGTATTTGCTTGCCTGGTTTCGGTTGCAAAGGTGGCAAGGTGGTAATATGCCAAGGAACTCCGTCCATCCTTCCAGGTAATTTTCAGCCATCACTCGACCCCACCATCATGGGGGTTTTACTCCACTTCAAGCTCCGTCATGATAGGAATAATAATCATTTCTTCAGCATGTTGAATGTGTGGAATTAATTCCATGGTAATGCGGTATTTGTAAGATTTGCACTGACTATTCGTGTTGAATTATTAGTAGTAATTTTCACTGAATCTACGCTTTAATTAGCGGGTAAGAGCAACAAATGGCCATAGGTTTCCTCCGTTCACAGATTTAATTTTAGCAGCTTTTGCTACTAGGCTCACTCAAAACTAGGTGCATTAAATCACACGTGCCCCTTTTGATTAGCATTATCCACTGTACATTTTCCTGGTAACACTGTAAAATTTTATGTGCACTCGGCAAACACGTGCTGAACGGCGTGTTCGGTGTCAGCGTGGACAAAATTTTATAATTCCGCAAATACTCGGAATCTGCTTTCACTAATGGTTCCAAATTAACATAGCAGCCTTGCTGCGTGCTTAGGCACATCACTGTTCACTGGATTAAGTTTCTTCCACAAGATACTCGTCGATTTTGACGTTGAAACAATTTACACGTCACATCAGGACCATGCCTGCAGTAAGAGTGGTGCTCGATCTAGCTATCAGTCAAATGTGTGACTGTGAAATGTCAATGGCATTCTCTGCGGGGTTTCATCTTTATGTCTCCTTATCAGCATAAATTAAATATTCTTCCAGTGCATCGAAATTATGTACAAAAATGACTAACAATCCAGTCTCGTAGAAATACAAAAAAATTATTTACATTGGTGGCGCGGCAACTCATAATAAATCAAATGAGCGCTATTAATGCCTTCTTCTTGGAAGTCCTCGCTTCACTAAAAGATGTTAAATTCCTCATGAGTAGAGTCCCGGATTTTTGGTTTTAACGATATCCGCGAAATATTTCAGCAAACACATATATGTTATCACAACGATATATTTACTCTAAATATACCATTTTTTTAAATTATTGTAGCCGCGAAATATCGCGAAATAAATTTATTTTGCGAAATATGTTATTTTCACCCTAAAATGCTAAATGCCAACAAAACGCTGGTAATAAGATAATTTAAAAAAATATTTACTTTAAAATTAATTGAAATAGTCCCTTTATAGAAAATAAGAAACCTTATAAATATAAACGTTTCATAAGATGCGGGATAACGAAGTCCCTTCTCAGACTTGATTGGTTGAAGTCCTGAAAACAAAGCTTTTACATAATTTTGTGGACAACATACGTTTCACGAGTTAATTAGTGAGAAAAGGACTATGGTAGTCATGGAGAAGTAAATGTTAGGTTAGGTATAGAACACAAATTAATTTGAGTTTAAGTTCTTTCGAAAAAAAAGAATAAATTATTTGTTACTCCCCCAAATGTTTGTATAATGTTCATTATTTAACCAAATCCGTGCACCATACACATGGTTATTAAGCACACTCACACCTCGCTTTTGTTATTTCACCGCTATGGATATTTTATTTCACCACTTTGAACAATTCATTTCACCGCTTTGAAGCCTTTTATATTATCATAAATCAGGGTCCCTACTCATGAGCCATGGAGGTCACATAGCAGATGTGAATTCAGGCTCAGTATTTATATCCGCTATGCGTTCTTTCATATTGTAACGTTTTTAGGGTTCGTAAAAATAGGTCAGGCTTATAATGCACTAATACTTTATTTACAATAATGTTATTTACACTAATTAACACTAAATCAAATTAGGGCTACTTACTTGCACCCACACATACACAGAATCTCACTTTATACAGCTACAAGTCACTATTTAATTTACAATGTTCTCTGCAAGTATCTCTTACAGTCATTATTTATCTTTCACAGTCACTGTCTACGTTATTTATATCCTTATTTATCCTCACACCCCGTCTTCACTATTTACAGTCATCCATATTTATTTCCACTCATCGTGCTATGCACGGCAAACTGCGTCAACTCCACTTACTCAGGACTAACATTGACTCCGATCTCACATTGACTAGTATATAACCAATCCAGCTCCTGGTCTCGAATGTTCTCGGTGTAGCCCCTTCCAGTAGCGTCGAGTATGTCCTCGTGGTAGGCTTCCAGAATTATCTAGCAGCGATGTTCTGGATCACCTTTCCTTTTCCAGTAGGTTCAAGCATATTCTGGTCGACCCTATTCAACGTTGCGTGGAGAGGGGCCTACCCTAATTAGCTGGCCGGATTGGCTATTCCGCATTTTTCACAACCCCGCCTGCCTGTCTGGCCCACAGTGACTCGTTACACTTGGTATTTGTGGTGGCCTTGTGAGGAACTAAGAGGGGTGCGTACCTGAGGACTGTCTCTTTCGTTGGTAGATTCGTCGTACGGCCCCTCCCCCGAGAACTGTCTGTCCGGCTAGCGGCGACACGTTTCACAACCCCCCGTCCTAACAACTCGCCTCGAGTTGTTCATCGTCACACTGTCCGTTGTCCGAGGAGGTGGCATTGACGGCGCTAACAAGCCCCTGTTTTGGCTGGCTCTCACTCGCTTCTCTAGCCGTGAAGTTACTCCTTGCCGACAGCTGCTCATTAAATGGCCCCTTTCACACCGTAGCCAACAGGTGACTTTTCTTCTGCAACGGCGTCCCGTTGGTGGTTTACGTCGCTTTGGCGGAGGGTAGCCAACCTCCACCGCCTCTTCGTTTCCAGCGGCGTCACTCTTCTTCGGTGGCGGCACCCAAACTGTCCTCTTCTCCGCCGTCATACCCAATACGATGGTTTTTGCCTGCCGCGGGTATCGCCTTCCACTGAGCATCGAACGCTGAGGTACCATGGCATCGCGATGCTCATCCGCGAAGATGTATGCCGCCTCTTGTTGTACGTGCTCGGGAGGCAAGCCAGCTAGCGCGAGTTCTTGAAGTGGCTTACTCGCGCACCTGTCCTTATCTTCTAGCCGTAGCTGGTACATGGGCGGTAGCTGGTGGCCCACATGATGCTCCTCCAGCATCGCGACGATCTCGTTGTAGCCGGTCCCCGACTGGATGTCGTGTAGCACCTCCGCCATGCGTTCCTGAAATCCCGTGATAAGCTGAAATGTTCCGTCCTCCAGCGTGCACCCAGCATTGTTCGTCAGAGTGTCGAACGCGGCCCCGCAGATCTGCCGTGACGTAGCTTCATCGACGTGCGGGGTCATCACACTTGTGACACTGCTCCTGTCTTCAGAGCTGCTAAGCCTCAATCCGGTTTCCAGGCCTGTGATGCTTCCCAGTGGCTCGTCCCCCTCTCGCTCAGCATTCCGACATGCGGACTCCACGATGCGTTCGGCTTGGTCATCAGCACCCTTTGTAGCGTCACTTCCCATACCGTCTCCATGCTCGTTATGATTAGTTTCATGCTCACAATGCTCCACTTTATTTCCAGAATTTTCCTCAGCTTTCTTTTTCAAATTTTCTGGAGTTGCCGCCATTTTCTTTACCAAATTTTCCAACATCTGACCTATGCCGTCAATCCCACAAGGAAGCTCGAACAGAAATGTGTCAGGATCCTCGCCAGCGTCCAGCAGTAACTGACGTAACCGCACTTGTAGCGTAGACTTGGTTCCTGTTGCATCAGCATCCCTCTCTTCCAGTTCTTCACGCAATTCTGACACCGTCAGTGCTGAAAGTTTTACTTTCCTTGTCGTCATTTTATAGTCCAAAATGCGAGACACACGGACAGTCCGCACACGATTAACCAGGCTTCCAGATGGTACACACAAGACAGTCATTAAGAATTCACTATGGTACACACTTCCTTTAAGTAGGCCTTTTCAAAAGTACACAGTTTTCGCAAGAAGCACTCCTTATAACCTGAACCTACACATCTGACACCAATTGTAACGTTTTTAGGGTTCGTAAAAATATGTCAGGCTTATAATGCACTAATACTTTATTTACAATAATGTTATTTACACTAATTAACACTAAATCAAATTAGGCCTACTTACTTGCACACACACACATACACAGAATCCCACTTTATACAGCTACAAGTCACTATTTAATTTACAATGTTCTCTGCAAGTATCTCTTACAGTCATTATTTATCTTTCACAGTCACTGTCTACGATATTTATATCCACATTTATATTCACAACCCGTCTTCACTATTTACAGTCATCCATATTTATGTCCACGCATACTCTCAATAGGATTCGGACAAACCACGGAGTATGCAATGGAACTTTGTTCAAATGGTGAAAAATTTTGTCTCCTCAGTGTGATTGTGGCGCTCCTAATCAAACCATCCAACACATTACAACTGACTGTCCTCTGAGGGCATATGGAGGGGACTGGATCGACTTCCTGTTGGCGACACCTGACGTGGTCCAATGGATAGACTCATTAGACCTGAGACTGTAATAATAGTGTAAACAGTAAAAATAATGTACAGTAGATTTAAAAGTGATTTTCTTTGTAACTTTCTCTGAAATCTTGTATTGCCGAACGATAAATAAATTTCCACTCATCGTGCTATGCACGGCAAACTGCTTCAACTCCACTTACTCAGGACTAACACTGACTCCGATCTCACACTGACTAGTATATAACTAATCCAGCTCCTGGTCTCGAATGTTCTCGGTGTTGCCCCTTCCAGTAGCGTCGAGTTTGTCCTCGTGGTAGGCTTCCAGAATTATCTAGCCACTCCCAGCGATGTTCTGGATCACCTTTCCTTTTCCAGTAGGTTCAAGCCCATTCTGGTCGACCCTATTCAACGTTGCGTGGGGAGGGGCCTACCCTAATTAGCTGGCCGGATTGGCTATTCTGCATTCTTCACACACCCCGCCCGCCTGTCTGGCCCACAGTGACTCGTTACACTTGGTATTTGTGGCGGCCTTGGGAGGAACTAAGAGGGGTGCGTACCTGAGGACGGTCTCTTTCGTTGGTAGATTCTTCGTACGGCCCCTCCCCCGAGAACTGTCTGTCCGGCTAGCGGCGACACGTTTCTATATAAAGTAAGAACGGCGAGCGGCAGATTTGTAATCCGTTGCTCCAGTGGCCTTGGCCGAGATTGTGGCGCACCACGGCCCCCTGCTCTAGTATTGTAATTGCGCGCCTAGTATATACTTGACCTTGCAATAAGCGTGCAGGTGTTCAGTCGCCAGTCTGAATCTCAGGTGCTTACATGGTGAGACAGTTATCATTACAACATCGTATTGTTGTATATAAAACTTATTTTAAGTACGAGTCTGCTCGGCGGGTATGTGATACATGTGTTCAGCAATTTCCTGATGAAGTGCCACCTTCACTAGTACAGATTCACGTAATTGAAAATAAGTTTGACACTACTGGCTCAGTGCTCAATAAAAGACATAAAATGAAAGATCAGAAACAATACAGTGGCAGAACTCACTCGCGTCAGCCAGAATGTGGTTACCAGGTACAATGCCTGTATGACCCAGGAAGGACGACACATCCAGCCTCTTTTATAAGGTAATATTTCGTACAGGATTGTACACACGCTTAAAGCAGGGTGCAGTGGCACGCCACAAGCTCGGCCAAGGTCACCGCAGCATCGGATAACAAAACTGCCGCTTGGCGTTCTTACTTTATATAGAAGACCCTGTACCATTCATCCGATTGCGATGAAATTTGGGTGAGTTGTTGTGTGCACTCCAGGGTAGGCTTCTGGCTACACATTATTTATGTAACACAAAAGGGTGAGGGACTTAACACGCAGCCTTAAATCCCACAGTAACCTAATTGCACAATCTTTATACTGTGCTTATGACACCGCAAAGCAAGGTGTGAGAAAGGCTTGCTGATTTATCGCGAGGTGACATGTCCTGACATGGATGTCTCAGCACATAATGCATAAGGACCGGGGCACCAGACAGAAAAACAAAGAATGTTGTTTATCCAAAGGCACTTCAGTTTCTATCTTTCTTGGGCTGGCTGCGTGGCTCAGCGGTAACGTCCTCGCCTGCTGTGACCAAGATTGCAGGATCGACTCCTGGCGCAGCCAATTGGCATTTGAGGGTGCGCAAATGCGAGGGGGGCCGTGTCAGTAGATTTACTGGCACGTTGAAGATCCCCTTGGGGCCAAAATTCCGTCACCCTGGCGTCTCTAAAAGCCGCAGTTGTTAAAAGGGACGTAAAACCATTAACATTTATTATTATCTTCCTTTCTTTCTATCTGTCATTGATTAACATTGCAACGCATGCCGGGTATAGCTAGTAAGCAATAAATAAAGTAAGCTTTCTATCTGAACAGTTCGAATTTTCGGCTCAAACTTTCTATTCATCTCGGACGATGTGTACAATGACCAAATGCCCCTCAGTTTATTTTTAGCCTATTTTCACATTTATGAAAAAAAAAGGCTTATGAGATCACCTTTTGTCTGTGTGTGTATGCGTGTGAGAGTCTCTGTGTGTATCCGCCCTCCTTAAATAATCTAAACTGCTTGAGCGATTTCAATGAAACTCGGTAGGGTCATAGTACTATTTTGACCGACTCCGACCGTGCCCTTCAAATTTAATTACAACTCACCAATCCAACATGGCGGCTATGCAAAATATTTCACCGGCATTTTATATCTCCGAAACTATTACTGATATACGGTGATAAAGGGCACTACTAGACGTTCACCTATGTGACTTTCAGAAACGTGTTAAGTACAAAACGATCATGGCGGCCAAGCGAATTTGAAACATTTAAATCGACTCTTCTCACGATTTAACCACCCGAGAGCAGTGAAACATGGTACAGCAAATGATTATACACATTGTAATGAACTGACATCTAATTTAGTTCAATTATTTGCATAACCTCAGGATGGCGGCTGTGCAAAATATTAAAATTCTGTTTTAATTCTTGTGTTCTAATCATGCGATCGAAGTCAACGTTTGAATAACGAACCTATGCAATAATCGAGAACTAAAATAGTACATAACTATATGGCCTACATATAGTCTATAAAATTCCAACATGGTGACCATCCGAATATTTAGACGGTTCTCAATATCTACTAATCAACGACAGCAATCAAACTGAAATTTTGTATGTTGATAAAGGCTATGAACATAAGTTCACCTATGGGGCTTTCAATAACCTGGCGAGTACAAATCCAACATGGTGATGACGAGAGATTTAAATAATGAAATTGACGTTTCTCGCGATTTAAATATCCGAGTGCAGTGACACTTGGTACCCTACCTACGGTAAATGCTTATGCAAATTGTAATCCACAGACTTCTAATTTATTTAAATAGTTTTCATAACGACAAGATTGCGGCTGTGTGAAATTTAAAAAAATCGATTTTATTATCATTTCAAATGATCTTGTCGACTTTATCGTTATACTTTGGTCTACCGTTATGCGTTACGGTTACGGCGTGTATGACGTAATCATGTTGATCAGTGCATATGCATCGAGTCTGAGTTTACTCCTGGAGTCTGGCGTTATGCGATACGGAGACGGCGAGAGCGTGACGTCACGCAGTAGAGTGCACCTCCCGCTCTCCGTTCCCCGCGCGGGAAGCCTAAGTTAAAGGGTAATGGAGTCTGTTGAGTCTGGGTTTACTCCTGGGGTCTGGCGTTATGCGATACGGAGACGGCGAGTGCGTGACGTCATGTAGAAGAGTGCACATCCCACTCTCCGTTCCCCGCGCGGGAAGCCTAAGTTAATGGGTAATGGAGTCTGATGAAAGAGTCCTGGGGCTTCGAGCGAAGCGAGAAGCCCTCCTGAGTCTTTCTAACAGGTGAAGCATTTGTAGCATGCGTCATTTGAAATGATATTAAGTCTAGTCTCTCAGACTGACTGTATCTTTTTTCTTGTGTCCTAATCATGCGATTGAAGTTTGAATAATACACCTGTGCAATAATCTTCAGGTAATAGTATATAACTCTATGGCCTACTGTACATATGTAAAAATCCAACATGGCGACCATCCGAACTATTTAGACGGTTCTCAATATCTACGAAACTATTACAGCAATCAAACTGACATTTTGTATGTTGATAGAGGCAATTAACGTAAGTAGGATATATTGAACCCTTTATTCGCTATCCGTATAAAATATTCTAATGTTTTATTCGTCTTGGAAATTACTGCTAGCAACATACTGAAGCCAGACAAGGATTGCGAAATCGTGAGGATTTTCTGGAGACAGTTGGAATGGACGTGACCAGCTAGAAAACAATGGTTGAGCCTCTAAGGAATTTATAGACAGGTGCAGGAAGAAAGACAGAGGTGGCTTGGGGTTGACTCATGTAAAACCATACTTTTTATTGTCTACAAGCGTCAGAAGAAAGGCGGGTGTATGAAATATAGAGATGAGACGAACATTTAACCACTCCTTGTAGGAGGTGTCACCGTTCAAATCTGCGATGTTGGGTAGAAGGGGAACCAATCAGAGAAGAGACGCTTACTTTCGGCGCCAAGGATGCATCATGACGCTGGCCCGATGATTAAAGCGGGAATTAATTATTGTAAAATCCCACGATCGATTTTCAAGCACGACGGATTGATCGTAACCTGTGTTTTTCTACGAGTTGAATGATACCTGTCGCTTGCCAACACTCACATTATTTTGGAAGTTTGTGTTCAGATTTCCCCTTCCCTGTGTAATTCTGCCAGAATCATATAAATAATGACATTTCAGTTGATGATATTATTCTATTCCGACGTGCCCAAGGGGACACTTGTATTAAATTTCGATTGATCGAGAAGACACCCGTATAACTTTGTGTGTCAGTTGGGCGCTTTAACTATTGTTGAGAACTTTTCAGTATGGAGTTGTATGCGTGCAGCTTAGTTTGCATATCAGTAAAATCAGTGTATTAGGTAGTTTACCAGAACTACAGTTTTTAGGGACAGTTCTTCGAATATTTTTGCTTAGGACAATTGGTGAATATAGTAGCCATATCAGCAAAATTAGCCAGGTGTATTAGCGTGTGGAATTGATAAACATTTTCTATTCAGCGTCGAGATGACAACCCAGGACCTGAAAGGAGCTTCAAATCAGCGCTTCTTTAGTCTCATGGAGTCTAGCATGAGCTAAGCACATTCGTAGGAGGATGTCTGGTGACGTGAACTGAAGCTGATGAAGAGAGGAATGAGTACCAAAATAATTTATTTTATTTGAAAGATCGGCTATGGTTTCTTTGCGACTAATTTTGTGTAAATATCTTTTTTTGTGTGTTTAAATGTAGAATCTTTGTTTTGTTGTTACTGGCACACAATTTAATGCATGAAGCAGCGTGGCAATTTTTGTATTGTAAATATTAGTGTGATTTTTGTTGTTATTCAAGTGTGCGTGGCTACACGTACGACCGTGTGCGTGTACGCTCTCGTAAATGCGACTAAGTAGCACGATATGGGAATCAGTACCACGACAGAAGCGGAACCGTATTAATTAAGCCTAAATATAGTATTGGTGGAAAAATCATTGTTGTGTATTAGATTTTATGGTTACTCAGCCTAATTGTTGATAATTGCCAAGTAGCAATTCATATGCGAGGAGCCGTCAGCTGCCTCGAGTGTTCATGTTTTGATGTAAATTCTTGGAGTGTCGTTAGACTTGAATATAGGGAATATCTGGATCAGCGCCGACCTGGGTGGTTTATTGTTGTATCAGCCCAAGTATTGTTGTGTCAGTTGTGTGATTATTGGATATTGCTTGCGGGAGTAGTACTAGACACTCCGACGTGCCGCTTTCCAAGTTCCACATTCTAACCTTGCGAGGCGATTGTTTGGAATATGTTTGTTGTTCTTGCAGTTCCAAGGAATTGGCGAGATATTGAGTGTATTTTGTGTCCACGATTTCAGGCTGGAGATAACGGGACCAAGTGGGTCGCCAGTTATTTATAGAGCGGCATTTGCTTGGAGGGCTGACTGAATCATATGGTTGTTGAGTGACAGGAGGGGAGGCTTTACTAGGCGGGCTGAGATCAGATAAGAACGAGCAGTGCTCATTAGTGAAACGGGCCATGTTCTGTACTTCGTAAATGTTTGCTGTAGTTTTAAAGGAAAGCCTGATTAATTATAAATGAATATGAATTTATAAATCTGAGCCGTCCACGTTTCGATTAGTGATTCCCTAGTGATAGCTTAGGCCTGCTTTGTATTCATGTAATTACGAGCCTATTTAGGCAAGTTGCTTTTCTCTTGTTTATATTCAAGTTCAATGACCCCGAGTGACCATGTTGTTTCGTCACGTTGTTTTCATTTTTGTTTGTCTGAGCATTTGCGCCTGTCAGGCTCGCTCTTGTATTTTTGGATATGTGCTCTGGCACAGGACCGATCTCATTGGAGATCAATTTAATTATGTGTTTAGTAAGATAGCGTGTGTCAGTAGTTTAGTATTTTCGTACAGCCATTCTTTAGTGTACGTCCCATAATCCATAGTTATGGTTTGCAGCATGGGGATTCGTGATCAACTTGGCTGTTCCAGTTGTGAACAAATCTTCATCAAAGTACTCATTTCCTTTCTAGCATAAGTTTACGTGCGCATACATAATAACTAGACCAGTGGATATCTTAGATCCACGTCTTATTTCAGAAGTGACCTATTTCAAATCACTCATATTTGTATTTGAATTCTTGTTTATTTGGGATTCAAGTTCAGGGAGGAGTTTGTTTTTAATTGTTGTTGATTTACTTTTGTTATTCAGTTATTAAATGATTCTTATTTAACCTGTTTTTACTCATTTCTTAGTTTATAGTTTTTCTTACGATCCTTGAGATTGATGAAGCAAGTTGTTTGGTGTTTGAGCTCTATTCAAAGTATACAAGGACTGAACGCGACCCCGGAGACAGAATCTTGTTAAACACTGCTTCTTTCAAGGGTACAATATGAAAATAGGCTATTGAGTTCTTCACGGAACTACTTGTTTATCTTTCTGCTTGCTAACGATTGGGGTCAAAACTACAGGAGAGAATGGTATGAAAATTCGTATGAAAGTAGAAGGCATCACTATAATAAAACTAGTCTATATCTTCTTCTTTTTATTAGAAAGGAGTGAGAGAGAGTTGTTGTTGTTGTTGTTGTTGTTGTTGTTGTTTGAGTCTTCAGTATTTTGACTGATATGATACAGCGCCCCATGCCTCCCTGTCCTGAGCTAATCGTTTCATCTCTACATGGCCACCACAACCTTCATCCGAGGCAAATTGTTAAACATATTCTAACCTTGGTCTACCCCTACAATTCTTGTCCTCGACCCTTCCTTCCATAACTACTGTAAGCTTGTTATTCCTAGGTGTCTTAGTATGTGTCCTACCAACCTATCTCTTCTCTTCATGAGCAGTCGCCAGAAACATCTCTCCTCTCCCACTCGTCTTATACCTCTTCATTTAAAACCCTATCTACCCATCTGATCTTCATCATTCTCCTGTGGTTGCAGGTTAGTATCCTGGCACAGTCATTTGAGGGTGCGAAAATGCGAGGGAGCTGTGTCAGTAGATTTATTGGCACGTTAAAGATCCCCTTCGGGGCAAAATTCCGGCACCCAGGCGTCAGCAAAAGCCACAGTAGTTAAAAGGGACGTAAAACCAATAACATTATTATTATTATCATTCTAGTGTAACACCACATTTCAAACGCTTCAATTCTCCTGATGATGATGATGATGATGATAATTGTTGTTTTAAGGGACCTAACATCTAGGTTGTCGGCCCCTATCAATTCTCCTCTTTTCTGCTGCTCCAATAGTCCAAGTTTCACTTCCATAGAGTGCCACGCTCCAGACAAAGGCTTTCAAAAATGACTTCCCAATACCTAAATCTATATTCGATGTCAACAGATTCATTTTTGTAGAAATCCTTTCCTTGTCTGAGTCAACCTACTTTATATACCCTCTTTGCTTCGTCCATCACTGGTTATTTTGCTTCCTGAGTAACAGAAGTCTCCTACTTTCTTCAGCTTTTCACCTGCCAATTTGATGTCCGTAGAGGTTTCTGACTTATTTCGGCTGCATTCCAATATTTTTGTTTACATTAATTAATTTTCATCATGAATTCTTTCCTCAAGACGGAGTCCATAACATTCAAAGACTCATTCAAATCCTCAGGCGTGTCGGCCAAAATGACGATGTCATCAGAAAATCTCAGAGTTGAAATTATTTTTCCTTGAATCTTCACTCCCACTTTAATTTTTTCTCAAATTTCCTTAATTGCTTGTCCAATGTAAAGATTGAAAAGTATGGGCGATAAGTTGCAGCCTTGCCTTACACCTTTCTGAATACCAGTTTCTCTCTCATGTCCTTCAGCTCGAATGACTGCTGTCTGGTTACTGTATGGATTGTAGATCACCCTCCTGTATCTGTACTTTATTCCAATCGTTTTCAAAATGTCAAACAATTTAGCCCAATCAACGTTAGCAAAAAACCTTTCCGAAGTCTACAAATGCCATGAACGTTCTCTTATCTTTCCTTATTCTACCTTCTAAAATATGCCTAAGACATAGTACAGGTTCCATTGTTCCTACATTTCTCCTGAAACCAAACTGGTCTTGACCCAACTCTGTTTCTATCTGGATTTCCATCCTCTTGTAAATTATTCTAGACAGGATCTTTGAAGCATGAGTAGAAAGCTGATTGTACGGTAATCTTCACATCGGTCAGCTCCTACTTTCTTCGGTATAGGGATAATAACATTCTTCTTGAAATCAGAGGGTCCTCACCTGTCTCATAAATCCTACACACCAAGTGAAATAACCTGATCAGAAAATCATCACCTATGCAGCGTAGCAACTCAATCGGTATATGATCTATGCCTGGTGCTTTGTTCTTACTTCCAATGCTCTGTCAAATTCTGATCTCAATATTAAATCTCCCTTCGCAACCTCATCATTTCCTCTTCCTTTTCCATTACATGATTATCAATCTCCTTTCCCTTATACAAACACTCTACGTAAGGTTTTCATCGCTCAACCTTTTCTTCCCTATCTGTTAGAGGCTTTCCATCTGTGTCCTTAATATTACAGCACTTAGTCTTCTTTTCTCCAAAAGTATTCTTAATCCTTCGATAAGCTGTGTCCACTGTTCCTAATTTCAGACAATATTCTATACCTACACATTTCGCTTTCAACCATTCTCCTTTCGCTTCCTTGCACTTCTTGTTAACCTCATTTCTCAGACGTCTGTATTCTGCTTTCCCCTTTTCATCGCTTACATTCTTGTGTATCTGCCTTTCATGCATTAATTCTAGTATATCCTGAGTGATCCACGGTTTTCTACCTATTCTTTCTTTTCTACCAATGTTTACTTCTACGGATTTGATTATTTCATTCATCGAAAGTGCCCATTCGTCTGCAATAATTTGAACTTTGTTTAGGGTTTTTCATTAGTCCTTCCTTTATACTCTTCTTGAATCTTTCGTTTACATCCTTCTCTTTCAGTCTGTCTACTGTCCACTTTTTTGGCTTTTGACTTTTCTCAGGTTTCTTCAATTTTAATCTGCATTTCATTAAAACCAGATTGTGGTCAGAGTTTATGTCAGCACCGGGATATATTTTACAATCCAAAATGTGGTTTCGAAATCTCTGCTTGACCATAATGAAGTTGATTTGGTAACGTCCTGTATCTCTTTGTCTCATCCATGTGTATATTCTTCTATTGTGGTTATTGAATAAGGTGTTAGGTATGACCAACTCATGCTCAGTGCAGAATTCCATCAGCCTGCTTCCTCGATCATTCCTTTCACCTAATCCGAAATCCCCCCTTCTCATCTTTTTCCTACCAGAGCATTCCAATCTCCCATTAATATATCATTTTCATCACCCTTGATGTACCTCAGAATTTCATCTATTTCTTCGTAGACCTTTCCAACACATTCATCATCAGCTTGACTGGTAGGCATATAGACTTGTACCACTGTGGTGCACGTAGGTTTTCTATTGAATTTAGCTACAATAATCGGTTCAATATATTGCTCATAATATTCCACCCGCTGTCCAAGTTTACTGCCGCTAATCTGAGAATATCGCCTGGTGAGAAGGGTACCTTCTTGACGTGAATGTGTCACAACTCAGTTGTAATGCTCTTACTGCACACTGACCGAGAAGTGAGTCCATCCACATACTACTTAAACTCTATCTCCGGCAAGGATGAGTACTCTTTTATGTTTAATACTGTGTTACTCCATTGGTATTTCTGGACAAAGGTTGTATGTATGTCAACTCCTTATTATTCCTATTTTCAACGGGGTCGGAGATGAGATGCGATGTATTTCTATGTGGCGTGTGATATTTTACGGCTGGATGTCAATCTTTACGACAACCTCATGAGAGGAGTTAAAGAGATGAAATGAAGGTGAAAAAAATTGGGCGTAGAGATGGAAGGAAGCGGCCGTGGCCTATTAGAAGGTAACGCCCTGACATTTGCCTGGAGTTGAAGAACGGAAACCACGGAAAACGACTTCAAGGACGGCCGACGGTGAGGTTCGAAGTTCTAACCCACATCTTCTGAGTCCGCAGATACCTTGGCCCCATGGGCTAGCACTGCGCGTTAGCGAGCGTAGTTGCTGCGGTTGGTTTCTCGACAAGGGTGTGTTAACATTGATTTCTTGCTGTACATCCCAATGTTAGTAAGTACTTTATTCTTTGTTTGTTACATACAGTAGTTAGATAGACAGTTAGTTAGTTAGTTAGTTAGTCAGTTAGTTAGTTTTTTGATGTTTAATGGGAGGAACAGCGAGGTCACCTTACCCTTATTTTCGTGGAATATCGACTTAGTGTTATATTCTCCACTCTTAGCTCCACCATAGGCTGTCCTTCAAAATGTTGACCCACACATTTCTGTCATAGGACTTTTCTTTCTTTACTCGGTGGTGAGGAGATGACCTAGACGTTTCCTCATCAGCTACCTACCTTTACTCCATGAACCCTTATACATTGAGTTTCAATAGTTCATTTTTAACAGGTTTCAATATTCTAAGCAAACATACTAAAAACGAATTCATAATTTGAGATTTGGTAATCTTTCTGTCTTCTAGTTATTGATTGTTTTGGGGCTTTGCGACATCGTGGTCATGTAGCCCCGTGAACCTGGGTGTGTGTAGAAGTTGTCTGATATTTAACCTGTGTCACTGTTATGTCTGCCCTAGTGTGTGTATTCGTAATCGAGGTAGGATTTCGGTAGGAAGCAGCCGTGAATTTTCGTTAGGTACTATCCCCGTATATTCTAGAGTCGGTCTGTTGGATATCCGAAGCACCAGCTGGATTCGTAGACCCTGACTGCTCCGGCGCAAAATACTAGTCAAGGATCTACTTCCAACTAGACCCTCGCGAATATACGTGGCGGAAATTACAATACAACTGTGAATTACATGAAAAATACACTTAGCTCGCGGTAAAACACCTACCTTATTCTCGGGGATCTCGTGGTCAGCCTCTCTGGACCTATAATGGGTTTCACAGTTGCATCTCCTTATATCTAAAATAATTCACGACAACACGCCTTCTAATAAAACTAAACGATTTTATAACAAGTTGTAAACTAGGGCTAAACATTTACACAACAAAATAAAATACACACTCCCATTCGCTCATCTCTACACTCACGCCACTGACAAAACTGCGTTCTATGAACATAATGACAAAATTTGGTGTAGCTTGTGTCCATACATCAAGCTGTACAACAATTACACACCTCTGTGTATTTACATTCTTCTGGCACGCTCCCAAGCACATGCGGGCGCTCGGCGCACGCGTCCCTTGCCACGTGTCCGATGACATAACATTTACCGCTGCATTCCCAGTCTGGCCGGTTTAAAAAGAAAAAGCGCGAGCCGGGCGGTTCGCAATATCTCTCCCCATTTGTGCGACCTGGCCGATCTATGGCCTTGGCTAGAAACGAGTTTTAAAGGAGTCCTCGCTATTCCTGCCTGGTCCACAAATGAGCTCTCCATAACAATAAAAGCTGTGTTACAATGAAACAGATTCACTTCAGACAAATACGTGAACTGCACTCAAATCCTACATGCTACTGGCATAAAACTTCTACACACACTCTCATTCATACTCTCGCATTGTGACGACCCAATGGAGTTCATTTCATTCGCACTGAACAAGAAACAAACCACATACAGTCACATACTCATACATACTCTAATCTCTACGTTAAACAAACTATAAACTTCCTATTCCTAACATGTTATACATTCGATTGGCAAATAATACAGATGAACACTAAATGAATTTATAATGACGCTTATAGCACCAGCTATAGTCCTTTCAAAGTAATACCGTCTAAATACACTCGAGCCTGCACTCTGATCTACCAGTTATGTCAAATACAGTGAACTGTGATCCGAAATATCTTCTATATCACCAGAAATAAACACCACGAGTCTCTCCTATCTGATCTTGTGTCGAAATAGTTTAAATACATTCGACCACTTAAGGTGAAACATATGCTGTTACGTGTCGGTGCTTAATAATCTCGATAAAAGTATAGCATAACAGCTGACATCATCACTTCCCGTTCCAATTTCAACCGTGACCCTTCCTGCCCTCTCTAAATCCCAGGTCGTGTATAACAAAGTAAGGAGTACTCTCTACTCACACTTTTATGCCTTGCCCAAAACTAGTCATGCCCACGCAATGACTGTACTTCAAAATGCGGAACACACCTTCGCAATAACCTCGTATGCCAACTACATACGGAAATACATAAAAAACCACTATCAAAGGGTTATCAACTCCACTTCTTTCAACCTGTCATTCCTACAAAAGGGCATAATTTCTCAGCGTTGTCACCACAATCGCTGGTCTCATGAACAATAACAACAATTGTTAAATTATTAATTTATACATCTTAACGACCTTTGGAATTTACGATACTGACCTCCTCACTTAATACTCTTGAAACGATACTCTGATAAGTATAAACTGTCGTGCATACATTTAATAAAAAATACTACATCGCATCTTCACACATCTGGGTTCGACTTTAATCGAGGAAGGAATATTATGTCTACAACGTGACATGATATTACTCCTCGTAAATCTTTAATCACCACATCATATCTATGTGTTTGTGTCCAACAAGAATCTATCACGACGACGATATTGAACGATAACTACCCTAACGTCGGATGATAATTAATCTTCCAAGAAGATTCTAGCTTCAAATATTAAATGACTGAAAGTTCATAGCTTTCTTCAATAAAAACATACAGTTAGTCATATTCGTATTCACTTCATTCAGAACGAATGCCTATGAGTTCTGACGATAATAATCGTGTCCACGTTAAATGTTTCTTTTTCACAATGTGACATGATATTTCACAATATATCACTACCAAGATCTTCTTTCTTGACGTTTCTTCTCGACGGATAAAATGCCCAAATTAAACTAATAAAAATTAATTTAATGGGTAACATAGACGAAAATGTCTATCACCTGCATTCAGAATGAATGCAAAAACGTCGAAAATGAAATACTGTTCCTTAAAAGAAATAACAAAAGCTTGTTCCTCGAACAAGTAAATAATCTCAGTTCAGAAACTGGATTCCTAACAAACGAAGTTAATAGCGTCGCAAGACGATCACTATAATAAATTTCGAAGAATAAAAATGCTGTACATGGAGTACATAAATACTGTATCGAAAAATGGATAAAGGATTTGCTCAGAAAATGTCACTACAAGCTCTAACTACAAGGTTAGTGAACACTGCTACCTGGTCTCGAAGTCTAGAAGATCAAGATAGAGTATAATAAAATACTCGGATGTTACATCTCCCAAAGATCTGGGATGGATCCTAGCTCGTCTCCACGAACTCGTGACCTCAGGAAAGGAACGAATTCCCCCACTGGAAACAGCAAGCTCCGACCGGAATCGAACTGCGGGCCTCCAATCAGCATCTTCATTATGACCGGGATAACCCTGGACCTCTTGATAATCTTGATGTTTCTTCTATCTCCGTCACAGCACTGTCTCATCATAACAGTGAATAGCGTCGAAAGTTCTGCTTTCCACTTCAAAAGGCATTTGAAGAGAAAGTCTTGGACCTCACTCGTATAACGAACATTCATGTAGATGGAATCTGAACAACGTTCTGTAGTCTCTGATGTTAATGTTGAGCTCATGTTTGACGAGAATGCACTAGACTAGAGTTGTGCATCAAGTCTCATGATCGCTCACTATGTAGACATTCACTAACAGTCTCCTCTAATGAAGCTCCATCGTTGACTATATTGCTTCTATCTGCTTATACTCCTGGCGCACAAAATAATTTAGTCCGTAATAATCTTCATAATACTAGACTGAATATTGTTCTTCACTATGGAATACATCTCCATCTTAAGTGTTGTAATACAGTTCCACACAAGCAATAGTAATACGCACTCGTACTCACTTGTGGCTGTTGCCTGAGCTGCAGTCGCTCGGACAAAGTGTCGTATCGCGCTGGAAAGAAACACTTTTCTCGCGCTTCACAAAACTGCTTATAATTGCTGAAATACTTCTCTCAAACTTCTGAATGTTTGTAATATACAATATCTGCTATTCAGCTACAATATGTAGTTGAAATAAATTCTCTGAAGCCGATCAGACCGAAGTGATTGCGGTATATGTGATCCTCGCAACTTCACCTAGATTCAAGGCGCGGTCGTCTCCTAGTTCCGCCCTTGCTTATGCCTTGTCTCCACGAGTCACCTTCTACTAGACCGGTGAAACACTCGGAACTCCTTTCTCTTCCAATCGCACACGTCTGACCTCTTCGACGTCCAGATACACAAGAACCCCGGTGCTTGGCGTCTCCCCTCAAAGTCTACCGATTCTAGCCGCCTTTTCGAATTCCCTCTCGAATTCGCGCGGGCTCTAGCAAATCTCTTATTCCTTCCAATAGCGACCTGCTATTGACTTATAAAATATTTCCAATATTTTATTATCATATTCTTCTCTTTTCCAATATATAAATTCATTCTCTAAGGGCTTAAATGTATTAAATATCCATAAAAATTTAGTTGCTGGAACTCCCGTCTTCTCTAAAACTTCTTCCTATTGGCTGTAAGCTCATATCCAATGGTATAATTTACAACAATATTTAAACAAATCCTGGGAATATTCGCTGTTGCTAGGTCGATTCCAAGCTTCTAGAAACTTCCATTGCGCAATACAATCACGTGACGGAATTTCCCTCCTTGCTCGACGTCGCCTCACGACTGGTTTCTGCCAAGTTCCAGCCATTATATTCCTTGGTTAAATTTTATCATGGGCTTCGAAAAAAAAATGTATTATTCCCATTTTCATCCCTTATAATTCATTTTACGGGGGCAGTTCCATCTCAGCATTTTCCTGGAGTAGAAGTGGGAAACCACTGAAAACTACTTCCAGGATGACTGTGGTAGAAATCAAACCCACCTCTTCTCAGTTTTAATTTATGAGGCTGAGTGTACCGTGTTCCAGCCTTCAGACCAGAATTACATTTCTTGGCAGAGCCGGGAATCCAACCAGGGCCTCCACGGTGACAGCCAAGAATGCTAGCCACTACGCAACAAGGTGGACATGTTTCTGTCATGGTGGGAAAACAAAATCATCATTGCCAGAGCATAAAGTAATAAATTTCTAATTACTTTGCCTTGCGTACATCGAGTAGCTACAGTACTACCGGTACTTGTGTAATGGCTATTCTCTGCTCAAAACCCTGTTCCACCCACAAGTGTATGCAGGGTGTCATTTATGTACTTGAGTTCCCTTAAGGGGCGTGTAGGGGATGGATAAAGGATCAATTTGAGATAGAGAACCTGGGGTCGGAATGGCCTCCTAACCCCAAAAAACAGGTTTGTTTCAGGCCCTCCGCCCCTGTAAAGTAGAGAAGCGCGCCATGTGTTACTCTGAGGTCAGGCACTCTTTCACTGTCAACGGTCTTGGCGGGACCACCGCTCAACGCAGCGTTAATCGACAGGATAGCGTCGAGGCGCGGTGCCACGTGGTCCCGGGTTCGATTCTCCTGGGCTGCCATGCCTTCATTTTTTCTTTTTCTTTATTTTTAGAGGGGAAGGAAGGGGAGCAGTCACAGTGCGTGTTTATTCTGTGCTAATTATTTTTAAACTATCGTTGATTCTGTAAATTAATTGCCTTTTGATTATTAGTATCAACGAGTTACGTGTTTTCCTGTAGTAGTTAAAGACGACGGAACTATCAATTGGCAAGAGGAATGCAGCTCTCGGCTAACGCAGCGTTGAGCATTGGTCGCGCCAAGACCGTTGACAGCGAAAGAGTGCCTGACCTCAGAGTAAAACATGGCGCGCTTCCCTACTTTACAGGGGCGGAGGACCTGAAACAAACCTGTTTTCTGGGGTTAGGAGGCCATTCCGACCCCAGGTTCCCTATCTCAAATTGATCCTATACCCATCCCCTACACCCCCCTTAAGGGTAATCAAGTACATAAATGACACCTTGTATATTTCAATTAGTATGCTGCGAAAACAAATTAATAATAATAATAATAACTAGCGAACCCATGCGAGAACTCCTGCATAATTGGTTGTGTGCACCCCTTGTGTACAGACTACCCGCCCGGCTCTAGTGCTATGTGGGCTGTACGCGACACAGTTCTTGTTTATTGTTTAAAAGCAATTTATAAACAAATAAATATATATCCGTTGACTTTTCAAGAAATGTAAGATTTTCCTGTACTATTGAGACGATTTGGATGATATTGGTACAAACGACAACTTTTATCTCCCTTTGGTTTAGGAGCTTGAGTTTTGTGACACATACACCTTAGCGTATTATATAATAAGATAATAATATTAATATATATCTTCCAAACAAAGGTTTGTTCAGTTTATCAGAAAACTAAAAGTGATAGAGCCATTTGTTGTTTCATTTGAGGAGCTTGTGTGTGTGAGGAATTTGTCTGATAACTTGTGTTGTTGTGATGTCTGTATTGGTGTGCGTATTTGTAATTCAGGTGAGGATTGGCAAGGAGGTGGCCGTGGCTTTAATTTAGGAACCACATTTGCCCGAAGTAGAGGAGGGAAACCACGGTAAAACACTTCCAGGATGGCTGAGGCGGGAATCAAACCCACCTTTTCTCAGTTTTCCTCACAAGGCTGAGTGAACTACGTTCCAGCACGCAGACTAAAATGAAATTTGTTACCCCCACTAATTAAAACAACAACCACATAGGTGTAACATAAATGGGATGACGAGAATGCGGGTGGTTCAATGGACTAAGTGTGGTGTGTACTCACACTCGTACAAACATAAATGCCCCTCGGTGTAGGAAGTTTAGCTTAAGTGACGTTTTTATGAACCTGCAAAACATTAGGCTAATTAGACAGCAGCCTATAAAAAGTGTTCCTTCACAGTAAAGGGGAGTAACTAGACTGCAATAAGGAACTAGCTTTGCTCCTGAGGGGTCCTGTTGTCAGACACATGCTGTTCCTGTTGCTGACCAATGAGAGGCACGCACAGTTCGAGTCTTCCCGTTATTCTCAGTTGGACATCATGGACATCAGCCGTCTGTTATAACTTATGAGGAACTAGCCTTTGTCCTGAGGGCTCCTGTTGTCAGACCCATGATGTTCCTGTTGCTGACCAATCAGAGGCACGCATAGCTCGAGTCTTCCCCTTATCCTCTTTTGGACATCATGGACATCAGCCCTAGGAACTAACTTTGCTCCTGAGGGCGCAGGTGTCTGACCCATGATGTTCCTGTTGCTGACCAATCAGAGGCACGCATAGCTCGAGTCTTCCCGTTATCCTCTGTTGGACATCATGGACATCAGCCCTAGGAACTAACTTTGCTCCTGAGGGCTCCTGTTGTCAGACCAATGCTTTCCTGTTGCCGACCAATCAGAGGCACGCACAGTTCAAGTCTCCCGTTATCCTCTGTTGGACATCATGGACATCAGCCCTCTGCTATGAGGAACTAACTTTGCTCTTGAGGACTCCTGTTGTCAGACCCATGATGTTCCTGTTGCTGACTAATCAGAGGCACGCATAGCTCGAGTCTTCCCGTTATCCTCTGTTGGACATCATGGTCATCAGCCCTCTGCTATGAGGAACTAGCCTTTTTCCTGAGGGCTCCTGTTGTCAGACCCATGATGTTCCAGTTGCTGACAAATCAGAGGCACGCATAGCTCGAGTCTTCCCGTTATCCTCTGTTGGACATCATGGACATCAGCCCTCTGCTACCTGTAATAAATGTTGTTTTTGTTCATTCATGTGAGAGGCTTGGGATATCTTGGTCATCCCCTTGTAGTTGTGTGTGTGTTGAACTTGTTTGATAGCCTGTATTCCAGTGATGATTGTAGTAGAGTGTGTAACTGTATTGGGAAGAGGGATGGGGTAGGTGCCCCGGGATTTGAAGTAAAGTACTATCCCGGCGTTTGCTTGGAAGGATATCCATTGCCAACGCCGGGATTGGAACCTGCGTTCCCCGAACTTGCTGAAGCTGCCCGCGCGAACGTGGTGCAAGATTTAACTAGCGCAGCTACGCCACGGGATGCACTATATAAAGATGAGACCCCCCCAATGTTTTGCTTCATTTCTTACTTGCTTTGTTAAATTTACTGTTTATTCAGATATGGCAAGGATGGGTGGAATATTATGATTTTAGTTTCATGTTTATAACCATGGAACTTTGCAATGCGATTCGTCGCCAAAATGTTCAGTCTTTAAAACATTGTAAAATAGCGAAATGGCCTTGTCCTCTTTTTTATCGAGTATCCTCCCAGCTCGGCTTCATCCACGGACTCTGCGGGGGATCATTCCTCTACCGTGGCAAGGACGGTGTCTGGGAGCTGAACACACTTAAACCTCAGATACAACTGGGGACGGTGACAGGCCGATCGCCCAGGCGACCGCTAACTTGGGTCTAATAAAGGAACGGTCTCGGAAGTGATTTTGGAAGGACGTCAGCCGTGGACGTGTTAAAAGGATCCGTCCTGGCACTTGCCTGTTGGTGAAAATGGGAAACCACGAAAGCCACTTTAAGGACGGCTGAGGTGGGATTCAAACCCACGCTCTCCCGATGCCAGCGAGGCATGAGCTAGCACGTTAGTGCTCACGACCACCGTGGCCAGCCCTTGTCCTATTTAACAAATGAATCAGTTTGTTAAATTGGTCATGTTAATCCAGTTAGGCAATTTTCTAAATAGCTGGTTGGTCGGTTCCTCAGTTTAGGGGCTGCGACAACACGGTCATCTAGCCCCGTGTACTTTGGGTGTGTGTAGAATCTGTCTGATAACCGGTGTTAATTGTGATGGCTGTATTAGTGTGTGTTATCTGTTTTTAATCCAAGTAAGGACTGCAGACATTCGATTTTAAAGTAGTTCCAACTCTTGCTACCAAACGCCACCGTCAACGACCAAGTTCTAAACTTGCTTACTAGATGTCACCGCAGTCGGCTCCTGGCGACGAACGTTGGAACCTAAGAGCGTTAGTCAAATCTAACCTATAATTTAGCTTCACACAAGTGTAATTAGTGGAAGGTTCTTTATCATGCCATAAATCTATGACACTAAATAACTTGGCATATTTTCACATATCTCCAAATCACAGCGTAAAATTAAACTGTTGAAATATCCCTAAATCTGAACCTGTCTAATAATGTATATAGTACTCTGAAATGAATGGTCTGTCAATTACTGGACTTAAAAGCATTGCAAGTTTGTACTGGCCATTAGAGCAAATCATCACGTTTTTCCACTTCATCACAACCCATCAGTAGTAAGTAGTTCGCATTGCTCTTGTTAGAATCATGAAAGCTATAAAAACGTATCGCACGTTAATCGTGGAGCCCATGGTTTTAGCAATGAACATATTTGGATTGATTATTATTAGTGACTGCTAAGTAAAATAGATGAAAACCAAAATCACGTACCTCTTACTAGTTTAGCCACTTTGAAAATGACACACTTTAGTTTGATTGCTGTAAAAGATTCGTAGATATGAGAACCGTCTAAATATTTCGGATGGTCGCCATTTTGGATTGTTATATGTATAGGCCATAGAGTTATGTACCATTAAAGGAAAATTATTGCGTAGCTTCATTATTCAAACTTTCACTTCGATCGCATGATTACGACACAGGAAATAAATACTTAATTTCAAAATTTTGCACAGCGCCATCTTGAGGTTATGTAAACAATTGAACTAAAATAGATGCCAGTGCATTACAATATGTTTAATCATTTACTGTACCACATTTCACAGCGCTCAGATAGCTAAATCGCGAGAAATGTCTATTAAAATGTTTCAACTTCGCTTGGCCACCATGTTACTTTTGTATTTTACAGGTTTTTGAATGTTACATAGATAAACTTTTAGTAGTGCCCTTTATCGCCGTAAAAAATTCAGGTAGATATCGGTAATGGTTTCGAAGATATAGAATGTCAGTGAAATATTTTGCACAGCCGCCATCTTGAGGTTATGTAAACAATTGAACTAAATTACATGTCAGTACATTGCAATGTGTATAAACATTTGCTGTACCAAGTTTCATTACGTTTGGATGGTTAAATCGCGGGAAAAGTCTATTTAAAAGTCCAACTTCGCTTGGCCGCCACGATGGATTTGTAATTACCAGTTTTTTAAGTCACATAGGTGAACTTCTAGTAGTGCCCTTTATTACCGTACAAAGTTTCAGGGTGATTTCGGTAATGGTTTCGGAGATATTGAATGCTGGTGAAATATTTCGCACAGCCGCCATGTTTGATTGGTGAGACGCAATAAAATTTTAAGGGCACGGTCGGGGTCAGACAAAATGGTGCTATGACCTTACCGAGTTGCATTGAAATCGCTCCAGCCGTTTGGAAGTTATTAGGGACACACACACACACACACACACACACACACCACGCACACACACACATAGCCTACGCACACACGGACAAAAGGTGACCTCATAAGCCTTTTTTTTTTCCATAAAATGGAAATAGGCTAAAAAGGATGGTCCCGTGATTCAGGTTCGGGAGATTAATTGGCACCGGAGTTTCCAATTAATCTCCCGAACCTGAATCACGCGAGAAAACGGATGGCGACATTTGCACAGTTGTAGTGAAGTACAGGTGTATTCGTTGTTGTTGTTTCTTATTTAGGGGCTTTGCGACATGGTGATCATGTAGCCCCGAGTTATTGTGTGTAATTTTTGAGATAACATGCGTTAATGTGATGGCTGTATTACCGTGAGCACTTGTAATTGAGACTAGGATTGGGGAAGGCGGTGGCCGTGGCCTTAATTTGGGAACAATCCCAGCATTTACATGGAATACAAGTGGGAAAACAACGGAATACCACTTCTAGATTGGCTGAGGCGAAAATCGAACCCATCTCTTCTCTTTTTTGCTTCACGAGGCTGAGTGTGGGCCGTTTCAGTCCTCAGACCAGATTTGAATTTCTGGCAGAGTCGGGAATCGAACCTGAATTCAGGGGTGACTATACAACGGGGTGGTAAGCAGACTTTTAACCCCAGCAGTATTTTGTTGCTGTCGTGTGGCCTCCTGCGAGGCCGAGTGCAGGTCTTTCTAGTCGACGCCCGTGGGCAACCTGCGCGTCGGGATGAGAGATGGAAATTATGAAGATGAATGAAACTGGGCAAGGATGTGGAAGGATGCGGCCGTGGACTGTCAGAAGGTACCGTCCCAGCATTTGTCTGGTGTTGAAAATGGGAAACCTCGGAAAATCATTTCAAGGACGGCCGACGGTGGGGCTCGAACCCACGCGTCTACCGAGTCAGCAGAGGGCTT
The DNA here is from genome assembly GCA_946902985.2 of Meconema thalassinum. Taxonomy (NCBI): domain Eukaryota; kingdom Metazoa; phylum Arthropoda; class Insecta; order Orthoptera; family Tettigoniidae; genus Meconema; species Meconema thalassinum. The sequence continues at coordinate 1,180,132,731 of OX336389.2, forward strand.
GGCCCCATGACCAAACGCTGCGCTTTAGCCAGCGTAGCCACAGCTGTCGGTACCCCAGCAGTGAAAATAGTCTATAATTTCGTAAGAATACAAATTATAGGAGTAACTTCTAAATCACCTCGTGGCGTAGCCGTGTGCGCTAAATCGCTCATCACGAGCGCGAATGGGAACTGCAACAAGTCCCAAGATCAGAGGTTCAAATCCCGGCGTTCACAGCAGTTATCCTGATTGTGGTTTTTCCTTTGGTTTCTCCATACTCCATTCAGGCAAATGCCGGGATAGTTACTATTTCATGTCCAGAAGCACCTACCCGATCCTAATAATTACAGCTGCACACACTGCTAGTCCACACAGAAACATAGGTTATTAGAAAAATTCAGCACGCACCCATGAACACGATGCCGATGACCAAAGATGTCTGTCTCAAGCTCCATATACACATTAACGAAAACCAACAAAAAATAACTTTCTAATCAGCGTTGAGTTTATTCAAACCTATGTATGCGGTAAAATCACAACGCTGCTGGCAAAAATACAGCAGATCTACAGCTTCCCTCCTCCCACCAGTCTCGGAAACGTTCAGGTCAGAAAGTAAACTATGTCTCTTAACATTTTCTTATCCTAGAGAATGAACGACGGGTACGACTGCACTGTGATGTGATTAATAGGCACATCAATCATTGAGCTGCTGCGAAATCTAGTCTGTGCTGTGGCCTAGGGCCTATTCTCAAAGACCTTGTGTGTGCCTGGCTAGACCCCTGTCCTCCGCACTCTGTGACACCATAACGTAAGAAGGAAATCATATGGGTTATTGCCACACATTAGGGGCCGTCCACATATTACGTAATCAAGAAAAGGGGTTAGAGGCGAGGGATTCAAAGAGTATGATTACGTTGATGACGTAACAAAAATTAACTCACTTTACGCTCTATGGGGCTTTCCAACCGCACTGACGGAAGGCGCGAGCGAAGCCACCACGCGGCGGGACGTAGGGGTAGATGTTCAAAATCTATTTTTGTTGAACAATAAAATAGGACTTCCGTCAATTGTTCCTACATTTCTTGTACTTTATTGTTCACTAGCAACCCGCCCTGGCTTCGCCCGGGAACAGTTATGAATGAACTACGCCCGATATCCATGTTACGTCTCGGCATGATGGGTTAAAATCAATGACTGGACTATATTATCATGGATATGTATGTGCAACGAATTCTTGTCCGACGTAATTTAAGAATGGTGAGGTGCATGAAACACAAATCCCCCTTCCGTCCAATCTAAAAACACTTGTAGTGGGCGATGTATTGAAGATAGAGATATGCTCTTGCGGACTTTTTTTGTAAAACCTTTCATACTGAACAATTCTTACCCTCATAGTATATTGATATTTTTAACGGATTGCCCAGCGTAAGCTTAAAAAGCGCACGGTCGCCAGGTTTCTTTTTATCGACTTTTTCACTGAAATCGTTACTGCGTAGCTTCCTTTGTTCATAAATAAATAATTTTCTACAGAAACCTTCCTCGAGATATCTTTTACAGGATGGTGAATATCGCATCAAAATCTATCCAGTGGTTCTCAAGATTACCCGTGACATCCAAGAATCGGGGACTTAGTTTTATACTATGTAAAGATTTTTCGCTCCCGAAGCACCTCAGCAAACTGCAGCGTTATATTTCTTGACAGTACCAGTAGTCTAATTGGTGTCGCTGAGTCTGTGACATTGTTGTTTCTTTCATTAATTTATGCCGACAAATCGTGACGAAATCAGAAATATTGGGCATTGATTTGTGATTACTCAAAAGAAGAGGTGGGGTCGATGCAATGATTACGCATGATTACATAGGGGGAGGGGGGAGTTAAAAATCGACCAAAAGTGATTACATGATTTGTGGAATGCCCCTTAGCAGGGATGGGGAGCGGCTTTCTGCAGATCGCAGTTATAGTAATGTGGAGCAAGAACGTCATTTATTAAATTAATTAACTGTCGTTTAGTTGCTTCTACTGGGTCTTTAGCCTATTTTATTTTATGAAAAACATATGCATGTGAGATTACCTGTTGCCCCCGCGTGCGCGCGCGTGCGCGCGCGTGTTTGTGTGTCCCCGTAATACAGTCTAAACGGTTGATGCAATTTCCCTGAAACTCGGTAAGTGCATAGGCTACTACTACTACCTAGTCCAACATCTGTCGAGCCTTTTAATATTTTATACGTTTCACCAATCCAACATGGTGGCCACGCGGAATATTTCACTGGCATTCTATGTCCCCGCAACAGTAACAGATATCACCCTGAAATTTTGCACGGTGATAAAGGGTACTACTAGAAGTTTACCTATGTGGCATTCATAATCCTATTAAGTACAGAACGAATATGGCGGCCAAGTGAAATTGAAACATTTAAATAGACTTTTCTCGCGATTTAACGATCCGAGCGTAGTGTGACATGGTACAGCAAATGTTTATACACATTGTAATGCACTGTCATCTAATTTAATTCAACTGTTTACATAACCTCATTATGGTGGCTGTGCGATATTCTAAAAGTAAGTTTTTATTTCTTGTGGCATAATATGTGATCGAAGTGAAAGTTTGAATAATGAACCTACGCAATAATCGTCATCTAATAGTACATAACACTATGACCGACATTTATAACAATCCAACATGGAGACCATCCGAAATATTTAGACGGCTCTCAATATTTGCGAATCTATTGCAGCAATAAAACTGATTTTTTTTATGTTTATAGAGGCTATTTACATAAGTTCACCTATGGTTCATTCAATAAACTGGTGAGCACAAAACTAACATGGCGGCGACGCGAAATTTAAATATTTGAATTGATTTTTCTCGCGACTTTTCATCCGAACACTGTGAAACTTGGCACGGTATATCTTCATACAAGCCTTAATATACTGACGTCTACTTAAATGGAATTGTATGAGAATGTATGAGAACTTATAAACGGCAGCTCTGTATTTTTTAAAATCTCGTTTTCATTTCTCGTTTCCAAAGTAAGATCAGTAGAATATATGAAAATAGGCTATTTAGTTCTTCACGGAACTACTTTCTTTCTCTTTTTCTTTGCTTCAACGGGGCTGCCCGGCCGCTACCAACTTGCCAAGAGCGCGCGTGTTTGCAAGCACGGGCCACTGGCTCTCCTTCGCTTACTAATGCGCAAGCAGTCCACCTCATGGTGTATAGGCTAGCATTCTTGACTGTCGCTCCGTAGGTCCGGGTTCGATTCCAGGCTCTACCAAGGAATTTAATTCTGGCCTGAGAGCTGGAACGGAGGCAGTGGCGTCACTAAGGTTGGTGTCACCCAGTGCGGGAACTCATGGTGTCACCCCCCCCCCCTTACGACACCCCCATAGGCCTCCTCCGAGTCTGCCAGTGCCAAATAACGGAAACATACAGAATTCTTAGAAACGTTTATAAACATAGGTCCTATATTTACAAAGGCAATAGAAGAGAAAATGAATCCAAGGTCAGTTGGTACAGTAGAGTCTCGCAAACGGCACTCGGTAACCAGACACTCCGGATTTCTCGGCCACCCTGACAGGAGAAAAAAATCATGACTTTTGTTTGCTTTTGTGTATTCGCACAGAGCGATATTAAGTTTTCTTTCGTCTTCTCCATCAATGGGATTATCGACAGTTAAATACGACGCGAAACAAGTTGACCTACAGTACATAGGAAGAAGAGTAACGACGACCTGATAAATACGGGTACTGTACCATACTGTAAATGCACAAACTGTTGGCAGTAAGAAGTAAACTAACGGTTCTCGCGCAGAGTGTTGTATTTATTTGATTGCTCATTCTCTGCAATTCTGTTTCTTCGCCGTCTTCGTGACGAGGCTTCAAGAAACAGGTTTCAAAGCGAAAACAAAATAACATTACTTACTTTTTTGCAAAAATGTAAATGGTAATTTTCATTAAGTGAAAAAAACTATTTGCCTACGGGAATTGTTTTGTACATATTCAAGTACTGTAATTGTAGTGGCTTAATCATTTTAAAACTTGTGCTTCTGTTAAAAACAAATAAATGTATTGCATTGCATTACTATTAAACCAAAACAAACAGCTTATTTCGTATTTTTAACACATAATCCGGCATTTTCGCGAACTCGGCCACCCTTCGGTCCACATTAGGCCGAGTTTGCGAGACTCTACTGTAAAAGATTGTAAGAAGTTAAGAACTAAGAACTCCATTAGAAAATATGTTATTTTTTAAATTGTTATTTTAACATTAAATTGTATGTCATATTAAATCTCGACTACATCAAAACTTTCCTTTCCTGGCATTTAGAGCTGCAAATTTGTTAATTACTTCATCGAAATCAACTCCTTTCGCCAAATCACTTCCAATCGATAATATTGCAAGATCAGAAAGCCTTGACTGTCCCATGGTAGATCGCAAATAGTTCTTTATAGACTTAAGCTTTGAAAAACTCCTCTCACATGAAGCCACAGACACACAGATCGTAAGAAATAATTGTAGGCTCACTGAGAGATATGGGAGAGATTCTAGGCAGTCCCATTCAGCATTGAATTTCAAAACGTCAAGTACTGACCAATTTTGACTTCTTCGAGATCAATCTGTGATGCCTTCAGGTGCCTTCTCAGCCTTGGTATTTCTAATAAAAGCCCTTCCTCTGATAACTCATCATAGAAAGTGGTTAATTTTGGAATGGACACCAGTAACTCTTCTTCAGTGGCAGATATCAAACTCATGGCTTGAACAGCCTCAAACATGGATGCTACTTCCTTGATGGCTCTTGATCTGATCTGGAGTTCAGAATGGAAACGATCAATACACTCAAGCATCGCTCTCTTGTTTTCTTCTTGCAGTGTTAGTCCAGCATCTCTCGTCTTCTCACCTGTCATCCTCTTCTTGAACCTGGGTCTGCTCTCTACTGAAATTCCATATTGGTCTGATTTTAAAAGCGCCTGTTCAATTGCCTGCTCCGCAAGATGATTGCGCTGCTCGTACATAAAATGTCTCAGCGTCTCTAGCTTTGTCAGCACCTTGTCAAGAGTTACGCCCTTGGTCTGAAGGTACAGCTGTGTAAGATTAACTTCTTCTAGTGCATCACACCAGAAGAAGAGGTAGCACAGAAACGTGAAATTGCAGACAGCAAATTTTCATCTGGATCACATAGAGCTTCAAATGCCGCCACACATTCATCGAATTTTTCTTTCACTGCCTTTACTGCAGCATGATGAGAACTCCAGCTTGTTGTTGATAATCTTTTTACTAAGACTCCAGTGTGGCTCATTAAAATATCCCATCGGTGAGTGGGAGCAGCAAAGAAGGAAAACATTGTCTTAAGAGTTCCAAAAATAGTCACGCATGAAGCATTTTCAGCTAAAGAGTGTTGGCCGCACAAGTTAAGCGAATGGTCCACACATCCATTAAAAATAGCTTTCCTGTTCTTTGTTTTCAAAATGGCGTGTACACCCCCATGGATTCCAGCCATAGTCGCAGTATTATCGTAACCTTGAGTGCGGCACATCATAATGTCGAGTCCATCACGTTCCAGATTTCTGAGAATATCAGAACTAAGGTCAACAGCTTTTTCCCCCTTTAAAGGGAAAAATCCCAGAAACACTTCTCTTACTTCAACTTTCCTATTGTGAATTTTCACATATCTGATAACTTCGGATATTCGGTCAGTGTGTGATGTGTCAGGTGTGCTATCGAACATGATCCCAAAATACCTGGCAGATTTTATATCCATGACAATCTTCTTCTTCACATGATTTGCTAGGACATGTATAAACACATTCTGAGTTTTTGGTGCAAGATAAGATACTGATGCTTTGATTTTACATGTGCTTCGCTTTAATCTCATTAGGTGCTCTTTCAGCACTTGGTCATATTTAGAAAGCATCTCAACCATTTCAAGAAAGTTTCCTTTATTCAATGAAGATTCATCTTCATTGTGGCCCCTGAATGCTAGATTTTGCTTGGCGAGAAAGAATGTGATATCGACCAACCTGAGCAAGATGTATCTCCATTGTTTCTTCTCCATGTCCATCAAAGCAATATTTTCGACGTCAATTGTTTTGTGCAGTCTAGGTCCTGCTGCCAACGTTTTCCATTTTTCAAAGCAATGTTAGTGCTCTTCGGATTTCTCATGATTATGCACTTTCGGGCTCAGTCTCCACCACGTCTGAAACCCAGTCACAAATTTGGATGTCGTGTCTGTAGCATTAACGGTAAAGAGTCGGCAGCAAAAACAATATAATTTCTCACTGACGAGAGAGGAAACCATCCATGTTCGCAACACTTTCTCGCCATTTGGCATCACCTTGTAAAACCACTCTTTTGATAGCTGGCGAACATCTCCTTTTACTTTTAGATCTTGCCTTGTCACAATTCTGAAAAGGCCCATCTTTGTTCTGGAGAGAAGCACTTCCTCTTTTGATGATTAGAACCCGCAAATGATCTGGAATCGGCACATTCCAATAAGAAGCATCATATAAAATATTCCAATTTTTTCCCTTAAGCCCATTCATCATCACATTTTCAGTATCATGGTTAGAATCACTATCAGTCCACTCTTCTGCTACGAATTCATCCATTTCCTTCCCTTGTTCTTCTGCTTTATTTTCTTCTATTTCAACTTCCTCCTCTGCTGAATGCATACTAGCATCAGACAAATTAGCCTCATCAATTAGTGACTGAGGAACTGTGTCTTTGGATGAACCCTGGGCCTCATCCAGTCTCTTTACATATTGCAGCATGTGATCACTTTTCGTGATACTTTCAATGTTTAGCTTGGTCCATTTGTCGGTCAAATTTGTTTCTTGTTGCCGAGATCCCCGAATGGTAATTATTTCTTTGTAAATGTATTAATTGCTTAAACTATATGCATAACCTTGTTATTAACCACCTAATTCATAGATATTATAGTTACTCACCTAGTGTTTAAGGCTTCCGCAACACATCACTACAACGACTACACTGAGCCTGTCTGCTGCTTACCTGTTGTCGCCACGAGCTCGTGACGTCATTTCCTTGGCCAACCAATAGCAGCGGTGTTTTTGGTCAGCTGCCTTCCTCGGCGGGTTTTCGCCGCTATAAAACCTCGAGTCATCTTCTGGGTGATGTGCCACTCTTCATCCATTCTTCGGCCACGACTCTACGGGCCACTCTGGTGCCACTCTTCATCCATTCTTCGGCCACGACTTTACGGGCCACTCTTGGCCGCTATTCTTCGGACTTACTCTACGGCCAACATTCTACTGTCAACATGTGACAATCTGCTTTTGGTCACCACTCTGAGACCAATAATCTTCAAATATTCTCGCCAAGACTTTTCAAGTACCGCAGTGAGAGTCATCATCTACGACTAATAATAATAATCTTCATGGTGCACTATCTCGCAGTGAGGAAAGGCACAAGGAAGGAATGTCAATAGTACTAGCTACGCGCCGTGGTCAGCCAGGACCAACCAAGTTTGTAAGCAAACTCCAATCTCTCCAGTGCACAACAACAGCAGTGATACCTCTCAAATGTGTGGAGTGGGTTGCCTACTGGGACTGACAAATGTTCATACGTGACTGTGTTTGTATACATTTCTTCGCTTGAGGGATGATTAACTCCGGACATACCCTCCACTAAAGTGTCGCCAAAGATAAGATTTTTAGCACTCATTTATAGAACATTTTTATTGCCTCTTCTATTTTAAGAAGACAAAGTTCATCTTTGCCATGAACTTTTTAATAAGAAGCTCAAGTATTTTCTTCAGTGGTTATTAATTGAAGTTTTGTTTACTTAAACAGTATATTAATAAATTGCATATTTGTTACCTATTATGTTTAATTGTGAAATCCTTCAGCCCCTTACATTAACGCATAACTCAGTCTTATTGAAAAATGAAAATCCACAGCCTGCTTCCAGTCTCCGACTGGGTCAGGAATGGAATGAATGAATCCCCCATCTAGCGGCGAGGATATTAACTGTGCCGGCTGCCGAGGCCTGACGCACTCCTCTGGGGCAATGATTAAATGAATGACAGACGGAATGAAATGATAGTGGAGAGTGTTGCTGGAATGAAAGTTTGACAGGGAAAACCGGAGTACCCGGAGAAAAACTTGTCTGCCTCCGTTTTGTCCAGCACAGATCTCACATGTAGTGACCGGGATTTGAACCACGGATCCAGCGGTGAGAGGCCGGCGAATTCAGTCTTATTGCTTCACCCTAATGATATTGAATCCAAGCTAATGCTTGTTGCTGTTCTCCCTCTATGAGCTGGAGTTTTCTGGGGCAATCTCCACCATATTTATGGTGCCTCACCCCCGGGAAACATATCTGTTGCACCCTGGGAATGTTACAAGTTTCATATCTTGGATTTCACATCAAACATTAACAATTTTTGTTTATTGTGTTTCAACACTAATTCAAATTGTAAGTTTCAGCCTGAGGCGCATGTTCAGCAGAGGAGGAGAGAAACGTAAGCTAAGCCGGTTTCTTCCGCATCAGACTAAACCTTACTACCTAGCAAGCTGTCAACCTCTAGCTTCCAGTACTCCAAGTCACAATATTGACGTGAGTAACAAACAACTTTTAACATGCCTAACCTTGATGAAAAACTCAGCAACGCCAGAGCCTCTTGTAAGGGCAAGCTCACACGGTTTCGTACTTTTTTAACGGGGCTTGAACCCCAAGAGCGTAATCTTGACATAATTTCGCAGAGGCTTAAGAATTATGAACAAGCCTTTGAGAAATATGATGAGATACAATGCAGTATAGAAACTCAGCACCCGGACCAGCAAAGTGATAGGTTGGAAGTTGAAAAATTATACTATCAGGGATTTGCTGAAGCTAAACAGCTTATTAGGGCTTTAACTTTAAAAGAAAAACAAGAAGATCAAACTTCTGCAGCATCTTCTACATCTTCTTCACGCATTATATTACCCAAATTAGAAATACCCAAATTCACTGGTAAGGACATAGAATGGGAGCCATTTTTTGAATTATTTAATTCTTTAGTACATGAGAATACTTCTATCCCGGTAATTCAAAAATTTCACTACTTGCGTCTGGCAGTTCAAGGCAACGCACTTAACCTGATTCAAGCACTTTCTTTGACCAGTGATAATTATGAAGTTGCTCTGAATCTTCTTAAGGATAGATATGGGAACATTCGTTTATCTATTCAACGCCATATACAAAGCTTATTCGAGTTACCTAACGTGCAAGAAGACAACAGCTTATCACTTCGTAAGTTGATTGACACTGCAGAACTACACGTCAGAGCATTGTCCAATTTAAACCAACCTGTAAATGACTGGGATTTATTTCTAGTTCACCTCATTTCTGCAAGATTAGATGCAAGTACATTAAAAGCCTGGGAAACAGAACTTTCCCAGCATTTGCAATGCACTTATGAGGCAATTATTAACTTTTTGAAAGCTAGAAGCCAAGTCTTTTCCGCCATAGCTAATCAAAAAACTAGTATTGCAGATTCAAAAGCCTTCTCAAAAGACAAGGTTAGCAGTTCTAATCAAAGAATTTTAAGATCACATGCTCTTCCTGTTGATGCTCGGTCACCTAACCAAATGCAAACGTGCGGTCTGTGTCAGCAATCGCATAATTTATACAATTGCGATGAATTTAAATCTTTATCAGTAGATGAAAGACGAAAGTTAATTACGAATAAAAAACATTGTTTTAACTGTTTGTCAGGAACGCATATGTTAAACAATTGCCGTTCACAACGTTTATGCTTTCATTGTAAGGCTAGACACCATTCCCTTTTGCACAGACATGAAAGATCACGGTTATCAGGACCAAGCAGTCCCAATACCAAGTCTAATTCTGAGACTTCTCAAAATAGTGCGCAGTCGTATGCTCAAATTTCTACCTCGCTTGGCAAAGTTCAGGTTTTATTATCTACCGTGCAGGTTCTATTGAAAAATGCTTACGGGAAATGGGTATCTGTCAGGGGATTATTAGACAATGCCGCTACTAACAATTTTATTAGTGAATCTTTGGTACAAAAGTTAGGCCTCCCAAAACATCCTACCTCAATAGAGGTTACAGGAATAAACTGCTCTAAATCGCAATCCTTAAGCTTTGTTAAAGTGGATCTGAAGGACTCTAATAATCTTGGTACGCAGTTGCAATTAGATTGTTTGATTATCAAGTCTATAGGCAACAATATTCCCGGCACTTCTTATCCTATTCAAAGTTGGAATATCCCGAATTTTGTCCAGCTAGCTGACCCTTATTTCAACAGAGCTTCGCCCGTAGAGCTTCTTTTCAGCTCAAGCGTATTTTGGCAATGTCTTCATTCCAATAAAGTAAAAATTGCTCCTAATGTTTTCTTCCGCGAAACTGATTTTGGTTGGATCGCTACTGGTCAAATATATCGTAATCCTATTCAAACTGTATCAAATTGTTATTTTGTTGGTACCGATTTGAGTCAAGAGCTGACCAAGTTCTGGGATCTTGAGAATGTTCAGGCTACTTCTTCTTCTTTTTCTACTACTAACGAAATTTGTGAAAAGTTATACAAGGAAACCACTGTTCGTACTGCTGAAGGCAGATTTATAGTAACTCTTCCACGTATTCCTAATCCTCCCGCCATTACGGGCTCGCATTCCAGAGCACTCAGGGCGCTATTTGTTATTGAAAATCGGTTCAAACGAGATGCTTCTGTTAAAACTCAGTATGCTTCCTTTATGGAGGAATACGAATCATCCAATCACATGGAGGTAATTTCTAAATCAGAAGAAATTGGCCATCCTTTTAAGGAAATAGTTTATCTAAATCATCACTCGGTATGGAAAAATTCTTTAACACAAGACAATATAAGAGTAGTTTATAATGGCTCATCACCAGATTCCAATGGAGTCTCTTTAAATGATACCTTGCAATGTGGTCCCGCTATTCAAACAGATCTCACCTCTGTCTTGCTTAATTTTCGACGGTTTCCTATTGCTGTAATCTCAGATATTAAGCAGATGTACCGGCAGATTATCGTAAATTCTGAGCAACAAGATCTGCAAAGAATATTGTGGCGCGATGAGAGTTCCAAACCCATAAAGATATTTAGATTGAAGACTGTGACATATGGCCCGAAGCCTTCAGCCTTTCTTGCGATTTGGTCACTCCACATGTTAGCCGAGCAAGATGGTCATCTGTATCATCCTTTGACCTCTGAGACATTAAAAACGGCATTTTATGTTGACGATTTCTTGTATTCTTTCCCTAATATTTCTGAAGCACTCCTTGTGTGCGAAGATTTGAAATCCCTGCTCCCAGGAGGTGGTTTTCCGCTCCATAAATGGACTTCAAATTCTACTGAATTTATATCAAAATTTTCATCACAGGTCCCAGTTAATGAATTTGTTGCTATTCCTACTGATGAAGCAGCCGTAAAAGCATCGGGTGTTTTTTGGTGTCCTTCTTCTGATACCTTCTCTTATCAGGTACCTTTGTCAGAATCTCCCCCTGTAACTAAGAGACAAGTTCTGTCAGAAATCGCAAAGATCTTTGGCCCTTTGCAATATATTGCTCCTATAGTTATTGTTGCAAAAATTTCCTGCAAAAGCTTTGGTCATTAAAATCTGACTGGGATGAAAAGCTCCCCTTTCCTCTTTTAGAAGAATGGTTGGAGTATCGCAGTAGTTTGCTGGATCTCTCCAAGGTTTTTATACCCCGCCTTTTAATTTCTAATCCCTTATGCCAGCAGTATGACCTGCATGTATTTTCTGATAGTTCAGAACGGGCTTATGGCTGTTGTGCATACATAGTAGGATGTTCCTCAGCCACTTTCCCTGGATTTTCTAATTTAGTGTGTGCTAAATCAAAAGTTGCTCCACTTAAAACGGTATCATTGCCGAGATTAGAATTATGCTCTGCATTAATGGCAACAGAATTAGCTACTAAACTACTGTCGACCAAAATATTATGTGCACTCGAGTTTGAAGGTTGTTTGTGAAGTAACCAATAGACCTCCTTAAAATCCAATAACATCATCATTTTCGTCGTTCTATTTTACGTTATGTCATGTAGGTTTGGAATTTTTAATATATATTTTAATATTTTTTATCGCTGTTGGAACACAAAATGTTCACGTTTTTAAGAGTGTTTCAATCATGCGTCACATTTAAGAATTATTATCTCAAAAACCCTTCATCAGATCGAATCCAAATATTAACACAACATACATTGGAATGTTGTATGACTGGTTTATTAATTTCAAAATTGTGTGTGTCCAAGAAACAAAGTTGTTATCATTTTTGTAAGGTACCTTTTTCTCGGCTCGGGGTGGTTGGAAAATGTAGTTCTTGGTTGCATTGTAATCCTTATACATCGAAACGTGATGCTGTTTGACTGTGAAATACGTAAATTAATTCACTTATTTTATATCGGTTTGTATTTCTACAGGGAAATAGCACATGTTTCACCAGCTAGCCGATCCGGGAACAGCTGTACAGCGTTGCCGAAATGGTGCCCACTCGCATCATGGTGCGTCTCGGTCGGAAGTGATGGGCTCCATCTCAGCAACGCTGTACAGCTGTTCTCGGAGCGGCAAGCTGGAGAACCATGTGTTATTTCCTCGTACAAATACAAACCGATATAAATTAAGTGAATTAATTTACGTATTTCACAGTCATACAGCATAACTTTTTGCTGTATAATGATTACAACGCAACCAAGAACTACATTTTCCAACCACCCTGAGCCGAGAAAAAGTTACCTTACAACAATGATAACAACTTTGTTTCTTGGACACAAAAAATTGTGAAATTAATAAACTAGTTATACAACATTCCAATGTATAATGTGTTAAAATTCGGATTCGATCTGATGACGGGCTTTTGAGATAATAATTCTTAAATGTGACGCATGGTTGATACACGCTTAAAAACGGGCACTTTTTGTGTTCCAACTGCGATAACAAATATTTAAATATAAATTTAAAAATCCAAATCTACATGAACTAACGTAAAATAGAACGACAAAAAAGTTGATGGTATTAGATTTTATGTATGTCTATTGGTTACTTAACAAACAACCTTCAAACTCAAGTACACATAATACTTTGGTCGACAGTAAATGTCAGTTTAAAGTTAAAATTTTCCCGCACATTTTTTGGAGCGATTCTTCTATTGTACTAGCTTGGATTTCCAAGTCTTCTTCTCATTGGAATACCTTTGTGGCAAATCGCGTTTCTAAGATTCATGAAGTTTCCCATTCTGAACAATGGAGACATGTTCCTAGCCGTGAAAACCCCGCGGATATAATATCACGTGGTTGCACGCCTAAAAAATTGATTTCTTCAGACCTGTACTGGAATGGTCCTCCTTGGCTAAGTCAGGAATCATCTTGCTGGCCTCGCTTAGCTAATCAATTTGCAGAAGAAGTACCTGATGCCCGCACTGACCCTGTCACGTCGCATCTTACTTCTACTTCTACTAGCCTTTTTCAGAGATACTCTTCATTTGATAAATTGATTCGTGTAGTGTCTTATATATTCCGGTGGAAATATTTAGTAATTGATCAACCATTGAAGCCTCAACCCTTTCTCACCAGAGTAGAGTTAGAATTTGCTACTCGCAAGATTTTGTTGCTTGTTCAGCAGGAAGTATTTGCTTCTGAAAAGCAAGCTCTTATAAGTGGTAAAGATTTACCCAAGTCTAGCAGGCTTTCACCACTCACTCCTTTTCTAGACCAGGACGGCATAATACGTGTGGGTGGAAGATTAGCTATGTCTAGTTGTGAGGATGGGAAAACACATCCCATCATCCTTCCTTAAAAGCATCCTATCACTACACTTATAATAAAAAAGTTTCATTTTAAACACCTTCATGCTGTTACTCGCACCTTGCTCTGTCAAATTCGTGAACTCTACTGGATCATTAATGGCGTTCATGAGGTTTCTTCTGTTGTCAAAAAGTGTATACCTTGCTTTAAGGTTAAACCACGCCTCGCCACGCAGATTATGGGTAATTTACCCCCATTTCGTTCAGAACCTAGTAAGCCCTTCGCTCTTACTGGGATTGATTACACCGGTCCTTACGTATATCAGACCAATCCCTCTTCATCTAAGCGCAAAATCTTAGGTAAACTATACATCTCGTTATTTGTATGTATGGTGACGGGAGCCATCCACCTCGAGTTGGTTACGAACGCTTCTGTATCATATTTTTGGCCGCCATTTCTAGATTTGCTGCTAGAAAGGGTGTTCCATCTGAAGTCTTTTCAGATAATGCAAAAAATTTTGTAAGTGCTTCTGATCTCTGGAAAAAAAAAGTGTTAAGCTCCCATTCTGCTAAAGAAAAAAATTCCAACTTTTCCTATTCTAAAGGGTTCAAATGGCATTTCACCCCGCCTTATGCTCCCCATCATGGGGGCCGATGGGAGTCCTGCATCAAACTTACTAAAGGACAGCTTAAGAAAACTCTTGGTCCTACCATACTTTCTTATGAGGAATTCAACTCTTTAATTATTCAAGTCGAAGGTATCGTAAATTCCAGACCTCTGACTCCTCTTTCTAACGATCCTAAGAATCTTTTACCTTTGACACCCAGTCACTTCCTGATTGGCTGTTCGCTTGCTGCTACTCCGCCTTTGCTGGTTCGACGCTGTGATCCTAGCCTTCCTATCTTTTGGAGAAAAGTAGAATCTTTGCGCTGTTTTTTTTTTTGGCGCCGATGGAAGTTAGAGTATCTCAGCTTGCTAAATAGGCGTGAGAAGTGGCGGCTTCCTCAACCAGATGTAAGAGTGGGGGACATGGTTCTTCTTCGAGACCCATCTCCGCCTCTCGTGTGGAACCTAGGCAGAGTTATTCACTGCCACTTTGGCCGTGATAAACGCGTCAGAGTTGTTGATGTTTTAAGTAATAAAGGTCTTTACACTAGACCTATCTCTGCTCTCTCTGTTTTGTCTTTCGAGTCTTAGTTTACTCCTCGTCTGTTATCCATGTTTGTTTTGACTGATTCTTTTGTTTGTTTTCATTCGGAGTTCTCGGAGCATGATCACTTTTCGTGATACTTTCAATGTTTAGCTTGGCCCATTTGTCGCAAGGTTACTTAAATACTAAGGTTGGGCCAAGTCGGGGAGCGCGCGGCAATTGGCTGGCGGCTGTGACGTAGCTACTATGCCAAGCAGTGCTTGGGAGATAGCGGGTGAAGGGAACAGTATATGAAATGAGAGATTTTCATGAGGTTATTTTAATTATTTATATATCACATGGCAATCATACAGCACAAGGAAATTCATACACAATATAATACAATATCATTAGTACATAGGGTTGCCAGACGTCCCGTTTTACCCGGAACAATTCCGTTTTTTCTTGTTTTGTTCCGTGTTCCGTTTTCATCATTAACGGAACGCCAAATATTCCGGTTTCTTTTGGTTAATTTGATAATACAGTATATTCAATTTCGCACCAATTCTCAAATGTCCCGCTTCAGAATTGATTGTAATATCTAGCTTGATTTCTGGTGATACAGGGGCAAGTTTGAAAGAGAAAGTGATTTCTATGTCTGTGTCAGATAGATGGGTGCATGTTATAGATTTATTAGGGGCAACAAAATTAAGTTAAGGGATATGTTAGTTCTTGTGAAGTTAATACTCAGCATTTTCCCCTTAATTGCTTATACGGGGAGAGTTTTTTCTGTTATAAATATCAAATGGAGAGATGATAGAAACAGAAGCTCCATTAGTTTGATAAAACAAGAATTGTTCACATATTACAATTATGACGAATATTGTAGTGAATTTTATGAGCAGGTACATTACTTACAAATAAAAATCCTTGCAAAGGGTCGTTCAAAAGAAAAGTATTTGTAAGTTGCTGGTGTCATAGGCCTATATGATGTGTCAGCAATATCTAGTTTTAATTTTGTGTACTTGATTCTGTAATGTTTATTTTATAGGTGTGAGTATTATTTATTACAACATTTAACAACCTCGATACCGGGTGAGTTAGCCGTGGTGGTTACGGCATGACTAATAGCAGTCGCTCACATCCGGGAGGCGAGGAGGTTCGAATTCCCCCGCCGGCAACCTTGAAGATGGTCTTCTCTGGTTTCCCATCTTCCTTCCAGGCAAATGCTGGGGTTGGTCCCTAACTATAGGCCACAGCCGCTACCTTCCAACTCCTCGTCCTTACATTCCAACTTCCCTCCTTCCCTCCCCAACGGTACTTGTAGCTCACCCATTGGGTGTCCGTCTCGAAGCAGCTACAAAACTGGCGAGCCGAACATGTCCTCGGACACTCCCGGCACTAAAAGCCATACGCTAAAAAAAACAAAACAAAAAAAACTCGATTAAAAAAAACATGTTTTGGGACGTTTGTTCCGTTTTTCCATTCTTGAAATCTGGCAACCCTAGTAACGTACATGGCAACACCAACACAGGGATTCTACAAGGCTGATTTCGCCCATTTCAGGCGTTTGCTTGCAGCCCTTCTTTCAGCCTCTCTGAGAGACTTACGGGCGTTGAGGAAGCGCATTCTAATAAATGTCCTCGTTCTTACATACAGTCGAATAGCGTTCTCATTAGTGCGTGGGAACGTCTGTTGCAATACTAATACAAGCGCATGCATTATTCGTCGACCCCTTTTCAATTCATTTCCGTGAAAATTTTGAAAAATTGTTTCAAATTTTTTCACCTCATCAAACCACTCTTCACTCGGCTCAATTAAACCACCTTTTGAAAGAACCTGTATCCAGTTCATTGTTGACAGTACATTCTGACATATTGAGAGCGGCTTAGATTGAAAGCCTAATTGGCATTGCTTCTTACACTTGAAAGCCACGTATCCAGCTACATACCTAAGGCCTTCAAAAGGCAAGTCCACATGTGACGAATAGTCTTGGATTTCCTCTCGAAAGGTGAGATTTTCAATGCATAAATCTCGAATTGATTCATCTTCTTCTAGAACTGTGTTACGTTCCATTTCCTCGGACATTCCTTCTAGAAGCTGGTGTGTAAGGAAGCACTCATCATTATCGTCTAGTTTCTTAAGAGAACTTGCACTTGAAACAGGAATATTTCCCTCATTCGCACTTATTAATAACGACGAATTCTGTTCTTAGCCTCTACTGGTAATGGGTGGTCATAGAAATGTTCAAGCCCACGTAATTGAGAAAATAAATGTTCCACACAGTCCTGATTCAGCTTCGCTGTCAAGATGAAGCGAAATCCCTGTTTAAGCAAATAATTATAAAGTCCTTTCAGAGATCTTACACTCATGAGAAAGCCTTTCTGAAATGGCAGCATTGTCTTTTTACCCACCACCCGCATATTTTCACAGAGGATCTCAAATATATCCAAAACCCGAAGCTGTTGCTCCAAACACACTCCAAAAGCTGCTTTTACTCCAGGATTATCAGGTACGCGAGAGTTAAAAATGTCCAGAGAATCGTTCACTATTTCGAGGAAATCATGGGCCTCATTCATGTCTTGAGAAACAAAACTCAGTGCCCTAGAAGTAGTCCTTGAGAAAAGTTCTGCAGCTAAGCTTACTCACTGCCAATCACGACCTCGGCAAGTTACATGCTGTTGCGTTGAATCTGCCTGAATTATTTGTTCAATGATATTCTTCTGAATTACTTTACCATTCGGCAAGATAATTCCACTGTCCAGGAAGTGATTGCGCAATAATTTCAGAAGATGTGGGAAATCCGCAAATACCCATATGTGTCTATCACAATCCAAAGGATGACTGAAAAAAGTCTTGGCGTGAGAAATACCTAACTCCGACCAAAGAGCGAGATTTTTACCACCCATGTCAGACACAATAGCTACAACCTTAATACCTATCTTCTCTAGATTGACGATGATATCTTTAATAAGAACTGCTGACATGGACACATCAAAGTCATAATACACAGGTTGCTTCCATTTAGCACATAAAGATCTTACCATTAAAACCTGTACATTTTTATGTGGGCCTAAAATTTCATCCGTTCCTTGGTCATAACATATGCGGCTATCCACATTCATTTCATCAAATGAAATCACGCAGTATTTCTGCATGTCGGTGAAATTTTCAATCTGTGGTTCCATTAATTTCAACACATCATGTCAAATCCCCCTGTCACATTTAAAATTACTAGTCCATCTCCTCAAAGTGGACAGTCCTGGCAGAGGAAAATGTAATTTATTTCGCAAATAACTGTAGCCCTTACGAGAAACTGCTCTAAGTGCAATTGCCTTACAAATTGTGTCTGAATCCCAGTTGACAGGTCTACTTAATTTGAGTGATTTTATTTGTGCAGGAGTGAAAAGTTTACCGAAAACTTCCTGCAGCCGAGAGTCTACTTCTCCATTAAGTGATTTTTGTCTTAAACATGACTTCCTCTGTAAGGCTGTAAATTTCTTCCTTAAATTTTGTGCACATTTTCTCTTCGAATTCTGAAGAAAGATTACTTGATTTCTTAAACGCTCATTCTCTGTTTTTAGTTCATGAATTTCTTTAGGAGTACTTTTTCTTCACAGCACTGGAGCTCTTCTGAAGTCGTACTGGCATCTTCAGTAGCTTCCTGCACTTTTTAGGAGAAACGCTTTCTATGTGCTCTATTGCCCTTTTCCGTACGATCCGTGATTTGTTCCTCTCGTCTCTGGGAGACGTGAGCACCTGTCAAAAACCATTGTATTAGTGTAATACTAGTCTATTATTTGATAAAGCGAACATACTCTTAAATATTTGTAAGTGAATCATAATCTGTTTAAATAAGTTTATTCAGGTGGAATCAAATTCCCGTCTTCCTAATTAGGTGAAAAAGAAAAGCATGTGCAACTAAATGATGGCCGCTGTTTTCCACATTGTATTGCAAGCCTACAACTAGATGACATAATTGCATTGCACAAAAGAAAATCCATCACTGGCAATGTCAATACCTAGTATATAGGATGTTACTGAGCCAACGAATTCCGTCATCCTTATTTCGGAATATTCCAGACAGTGGCGTAGTTGTGTGTGTGGGGTGGAGGTCAGTTACTAGGTACAAACAAGATACCCCTCATTACTTTATTTAAAAAAAATATCTTTGTCGCAAAAATCCCGAAATAGTTAACATATCTTAGGCAATTATTGGAGATTCTCTAGGAACGCACACTCTCTGAACGTTTCACAGGTATAAGCCTATCACATTTGGTATTTAAAAATTTCCGACGCAAGTAGGCTAGCCTACTTTTAAATATTAATAACCAGTAAAGTGAGATACGTTTTACCCTTGTATAACCTACTTAAAACACAATCATTGTTTCTAAACTAAAGAATACATCGAACATTTGCTAAGAAGCCTACAATCGAAAAAATTGGTCCTCATTTATGTTTTGTTGTTGGTCGTGGTGATTGTTTTAAGAAGTGGAACATCGAAGTCATCTCCCCCTATATTTTCTTGCTATTGCCGAATTGGTCTATGAAACCAAAAGTCTAATTAAATAGAGAATTGTGGGTTCATATGACTGCTTATAGCCTAATGCACCTTGTTGTTGTTGTTGTTGTTGTTGTTGTTGGAAAGCAGGTATTAATTTATATGATTTCAACCTACAATCTGGGGCACCTATTATTTTGAACCGCCAAGTTACGTAGTGGCTAGCACTCTTGGCTGTCACCGCGGAGGTCCGGGTTCGATTCCTGGTTCTGCCAAGAAATGTAATTCTGGTCCGAGGACTGGAACGGGGTGTATTCAGCCTCATGAGGCAAAACTGAGAAGGGGCGGGTTCGATTCTTACCTCAACCATTCTGGAAGTGGTTTTACGTGGTTTCCCACTTCTACTCCAGGCGAATGCAGGGATTGTTCCTTAATTAAGGCCAAGGCCGTCTCTTTCCCATACCTCATCTGAATTACAAATACACACACTAATTCAGCCATCACAATAACACAGGTTATCAGTCAAATTCCACACACACCCAAATACATGGAACCACATGATCACGATGTCGCACAGCCCCTAAATGAATCAACAACAACAAACAACCTATTTTTTAGCTACGCCACTGATTTCTGAACTCATAGACTAATATGTTTTTACTGGCTTGAGAAATAACGACCTACACTAGACGCTCATGAGTTAAAGAGATTTGATTGCTCATATTCATGGTTATTCTTACCTGTAAAAGTGGTCGACATCCATCATTCAAATTATCAGGGCTGTTCTGAATGTCCGAGTAGGGCTCTTGAACACTGGTGAAGGGAAGATGAAGAGAAGGCACAGCATCCGTCTTGAGACGTCTTTTTTTCCTCAGTGGCAGGCCCAATAATTCATGCTCTAAATCACGATAGTAATCATCGCTCGTAAAATGGACGGAGCAGACTTTTGCATTGACTATATTCACTTTATCCCCTCGTTTACATTTTGCCAGCCAAGCTTTCACAAGAGTTGAATCTTTGGGGAAACTATGATACACAATATCAATGTGGTCTTTTGTTTTCCTCCAATAGTTCCGACATGTAGCAATAGCACATTCCATGGTAAGGGAACGTACATGAGTTTATTCCGCTTCAACTAGTGCACAGACGATTGTACACACTGAAGGGAAGTACATTTAATACACAATATACCACCTATAAAACATGCAAATGAAACTAGGAATAAGACAAAGATCACACACAAGAAATAAAGCACTTGTTTCGCTACGGCTACTGACATTCACTGTGGCTAGCTTGTATCTACTACCCCACTTGCCATACTACCTACGTCACGGCTTCACGAGACCCAAGAGCGGCTAAGCAGAGGACCACCCACATTGGCACCCCCCCTGCATTTGTCGGTCAAATTTGTTTCTTGTTACCGAGATCCCCGAACGGTAATTATTTCTTTGTAAATGTATTAATTGCTTAAACTATATGCATAACCTTGTTATTAACCACCTAATTCATAGATATTATAGTTACTCACCTAGTGTTTAAGGCTTCCGCAACACATCACTACAACGACTACACTGAGCCTGTCTGCTGCTTACCTGTTGTCGCCACGAGCTCGTGACGTCATTTCCTTGGCCAACCAATAGCAGCGGTGTTTTTGGTCAGCTGCCTTCCTCGGCGGGTTTTTGCCGCTATAAAACCTCGAGTCATCTTCTGGGTGATGTGCCACTCTTCATCCATTCTTCGGCCACGACTCTACGGGCCACTCTGGTGCCACTCTTCATCCATTCTTCGGCCACGACTTTACGGGCCACTCTTGGCCGCTATTCTTCGGACTTACTCTACGGCCAACATTCTACTGTCAACATGTGACAATCTGCTTTTTGGTCACCACTCTGAGACCAATAATCTTCAAATATTCTCGCCAAGACTTTTCAAGTACCGCAGTGAGAGTCATCATCTACGACTAATAATAATAATCTTCATGGTGCACTATCTCCAGTGAGGAAAGGCACAAGGAAGGAATGTCAATAGTACTAGCTACGCGCCGTGGTCAGCCAGGACCAACCAAGTTTGTAAACAAACTCCAATCTCTCCAGTGCACAACAACAGCAGTGATACCTCTCAAATGTGTGGAGTGGGTTGCCTACTGGGACTGACAAATGTTCATACGTGACTGTGTTTGTATACATTTCTTCGCTTGAGGGATGATTAACTCCGGACATACCCTCCACTAAAGTGTCGCCAAAGATAAGTTTTTTAGCACTCATTTATAGAACATTTTTATTGCCTCTTCTATTTTAAGAAGACAAAGTTCATCTTTGCCATGAACTTTTTAATAAGAAGCTCAAGTATTTTCTTCAGTGGTTATTAATTGAAGTTTTGTTTACTTAAACAGTATATTAATAAATTGCATATTTGTTACCTATTATGTTTAATTGTGAAATCCTTCAGCCCCTTACATTAACGCATAATTCAGTCTTATTGCTTCACCCTAATGATATTGAATCCAAGCTAATGCTTGTTGCTGTTCTCCCTCTATGAGTTGGAGTTTTCTGGGGCAAACTCCACCAGCATGGATCCGCGTAGTGTTGATAGTGATTCATTCTTCTTAATGTTTGCTCTTCTTTGTTGACATCCACTTGGATTCTTCGTTTTATGCATCCCACGTGGCATGATATACTCGTAATATCCTGGAACAATAAAAAATAAAATAAATAATTTAAAAAAAGCGGACCCGTGCGAGATATCTCCCATGTTCATAAGCCACACTTTCCCCAATAGGTGTAGCTATAATAAGAGACTTAAGGAGAAAGGTTGTTATGTTTTTATTTGAACCAAATGATTATAGAACACTACTTACGTTTCAGGCGTCCCTACGGCCAAAATGCGAACTGAACAGCAATGATGTCGCGTATTTTCCTACAGCAAACAATATTTGCAAATTGCACACTTCTTACAAAAATTGATAGTTATGAAATTAGAATGCATTTCGTCACTGCTAATGCCATTTGTGTGCTGAGTCCATTGATCGACAACTTAGCCGTAAAACTCGCTGGTTATTCGATATTTATGAAATTATACGATTTGAGTAGTCTACTCATTCCTTTAAATTACTGTTTCTGAAAGCCATGCAAAATGATAAAGGAAATACCTCAGAATGTTAAAATGACATGAAACAGGCGTTCAGTGGCCAAAATGTGAAGTGGACAGCAATTATGGAGCGTATCTTCCAGCAGCAGCAGTATCTGCAAATCGCACACTTCGTGCAATTTTTTAAAATTATTTTTTTAAGAAATTATAGATATTTATGAAATTCGAGTGCAATGCGTTACTGGTAACGTACTATATTATCTTTCATTTTAATGGCCATTTTTCACGATCGGTCGCTTGTGAGCGTCGCAGGAGGGATCTATACTACTGAAATAATATATATGATGATTTGGTTTAATTGATAAATCAAATTATATTTGAAAATCTTTTATTTATTGAACAACGTCCTTTAATAAGAATAATTTCATGGAGTGACATAGAATCATAGACAGTGATATTTTGTTTGAACCCATACATATAAAATTGAATAACATGCAAAAATACTCACATTATGTAGCCTACTTGATGAAATCCAATAATAAACGTAAGCCACATACATACATGAGCTAAATGATAAATTCACAAATTTTATAACCAATGGAGTGAAGGCTGACAAGACAGACACTTAGTACTGGTAAAATATCGATGTTCTGCTGTGCTAAATTTGTTTTAAAATGAAATTTTTACGAACCGCCCTAATTTTGGTGTCACCCCTTGTGATGGTGTCACCCGTTGCAGTCCGCACCACCCGCACCCCCGCACCCCCGCACCCCCCTAGTGACGCCACTGAACGGAGGTACACTCACTCAGCCTTGTGAGGCAAAACTGAGAAGAGGTGGGTTCTTCCCACCTCAGTCATCCTGGAAGTGGCTTTCCGTGGTTTCCCCCACTTCTACTCCAGGCACATGCCGGGATGGTTCCTAAATTTAAGGCCACGACCGCTTCCTTCCAAAATCTTACCTCGATTACTAGTACACACACACACACTAAGGCAGAATCACAGTGACACGGGTGATCAGACAACCTCTACACACACCCAAGTACACGAGGCTACATGGCCAGGATGTCACAAAGCCCCTAAAAGAATCAACAACTGCTTTGAGAACATTATCTTGTGGGAACGTAGCGTGTCAGTGTTCGGAATGTGCTCGTTTGTATCGGTCGATATTTTTGCCAAGAGGAAGGTTAATGTGGATCAGGGTCACTTGTAACAATACAAAGAAACTCCCCGGCAGTCAACTGAATGTGGACTGTCAGCTCTTGTTCTGACGGAATGTGTAAGCCGAGACTATGAATGTGCACCACACAACTCTTAATTATTCTTCTTCTTCCTGTGCCTAACAACCCCGTAGTACGTGCGTGTGTTCGTGCGACACGGAAGCCAAATGCCACATGTTAACAACCTGATCGTATCCAATTGCTTTAATTACTATGTATCAGTTACCATTCCAAGAAGTTTACAAAACAACGTGGCCTTCCCTACAGCCATAGCAGGCAAGCGACTGTTCCTGGAAGCAGTCGCCAGCGTATTCTGTCACCAAGCTGACCATCTTTTCCACATTCATCATGGCGTAGCGACCAGTGTTGCCAACACTTGTTGAACGAAAAGAAAAGAGATGGCCACCCTCCGCTACACTGAGGAACATCGAATCATGGGTATGTTTTTCAGATCTAGATGATGAATACCTGTCAACCTTTCTGACAAAGTTGTGTTACAGGCGAGCACGTGTTTACACCACTCGCAATTTGTATGAGGATAGGTCTGCAAACCAGTTTCTTTACAACGTTGTTGACACACAAAGATAGCTATTTTTGCATTGAATTTGTGGACGGTATGTGATGAGTAGGGCTCGGATTCGAGCATATTTGCATATTCTTTTCCTGAATAGTACACATTGAAAGAAGCCTTTCGGTGGTATTTTCACCTCTCGGGGACCAACAGAATTGAAACTTATCGAGCATATAAATGCATAAAACTGCGGTTTTCAGAATAGAAGCATATAATTGCATATTCTTGTGGTTTTCATCTGAATAGTTTTTTTTTTCGAATCCCCCTCCCCCGACCATCCTTAAGGTTCGAAAACAGAAATAATTATTGAAAAGCCTATCTGGTGCGAATAATAGAACCACATGTTTTTAACCTTTAGTGAGGTCGTTCTCGTCAATGAGACTTTTATTGACTGATTTAAGAAAATAATTCCAAACTGAAAACATAGAAAAAAATCTTGTTGTACAGACCAATGTAGATCTACTTCATTGACTCGCCTAATTCTGAACATTTTGTAAATGAACTTTTAAACTGTAACTTTTATAAGAAAACTTCTCTTATATATACTTGAAAAACTTGAATGCGAGTATATTGCAGTGTATCATACATACAATTAGAAAATAAAGCTCGTATATAAAGGTATGTTATTGGTTTTTTCGTTTCACTTTCCTTTCTATTGTTTCAACGATGTTTTTCGAGCATATTCTGCATATTTAACCACATATAATGGTTTTTTCGAGCATATCTATCGAGCATATAATGAGTTTTTCGAGCATGTCTATCGAGCATAAAACACATGGTTTTCGAGCATATCTGGAGATTTTATCGAGCATATCGATCCGAGCCCTAGTGATGAGTCTTCAAGGCCGCGGCTCAGTATGAATGGTGAGGAGCCGGAACGCTGGAATTCACACTCGTCCCTTAACTGCGCCGAACTCTAGATGTTTGCGAGCGAAAATGTTTGAGCATTAGCACGCGATGACGACAGCACGGTGGACGACGAGTGACTGCTGTCGCTGTCTTCCCACCACTGAAACATGGCTAGAAATATGTCTGCCCAGAGCGGTCAGCATACCATTAGTCTGAATTAGATGATGATGATGATGATAACTGTTGTTTTATGGGGCCTAACATCTAGGTTATCGGCCCCTAATGGTTTGGGTGATAGTGAAAGATGAGATGAGAATGAAAACTATAGGCTAACTAATACTAACTACAGACGTACTGTACATACTAGAAGAAGAATAGGTAAACAAATCAAGGATAAGGCAAATAAAAGACAGGAAGAAAAGATATGTCCTCAACCCTCGAAGAATGAGGATTGAGGTAGTTGAAAAGAAGGAGAGCCATGAAAGGCAGATAGGAAAGAGAAAGAGGAGAGAGCCTGCCCCAATGTCAGAGGAATAAGGGGACAAAACGGACCCATCTCAGGAATCCCTCGGGGTCGCCAACTCCCAAACTCGCCAGCCATGAGCCCTTGAGGGTGTAGCACTATCAAGGGCGCACCAGAAATGCTGGGGCTACATACACCCTGGAAAGGGGTGTACCAAGTGGATGTGGTACATCCTAGGGGATTTAGACAGAATGAAGTTTCGGACACAAAAGGTGATAATGAAAGACAGAGCGGGAAAAGACCAAAAAGTTAAGATTTAGATTTGAATGATATTTATTAAATATAAAGCGAATATGTCGCCAGGAATAATAGCTTCAAAGAAATTACTTTAAAAACTGACAATAAAAAATTAATAACAATTAAAAGGTACTTGTTTCTCCAGGAAACGTAAATAGAGCAGTGATTAACTTTAAAGTATTAAATATAAAATTACTAAAAAAGAAGCATAATCATTTAAATTCATTCCAAAGTGGATTAAAAAGAAATACTCTTCTGACGGAAAGAATCCGGGCAGAATAAAGGACGTGAAAGGGTACCACCTCTTCTAAGGTACGATACAAGAAGTATCAGGCCGGCAGTCGGAGGTCCTCAATAGCTGGCGGCAATAGTGCGCCCGCTCTGGCGGTGCGAGGTCATTCTGGCAGGTTCCAGGGTTCCGGGTTCGGAACTAGAGTAGATGATGATAGGTTCTCCCAAAGATAGCGACCAGCATAGAGAGGCTCTTGGTAATACCTCCTGCGGCTGGTGAAATGATGTTCTCAGAATTACGATTTGCAGAGTAGATCCATGTTGAAGATTTTTGGTTGAAGTGCAGGCTGATGAATTTAGACTGCCCTGCCAGGCCGCCAAGTCCAGCAGGGAGATTATGCCGGCGGAGAAGAGACTCCGGCAGCCAGAGGTACCCCGAGAGGGCAGTAACCCCAGCAGGGATGCTGGTGAGCAGATGTGATCCGTTGAGAAGAGTGGACAAGAGTAGGCACTGTAGGCCGGGAGACCTCAGGCTATATAGCGGTAGTGACGTCAGCGCGCGGAACCTTCTAGCATGAAGGTGTGGCGAGAAAGCAGCCAATCACAGCGCAGCCCCAAGCACAATGCGAGCGTCACCGCTGGAGAGAGCTCAGTGCTCGTGAGAAAATGTGACGGTATAGTACGTCTAGAAAGACACTACAGAAAACAGGTGAGTAGACTTGAATATTACAGAAAAGCAATTAAATTGAAACACCAATATTAAACAAATCAGAACACCGCGTTCAGACTGCAATTCACGAAATAAAAATAATGGGGCAGAAAAATTGAACGTGTGTTTCACACCGTAAGGGAAACATAGCCAACAAAAAACATTCGCAAAGCGAACATGCTGGGAGGGGCGAGAAAAAATTGCAGTAAGAAAGCGCAGAAGTTAGGCCTCGCGTGGTAAAGGAGCAATCATAGTGATTGGCCTAAGAAAATGACCAGCAGAAGTCCGCAGTTTTACCACGCGAACCCTACCATCTCTGCCAGGAAAGCACTCAACAACCCTACCCAAATTCCAAACAAGAGGAGGACTAGGGTCTTTCAAAAGCACCAAGTCCCCCACCTGAAGGTTAGAGCAGGAAAAAAGCCATTTGCCACGCTGCTGAAGCAAACCGAGGTATTCCAACCTCCAGCGACGCCAAAAATTGTTGCGCAAACTTTCAATTTTGCGCCAAGAAATGGCTAAAGAAGATTGAGAATTAGAATATAACAAAGGTGGGGAGGCAGTCAATGGACCACCGATAAGAAAATGGCCCGGCGTTAATGGTAGAAGATCTGAAGGGTCATTAGATAAGGGTGATAAAGGGCGAGAATTAATTATGCCCTCAATAAAAATAATTAAAGAATTAAACTCTTCATGAGAAAGGGGGGTGTGGCCACAAACACGTCTAAGGTGCTTCTTGGTGAGTTTCACACAAGACTCCCACCGTCCACCTTGATGGGGTGCATAAGGGGGGATGAAGTGCCACTTGAAATTTCTCTGGTGAGCATAATCAGTAATCCTTTCCAGCGCTGCATTTTGAGTAAGAGCTCTCTTAATTTGCTCAGAAGCTCCGATAAAATTTTTAGCATTGTCGGAAAATACTTCTGAAGGAAGTCCTCGGCGAGCAGAAAATCTGGCAAAAGCTGCCAAAAAATAAGCAGTAGAGGCGTTGGTAACTAGTTCTAAGTGAACTGCTCCGGTGACCATACATACAAACAGCGAAATATAGAGTTTTCCAAAAATACATTTTTTGGCCTCAGGAGAATTTTTTCTGTAAACAAAAGGCCCGGAATAATCCACGCCCGTGAAGGCAAAGGGTCTAGCAGGCGCAGATCTAAAGTTGGGAAGATCACCCATGAGCTGAGTGGTAATTTTAGGGTTGGATTTAAAACATGGAATGCACTTCCGGATAACAGAGGTAACTTCATGGACTCCGTTTATGGGCCAATACCTTTCACGAATGACAGAAAGTAATGTACGAGTACCAGCATGAAGATGCTGGTAATGATACTGACGAATGATTAGAGAAGTGACATGATGCTTTGAAGGAAGAATAATTGGGTGTTTTTTATCCTCGGAAAGATCAGCCAAAGATAAACGTCCTCCAACTCTTAGTAAACCATCAGTGTCCAAAAAAGGGGCGAGTGATGAAAGCCTACTCGATTTCTTAAGGGATTGACCTTGGGACAACACCTGACATTCTTCAGAGAATATTTCTTGTTGAGTAAGCCATAAGATTTTTGTAGTGGCTAAACCTAATTCAGAAAGGGTTAAATATGGCTTAGGAAAAAGGGGTTGCTCTACCACAAAATATTTCCATCGAAGGAGATAAGCCATAACCCTCACCAATTTATGGAAAGAGGAATATCGCTGCAAGAGAAGGGGAGAGTCAGAAACGAGAAGAGAAGATCCAGTAATCTTACCAGCATCCGGCAAGTCTGATAACTCCGGAAGAGGAAAATTTGGCCAAGCGGAAGGTTCTTGCAGAAGCCAAGGGGGACTGTGCCAGTATAATGTCAGGTTAGCCAACATAAGAGGGGAACATCCCCGAGAAATGACATCTGCAGGATTCTCCTTGCCAGATACATGATGCCATTGTTCAAAGTTAGACAATTGTTGAATTTTGGACACTCTATTAGCTACAAACACCTGCCAATGCGAGGAAGGTTTGGCAATCCATGCCAACGTGATGGCTGAGTCACTCCAAAAGTAAGTTTTGCTAAATCGGATTTTCAAAGTTTGGCGGATTTTGACCGATAATTCAACCGCCAGAAGAGCAGCACAAAGTTCCAGTCGTGGCAAGGATAAGGATTTAAGAGGGGCTACCTTTGACTTAGCGCAAATTAAATTGGAAAAGAAATATGACTGGTCAAAATTGCGGCAAACAATATATGCACAACACCCATAAGCTTTCAATGAGCTATCGGCAAAGATGTGAAGTTCATATCCTCCACAAGAGGGAAAGGGAATAATCACTCGCGGGATAATGACATTGGAGAGATCTTCCAAACTATTTCTATAAGAAATCCAATTTTTTTGCAACTCTGAAGGAACTGGTTCATCCCAACCAGTTTTCAAGGACCAAAGATCCTGCATGAAAAGCTTTGCTGTGACAATAATTGGCGCCAAAAATTGGAGAGGATCAAATATCTTAGCAATCTCAGACAAAATTTGCCGCTTAGTTTGCGGTTTGATGTCACTGGGATTAATTTTGAAAAAGAAAAAATCCTTTTGAGGACTCCAATAGATGCCTAAGGTTTTGATAGAATTACTTTCTTGAAGAAGCTCTACTGAGTCGTTATAGACTGAAGTTAATGGAAATTTGGAAAGAAATTCTTCCGAATTAGAGTTCCACTTGCACAAGGAAAATCCGCCTCCCAAAAGCAAAGCTGTCAAATCTTTAGAGACCTGTAGTGCTTCAGATACTGACTCAAATTAATGAAGAAAATCGTCAACGTAAAATGATGATTTTAACACTTCAGAAGCCTTAGGAGAATACAACGGGCCATCCTGTTCAGCAAGTAATTTCAACGTACGTATGGCTAGAAAAGCAGAGGGCTTTAGTCCATAGGTTAAGGTTTTTAGCCGAAAAATCTTGACAGGTTTAGTAGGCTCGTCGCGCCAAAGAATTCTCTGAAGGTCGCACTGTTGTTGATCGACCAAAATCTGCCTATACATTTGCTTGATATCAGATATCACTGCGATAGGGAACAAGCGAAAATTCATCAAGACAGAAGAAATGTCAGATTGAATAGGAGGGCCTGATAATAAAGTGTCATTCAGAGAAGTACCATTGGCATCCAATGCAGAGCCATTAAAGACCACTCTTATGTTTTCCTTTAAAATCTCATTCTTCCAAACTGGATGATGATTGAGGTAAATGACTTCAGATGGGTTATAAGAAGCATCATCTTTCTTGGTAACAACCTCCATGTGATCAAGTGCCTCATATTCCTCCATAAACGTGGAGTATTGAGTTTTAACAACGGGGTCACGTTTAAATTTGTTTTCCACAGCATAGAGTGCTCTAAGAGCCCTAGGGTGTGTTTCAAATAAAAGAGGTGGATTATCCACTCGGGGCATTGTTACGACAAATCTACCCTCTGAATTGCGTTTGGTCGTTTCGCGAAACTGTTTTTCACACATTTCATTTTCAACCGAGGAAGGTGAAACTGAATCCATAGTTTCGATTTTCCAAAATCTTTCTAAGTTATAATCGAGACTTGTATTGACAAAATGACATTGAGAGAAATTTTGAAATGACTTACGAGGGACTTGACCCGTTACTAACCAACCTAGCTTGGTATGATGAACAAACACTCCTGGTGATATTTTAACCTTAGAGCTAAGGAGACATTGCCAAAATACTTGGGCACTGAGAAGTATGTCTACCGGAGCGCTCGTATTAAATGTTGGATCCGCCAACTGAATGTTATGAGGAAATTGCCACGTTCTAACTTCAAAAGAATTACTAGGGGTGTTACTGCCAATAGTATCAATGGCAAGGCAATTCAACTGCAATGTTGTGTTGCAATTCACAGCATCTTTGATGTGAACACGAACAAAATGCAAAGATTTAACATTGCTATTGTTAATACCGGTAACCTGAATTAATGTAGGTTGCTTGGGAAGACCAAGTTTCTTAATGAGACGCTCACTTATGAAGTCATGGGTGGCGGCATTATCCAATAGGGCACGTGCTTCAAGCCATCTACCAGAAGAGTCTTGAACTTTTATTAACACGGTTGATAGTAGCACCTGGGAACTAAGAATTGAGCTAGAGCTCTGAGTATAAGATTGCGCATTAGCTCCTGGGGATGCATCTTTAGAACATCCAGGGGAAGGAGCCTGACGTGGCTTTTCAAACCTATGAAGCAAGGTATGATGTTGAGCCTTGCAATGGGAGCAAGTATTTTTAGATAAGCAATCAGGCACCATATGCCTAGTTGACAAACAGTTGTAGCAATATCTTTTTTGAGCTATTAATTTGCGTCTTTCATCGGTAGAAAGGGCTTTAAAGGCAACGCAGGAATATAACCTGTGAGGTGCTTTACAGAGAATACAATCCATTGAATTATGCTGAACAGTAAAGACAGCAGATTTGTTTATTTTTGCACCGACTGGTTTCACAACATTAGATTTGTTATCTGCACTTCCTGACATATGACAGGCTACAGCTGACAAAACCTGACATCTATTATTCATAAATGTAAGCAATGAATCATAGGTATATGACGTGTCATTTGTTAGTTCCCTCTCCCATGCCTTTAAGGTTGATGAATCAAATTTAGAAGTAACCAAGTGAATCAAGAATAGATCCCAATGCTCGACCGGTTGGTTCAACCGTGCCAATGCTCTGACATGTAGTTGGACCGCGTCACTCAAGGCTCGCAGTGTTGACAAGCTTTCAGCTCGCAAGGTGGGCAGGTTAAATAAGGCTTGAATATGCCTTTGTAAACATAATTTTTCATTGCCATAACGGCCTTTAAGAAGCTCGATAGCAATGTTATAGTTTTCTCCTGTTAAGGGAAGTTCTCTTATAAGTTGAAGGGGTGGCCCCTGCAAAATGGATTTTAAGTAATGAAATTTCTGAATTTCCGGAAGTGTGGCATTATTATGTACTAATGAACTGAACAATTCAAAGAATGATTGCCACATCTCTTCCTTTCCTGAAAAGTGCGGAATTTCAATTTTAGGTAGCAATGGTTTGATACCGTTCCCATGGTCGCTAATTCTTCCTTGAGTTTCTTCTACCTTCAACGCCAGGGTCAAAGTTCTAACTAATGCCACAGCCTGAGCATGTGTATCAAAGTAATTACTCTCTACTTCTTCCCTATCTGATTGATGTTCTGGACTTTTGATTTCAATTTCAAGTTGCACGAGATCATATTTCTCGTACGCCTGTTCAAAAGCTTTTAAACGCTGGGATATAATGTCAAGGTTTTGTTCCTCTTTCGGTAGAGTAGCTAAATATTTTTGAAACCGGGTGAGTTGACCTTTGTAGGCCGCCCGAGAGTTTAACAGTTTATCATCAATTATTGGTGGCATGGCTGGAAAAGTTGGAACAACTCACTCACCAAAGCTGCTTGTGGCACCAGACAGACCTGCTCTCCGGAAAGAAACCAGTTGTACAAATATGCTGGGATTGTTTCCGCCTTCCCGCAGATCTCCCGCGCTAGCCACAGTGTACTGAAATGTATAGAACAAATATTAGATTGAACCAGTTTTTTGAATTGAATTTGCGGTCTCAGAATGAAGGTTCTGGGTTTGATCCGGGGTTGAGGTACCATGGAAAGGGGTGTACCAAGTGGATGTGGTACATCCTAGGGGATTTAGACAGAATGAAGTTTCGGACACAAAAGGTGATAATGAAAGACAGAGCGGGAAAAGACCAAAAAGTTAAGATTTAGATTTGAATGATATTTATTAAATATAAAGCGAATATGTCGCCAGGAATAATAGCTTCAAAGAAATTACTTTAAAAACTGACAATAAAAAATTAATAACAATTAAAAGGTACTTGTTTCTCCAGGAAACGTAAATAGAGCAGTGATTAACTTTAAAGTATTAAATATAAAATTACTAAAAAAGAAGCATAATCATTTAAATTCATTCCAAAGTGGATTAAAATGAAATACTCTTCTGACGGAAAGAATCCGGGCAGAATAAAGGACGTGAAAGGGTACCACCTCTTCTAAGGTACGATACAAGAAGTATCAGGCCGGCAGTCGGAGGTCCTCAATAGCTGGCGGCAATAGTGCGCCCGCTCTGGCGGTGCGAGGTCATTCTGGCAGGTTCCAGGGTTCCGGGTTCGGAACTAGAGTAGATGATGATAGGTTCTCCCAAAGATAGCGACCAGCATAGAGAGGCTCTTGGTAATACCTCCTGCGGCTGGTGAAATGATGTTCTCAGAATTACGATTTGCAGAGTAGATCCATGTTGAAGATTTTTGGTTGAAGTGCAGGCTGATGAATTTAGACTGCCCTGCCAGGCCGCCAAGTCCAGCAGGGAGATTATGCCGGCGGAGAAGAGACTCCGGCAGCCAGAGGTACCCCGAGAGGGCAGTAACCCCAGCAGGGATGCTGGTGAGCAGATGTGATCCGTTGAGAAGAGTGGACAAGAGTAGGCACTGTAGGCCGGGAGACCTCAGGCTATATAGCGGTAGTGACGTCAGCGCGCGGAACCTTCTAGCATGAAGGTGTGGCGAGAAAGCAGCCAATCACAGCGCAGCCCCAAGCACAATGCGAGCGTCACCGCTGGAGAGAGCTCAGTGCTCGTGAGAAAATGTGACGGTATAGTACGTCTAGAAAGACACTACAGAAAACAGGTGAGTAGACATGAATATTACAGAAAAGCAATTAAATTGAAACACCAATATTAAACAAATCAGAACACCGCGTTCAGACTGCAATTCACGAAATAAAAATAATGGGGCAGAAAAATTGAACGTGTGTTTCACACCGTAAGGGAAACATAGCCAACAAAAAACATTCGCAAAGCGAACACACCCTGTCTCCTTGAGGACCTTGTGCAGAAGGCAGGAGATAACATGAAAAGAAAAAGAAGGCTGACCCCTCGAAGAATGAGGTTATCAGGAAAGATGAAAAAAGGGCCGATTAAGGCAGGAAAGTGAAAGACTCCCTAGACCTCGGATATCCTAATACCGTTGGGGTCGGAAGAGAACAAGAGTTGACCAAGAGAGGTCGACCGGAAAGAAGACAGAAAGGAGCCTGGCACAAGCAAATGGAAGCAATGCCGGCCTCAGCTGGGGTCCCGTAGTCGCCAACCCACGTGCCACTAGATGTGATCCCCTGGGGGAAGTCAGAATTAGTCGTATTAGTCTGTTGTCACATTGAGGGAAAAGTAATAGAGTTCAGTATCGTTTGCAGGATATGCTTGCAGTGCATTAGTACCATATGGGATGCAAACAGAAAAATATCGACCTTCCTGATAACAAAGCTTGTTGGGCTGCATAAGACAATATTATTAGGGACAGCTGATTCACTTGGTATATACAGTAGTTGCCCCACCTAATCTAATTGGACAAAGTGTATTGACCGACAGAAAAGCATTATTTGATAGTAAATAGAATAAAGGTCGCCTCCGTAACCTAGCGGTCAGCATGGTTAGCTGCCGCCCCGGAGGTCCTGGGTTCGATTCCCGGCTCTGCCACGAAATTTGAAAAAGTGGTATGAGGACTGGAACGGGGTCTACTCAGCCTCGGGTGTTCCAAATGAGTAGAGATGAGTAGAGGGGGTTCGATTCCCACCTCAGCCATCCTCGAAGTGGTTTTCCGTGGTTTCTTACATTGTCTTCGGGCAAATGCCGGGATGGTACTGTACCCGATAATCCGGAAAGGATCCTGTTGGATTATCCATTGCCCCCGCTGGATTGCCCATTTCTAACTGCACCGGCATATACAACATTAGAAATCGCTTCCAACACGGCCTTTAGGGATTTACAGACAGCAGTTACAAGAATATTGTGGATCAACAACCAACTACACGGGACACTCACCTTTACTTACCTCTCGGGGACTGGGAATTCACCTTCGCCTACACTACATCCACAATACTCTGCACCTTATATTTAAAATGAATCACACTCCAACAACAATGGAAAACAATCTGAACAAAATTTATTAACAATAGGGTAAACTAATCTACTATAAACAAAATAACAATAAACGAATTTAACAATAGACATTAAAATTAAAAACACGCAATCATTCACACCTCCTTTCCACTCTACATCTTACTACAATGCTGTATTAAAAATTATGAGTATAAACCTTGGCATGTTCTAGGCCTACACTGAGTAAAAATAAAAACGTTTAATGAAGTCTCTAAATGGCATTCCAGACACATGGTTTCATTCACAAGCCTGCTTTTGCAGAACGCACGTGCATTAACTTTGTTTCATCCATGAAACCCCGGCACCACGCCGTACTCGAAACTGGTTTATACAATAAATACAAGGCGGTGGGTCTACACCTGTTCATATTATATCATCGCTCTCCAATGCTAACGGTGAATCATTCTCGCTAGCCCACAGAGACTGCTTGTGTGTGCATTTATAAAAACACGTAAAAATTAACATTTATATCTTACAAAAGTTCACATAACTATTTTGTTTCTTAAACAATCATTCTAAAAATTTTTATACACTCTTTCATTCGCACTCCGCAATTGTTCTAGACCAATTTGGTTCCACATTTGCTCTTAACAATGAGTAATCATACACACCTAAACATCCGCTCAGAAACACACACTGTTCCAAAACAATTGATTAATAAATCCTACTAAATTATTTAACTAATTAAATCATTTCCACAAAAAAATCATGTAATATGTTTATAATAATATCCATTACCTAGTGTTGCTAACGCGACACTTTCGAGATTCTAACTTCTCGGTTACAATATAATTCTTAACTAAATATATACACTGGTTTTTCACATAACCATCCTTCTCTAACGTTCTGTAGTTTTAATATACTGCTTACACATCGTCTTATATAGGTTTAATTACATTATCGGTATAATACAGTCGACTAATTAAGGTAAACTGTACGTAATTACATCACTTCGGGTTTAATAAAATTTAATAATTGTATTATAGACGTGAGTAGACAATCTTTCTCAAGTTGCATTTCCGCTGAAACCCTCCTGTTAGCACAGCTAAATCGTTAATTCACAAAAACTGGACTACTTGTATACAACGGCTCTTATCATGATACATGCCTTTTTTTTTTATCAAAGAACAACAATACTTTGACTTCCTTAAAATGCGGAATTCCCTCGCATGAGCACTCCATAGCTCTAGAAATCCTCATATAACAGTATATTTGGCATAAACAATTATCATCTACTATGTTAAACAATAACCAAAAAGGATTAATTGTTATTAACATATCTTATGTAGGAACTTCTCTCAAATAATGGCATGACCCTCAGTATCATTGCACATGACTACTGGACTACAATTATACATGCGTAAGTTCTTCAAACGAAACTTCCAATTGTAATGAACGATATTAGACAGTCGTGATTAACCTCCTAAAGTTTACTCCACAACAAGATAACTAACTGTTAACTCGTCTGTCGCAAATACATGTAATAAAAATAATACTCCTGTCTTATCTCACTTGTAAAGCTATAAATTGCTTATCGTTGTAATATCATGTCCACAAATGACGTGATGTTACACAAATAGGATAAAATAACACACATGTTATTTATAGTGTCAGACAGAATTCAATCTTGACCGGGATAAACTAGCTTTGAATTCCTAGCCAAAGATTTGAATAATCTTCTATCAAAAGGTATTTCCTCTAACATATTAAATGAACAAAGCTCTTAGCTTTACAAATAATAAGAAAGGTTTGTCAATGTCGTAATGTTTTTCCACTCTACACAAAGAATGTTCATAGGATTAAGACTTCGGTCTTATCAAACGACTAGTATTTCTTAGATCGTCGATAGTTCATGTACAATAATGATATAACAATATCATTCGATGTTTCTTCTTTTCTTGAAGTTATATGTTGTTACATTAAAGTGCTCAAATTAAATTTAATATGAATTTAATTTGAAGCTATGACACAATGTCAGAATACTTGGTTTAAATGAAATTATTAAAATTCGAGAGTCGAAACGACTAGTCTCCTATGAGGCAATATAATTCCTCAAACAAAATTTTCAATGTCAGTTCCACAACTGATCCGTTGAATAAAATTGAAAAATAGATGAAATGCAATTATCTTCTAAATAAACTTGAAGTATAAAAACTCAACACACATCTGAAGTGTAAAATACATAAAAGCATTGAAATACATGAAATCTGAAAATATAGAAATATGGAATAAGATCGCTGAAAATATGGAATAAGATCGCTGGCTCAGAATGTTACTAATCAAGCTCTATATAACAATTGAGATACACTAATACCTTATTTGGACGAAAACTTGAAGATATATGTAAGTATTCCCAGAATACTTTAGATGTTTCCTCAGTACAAGACACTGATATGGATCTGCATTCGAACCTCGGATCTGCGACCTCAGAGATAAGAAACGTCTCTCTCTGGAATTCACCAACATTCGCCTGGGCTCGAACGACATCCTTCAGGCAAATTATTCTGTGTTGCTGGGCTACCTTTCCCTAGCATCTTGACAAATCTCTTCTGTAGGGTCTTCATTCTCCGTCGTAAATATGTATCGGCTTCATCATTGGAATATAATTATGGAAATATTCATATAAATGGTATATAATAATAATGTTATTGGTTTTACGTCCCTTTTAACTACACTGGCTTTTAGAGACGCCGGGGTGCCGGAATTTTGCCCAGAAGGGGATCTTTAACGTGCCAGTAAATGTACTGACACGGCTCCCTCGCATTTGCGCACCCTCAAATGCCAGCTGACTGCGCCAGGTTTCGAACCTGCAACCTTGGGCTCAGTAAGCGAGAACGTTACCCCTGAGCCACGCAGCCAGACCATATAAATGGTGAATGAAATGTTTCCATTGCTAATTGATGTTATATTAGTGTTCGTAGACTGACGAAAATGCACAAGATGGACCGTACACTACGTCTGTATTCAAGAATACGTTGTCTAACGAAGCTCCATCGTTGTATCTTAACTCCTGTTATCGAATATGTCTCTGGCGCATGACTATCTAGTTCATCATATCAACAATGTTAATCAGTCTGAATGATAATGTTTGAAGAATAATAACAGTCATTCTATTAATGTTTATGTGTTGCGCCAATATTAAAAGTTCTCCGCCACTGTTCACTTGAACTGCGTTCGTCAACTTCACGTTGCAATTTATAATGATATTCAGCTTTGTTTCCAACACATTTGGAAATCTAACTTGACAGGCTTATATTGTCGAAACGGTGAATATTAAAACGCTCGACTTTTCACAATATATAGTATGCGACCTGTTCTTTATATATATATATACTTATTTAACTTCAGATCTCAATTATATATGAGATATAATGAATGCAATGTTCCTCGCAACTTCACGTAGAATGGAAGTGCGGTGATCTCTAACGTTCCACCTAGCTATCCTCGCGTCTCCACAAGTCGACAGTCGTCGCACTCGGACTAAGCCTTACTAACCCAGTAAAAACACTTCCTCACTCTTCAAAGACTGCTGGAATAAGAACCTCGATCCTTGGATCTCCCCCTCCAAGTCGAATTTTTGGCGGCCATATCAATCTCCCACCATAATTTTAGCGCGTAGATTACTAATGCTTATTACTGCGTAGATTAACCGATCTGCGGTTTTAAAGTATCAGACATAATTTCTCTTAATATTCACTTCATTACCAAATAAGAAAATCTTCTTCTAAGGGCCTAAATGCATAATTTCATCATGTTATGTAATTAAAGTTGATCCCGTCTTCAATAAGACCTGTTCTCATTGGCTCTGGGCTGGGATCCAATAGCATAATATTTATAATATTAATTTCCAAACTCGCTGTTGCTATGCTAAATATAGCCTTCTAGAAGCTTCCATTGTGCAACATATCACGTGATCGGGCTCTCCCACAGTCTCGAGCTTGTAACACTACACTCTTGTGTCACACTTCCAGAAATTATATTTGCTAGTTAAATTTTATCATGGGGACGGAAAATCTCTCATTTTGCCCCTAAATAATTCAATTTACGGGGGCAGTACCTTATTCATGGCCACGGCCGTCTCCTTCCCTCTTTCTTGCCTATCCATCCTGACCTTCCATTACCTTCCCTCATGAGGCCCTTGTTCGCTTTGCAGGTGAGGCCGCCTGGGCGAGTTGCCAATCACACCTCACCAGTTGTATCCCCTCCAATTAGATGTTCCCCGCTCCAGGCACTGCCCGTAGAGGCGGTAGTGGTGAGTTCCCTCGCTGAGTCCGTGGGTTCCACCAACCTGGAGGGTAAACGACTAAGAAAAGAAAGAAGAGAAGAGAAATAGAATAAAGAAACTTGTCTTGGGAATATAGCAAACTTTTCTTCAGGTTCAATTATTGGTCTTTGTGCATTACAACCCTCAGAGTGAATACAATTTCGTTGAACTGGCTTCTGTTACAAAGATACCGTAGTCTAACAGAAAATTCTAAAGTCAAGACGAATTCACCGAGTTATTCTCTTTTTATTTTATATTGATGAGACATGTATTAGCATAATATCATCCATTTCATCATCAGAATCGGATTCTTAGTTTCCATCAATGGAGCTAGACATTGCTCTTTCTTCTTGAAATCCAACGTGACTGCGGGGCAAAGTGCGCTCACATGCACTTCGCAGTTTCCTCTTCCCTACCTGCGCCTGCGGCCTACTGCGGCCTGATGTGCGCCCGGCCTCAGTATGGTTTATTTGGGAGTTACCTCACTACCTCCAGGAAAATGTTGCGATGGTTTCTTATTTCAAGTCCCGGGGCACCTGCCCCTATCTCCTGCCCCTAATATTTACAGTTAGTTAGTTATTGAGGTATTAGGGGGTGGAACAGCGAGGTCATCTGCCCCAAATTACAGTTAAACACACTACTTCAGTACCACAGATCAACAGGTTATCAGAAAAATCCAATACACATCCGAGTGCAGGGACCTGATGTCCAAGATGCCCCAAGCCCCTAAAATGGATTAACAACAACAAAACCTTTTAAGAGCCTAGTTATTATTCTGAAAAAAAAAAAAAAAAAAGAAAAAAAAAAGAGTTTCTCTTTAGAAAAAATCCTTATTATCCTTTGATATTTTCCTTATGAAAGTCTGGAAGTAGAATTTAAGGTCTACCCCTTATTATTCCCGTTTTTCAACGGGGTCGGGGATGAGATGCGATGGAAGTCTTTGTGGCGATGGTTTTTACGGCCGGATGCCCTTCCTGACACAAACCTCATGAGAGGAGTTAATGAGAGATGAAATGAATGATGATGCATGAAACTGGGCAAGGATGTGGAAGGAAGCGCCCGTGGCCTGTCAGAAGTTACCGTCCCAGCATTTGCCTGGTGTTGAAAATGGGGAAACCACGGAAAACTATTTCAAGGACGGCCGACGGTGGGGCTCGAACCCACGCGTCTACCGAGTCAGCAGAGAGCTTGGCCCCATGACCTAATGCTGCGCTTTAGCCAGCGTAGCCACTACTGTCGGTTAAGTAGAATTCAAGGTGTCATATGATTGCTAAAATCAACTGAAGGGTCCAAGGGAAGAAGGGGTAATGTCAAATAATGTAAAATATTCAGGAAACGAGTTTTAAAGTTTCATTACTTATAGGCCTATGTACTTATATAATAACCCCTGGCACTACATCTCCTGAAGGGCCTAGGCCTACCAAGCGACCGCTCCCCAGTCATTTGGCCTGCAGATATTGGGGTGACGCGTAATCAGCGCATCGGGTTCCCTCGGCCGTTAATCTTGGTTTCCATGATCGGGGCGCTGCCTCACTGTCAGACAGCTACTCAATTGTCCTCACGGGGCTGAGTGCACCCCGTTCCTGCCCTCACGTCAGTTTCTAAGGTCCCAGACGGAGCCGGGAATCGAACCCGGGGCCTCCGGGTGAGAGGCAGGCGCGCTACCCCAACACCACGGGGCCGGCTATGTACTTATATGTAGGCTACGCGTCAACTTGAAACGTCATTTTCTCAGAACCCTCATTGTTCTTATCCAGACACAATTGTGCCTTCAATACGTCGCAAAGAGGCCAACAGATCGCGCTGATATCTCGATTTTACATTTTGAGTGACATTCCCCCTTCTTCCCGTGGACACTTCAACTTCAAATAAGATGTTCAGTGAAGAACATATAGCCTACTTTCTCTCAAATGTATGGGTATAGTACACTTTATCGTGGAGTGCAATTGAATGTTCTTGTATTCACAAGAACGTTAACAGTTGTGCCCTGTATAAAGTTCCCTGTTTACTAAGTTTCGTTATAATTCCGCTTTTACATCCATAAGAATTGATTGAAACATTAGAAAAGTACGTCTATCCGTCATCTTGAATGTCTGGAATCGTTTATCTCGCGCCTTCTGCAGAGAAAGCCTTTTATGTGAGACTACACATTTCCTGAATTTCGTCATTGTAACTAGGATAAACTAATAAATAATGGATTTTCGATATTAATGTCTTATATATTCCAGGTGCTAGATGCGTGCTATATGCAATGTGATAGCCTTATGACTAGGGCTCGATTCGAGCATATTTGCATATTTTTTCCTGAAGAGAACACATTGAAAGAAGCCTTTCGGTGGTATTCTCACCTCTCTGGGACCAAGAGAATTGAAATTTATCGAGCATATAAATGCATAAAACCGCCGTTTTCAGAATAGAAGCATATAAATGCATATTCTTATGGTTTGCGTCTAAATAGTTTGTTCTTCTTCGAATTCCCCCCCCCCTCCCCCCAAATTCGGGCCCTGACCATTCTTAAGTTTCGAAAACATAAGTAATTATTTTAAAGCCTATCTGGTGCGATTAATAGAACCGCTGGTTTTTAATCTTTAGTGAGGTCGTTCTCGTCATTGAAACTTTTATTGACTGATTTAAGAAAATCATTCAAAACTGAAAGGCCTCCGTGGCTTAGGCGGCAGCACGCCGGCCTCTCACCGCTGGGTCCGTGGTTCAAATCCCAGTCACTCCATGTGAGATCTGTGCTGGACAAAACGGAGGCAGACAAGTATTTCTCCGGGTACTCCGGTTTTCCCTGTCAAAATTTCATTCCAGCAACACTCTCCACTATCATTTCATTTCATCTGTCATTCATTTAATCATTGCCCCAGAGGAGTGCGTCAGGCCTCGGCAGCCGCCACAGTTTACATCCTCGCCGCTAGATGGGGGCTTCATTCATTCCATTCCTGACCCGGTCGGAGACTGGAAGCAGGCTGTGGATTTTCATTTTCATTCAAAACTGAAAACATAGAAAAAATTCTTGTTGTACAGACCAATGCAGATCTACTTCATTGACTCGCCTAATTCTGAACATTTTGTAAATGAACTTTTAAACTGTAACTTTTATATGAAAACTTCTGTTATATATACTTGAAAAACTTAAATGCGGGTATAGTGCAGTGTATCATATACACAATTAGAAAATAAAGCTCGTATATAAAGGTATGTTATAGGTTTTTTCGTTTCACTTTCCTTTCTATAGTTTTTAACGGTGTTTTTTGAGCATATTCTGCATATTTAACCGTATATAATCATTCTTTCGAGTATATCTCTCGAGCATATAATGGGGTTTTCGAGCATATCTATCGAGCATAAAACACATGGTTTTCGAGCATATCTGGAGATTTTATCGAGCATATTGATCCGAGCCCTCCTTATGGCTAATGCAAACGAGGTATCTTATCTGTTTCTCCCCTGTTTCAAAGTTTCGTGTTAATTGTGCAATTAGATCCTATATACTAGACTATGCTCAGTAACCGTCTTCAATATATGGCGGGATTGTTATTTTGTCTTTAGAATACAAAGCCCATATACGCTTCTACTTTAGTGCTAATTTGAGATATTGTATCTCTAATGTATAGAGTTATTTGTTTGTATATTTTATCATTTCAAAATGGCCACTGCGTGGTATATTCAGTGTGATATTCCTATGAATAATGGTAGCGAGATCTTTTGTAAGGTACTCCTCTCTCACCAAATTTCGCGTTAATTATGCTGTTAATCGTCGGATAAGTATATTCAAATCTTAAGAATACACCCAGCCACCATCGTGAACGTATGGAGTCGCCATTCCTTTGACCTGGCCATAGGAAGCCACTTACAAGGTTCTACATTACTGTTCATTTTCATTGATGTATTTTAAAAGTAAATTGACTGATTCATTATCATATTCTATATTTTCAAGATGGCCGCCACGCGTGGTATTCAGTGTGATATTCTTATAGTTTATTTCAGTTAGGGCCCTTATATGAAACTTCTTTCTTACTAAGTTTCGTCTTTAATTGTGCAATTATATTCTGAAAGATTAACTACTACGTTTTAATATTACGCCCAGCCGGCATCTTGAAAATTTAGAGTCACTGCTATTTTGCTTTGGGCATACGATACACTGAAGCCTCCATGGCTTAGGCGGCAGCACGCCGGCCTCTCACCGTTGGATCCGTGGTTCAAATCCCGGTCACTCCATGTGAGATCTGTGCTGGACAAAACGGAGGCAGACAGGTTTTTCTCCGGGTACTCCGGTTTTCCCTGTCAAAATTTCATTCCAGCAACACTCTCCACTATCATTTTATTTCATCTGTCATTCATTTATTCATTGCCCCAGAGGAGTGCGTCAGGCCTCGGCAGCCGGCACAGTTCATATCCTCGCCGCTAGATGGGGGCTTCATTCATTCCATTCCTGACCTGGTCGGAGACTGGAAGCAGGCTGGGGATTTTTTTCATACGATACACTATAAAGCTTTCTACCTTATCGCTCTGCCTGTTTGCCATCTCTTGATGAATGGAGTACATTTGCATTTGTCTGTTGGCACAGGCTAGAGTAAAATGTGGCTTTTCACCGATGTCTCAGTCTCATTCATGGCTGTGATTATATGGAAGCTACTGAGGTATACAGTAGGTGGTGCTTAGTAATGACATTCAGGGCACACGGCTAGTGCGTATGGATGTTGTGAAAGGTTCTGCTCATAGGGTTAGTAAAGCTGTACTGACTCAGTGAGGAAAGCAATGGCAAACTA
The DNA here is from genome assembly GCA_946902985.2 of Meconema thalassinum. Taxonomy (NCBI): domain Eukaryota; kingdom Metazoa; phylum Arthropoda; class Insecta; order Orthoptera; family Tettigoniidae; genus Meconema; species Meconema thalassinum. Next base: position 1,180,176,499 of record OX336389.2, read on the forward strand.
CCTCATTCCTCACCTTGCCTAGTACGCCTCATTATAGTGCTGCCTCGGTTTTGTGGGTTTCTACCTCATAACCTATGGTGGTGCATTTTGAGCATCCAACCAGCCTCCAGGTTGACTACCTAACAGACCTTATCGCTAATTTTCGGTATTGTAGTTCTAAAACATAGGAAGTTATTTATTTTTACTTTATGATATTTCGCATGGCCGCTGCGTGTTATATTCAGTGTGATAAACTTATCATTAACACTACTGACACTTCGTATATGATACTTCACTTCTGCCAAGTTTCGCCTTAGTTGTGCATTAACATCCTGAGTTGCTAATTAGTATACTTTAATAGTACGCCTAGCCGCAGGGCCGTCGCGAGGGCGGCGCGTGAGGTGCGGTCGCGCCAGGGCCCGCGCTCAGAAAGGCCCCGCGCTTCACGCCAATTTTTTTTTCATAAATAAAAAAAATAAAGATAGTGTGCTTGATTCAGTCCAGCCCAAATTAAGATAAGCCAACAATGTAAAATATGCTGTGTTGACAATGATGGAAATGCTCGCTATTTTTGACAGGCCGATGAAGGAACATCTTCAGCGGGTGCGTGACGACGAATCCCACGTGCATTATCTCGGTCCCGAAGTACAAAACGATATAATTTCGACGTTAGGTAAGTTAAAGTTAAACTAAGATTAAACATTAGGTTGGTTCTTTAAATGGAATTAGCGAAAATGTTAATAATTTTCTTTTTTTCCTTTTCTTAAGGTGCTGCTACGAAGCAAAATTTACTGATAGCTTTTCGTGTCACCAAATATTACGCGGTTATCCTCGAATGTTCGCCCGATGTGTGAGCCACAAGGAGCAAATGACCTAGGTCCTCTGCTTTGTTGATGATGGCAGAAACTCCAAGGATCTTCGAATCGTTCATCGAGTGTTTGGAGGTACACGACACTACGGGAAAGGGGTTAGCTGAGAGGGAGTATTGGAGGATAATGATCTTGATATCATGGACTGTAGGGGACAAGGGTATGACAACGGCGCTAATATGAAGGCCAAGTATAAGGAAGTGCAGACGCGAGTAAAAATATTAATAAACTAGCAATGTTCATGGCATGTTTTGCACATAATCTTAACTTACTTTTGGGTGACATGGTTAAATGCAATAAGGACGCTATGACATTTTTTGGTATAGTTCAGCGTCTGTACACTTCGTTTGTAGCTTCCGCGGAAAGGTGGGAGATTTTGTGTGAACTATATCCTGGCCTCCTCACACTAAAATCTTTATCCAGCACGAGATGGGAATGTAGAATTGACAGTGTCAAGCCCATCAGGTACCAGTTAGGCAAAGTAAACGAAGCTCTAGAAAATGTGGCAGAAACTACCAAAGATCCTGTTACCCGGTCAGAGGCCCAATCTTTGTTGCTTCATACAAGTTCGTATGATTTTGTTTTAAGCCTCGTTATCTGGTACGATATTTTATTTTCTGTGAACTCAACAAGTAAAACTCTCCAATCTGAGAAGACTTCGTTAGATATGGCTTTAACCGAACTTCAGGGCCTAAAGTAATTTTTTCCAAATTATCGCAACACTGGCTTTAACAGTGCAATGTCCACCGCTAGAGAAATAATGGAAAATTTGGACTATGTAAAGAAATTTTCTATTCGCCATCAAGGCAATCGCAAAAGGTTCTTTGATGAAATAAATCAGCAAAATGATCACAGGTGGAAAAAACTGAAGAGGAACTTCAAAAAGAAGCTGAAAATAAATTTCGGGTAAGTTACTTTTTGTCTGTCGTAGAAATTGCACTGAGCTGCGTAGAAAATAGATTTGAAGAAGTAAATCTTTTTTGGAATACTTTGGATTTCTTTTCGATCTTTCCAATCATTCCAATTTGGAGGAAAAGCAATTGAAAGACCATTGTCAAACACTCTCTAATTTTCTAAAAGACGGGGAGCTTGAAGATTTGGATGCAGAAGATCTTTTTGTGGAGCTACAATTATTTAGGTACGCTGTTCCGTCATCTGTAATAAGTGCTTTAGGTGCACTACAGTACTTAGCCCCGATAAAGGAGTCCTATCCTAATTTAACGACGGCCTATCGTATTATGCTTACAATTCCTATAACGTTTGCGTCTGGGGAAAGGAGCTTTTTCCATTTTGAAACTAATCAAAAACCATTTGCGATCAACGATGGCGCAGGAGCGTCTGAACGGTTTGGCTACTCTGTCAATCGAATGGAAACGGCCACAAAATTAGAAATGATCGATTTAATCAGCACTTTTGCCTTAGCTAAGGGCCGCAAAGCGCCATTTACATAAATAAATAAAAACTTTACGAGCCTTACAGTAGTCGCATATGATGTGTAACATCTGACATAGAAGAAACCTCACATGAAATTGTTGATACACCGGTAATGTAGCCTATGTCGACCCCTTATTATTCCCGTTTTCCTACGAGGTCTGGGATGAGATGCGATGGAAAAATTTGTGGCGGATGGTTTTTACGGCCGGATGCCCATCCTGACGCCAACCTCACGAGAGGAGTTAGTGAGAGATGAAATGAATGATGGTGAATGAAACTGGGTAAGGATGTGGAAGGAAGCGGCCGTGGCCTGCCAGATGGTACCGTCCCAGCTTTTGCCTGGAGTTGAAAATGGGGAAACAACGGAAAACCATTTCAAGGACGGCAAATTGTTGATACACCGGTATTTTATTATATTTTTGGCACAAATATTATTCTATTGTAAAGGGAGTGTTTTACAAATATTGTAGTTTATAATACGGAACTCATTTTATTAGAGGTTTTGTAGCTTCCACCAGTACTAGCCCAAATAAAGAATACGATATGGATCAACTAGATTAATAGACGCGACACGTCTCATAACCTTAAATCCCCTATAAATAGGCCAACTTGCGAGTAAATGCAATGTGCACAGCAGTAGATCATGAAAGGCTTGCCCAGTTCCCGGACCTCTTGATTCACAGACCAACACGTAATTTCATATGGATTCTGTTAAAATGAGTCATATGGATATCGTTTAAAACGATAATCTGGTAGCAAAAATACCTAACCCGTCCGGGATTCGTACCCGAGATCTCTAGATTCACAGTGAATGACGCTAACCCCACGGCTATTTCGACCACACGAATCTTAGGTACAAGATGGTGACTTATTTTCACGTACCAATAATACTGCATCACGGAATTAAGTTTCATTTATATTTTGCTTGTTTCGATAATGTTCCTGCGTGAAATTGAGTTTAAAATGCCTTATGAATAGGCCTTCTTGTGAGTAAAGAGAATGTATTCAGCAATAGTTCATAAAGGCTTGCTCAATTCTCGTATAAACACAACGATTATATTATATTGATGACTGCATTACCGTTATGTGGGTTAATATTTGAATAGCCATTGTGCAGAAACACAATACCGACAATGCTGACTATTTTCAAGGCTTGATATTAAAGCATTTTATCATTTAAATACTGATACGAAGACTTCGAACGTGTACCTTGTGCTTTGTTTCAATCACTTGACACCAGAGTTCGCATGAGCGTTTACCGTCAGAATGAAAGTATTCAGCAATGCGATCCAGCTGGCAGTGCGTCTTACACATTCCGTTCGATCCACCACTGCCAGCTGGATCGTCTGATCCACTTCCGTCCCATGTTTCAAAATCACTCCCACAAATATCCAGCAACCGAGTGGAAAGATGTTACACATCAAAAGCTCTAAATTCTAAACAAAAAACAGATTTTTTTATTTTGAAAAAAGTCTGTTTTGTAAACCATGTTATTTCTCGAACAAAGGGGCCGTTCAGATCATATTTATCGGTGAAAGAGGACTTATAGCACTTTCAGTAGTTAGTTTATGAAAAATTGTATAGCCGTAGAAATGTTGAACTATGTAAACGTGATTGCGTATTATTATTAATTATATGCGTTTGGGTAAGAAAGTACATCAAGCACATGCTTCGTGTTCCACTATATATTATGCCAAAAAATCACCTGTGTTAGCTCGTTATATCAAGTTTCCATTGATATTGCTTGTTGCTTTTATCTGATCAGGTGCTTCTTGTATCCAATTTTATGCTTATCCTATTTGTTGTGGTTTGTTTAGAAACAAGAAATGTAATAAAATGAGTTTTAACTAACCTAAAATTGTAATTTCTTTGAAAACATCACTCTCCGTACAACACAGCCACTTACTGTCTAAAATTTGCATTTAATACCCCCCACCCCGCGAACTCATGCCTACTAGGTCCCGCGCACCCTCGCGACGCACTGTGGGTCAAAATCGAAATCTAGGAGGACAAAATTATCAAAATTTCTTACTTCTACATCATTCTCATATAATGGCCGCTCACTATTCTGGGATATAAACGCATCTCAGTGTAAATCTGTCACCACTGTTCGAGCAGTCTGAATTGGAAGGTGAATGTAAGTGGCTGTGGTTTGTTTGTCTTTGTGCTTTAAGATGGAACATGCAACTGAAGGTATGATCTTTGTAACGTGTTTCAGTTATTAACGGGCGTAATTGTTACGTAATTTTAGCTATATTTGCATTATATGATATTTAACTATTATTTTTAAAATTATATTTTCACTTAGATATTTAGTATGTCGCGTCACTCTGCGTCACTTTCTACTTAATGCTAAAATGTAGATAAAGTCTTGTAGTTTACGCCTGTTATAAGATTTTTGCATCTTTTTGCAACTTACTTAGTTATTTTACGTTTAGGAAGATGCCGCGCAACCAGTTCTCACACGTTTACAACTGTTTAAAGCACTGGGTTCGACAATTATGTCAAAAGTGGAACCTTGTGACCTTGTTAAAAGTAAATTTGGGGTAGAAAATTGTTCTGAAGGGATAACTGAATGCTCTATCCAACTCCTAGTCATAGACAATTTCTTGCATGTGTAGACGTAGCTTATAAAGTCTTAACTGATGTTTATTATGAAGTAAACAAATTATATACGTTGCTTTCACTCTAAATTCATGATTAAAACGTAAAAATAATTTCATCCCCCTAGATTTCGATTTTGACCCACTGTGCGACGGCCCTGCCTAGCCGTCATCATGAATCTATGGAGTCGCTCTTCTGTAGCCTGGGGCATACGAAGCGGCTTATAAGGTTCTATTTCATTATTAAATTTCGTTATTATAGCTGTAGCATCCCGAAAGTCATAATTTAATTTGAAATTTCAAGATGGTTGATGTGCGCTATATTCAGTGTGATAATATTTTAACTAACGCAAGTGAGAGCTCTTATATAGCACCTCTTGGCAAGATTCGTCCTAATTACCCAATTGTATACTGAGTTGTCATTTTTAATGTTCTGATAGTTCGCGCAGTCGCCATGTTGGATGCATGTAGTGTCTGTTCTTTTGCCTTGGCCGTACAAAGCCACATACAAGGTTATACCTTGTCACTAATTTTCGTTACTGTAGCTCTTGAGTGTTGAGATTTTTAAATATTTTATGTTTTCAAAATGGCAGCTGCGCGTAATATTCATGCTCATATAATTATAACATTGGTAACAGAGGGTCCGTATTTAAAATTATCTGAATGACAAGTACTGTGGACATGAATTAATTGGATCATAAGTTATGGATTATAATATAAAACATGAAACCTATTTGCCCATTGCTATTGCTACCTCTGTACCCAATTTGGTTCAATTCGGATTCATCGTGCTTGAATTAATAGGGAAGGGGGAAATACATGCATACATACATACATACATACATACATACATACATACACAGACAGACACACGGATATTTGGCCCGTGCAAATCTCATAAGCCTACTTTCATTTTTTTATATAAAATTCAAAAGTAGGCTAAAATCCCACAGGCGTGCTTTAAAGACATTGAAAACAAAAAGGAAGCAACATTCTATAAATACCGGTGAATGCTCGGACTGGCGAGTGAGGTAACGTGTCTCGCCATAGGGTGGATGCGCATCTCCACACCTGGCCAACTAGTGGCGTTCTTCTTAACATCACAATTCCGATCCCATTTCAGTTGAAACATATAAAAAAAGACAGAAGGAGTCATGAAGAGGTGTTGATTAAATAACCAGTTACAGTCATCTCTCCGTAGGGAAATTTTCAATAATAATACTTTGTTGTAGTTGTTTCGTTCGGGGGCTTACTACATTGTGGTGTGTACCGTGGAATCTGATAAGCCATGTCATTGCGATGGCTGTATATGTGTGTGCATATACAGTATAATTGGGGCTTGAATTGGGAAGGAGGCAGTTGTGGCCTTTAAGTAGGTACCATCCCGGCATTTGCCTGGAATGGAAGTGGGGAAAACCACTTCTCAACATTCAGGCATGAGGGGGGAAATTGAACCAATACCTTCTCAGTTCTGCCTCACTAGGCATAATTACATTTCTTGGCAGTGCTGGGAATCAAACCCAGGACCTTTGGAATCGGAGTCTCAGTACAGAACAAGTTGCCAATTATAATGCTAGAAGTTTAACGTCCCTTTCAACTACTGTGACCTTATAGACGTCAGGATGCCTGAATTCCTCGCTCGAGGGATTCTTTAACGCAGTGGTGTTCAAATCGGCGGTGGACGGTTTAGATAGAAATATTAATATTTCATAGGCCTACTATGTTACAAAGTTCGTGAACAAATATTGCTAACCTCAGATTCTCGTCTCCATGACCCTAGGTAGGAAGTTCTCCCACCATAATTTAAGGCTAATTAGCTCGTACTTTTACTGTCTCATTTCACAAGAACTTACCAGTAGGTCTTGTCCTCAGGAATTCTGCGTTTCACCCCCGATCCCACCACCAAAGTGGTAACTCGCTATCAGACGAGGTGTAACAATCGCTAATGACAATAAGACACTTGACAATGTTAATATGTGCCACTTCCTTGCAACACTACAAGAACAGATTCTTCTGTTGCAGCCTCTGTCGACTCGATTCCTGCCAGGTCTTTGCCACAAGTATAAGGACAATGAGTGATCAGGTGAATTTTATTGCATGTCAATTTTAATATTCTAATTATTCGCGCAGCCGCCATCTTGAATGAATGAAGTGCCTATTCTTTTGCCTTGGCTGTACAGAGCCACTAATTTTCTTTAGTGTAGCTCTTAAGCGTTGAGATTCTTTTAGTTTTTATACTTTCAAAATTGCAGTTGCGCATAATATTCATGATCATATAATCGTAACAATGGTAACAGAGGGTCCTTACATAAAACTATCTGAATGCCAAGTACTGTGAACGAACCCCATCGAATTGATAGATTGCCTGCTCTCCTTCGAAAGTATCCAACACTAACACTGAACAAGATTCGAACTCTTCTTCTGCATCTACTTCAGCTCACATCAGCAACGTTAATCCTACACCCACAACAAGAATACGTATTACATTAATATTAAGACGATTACAGTAGCTGAAATTAGGATTTACCAGCATTACTTTAAATTATCAGTAACGACCATAATTGTTTTTACGACAAGATACATATGCAGGCAGAAATAACCAAATCATACAATTAAACCCATCGAATTTTAAGCGTCAAGAGCAATAACTAAGAAGAAATATCAAATCAGGTAGCAGCTCCTAAGAAAGCGCTAAGAGCATCCTTAGACGTGCCATGTTCAATTTCAAAATCCAAATCATCCTATATTATTGGTAAGAAATAACTTTTCTCGCAGCCGTGAAAATGTGCGCGATCATGCACGGAGAAAGTTTGGCGAGATTCTGAAGTCAATACCGCTCTTAGTGACTCGTCATGTTGATGAAATAGCCTATAACTTGAAAATAACCAAGAGCTGGCAGTCCAAATTTCACCTTGCAACTTGAGGACAGTACTGATATGGCAAATCATACCCAGCCTCTTCTTCTTGTCCGTATTGCTGTTGTTATAACTGGTACTGTAGATGCAGTAATTAGACACATGCAAATACATCTCATGATCTTTCCAACAATGCTGGTTTTGTTTTCTTCGATTAGACCACCTCGTGGAGCAGAGGCTAGCATTCTTGGCTATCACCCCTGAGGCATGGCTAGATTCCCGGCTTTGCCAAGAAATTTAATTCTGAAGGAAGTAAGGAAAGTTGTAGTTTACGTGACCGTTAATCTCGCGATCAAGAGCCACGGGACCTCTTTCTTTTACGTAGAATCCGAACCACTGGGCATGCCATTTCATTTCAAAAATCTCACGTGCATTGACCGGGAATGGAACCCGGTCCATATTGGTGCGCCACCACAACTCTAAACGTAATTCTGGTCTGAAGGCTGGAACATGGTACACTCAGCCTTATTGGGTAGAACTAAGATGAGGTGGGTTCGATTCTCACTTCAGCTATCCTAGAAGTAGTTTTCCATACTTTCCCCACATCTACTCTAGGTAAATACTGGGATAGTTCCTATGCTCGCCTCCTTTCCCTTGCCTGGTCCCAATCACAAATGCACACCCATCACTATAAAACAGGTTATCAGACAGATACCACACATGCACCCAAGTACACGGGGCTATATGACCACGATATCGCAAGACCCCTAAATGGATCAATATCTCTTTCCATTTATTACGTTGTGGCTGGTCGCCAACCCCTGTCTATATACGGATATATAGACCCGTCGGGTTCGATTCCCGGTTCTGCCAAGAAATTTAAATCAGGTCTGAGCGCTGGAAGGGGGTGTACTCAGCCTCGTGCGGACAATTGAGTAGCTGTCTGACAGAGAGACAGCGCACCAAGATTAGCGGCTGAGGAGATCCAACGTGCTGACAACGCGTTACCCAGCAATCTGTAAGCTGAATGGCTGGGCAGCGGTCGCTTGGTAGGCCAGGGCCCTTAACGGGCTGCAGTGCCACCGGATGGATTTTACTTTAACCACTAATTGTCATTGGTTAAAATGAAAAGACTGACTATAGTGCACTCTGTGGTCTTCTGTCATTCTTGTCCTCCTTCCAGACTCATAAATATATCTGCTCTCCCTCGCTCGTTTCCCACGTTTGCCTGCTAGTATCTAAGCGATGGTTCTTTTTTGATATTTTATACAGAGCAACAGAATTGTTTCGCGGTTTCATTCAGAGACACGCTAGATTTTTTTTAAACTCCTGTATGTATGTGCGCTGATTTTCTGATTGGGTCACAGCTTGCTTGAACCGCTCTGACGGGCTCCGAGTCCGTAATAAAAACTCTGCAACATAATGAGCGTAACATATGAAAGCCAGTCACCAGTGGAATGGAATGGTTCCACCTGTGGCAGCAGCCAATTATATAAGCTGGAGTACGCAGATGACACAGCTCGTTCAAAAGCGACTTGGGGGTCATCGCATTGCGGCATCTTGGCCATGTAGCCCTGTGTACTTGGATCTGTTAGGAATGTGTCTGATAACCAACAAGTAACTATAAAACAAGTAGTTCCGTGCAGAACTAAATAGGCCATTTAAGCCTATTTTCATTTATGAAGAAATAGGCTTATGAGATCACATTTTGTGTGTGTATGTGTGTGTAGTTCCGTCCCCCTAATAAAATCTAAACAGCTAAAGCGATTTCAATTAAACTCGGTAAGGTCATAGTACAATTTTATCCGACCCCGACCGTTCCCTTGAAATTTTATTACGACTCACCAATCCAATATGGCGGTTGTGCGAAATATTTCACCTGCATTCCATATCTCCGAAACTATTACTGATATCACCCTCAAATATTGCACGGTGATAAAAGGCACCACTAGAAGTTCACTTATGTGACTTTTATAAACCTGTTAAATACGAAACGAAGGCGGCTAAGCGAATTTCAAACATTAGATAGGGGTTTCTCGCGATTCAACCATCCGAGCGCAGTGAAACTTGGTACAACAAATGTTTATACACATTGTAATGCACTGACATCCAATTTAGTTCAATAGTTTTCATAACCTCAAGATGGCGGCTGTGCAAAATTTTAAATTTCTTGTGTCCTAATCATGCGATTGTAGTTTGAATAATATACCTACGCCGTCATCTTCATGTAATTATACATAACTCAATGGATATATGAAAATAGGCTATTTCGTTCTTCACGGAACTACTTGTCATACAGTATATTTTACTGGACGTTTCCCATTAAAAACACTCCAGTCTATTAAAAAGATTTTCTATGTATTGTAAGTTACTAATTAACGTTTGGAACACCCCCTACGTTATATGATAGAGTACAGAGCAACAATTTCAAACATAAAATTCAATATCCAAGCGTTGAAGTCATTTCAGACAATAAACATTTTCAGGGGATCTCTCATAAGTAATGTCTTTTTTTTAGAAAATTTAATTTAAAAAGTTTTCTGCCAAGAAATTAAACTATTCTTCAAAGTAGAGACCATCAGATTCTTGAACCATCTTTCAGTGAGGTTTATTATTCCGCGACGGTACCAGTCTCTGGATTTTGATGCGAAGAATTCGGTTGACCCACTTCCACAGCTTCAATATTTCCGAAATTTCTTCCACGCAAGAACTGGGACATGGATCGAAAAAGATGGTAATCTGAAGGTGCAAGATCAGGGCTGTATGCTGGAGGTGGTAGCAGTTCGGCTCCTCCCAATTCCTGAATTTTTGCCATGGTTGTTCGTGCAGTATGAGGTCTCGCATTGTCCTGCTGCAACAGAACTCTTGTTTTGGTTAACTAATGCTGGGTATCTCCGTCTCAAAATTTCATGAACTCGCTCCAGTTGTTGAGAATTAAGATCTGCATTGACTGCACGCCCGTTTGGAACAAACTCTCACACCTTCAAAATTCCACCAGACACACAACACTTTGAGCCCGAACCGATCCTATTTAACGATGACTTTGGCAGATTGACGGGGACTGGGCCACTGTTTCGAGGCGTCAGCGTTGCGGTAATAGACCCATTTTTCATCACATGTGACAATTATCCTGATAAATCCATCATCCATGGGGCTACCGATAAGCTGACGACAGGTATCTACTCTACGTTGAGCCTGTTCAGGGGTCAATTTATGAGGTACAGATCTAAAGCTTCTGATTGATTTTCCAAGTTTCTTAATCTGGCGATGTATGGTATCTTTTGATGCACCAAGTTCTTCTGAGAGCCTACGAGTACTTCTTTGTGAATTTTCTTCCAAAACTCAGCGTATATTCTCAATATCCCATAGTTTATGTCTTCCAGAACGCGATAAATCAGTAGTGTTTTCTTCTCCAGTGTTGAAACGTTGGAATCATCGTTGTGCCATACGCTCACTAACGATACCTTCTCCTTCCACTTCAAATATTTTTCGAGCCACGGCAGCAGATTTGTAATCTTGTTTCCAGTAGTGCTTTAGAAGGACCCTAACCTCCAACTTTGTAAGTTCCCTATGTGATTGTGTATCAACAACTGACGACTGATATATTCTCGCAAAATACGCTATTCTAGTCATGGCCTCCTGTAAATAGCATTGGAGAACCAAAGAAAACCAATTCTATCTTATAAAACACCAAACTTAAAACACATCACTTATGAGTAGGGGCCGTATTTTTTGGTAATAGCGAAACGCGCGAATTTTCTTCATATCTTCTTTCTTGCCTATATAGGACCTTTTAGGTACGTAAAGTGCCGTAGTTTAGCAAAATGATCTTGCGAAACATCACGAAATCTGACTAATTGCGCAAATTGCGCAAATAATCACGAAATATACTCCACTTGGTACGAAAAATGCTAAATATTATCGAAAAAGCTCTCCAATAAACGTTTAAATGCGTCTGCGGAATTGACCGTCGTGGTCTCCTTCTCATTTGAATGCCCACAAAGCCGGAAGTATGTGTATTCAGTTCCGCGATATGTAAGGCTATCGATGAAAATCAATATCTGCCATCGATTACATCAAATGGCGTTGTGGTTGTAGATACGGCAGCACGAGTTCGCGACTGATAAAACTTGATCGGCAAACATCCAGCATTTAAGTATAAAAATGCCGAAAACTAAAGTCTCAACAGTTTTCTTGAGGGCCGAGGACTACAACAATGAGGGGTTCTGTGTATTTGACGCTGCAATCACATAATTTGTTAGATTTATCCCATACTATAAAGAAGATTTCAGAAGAAACATCGATCATTATGACAATTTATTTCGCAAAATACCCACCGAAATAGTGTCAGTTTTAACACCGAAATCAACAGTTTTATCTCACCAAAATATAAAGCCCTTACTTATGAGACATCCTAATAAATAATATTTTAAGAACGCAAATGGTCTTACTATGCTCTGTCTTCAATAAAATGTTTCATTGTTACTCAAGACAACTCAAGTCAACATACATTCAGCCCAAAGTTACACGATGAGGTTTATCTACAATAGAAGAATACAGCAATAAGGATTGTGTGCTGGTTTATCAACTTACCGAGTAACAGGTTCAATAGAATACAGTAAAATATGTTCCTGTTCAGATATAAATTGTGTACAATCCATATTTTATGATGCCTGCAATATAAATTGGGGCAGATGACCTAGGCGTTTTATCCCTTAGATCAATCTTCATCACCATCACATTGATAAATTATGTGTTAGAATAGAATAACATTCAGTATTGGTAGTCATGACTCCTCCCACGAGGTAATACCTTTCTGTAATGTACCCTTTCGGTCCTGGGACTAGAAAGGCCTCATTATTACCAATGAGGACTATCACGGACTAATTATTTCCGGTCTGATATAGCTCAAATATCTGATACCTCAGCATTTCCCGTGGCAAAGGAAGGCATAGTACATTGCTACTTCAGGAAAGGAAGCAAAAGGTTACGACATCATTGGTGACAGTCAACGGAGAGCTTAATCCTCTACACAAAGCATGAGGACACAGATGTTTCCTGTCGGCCACGCAGTGAGGGGATTTTCTAAGATACAGCCTTGAGCGACCATAGCTTCCCCGTTCAGTGTCAATGAACGAAGTACAAAGAGACCGATAATGCCAATGTCTGTGACAGAGCATAAAGCCACGCCCATTTATGACGTCAGAACGTACTAAAATACGATCCTGATTTAACAGAAGAAAGAGAAAGCAATCAATGTGTGGAAAATAAATCATAGATGCGCACGAAGCCAAGTACGATAATAATAATAATACAAATTGGAAGATTATATGGAATATTTGTCAGCCAGAAACCTTCCGTGGCCGCACGAATCACAGATGCAGAGCAAATCACGTGATCACTGGGATTCATCTTTCCCGCTTCGGAACTACACACATCAAAAAAAGTTTTGCATCACCTCGGTTCCAAGAGTTCCGGAACCGTTAAATACAAAGGGAATAGAGATCAACACAAACAACATTTCAGCTCGTTTTATTGCTCATGAGACCCACACATTGCATGTTGTACCATCATACAGCTAGACTTTCAGCATTTGTGGTCCAGATTGCAGTACACACCACTACCTCTAATACCCAGTAGCACGTCCTCTTGCATTGATGCATGCCTGTATTCGCCGTGGCATACTATCCACAAGTTCATCAAGACACTGTTGGTCCAAATTGTCCCACTCCTCAACGACAATTCGGCGTAAATCTCTCAGAGTGGTTGGTGGGTCAAGACGTCCATAAACAGCCCTTTTCGACATATCCCAGGCATGTTCGATAGGGTTCATGTCTGGCGAACATGCTGGCCACTGTAGTCGAGCGATTTCGTTATCTTGAAGGAACGCATTCACAAGATGTGCACGATGAGGTCGAGAATTGTCGTCCATGAAGACAAATGCCTCTCCAATATTCTGCCGATATGGTTGCACTATGGGTCGGAGGATGTAATTCAGGTATCGTAAAGCCGTTTCGGAGCCTTCCATGACCACCAGTGGCGTACGTCGGCCCCACATAATGCCACCCCAAAACATCAGGGAACCACCACCTTGCTGCACTCGCTGGACAGTGTGTCTAAGACGTTCAGCCTGACCAGGGTGCCTCCAAACACGTCTCCGACGATTGTCTGGTTGAAGGCATATGCGACACTCATCGGTGAAGAGAACGTGATGCCAATTCCGTGGGGTCCATTCAGCATGTTGTTGGGCCCATCTGTACCGCGCTGCATGGTGTCGGGGTTGCAAAGCTGGACCTCGCCATGGACGTCGGGAGTGAAGTTGCGCATCATGCAGCCTATTGCGCACAGTTTGAGTTGAAACACGACGTCCTGTGGCTGAACGAAACGCATTATTCAACATGGTGGCATTGCTGTCAGGGTTCCTCCGAGCGGCAATCCGTAAGTAGCGGTCATCCACTACAGTAGTAGCCCTTGGGCGGCCTGAGCGAGGCCTGTCATCGACAGTTCCTGTATCTCTGTACCTCCTCCATGTCCGAACAACATCGCTTTGGTTCACTCTGAGACGCCTGGAAACTTCCCTTGTTGAGAGCCCTTCTTGACACAAAGTAACAATGCGGACGCGATCGAACTGCGGTATTGACCTTCTAGGCATGGTAGAACTACAGACAACATGAGCAGCGTACCTTCGTCCTGGTGGAATGACTGGAACTGATCGGCTGTCGTACCCCCTCCGTCTAATAGGCCCTGCTCATGCATGGTTGTTTACATCTTTGAGCAGTTTTAGTGACATCTATGAACAGTCAAAGGGACTGTATCTTGGATACAATATACACAGTCAACGTCTATATGCCGGAGATCTGGGAACCGAGGTGATGCAAAACTTTTTTTGATGTGTGTATATAGACGCTTTAGACATAATTATTAATCGTACGATCGGATTTGAGATCCACACACAATATTGAATTCTTCAATATGTAAGCTCATTTTGAGTTATATCTCGCATCTGGGAGTGAGATATTCTGGAACTTTGCGAGTGAAGAGGTACCACATAGCAAATAAATACCTCCGCCAAGAAGCGAACAGACAGTTTTGTCAGAACTGGGGTAGCAGAGGCTTGTGTTGCTCCACACCCTGAATTGTATGAAGTTTACAAGTTTGGATCAGACACAGTTTCTAGCCAGCCAGAGTGCTGTTGTCATAGACGGGTGAGGTTCCAAATGTATAAGATTATACAAGTGCAATAGTAGATGCAGTTCGAAGCCAGCCAGTGTGTTGTTGCCACGCCAGGCGAGTCCTGAATTTTTCGAAGTCAGCTGGAGAGCTGAGTACTACGCCGGTTTGTTAGACGAAATTCAGTTGAACTTTTAATCTTTTTTTTTGTCGCAAGTTGTAGAGGGAAACGTTTCCCCTCCGGGCTAAGCAGTGCGTGTTACAAAATGTTACAAGTTATCAGAGAAACTGTGTGTCAAGAACAGCTTAGGTGACTGTGAAAGTTCACGTAGCCACAGAACACTAGACTATAAGTAAGCGTGTGACAAATAACACAGGTTATTAGCGACAGGGTGCATGCAACTGGACTTTGCGTAGTAGCAAGTACACACTTGATAGTACTGTATAGTATGAACGGGAAGGTAATGGTCGAGTTCTGACATTATACTAGCTGCTCGTGTCAGTAATATTTGTCAGACTAGTGTGAGTTTTAGAGAGCTTAGCGAGGAGACTGTGGTCATCAGATCCCAGTGCTTCCCAAGCAAAATGTTAGTTTGTGAGGTGACCAGGTAACTTTGGTTTGCCAGCTATTTTCAATCATTTGAGGACGTCGGCCAGTGATTCAGGTAATATGTGTAGCAGTTCTGAGCTCTAGGTGAGTTTTGTATGCCGATTGGTTGCAGGTTTATTTCGTTGGGATGGTTGACAAGTTCATTCCCAGACGATGGTTATTGGAGATGTGTCGGTATGGTGTATAAAATGTTTATTGTTAGAAAATTCCAGTGCAGACAGCACTGTTCGCTATTGTGTGTATTGTGTTTCACTCTGTTCATTTTTTATCGATAGTTTTAAACAGCTTTTAAATCCTAGTTCATTACTGTAGCAGCTACAGACTCTGGCGAGCCGAACATGTCCTGGGACACTCCTGGCAACAAAAGCCATACGATAAATAAATAAATAAATAAATAAATAAATAAATAAATGTAGTCAATATTCTGCATGAATTTCATGTCCAAATAATTCAAGAATTACAACACCAGTTGGGAAGTCCTCTTAAATTCTTTTATTTTTTTACTGATTTTACTTGTGATTTTATTGATTATATCTGTTTCAAAATGGGCTGTAAAATTCTCCAATTATAATATTGTACTGGCATAATCAATAACCCAACTAAGACATAGCCTAGATTGTATTACTGTGTCACCCATATTATATACAGTGTGACAAGATCCGCCACTGGATTTATATACGGTACAGTTACGGCAGAGGAAGCCTCCGTGGCTTAGGCGGCAGCACGCCGGCCTCTCACCGCTGGGCCCGTGGTTCAAATCCCGGTCACTCCATGTGAGATCTGTGCTGGACAAAACGGAGGCAGACAGGTTTTTCTCCGGGTACTCCGGTTTCCCTGTCAAAATTTCATTCCAGCAACACTCTCCACTATCATTTCATTTCATCTGTCATTCATTTAATCATTGCCCCAGAGGAGTGTGTCAAGCCTCGGCAACCGGCACAGTTCATATCCTCGCCCCTAGATGGGGGCTTCATTCATTCCATTCCTGACCCGGTCGAAGACTGGAAGCAGGCTGTGGATTTCATTTTCACAGTTACGGCAGAGCCATTAGCTTACTGGCAAACCCTCAGACTTGCCAAGGAGCTCAAGATGGAATGGTCTATTTCCTGATGATAGTAGCATCGTCTTTATAATTAATTATCTTTATCTTCGCATTACCTTTCCATCATACTGAATATCTCGAATCTGGACCATTGTACACGAAAGGTCTGGAATGTATTGTATGCGGAGTCTCACAGTCCATAATATCTGCAAAATAACAACTAGGAAAAGTAGCTTTCAGATTCCTTTGTAGGAATTGCCAGCGGCAAGGCCGTCGTTTTCAGTTCTTGGCAGTTTAATTCCCCTCACTTCAATCACGTGATCGTTGGGAACAGATTTCGTTTGACCTGAGACTGAGCCAAGTATTACTCAAGTAGTAATAATTTCGATTTGGGTAGAAAGAGATAATTCGTTTTTTTAGGAATGAACTGATATTGAAAAATAAACGTATTCATTTTGAAAGGTCTTTAAAATTGTTGAATAATTTATTACGTTCTTTTATCACTCACAAGGTGTCTATCAGCTGGGAGTAATGTTACTTATAAGCAATATTAGAAGTGAAGGGATAAGGAAAATGATCATGTCAGCCCATTGCAGATTCCAAGGAACCACTACATAGATGGAAGGAACGTTTTAGAAACTTACTCACTGTGAATGGAATAAGTATTAAGTTCAACTTCCTCTGTAATTGATGTAAATAACACACACCTGTATCAATAATGGATAGTGCAATATATCTATAGGCTACAAAAACCAGGAGGGATGCAGGTGAGGGGTGAGCAGGGGGGAGAGAGATGGGGGAGAGAGGGAACTTTACTCACGCTATATTTCGTGTGTAAGGTGTAACACAAGGCTGCAACTTATCACCTACGGTATACGTTTCAATCTATACACTGAACAAGCAATGAAGGAAATTAGAGAGAACTTTGAAGTAGGAGTAAATATTATGGTGTTTGAAGCCATTTTTCAGTGTTGCCTTGGTAATCGCAATTTGATGCTTTTCAGTCGGTCAACACGATTGTACCCAATTGTGATGGGTTATTCCCTAATACTGAAAAATATTACATGAAATGAACAAATCCACTTGGAGGACCAATTTCGATTGTCAAGCGATCATCATCAGATCCATTAAACGTAGGCTATTAAATCTATGTCTAAAAGTATGGGCGATAGTATTTACAATATGTACAGTTATTTACTGTAGTTGCAGTAATAGTTAAGATAATGCAATAATAATAAAATAATATTGCCAATATTTGTTAGTTGTCGTGTATGTGATATTTCGTTAAGATGCTGAAAGTGGTGATTGGCCTTTAAATTAGATTGCTTAGTGTATGTGATTGTTGTTAAATGGTCAGTTCAGATTGTATTGTCTACTTATCTGTTTGAGTCGCACATGGACCGGATGAAAGCAATTGACCTCGTGAATGTCTGCACTGAACTAGAGTAAAGATTCAAGGAGAAATAATTTCAACTCTGAGATTTGCTGATGACATCGTCATGTTAGCCGACACACCAGAGGATTTGAATGAGTTTTTAAATGGTGTGGACTCCGTTTTGAAGAAAGAATTCGTGATAAAAATCAACAAATCTAAAGCAAAAATAATGGAATGCAGCCAATATAAAGCAGAAACACCTACTGTAAGGGCGTCAAATTGGCAGGTGAAAAGCTAAAGGAAGTAGGAGACTTCTCTTACTTAAGAAGAAAAATAACTAGTGTTGGACGAAGCAAAGAAGATATATAAAAAGTAGGTTGGCACAGGCAAGGAAAATATTTCTACAGAAAAGGAACCTGTTGGCATCGAATATAGATTTACGTATTAGGAGGCCATACTTGAAAGCCTTCGTGTGGAGCGTGGCACTCTATGGGAGTGAAACTTGGACTGTTGGTGCAGCACAAAAGAGTAGAACACAAGCATTTGAAATATGGTGTTACAGGAGAATGATGAAGGTAAGATGGGTAGATAGAGTAACCAATGAAGGGGTATTAAGACGAGTGGAAGAGAGATGTTTCTAGTGACTGCCAAAAAAAAAAGAGATATATTGGTGGAAACTTACTAAGACACCCAGGAATAGCTAACTAAGTTATGAAAGGAAGGAACGAGGACAAACACTGTAGGGGTTGACATAGGTTAGAATATGTAAAACAGATTGTCTTGGATGTAAGGTGCGGTAGATATGTAGAGATGAAACGATTAGCTCAGGACAGGGAGGAGGCATGGAGGGCTGCATCAAACCAATCAAGAGACTGAAGACTCAAACACGCACATATTTCGTTCTCAGAAATCACGTTTGATGGGGCTTTTCCTATCCTACGATTGTACATTGAACCCATCACATCTTATCCCCAAATACATTAAAACATGCGTACGACTGGGGGCGTGGCTCAGCGGTAATGTTCTCGCTTGCCGGGCCCACGGTTGCAGGTTCGTATCCTGGCGTAGTCAGCTGATATTTGAGGGTGTGCAAATGCGAGGAAACCGTGTCAGTAGATTTACTGGAACGTAAAATATCCCCTTCGAGGCAACATTCCGGTACCCCGGCTATAAAAGTCAGAGTAGTTAAAAGGGACGTTAAACCAATAACATTAACATTATTATGAAACATGCGTACATCTGTCAATACTGACATCGTTATTGCACAGATTGCATGAATTACATCATTTAAAACAAGTAGTTTCGTGAAGAACTAAACAGCCTATTTTCATATATGTTAATTGCCTCAATCAACATACAAAATTACAGTTTGATTGTTGTAATAGATTCGTAGATATTGCCAACCGTCTAAATATGTCATATGATCGCCATGTTGGAATTTTTATATATAGGCCATAGAGTTATGTACTATTACATGAAGATTATTGCGTAAGTGTATTGTTCAAACTTCAATCGCATTATTAGGACATAGGAAATAACAACGAGATTTTAAAATTTCGCACAGCCGCCATCTTGTGATTATGAAAAGAATTGACTAACATTAGATATCAGTTGATTAAAATGTGTATAAGCATTTACCGTATTAAGTTTCACTGCGTTTGGATGGTTAAATCGCAAGAAACGTCCATTAAGATATTTAAATTTCACGACGCCGCAATGTTAGATTTGTGCTCATCAAGATATCGAAAGTCCCATAGGTGAACTTATGTTCATAGCCTTTATCAACATACACAATTTCAGTTTGATTGCTGCCATAGATTAGTAGATATTGAGAACCGTCTAAATAATTCGGATGGTTGCCATGTTGGATTTTTATGTATGTTGGCCATAGAGTTATGTAGGCCTACTATTAAATGACGATTATTGCGTAGGTTCATTATTAAAACGTTGATTTCGATCGCATGATTAGGACACAAGAAATAAAAACGAGATTTTAAAATTTCACACAGCCGCCATCTTTAGGTTATGTAAACAATTGAACTAAATTAGATGGTAGTGCATTACGTTGTGTATAAAACTTTGATGTACCATGTTTCACTGTGCTTGGATGAAAAATCGTGAGAAAAGTCAATTTAAATGTTTCAAATTCACTGGGCCGTCATGTTCGTTTGACCTTAACAGGTTTTTGAGACTCAAATAGGTGAACGTCTAGTAGTGCCCTTTATCATCGTACAAAATTTCAGGGTGATATCTTTTACTGTTGGTGAGATATAGAATAACAGTGAAACAATTCTCACAGCTGCCATGTTGGATTGGTCAGATATAAAGAAATTTGAAGGTCACAGTCGGGGTCAAACAAAATAGTACTATCACCTTACTGAGTTTCTTTGAAATCGCTCCATCCGCTTATATTTTATTAGGGGACACACATACACGGACAAAAGGTGATCTCATAAGACTATTTTTTTTTTCATAAATAAAAACAAGATGTTCAGTAAAGAACATATAGCCTACTTTCTCCTAAATGCATGGGTTTAGTTATAACTCTCTGTCCTTTTCATGGAGTACAATTGAATGTTGGTTGTAGTAGCTTGTTGAAATACACATTCTGTACGTGTATTATACGTTGATTGAATCCTCACCTGATTTATATATATATATATACATACACAAATACAGCCATCACAATAACACGGGTTATGAGACAAAATTCAACACTCACCCAAGTACACGGGGCTAAATGACCATGATCTCCGTGCATCTCAGATGAAACAACAGCAGCTTCCTACCCAAATCCTTCCTCGTTTAAAAGTACACACACTTGTAAGCCTACAGATATCACAGTGACACAGGTTATCAGACAACGTCTACACACACCCAAGTACACGGGCCTAAAGACCATTATGCCACAAACCCCCTAAAGAATCAACAACAAAAGCAACAACAACAACAACAACAACAACAACAACAACAACAACAACAACAACAACAACAACAATAGACTCTACCGCAGATCAAGGACAAATAATTTCAATCACTGTAGTCGAGTGTTGTAAATATGTGGTGTATAGGCCTATATAATATTTTCGATTGCAAATACACACTAGTCGCCTCCGTAGCGTAGCGGTCAGCATGGTTAGCTGCCGCCCTGGAGGTCCTGGGTTCGATTCCCGGCTCTGCCACGAAATTTGAAAAGTGGTATGAGGACTGGAACGGGGTCTACTCAGCCTCGGGTGTTCCAAATGCGTAGAGGGGGTTCGATTCCCACCTCAGCCATCCTCGAAGTGGTTTTCCGTGGTTTCCCACTTCGTCTTCGGGCAAATGCCGGGATGGTACTGTCCCCGTTTACCTGGATAGTAGGCTGTCAGATATCCGCCCCCTCAATCGGATTGCCAATTATCAATCGCACCGGCACAGTTACATCAATAAAAATGGCACTGACAGATACTATCGAGATAAGAGCACAGAAGTTCACAGGAAATCATTGTGGAACACACCAAAATAGACGGGGGTTCATACTTACCGTTACTTACCTCTTAATTATCTCGGGGTTTGAGTTGACAACGGGATCACTAAAGTCTGTTCACACAATAACCTCCACCATGACATTTAAAAATGAACCATAACGAAGACGAGAACTTTGAACTGTACAAAAGCTTTATTTCTAATAAAGGGTATGATTTTGATAACACAACAAAATCAACGTGGCTATCAGTAGCCCAAGTCAATCTGACTACGTCCTCCAGTAGGACTTGCAAAAATTATCATACAACATGATATAAAACATTTTAGCTCCCAAGAGCTTCAAATAACGTAATATTCATAACACTATTGGATTGGAGAAGGACGTCAGGGTGTGACATATATAGAGCATTTGGTTTCCTTTTAATAAACATGAGAATGGTATTTATAGTCGCAAGGCCAGAGTGTGTACGACCTCACTCTCTGAGAACCATATGTTGGCACAGCTGCGGGCTACCCTCCAGCCTGTTGCATACTGGTCAAATGCACTCCCTTCTCACACGCTATGTTACGTAAGAATACAGTTTGTTCTCTCAAACTTTTAAATGTCTATAAGACAACTCACATTATATTTACGCAAATCTTTCAAGTACTTTGCTCACATCCTATTGGATCATTATATTAATTTCTTAAACTTGTTAACTTCAATCCAAATGTTTAATTAGCTCTTAAATGTTTATAACAAAATCACATAAATTATTTATAACAATTAGAAATTGTTTATAATATTTGTCAAAGACAATAAAAATATTATAGGCACGCCTTTAACATCACTCTCGTTCCACATTATTTCAAAAATATTTACAGCAATTATTTACAATATTAACATTTAAATTGTTTAAATTATTAATTTAATAAATACATTAGCCACATGTTCATTCGGTTGGTAATTTTCATAATCGTGTTTAATATAATCGACCAATGAAGGTTAGTTATACATGTTAATGTCACAATCTGGTTTAATAAAGGTTTTAATAATGATTTGTGACGGCAACCTTCATTCAAAATCTTATCTCAAATTCTTTCAAAACTCGTGTTAATTATAACAGTAAATCACTTGATTAATTTTCAACGAACTATGACAATCTTACTCCAGCGGAAAATCCTTCGCTAACAAGTTAATGCACAATCTGCATTAAAAATATGCCCAAAATCATCATATATTAATCTATATGGCATTAAAAACTTCCACATAACTTACAAAACTTCCACAAATAATTCTTTAACATTAATTCCTGTGGGAACCTCCTTCATATTCAAGGGCATTATACCTCAGCGACTTTCAACACGCGCTGCACTAGCGATTATACATTCATAGTTCCACTTAAAAATTTTTATAATCATTAATTGTTTCAAAACTGTTTTTCTATTTAACCTTCGTGGATTTCATTCATGAACCGAAATGAAGTCAAAACTTGCCAATCACAAACAAATTTAATAGTGAATACGCTTATATACGCCTGTCTGGTCTATCAAAATTTAAGATTAACATCTTAAAAGAAATTGCAGTATAGAAATACTATCATCAAATAAAGTGCGACTAAAATGCAAAGTAGTCGAATAGAATCCAATTAGACTGGGGAATGCAAACATCGTTCTATAAATCTCTAATTGAGAAAAACTCCTAACAAAAGTTCTTGACTTTAATGCATTCAATAATTCCTTATTAAAGTTACTCTTTCACAAAAGTGTCTATAATGCAATGTTCATTCATAACTGACGATAAATGTCTGTGTTGCAATCAATACAAATAACGACTAGTATTTCCAAGATCGTCGACAACGTAAGAGATTTTAACGCTCTAAAATCATTTAAATGTTCTTCCTTCTTGATGATGACAGAAAATTGGTCAAAGTAATTAAACTGGGGTAGAATTACTTTAATAAAATGACACGCTGTCTGAATTTAAATCTGCCATAAAAATCATTAACTTACAGTCAAATCGTGACTACAAAAAAAATATTAATTACTGAAATATTCTAAATATCAGTCTCAACTGATTCAAAATCATTAACTATGCCCATGACATAACAATGTCTTAATAAATCGTCGAAAAAGGCAAAACTCATCAAGGTGTACTGAGAATAGGAATCTCAACAAGAAAATAGGGCAAAAAACATGAGGATAAAAATATGGGAAAAATGGTTGCTCAAACATCATTAGTAAACTCAAATACAATAAACGTTCACGACTACCTTATCTGCCGATTGACGTTCCAGAGGAAAATTCCCCAAAGAAGACTGCTGATGGATCCATTTCACCACGTTAAAGCTGAGCTCCATCCTCGAAATAGGAAATAGCACCCTCGGAGAATCGAACTGCTTCCTTCTCCGGAAATCGCTCTGCTCCTTGAAGACGAATAGACATCCTTCCGGCAATAATCTTCTTTGTGAGTCGGGATATCCCTGACCTCTCTTGAAAAATTCCCTGAAGTTCCAGTAGACAATCGTCATGAAGTTTTGTAGAAATTTCCGAAGAAATTATTCATATTCAGAGTATGAAATTGTTTCTATGGCTGTTCGATGGTATTCAGCCTTTAATTACGAAACATGGGTGTAGATGGTATTCACCGCATGTTCGCTTGTGTGGAATAGCAATTAGCGAAGTTCCATGTCGCTATCTTACTCCGTTGAAGTATGTCCCAATTGCAATAAGCCCTTTAGCCTTCCATCTGCTCTTCGGTTGTAGTGTTAGAAGAACAAACTGCCGTATTCAATTGCTCCATTATACTGTATCGTTCTGTAACCAAGCAATCTGAAGTCTTTCTATTCCACTCGCAGCGTCAGCCGTTGCGTTGATTCTGGCTATACAAAAGTGCTTCTCTTGTGGCGAGATAATCACTTTTGTCAGTCGTATAAAACTGCTAATATCTTTTAAACTAATCGGTCGAAATTGTTCAGCTTTTCTCTATAACTGCATGTAGCACTGCACAATACAATTAGCTTATCGGTGACCGCTAACTGTTCGAAGCTAAACTTGTAGAAGCTTTCTAAGGTCCGTTTCAACTTCACCTAGTGTGACTTGGATCTCGTTAATATAGTGGCCTCGCCACGCGTTATAAAGACGATTCTTTTCACTGCTGTTCACTTCGACGTCTCACTATAATGAATGTATAAGAAAAGAACTTTCACAATAGACTTCGATGATCTGAGAATGAGATCTCAGAATAATCGGAGAACGAAAAGGGGCTCCTCTCTTCTGCGCAAGCCCTTTTATTAACTTCACGAGGGGCGTTTCCATCCCTTCCAAAGCGTGATACTGCGTCATCGCTAAAACTTCCAACTTCGTTAATACATGACGGATTTTCAAAATTCAAAAACTGAAAATAAATTTCACCAAAATTCCAAATCAATGCTTTTACTGCAAATGGATTTCCACAATTCTGCATTCCAAAAGTAATAAAAATACCATAGTTTCAGCAATCTCCGTCTTCCTTTAAACTATCGTTGATTGGTTCATGCCTCTCCTCCAATAGCATAGTTTCTTCCTCAGCAGAATTCCTCGTTTCCTGCGACTGCGTCGTAAATCTTGGAACATTCTCGACTAAATGCTGACGTCACTGAGAATCTCAGCTCAAGTAGCCTGCTGGCATAACATATACGTCATCCGTGCTTACGTCATGACTACCCACGTCATAACTAAGACAGCCATAACTTTCCTTATAATTTCAAATATAGCCACCGTGGTCTCTATATAATTCAATTACGGGGGCATTCTCCTCTCACCACGTTTTAAAAACAGTTGCAAATTGTTTTTAAACTCAATGTTACAAGTATCTCAACTCTCTTGAACACGAAATTGAATTATTACTGGCTTACTCTAGGATAGTATCTTTTATGTTCCTTAATCATAAATTTCTTCTACTCTGGGTTGTGTGTGGTTAATGTATTCCTTTCCTCTCTACTTTCTCTTCGGTCCAGTATTTCTATTTTCTAAGTTCTGCTGGCTCGTAGAAGGTCCAGGATCGATTACAACATCCTGCCTTTTCTTTTGATTGTCAGCTTCTTTATCCCTTAATTCTTTTAAGTATTGCTGGCTTTCCTTCTCTCTTTGCTGATACTGATCGGGTGTCATAACCTGACCTTGAGTATTCTGGTTTCTATTTTGGTTTTGGTTATTCCTATTATAGTTACGGTTATACCCTTTATTGTTGTAATATCTGCCTCTTCCATTGTAGTTTCCTCGGTTGTAGTTCCAACCTCTTCTCTGTTGATACGGTCGGTAACCTTGTGATCTGTAATTTCTAAACTGATTATTCCTGTGAGGACCTACATTGTCAGTTTTCTCCTCCTCTGGCTTGTCAGTTTGTTGGACTTGGTCCATGTATACCGTATTGATTTCTTTAAACTCCTGCCTTTGACCTTTCTGGACTACGTTAGGCATTGGACTTGTGTAGTCTAACCTTCTTAGTAATTCATCCATGCTGGATAAATCCCTGATGTTGGACGAAATTATAAGTCTCCTCACCTCAACTGGCAGCATACGAGAAATCGCATCTATTAGTTGCTCCGTGGACAATGGGGGTTGCAAAAATCTCAAGCGGGACAACTGACTCGTAAAGAAATCAGCGTACCTCGTTGGAAGAGTACCTGAGTATTTTCTTGAATACACCTCCGCTCTTAACGAATTCTGCGCTTCTATGGACCAAAATCGTTTGATTAATGCCTCTGCAAACTCGTCAAAGTTGCTGAATGTGTATCTAAATGCGCGAAACCATTCGAGGGGTCCTTCAATCAGATATCTCTTTACTATCTTCATCTCTCTCTCTCTGGGAATGTGAGCTTCGATGAAATAATCTTTGAGATTCCTTACATACTCTATAGGTGTCAAACTATCAGTGTTACTGAATTTTTGTGGTTTGTCTTCGAAATTCCTGATGACCGTCACGTTCCTCGGATATGAATCCGGATAGTTTTTCCCACTATCTCGATAATTCCACTCAGGTTCCATATTCCTCTCGTCATCCTCCTCTCTGAATCTGGATACACGTTCTTCAGGAGTTACGTCTCTCTCTTCTGGCTCTAGGTTATGTCTTCTAGTATAATTCCTATTCAATTCGCAAGCTAAGCCTTCTGTATCCTTGTCAGTGATTTCTGTTAAGACTTTCTTGATAATCTCTTCTTTGTAGTCCTGCATTAAACTAGCCTCTCCTAACTTCAAATTTTTCAGTTTACTCGTCGTTTCATTTACATCCGAGACAACTTTATGCATCTGTTCCTCTAATGTAGATTTTAAAGTTTGCATATCCTGATCTAGTTGTGTTCTATCGTCAACTTGTTTTTCGGATAACGAATTTATCCTGACGCTTAAATCTTTCCTAATCTGTACTACTTCATTGTTAATTTCTATCTGCGTACTGGCAAGTTTTCTTTCAATCCTTTCCTGAATTTGGGTTACATGTTCCCCACTTGACTTATTCCACTCGTCTTTCCATACCGCTACGTTTGCTGTTAACATTTCGGCTATGTCTACTTCGATATCCTCTTTTAATACTCTATTGTGGTCTAATACCTGGGTTCTCATGACCTCTACATCATACTTCAACTCTGCTAAAGACGTTGTTGTTCTAACTGATTCATCAACTAGTCTAGTCGCTAATGCAGTTATATTACGCGTACAAAGAGTTTTTGAGTTTTCGATTTCTTCCCTGACTTTATTTACATCAGTTTGGACTTTAGTAATATCTACGAAAACTGTGTTGACCTCTACCTGAATCTTAGTTATGTCACTTTGCACCTCAGTTATATCCGCATGAATGTTATTAATGTCTACCTGTACATTGGATACATCAGTTCTAGCTTTTTGAATTTCTTTCTGGACTTCCTCGACCTTGTCTTGGACAGTCGCAACATCGTTTTTGACAACAACTACTTCGGCTCTAGCACAAGAAATATCCCCTCGGACATTAGCTACATCTAAATTTAACATTGTAAGGTCTTTCTGTACCTTAGACACATCAAATTTAACATCATCAACACTTTTATGCACAATAGACACATCTTTATGGACATTAGACACGTCTGTGCGCATGTCCGTTACAGTATTCTCAATTCCTAGGGTATTAATCTGTAAACGCGACATATTATCCTCCAAATTAGCAGCACTAGTCTGAAGAACCTTCAAACTTTCACCCATGCTAGCTTTCAAATTACTAGCATTCTCCTCCATTCTTGCATTCAAATTACTAGCATTCTCCTCCATTCGACTATTATTCTCCTTCATGCTTTCATTCAGCATCTGCTTCATACTACTAGTCATGCTAGCTTTCAAGTTAGCAGACATCTCCTCTAGCATCAACCTCAAACTTTCATCTGCCATTACAATATTATTCAAAAATGGATTGCTGTAGGGACATACATCAAAAGAGCAAAATAACAACATTTGAGCAACACTTTTCACCATATATAAATTTGATCAATTTTCTGTCTTAAATCTAACTTATAACTACCTTATAATTAATTTTCGAAGATACTTCATGTTGAAACCAACTCAAGCACATGTTCAAATTTCTCTGGCTCATTTTAAAATATCCTAACACAAATAATTTACATTTACAATCCAAATAATTAATTTTATCTTTAATATGACTAAAATGTCATAAGCCGGTCAAATAAAATAAGATTCCAGATTATAGGCGATTTTTCTAAGTTTCCAGCATATTTAACCTTTCTCAAGTTGTATAAGATCTGATCTTTTCTGAGTGTAATTTTCCTAATACAATACAACATTTAATTTCTATATAATCACACTCTTAAATTCTACAATTGGCCTAGACATCTAACAAAGAATCAACCTCTTTATTTGAGTCTAATCGAACCTCACGTTTTAGGTTTGCCACTCTTTCTGGCGTTCAACCTGGTAATCCAGTTTTGTTGAATCGAGCCCCAACGTTTTAGGTGCGCCAATCTTTCTATTGTTCAACCTGGTGATCCAGTGTTGTTGAACATGCCCCACACGTTGACTGCGCCAATCTTTCTGTCCCCGTTTACCTGGATAGTAGGCTGTCAGATATCCGCCCCCTCAATCGGATTGCCAATTATCAATCGCACCGGCACAGTTACATCAATAAAAATGGCACTGACAGATACTATCGAGATAAGAGCACAGAAGTTCACAGGAAATCATTGTGGAACACACCAAAATAGACGGGGGTTCATACTTACCGTTACTTACCTCTTAATTATCTCGGGGTTTGAGTTGACAACGGGATCACCAAAGTCTGTTCACACAATAACCTCCACCATGACATTTAAAAATGAACCATAACGAAGACGAGAACTTTGAACTGTACAAAAGCTTTATTTCTAATAAAGGGTATGATTTTGATAACACAATAAAATCAACGTGGCTATCAGTAGCCCAAGTCAATCTGACTACGTCCTCCAGTAGGACTTGCAAAAATTATCATACAACATGATATAAAACATTTTAGCTCCCAAGAGCTTCAAATAACGTAATATTCATAACACTATTGGATTGGAGAAGGACGTCAGGGTGTGACATATATAGAGCATTTGGTTTCCTTTTAATAAACATGAGAATGGTATTTATAGTCGCAAGGCCAGAGTGTGTACGACCTCACTCTCTGAGAACCATATGTTGGCACAGCTGCGGGCTACCCTCCAGCCTGTTGCATACTGGTCAAATGCACTCCCTTCTCACACGCTATGTTACGTAAGAATACAGCTTGTTCTCTCAAACTTTTAAATGTCTATAAGACAACTCACATTATATTTACGCAAATCTTTCAAGTACTTTGCTCACATCCTATTGGATCATTATATTAATTTCTTAAACTTGTTAACTTCAATCCAAATGTTTAATTAGCTCTTAAATGTTTATAACAAAATCACATAAATTATTTATAACAATTAGAAATTGTTTATAATATTTGTCAAAGACAATAAAAATATTATAGGCACGCCTTTAACATCACTCTCGTTCCACATTATTTCAAAAATATTTACAGCAATTATTTACAATATTAACATTTAAATTGTTTAAATTATTAATTTAATAAATACATTAGCCACATGTTCATTCGGTTGGTAATTTTCATAATCGTGTTTAATATAATCGACCAATGAAGGTTAGTTATACATGTTAATGTCACAATCTGGTTTAATAAAGGTTTTAATAATGATTTGTGACGGCAACCTTCATTCAAAATCTTATCTCAAATTCTTTCAAAACTCGTGTTAATTATAACAGTAAATCACTTGAATAATTTTCAACGAACTATGACAATCTTACTCCAGCGGAAAATCCTTCGCTAACAAGTTAATGCACAATCTGCATTAAAAATATGCCCAAAATCATCATATATTAATCTATATGGCATTAAAAACTTCCACATAACTTACAAAACTTCCACAAATAATTCTTTAACATTAATTCCTGTGGGAACCTCCTTCATATTCAAGGGCATTATACCTCAGCGACTTTCAACACGCGCTGCACTAGCGATTATACATTCATAGTTCCACTTAAAATTTTTTATAATCATTAATTGTTTCAAAACTGTTTTTCTATTTAACCTTCGTGGATTTCATTCATGAACCGAAATGAAGTCAAAACTTGCCAATCACAAACAAATTTAATAGTGAATACGCTTATATACGCCTGTCTGGTCTATCAAAATTTAAGATTAACATCTTAAAAGAAATTGCAGTATAAAAATACTATCATCAAATAAAGTGCGACTAAAATGCAAAGTAGTCGAATAGAATCCAATTAGACTGGGGAATGCAAACATCGTTCTATAAATCTCTAATTGAGAAAAACTCCTAACAAAAGTTCTTGACTTTAATGCATTCAATAATTCCTTATTAAAGTTACTCTTTCACAAAAGTGTCTATAATGCAATGTTCATTCATAACTGACGATAAATGTCTGTGTTGCAATCAATACAAATAACGACTAGTATTTCCAAGATCGTCGACAACGTAAGAGATTTTAACGCTCTAAAATCATTTAAATGTTCTTCCTTCTTGATGATGACAGAAAATTGGTCAAAGTAATTAAACTGGGGTAGAATTACTTTAATAAAATGACACGCTGTCTGAATTTAAATCTGCCATAAAAATCATTAACTTACAGTCAAATCGTGACTACAAAAAAAATATTAATTACTGAAATATTCTAAATATCAGTCTCAACTGATTCAAAATCATTAACTATGCCCATGACATAACAATGTCTTAATAAATCGTCGAAAAAGGCAAAACTCATCAAGGTGTACTGAGAATAGGAATCTCAACAAGAAAATAGGGCAAAAAACATGAGGATAAAAATATGGGAAAAATGGTTGCTCAAACAGCATTAGTAAACTCAAATACAATAAACGTTCACGACTACCTTATCTGCCGATTGACGTTCCAGAGGAAAATTCCCCAAAGAAGACTGCTGATGGATCCATTTCACCACGTTAAAGCTGAGCTCCATCCTCGAAATAGGAAATAGCACCCTCGGAGAATCGAACTGCTTCCTTCTCCGGAAATCGCTCTGCTCCTTGAAGACGAATAGACATCCTTCCGGCAATAATCTTCTTTGTGAGTCGGGATATCCCTGACCTCTCTTGAAAAATTCCCTGAAGTTCCAGTAGACAATCGTCATGAAGTTTTGTAGAAATTTCCGAAGAAATTATTCATATTCAGAGTATGAAATTGTTTCTATGGCTGTTCGATGGTATTCAGCCTTTAATTACGAAACATGGGTGTAGATGGTATTCACCGCATGTTCGCTTGTGTGGAATAGCAATTAGCGAAGTTCCATGTCGCTATCTTACTCCGTTGAAGTATGTCCCAATTGCAATAAGCCCTTTAGCCTTCCATCTGCTCTTCGGTTGTAGTGTTAGAAGAACAAACTGCCGTATTCAATTGCTCCATTATACTGTATCGTTCTGTAACCAAGCAATCTGAAGTCTTTCTATTCCACTCGCAGCGTCAGCCGTTGCGTTGATTCTGGCTATACAAAAGTGCTTCTCTTGTGGCGAGATAATCACTTTTGTCAGTCGTATAAAACTGCTAATATCTTTTAAACTAATCGGTCGAAATTGTTCAGCTTTTCTCTATAACTGCATGTAGCACTGCACAATACAATTAGCTTATCGGTGACCGCTAACTGTTCGAAGCTAAACTTGTAGAAGCTTTCTAAGGTCCGTTTCAACTTCACCTAGTTTGACTTGGATCTCGTTAATATAGTGGCCTCGCCACGCGTTATAAAGACGATTCTTTTCACTGCTGTTCACTTCGACGTCTCACTATAATGAATGTATAAGAAAAGAACTTTCACAATAGACTTCGATGATCTGAGAATGAGATCTCAGAATAATCGGAGAACGAAAAGGGGCTCCTCTCTTCTGCGCAAGCCCTTTTATTAACTTCACGAGGGGCGTTTCCATCCCTTCCAAAGCGTGATACTGCGTCATCGCTAAAACTTCCAACTTCGTTAATACATGACGGATTTTCAAAATTCAAAAACTGAAAATAAATTTCACCAAAATTCCAAATCAATGCTTTTACTTCAAATGGATTTCCACAATTCTGCATTCCAAAAGTAATAAAAATACCATAGTTTCAGCAATCTCCGTCTTCCTTTAAACTATCGTTGATTGGTTCATGCCTCTCCTCCAATAGCATAGTTTCTTCCTCAGCAGAATTCCTCGTTTCCTGCGACTGCGTCGTAAATCTTGGAACATTCTCGACTAAATGCTGACGTCACTGAGAATCTCAGCTCAAGTAGCCTGCTGGCATAACATATACGTCATCCGTGCTTACGTCATGACTACCCACGTCATAACTAAGACAGCCATAACTTTCCTTATAATTTCAAATATAGCCACCGTGGTCTCTATATAATTCAATTACGGGGGCAGTACCTTCTTCAAGGCCACGGCCGCCTCCTTCCCTCTTCCTTGCCTATCCATCCTGACTATCCATTACCTTCCCTCATGAGGCCCCTGTTCGCTTTGCAGGTGAGGCCGCCTGGGCGAGGTGCCAATCACACCTCACCAGTTGTATCCACTCCGATTAGATGTTCCCAGCTCTAGGACACTGCCCGTAGAGGCGGTAGTGGTGAGTTCCCTCGCTGAGTCCGTGGGTTCCACCAACCTGGAGGGTAAACGACTAAGAAGAAGAAATACACACTATATATGCTTAACATTGCAACGTGTGAGTAGTTATAAATCAATAAATACCAAAATGACCGAGTAAAAAATTAAAGCACAGCGATTCGAACCACGGAACCTCAGACTATGAGCCTAGGTCGCTACCACTGCGCCACGAATGCGGTACGATAAAGCAATGTAAACAACTTCTTTAGTATAACTGTATCATATTTTGTGTTGAAATCAACAATTCATTAGCGTTTTCTGGCGTTTCCGTAAACCATTTGATACTAAATAAGTTATGTATTATTTTGTTCAGTACATTCCTAAAATGATATAAACTTACGAAGTTACCGAAATATATGGACTTACGAGCAAACCATGTCGCCTCCGTAGCGTAGCGGTCAGCATGGTTAGCTGCCGCCCTGGAGGTCCTGGGTTCGATTCCCGGCTCTGCCAAGAAATTTGAAAAGTGGTATGAGGACTGGAACGGGGTCTACTCAGCCTCGGGTGGTCCAAATGAGTAGAGGGGGTTCGATTCCCACCTCAGCCATCCTCGAAGTGGTTTTCCGTGGTTTCCCACTTCGTCTTCGGGCAAATGCCGGGATGGTACTGCCCCCGTAATTGAATTATATAGAGACCACGGTGGCTATATTGGAAAATATAAAGAAAGTGATGGCTGTCATAGTTATGACGTGGATGGTCATGACGTAAGCACGGATGACGCAGACGTTATACCAGCAGGCTACTTGAGCTGAGGTTCTCAATGACGTCAGCATTTATTCGAGAAAGTTCCGAGATTTACGACGCAGTCGCAGGAAACGTGGAATTGTGCGGAGGAAGAAATTATGCTATTGGAGGGGAGGCTTGAACCAATGAACGATTGTTTGAAGGAAGACGGAGATTGCTGAAACTATGGTATTTTTAATACTTTTTGGAATGCAGAATTGTGGAAATCCATTTGCAGTAGAGGCATTGTTCTGGAATTTTGGTGAAATTTATTTCCAGTTTTTGAATTTTGAAAATCCGTCACGTATTGACGAAGTTGGAACTTCGAGCGATGACGCAGTAACACGCTATGGAAGGGATGGATACGCCCCTTATGAAGTTTATAAAAGGCCTTGCGCAGAAGAGAGGAGTCTCAATCGTCAGATCTCATATCGCATATCTCAAATCGTCAGATCTTCAGTGCTTATATAGTCGTTTTGGTGAGACGTCGAGTGATATTAGTAGAGAGAGTCGTCTTTATAACGCGTGGTGAAGCCACCGCCTTAAACGAGATTCAAGCAGACAAGCAGTGCAAGTTTACTGTGAGTAAAACTAGGCGAAGTTAAAACGCACATTATAACGCGTCTACAAGAGTGGCTATGAACAGTTAGCGTTTGCCTATAAGCTAATCCTATTGTGCAGTGCTACATTAAGCAGTGTAGGAAATTTGAACAATTTCAAGGAGTTATTTTAGAAGATATTAGCACTTTTAGACGTCTGACAAAAGTGATTTTCTCGCCTCCTGAGAAGCACTTTGTATCGCCAGATCCTACGCTACGGCTGACACTGCTAGTATAACAGGGAGACTTCTGATTGCTTTTGTGACACAACGCTACAGTATTATGGAGCAGTTTAATAAGGCAGTTTGTTCTTCTATCACTATAACCGAAGAGAAGATGGAAGGCTAAAGGACTTTAATGCAATTGGGACATACATCGGTGGAGTAAGATAGCAACATGGAACTTCGCTAATTGCCATTCCATACAAGCGGACATGTGGTGAACAACCATCTACACCCATGTTTCGTGGCTCAACGCTGAATACTATCAAACAGCAATGGAAACGATTTCATACTCACTGAATATGAATATTTCGATGGAAATTACTACAAAAACTTCATGGCGATTTTCTACAAGATCTTCAGGGATTTTTCAAGAGAGGTCAGGGTGGTCCCGACTCACAAAGAAGAATTTTGCCGGAAGGATGTCTTACGTCTTCATGGAGCAGTGCAATTTCCGGAAGAGGAAGCAGTTCGATTCTCTGAGGGTGCTGTTTCCTGTTCGAGGATGGAGCTCAGCTTTAACTTGGTGAAATGGATCCATCAGCAGTCTTCTTTGGAGAATTTTCCTCTGGAACTTCAATCGGCAGATAAGGTAGTCGTGAACGTTTATTGTATTTGAGTTTTCTAGCAATATCTGAGCAACCATTTTCCCATATTTTTGTCCTCATGTATTTTGCCCTATATTCTTGTTTGAGATTCCTATTCTCAGTACACCTTGATGAGTTATGCCTTTTTCGACGATTTATTAAGACATTGTTATGTCATGGACATAGTTAAATGATTTTGGATCAGTTGAGACTGATATTTAGATATTTCAGTAATTTGCTTATTTTTTTTGTAGTCCCGATTTGACTATAAGTTAATGATTTTCATGGCAGATTTAATTTCAGACAGCGTGTCTCTTTATTAAAGTAATTTCTACCCCAGTTTAATTACTTTGACCAATTTTCTGTCATCATCAAGAAGGAAGAACATTTAAATGATTTTAGAGCGTTAAAATCTCTAACGTTGTCGACGATCTTGGAAATACTAGTCGTTATTTGAAATTGATTGCAACACAGACATTTATCGTCAGTTATGAACGACCATTGCATCATAGACAATTTTGTGAAAGATGAACTTTAATTATGAATTATTGAATGCATTAAAGTCGTGGACTTTTGTTAGGAGTTTTTTCTCAATTAGAGATTTGAATAATAATGTTTGCATTCCACAGTATAATTGGATTCTATTCGACTATTTTTCAGTTTAGTCGCACTTTGTTTGATGATAGTATTTTTTTACTACAATACTTTGAAGATCATAATCTTAAATTTTGATAGACCAGAGAGGCGTATATAAGCGTATTCACTATTAAATTTGTTTGTGATTGGCAAATTTTTACTTCATTTCGATTCATGAATGAAATCCACGAAGGTTAAATGACAACAGTTTTGAAACTATTAATGATTATAAGAATTTTTGAAGTGGAACTATGAATGTATAATCGCCAGTGCAGCGGACATGTTGAAAGTCGCTGATGTATAATGCCCTTGAAGTAAATGAAGGAGGTTCCCACAGTAATTAATGATGTTAAAGAATTTGTTAGTGGAGGTTTTTGTAAATTCTGTGGAAGATTTTGATGCCGTATATATTAATATATGATGAATTTTGGGCCTATTTTTAATGCAGGTTTGTGCATTTTTTTTGTAAGCGACGTATTTTCCGCTGGAGTGCATTGTATTTGTCCTTTGAAAATTAATCAAGTGAATTTACTGTTATAATTAACAAGAGTATTGAAAGAATTTGAGATAAGATTTTGAATGAAGATTACCGTCACAAATAATTATAATTATTAAACCTTTATTAAACCAGATTGTGACATTAATATGTATAACTAACCTTCATTGGTCGATTATATTGACACGATTATGAAATTACCAACCGGATGAACATGTGGTTAATGTATTTCTCAAATTAATAATTTGAATAATTTAAATGTTAATATTGTAAATAAATAATGTAAATATCTTTGACAATAATGTGGAACGAAAGTAATGTTAGAGGCGTGCTTAAAAATTTTGTAATTGTCTTCGACAACATTATGAACAATTTTTAATTGTTATAAACATTTATGAGTTTTGTTATAAACATTTAAGAGTTTGTTTTATACTCTAAACAATGCTTATTAAACATTTGGATGCTACCTAAACAAGTTTAGGGATTGTCAGAATAATCCAGTGGTATGTGAGTAAAGCATTTGAAAGATTTGCGTAACAATATTTGTGATGTCTTGCGGACATTTAAAACTTTTGAGAGAGTGCTGGATTCTTACGCAATGTGGCTTGACAAGTGAGCCCATTTGACAGGTGTACGTCAGGTTTGAAGGGTAGATGGCAGCTGGCCAGACAACTGGTTATCAGCGGACGAGGTCGTCTGCATTGTGGCCTTGCGCCTATAAATACAAGTGTCATGTTTATTAAAAGAAACCAAATGCTCTGTATATATATGCCTCGTCCTGACTTCCTTTTTCCAGTCCAAATGTGTTATGAATATTACGTTATTTTGAGCTCGGGGGAGCTAACATGTTGTATGCTAACTTTGCAAGTCCTATAGGAGGACATAGTCAGATTGACATGGGCTACTGATAGCCACATATATTTTGTTGAGTTTGTTAAAGTCATACCCTTTATTTGAAATAAAGCTTTTGTACAGTTCAAAGTTCTTGCCTTCGTTTTGGTTCATTTTTAAATGTCATGGTCAAGATTATTGTGGGAGCATACTTTAGAGATCCTGTTGTCAACCCAATCCCCGAGATATTTATAAGAGGTAAGTAAAGGTAAGTATAAACCCCCGTCTATTTTGGTGTGTTCCACAATATTTCCTTGTTAACTTCTGTGCTCAAATCTCGGTAGTATCTGTCAGTGCCATTTTCATTGGTGTAGCTGAGCCGGTGCGGTGGATTATTGGCAATCCGATTGAGGGGGCGGATATCTGACAGCCTACTATCCGGGTAAACGGGGACAGTACCTACTGTATGGCCACGGCCGCCTCCTTCCCTCTTCCTAGCCTATCCATCCCAATCTTCCGTCCCTTCCCATCCCTCATGAGGCCCCTGTTCGCTTTGCAGGTGAGGCCGCCTTTGCGAAGTGCTGATCACACCTCCCCAGTTGTATCCATCATGACCAGATGTTCCAAGCTCCAGGACACTGCCCATAGAGGCGGTAGTGGTGAGTTCCCTCGCTGAGTCCGTGGGAACCACCAACCTAGAGGGTAAATTGACTAAATAAAAATAAATAAAAACAAACGAGCAAACCATAGTCGCCATTGACTCATCGGGACGGCATGGATAAGCGTGATACGCCACGGTCAGCCTGAAATGTTAGTCACTACTGAGGTTACATGTTCTATTTTAAAATGCTAATATCCTATCGGTCACCTCCTTGAGGACAGTTTAAACCTCCCTATGTACGGTGAGCATATTTGGTAAGGCCAGGCCTTGTATAATCGTAAGTTACGGTTATGTTATAATACTTGCATGATTCATACATCTGCCACCTTGAAACTATTTGGCTGATGACCTTGTAGTTTGGGTAAAGCAGGCTTCCCACATTAAGGTACATTGTTGCGAAATTTGTAGAGATCGGATGATTAGGTTAGTCGTAATTTGATTTAAGCTCAGAACATTTGGGTGAGAGCCATTTCTTTCTTGTTATGATGGCGGCGATATAAAACATGACACTGAGTTGTCCCTTGCTAGTGCTACCTCTGTACCAAAGGTGGTTCGATTTGGTTTCGTTGAGTTTGAATTGATAGGGGCGATCGATTTGCACACATACATTTGGTAGAGATCGGATGATTAGGTTGGTCGTAATTTGATTTAAGCTCAGAACATTTGGGTGAGCGCCATTTCGTTTCCGTCAGGATGGCGGCGATATAAAACATGACACTGAGATGACCTTTGCTAGTGCTACTTCTGTACCAAATTTCGTTCAATTCGGTTTCACCGTGTTTGAATTGATAGGGAGAGACAGACATACCAAATCCCACACACACATATACATACACACACTCACACACAGACAGACACACAATTTTTTGGCCCTGTGTAGATCTCATAAGTCTAATTTCATTTTTTGCAAAAATCGAAAGTAGGCTAATAGGCTAAGAATATACACACATCAAAAAAAGTTTTGCATCACCTCGGTTCCAAGAGTTCCGGAACCGTTAAATACAAAGGGAATAGAGATCAACACAAACAACATTTCAGCTCGTTTTATTGCTCATGAGACCCACACATTGCATGTTGTACCATCATACAGCTAGACTTTCAGCATTTGTGGTCCAGATTGCAGTACACACCACTACCTCTAATACCCAGTAGCACGTCCTCTTGCATTGATGCATGCCTGTATTCGCCGTGGCATACTATCCACAAGTTCATCAAGACACTGTTGGTCCAAATTGTCCCACTCCTCAACGACAATTCGGCGTAAATCTCTCAGAGTGGTTGGTGGGTCAAGACGTCCATAAACAGCCCTTTTCAACATATCCCAGGCATGTTCGATAGGGTTCATGTCTGGCGAACATGCTGGCCACTGTAGTCGAGCGATGTCGTTATCTTGAAGGAACGCATTCACAAGATGTGCACGATGAGGTCGAGAATTGTCGTCCATGAAGACAAATACCTCTCCAATATTCTGCCGATATGGTTGCACTATGGGTCGGAGGATGTCATTCAGGTATCGTAAAGCCGTTTCGGAGCCTTCCATGACCACCAGTGGCGTACGTCGGCCCCACATAATGCCACCCCAAAACATCAGGGAACCACCACCTTGCTGCACTCGCTGGACAGTGTGTCTAAGACGTTCAGCCTGACCAGGGTGCCTCCAAACACGTCTCCGACGATTGTCTGGTTGAAGGCATATGCGACACTCATCGGTGAAGAGAACGTAATGCCAATTCCGTGGGGTCCATTCAGCATGTTGTTGGGCCCATCTGTACCGCGCTGCATGGTGTCGGGGTTGCAAAGCTGGACCTCGCCATGGACGTCGGGAGTGAAGTTGCGCATCATGCAGCCTATTGCGCACAGTTTGAGTTGAAACACGACGTCCTGTGGCTGAACGAAACGCATTATTCAACATGGTGGCATTGCTGTCAGGGTTCCTCCGAGCGGCAATCCGTAAGTAGCGGTCATCCACTACAGTAGTAGCCCTTGGGCGGCCTGAGCGAGGCCTGTCATCGACAGTTCCTGTATCTCTGTACCTCCTCCATGTCCGAACAACATCGCTTTGGTTCACTCTGAGACGCCTGGAAACTTCCCTTGTTGAGAGCCCTTCTTGACACAAAGTAACAATGCGGACGCGATCGAACTGCGGTATTGACCTTCTAGGCATGGTAGAACTACAGACAACATGAGCAGCGTACCTTCGTCCTGGTGGAATGACTGGAACTGATCGGCTGTCGTACCCCCTCCGTCTAATAGGCCCTGCTCATGCATGGTTGTTTACATCTTTGAGCAGTTTTAGTGACATCTATGAACAGTCAAAGGGACTGTATCTTGGATACAATATACACAGTCAACGTCTATATGCCGGAGATCTGGGAACCGAGGTGATGCAAAACTTTTTTTGATGTGTGTATATTGCTACATTAAAATTATTATAATTATAATTATTATTATAATAATATAAAAGACTCGTTATTATAAAAAACAGAAACTAATTTTAACTAACAGAGCTTCCGAATGTTAAATGTTCTTCCAGCTGTAGCTGAGATGTATATACTGTATTGTGTATTGTTTGCATTTCTTTTCCAGAACAACTGACGTACAGATGACCATGGGAGAAGCTGGGTTTACGAAGTGCCTGTAAATTACTTCTGTGAACCATCCGGGATGGACGAAAACAGAACCGAGTTCCAAATCTTCTATCAGTGATTTTCCAGTGATCATATATTGGTGAAGTAAGCCACTAAAAATGAATTCCTCACCATTTTTAGAAATTAATAAACAACAGTGAGTTGTAGTTAATTAATTTAGGGGCTTTGCGACATCGTGATCATTTAGCCCCGTGTACTTGAGCGTGTAAAGAATTTGTCTGATAAACAATGTTATTGTGGTGTCTGTAGTTGTGTGTCTATTTGTAATGCAGGTGAGGATAGGGGGTGGTATATTCTATGGAATATACGTTTCCTTAGAGTTAGCAGTCACTGCTCTTTGATTTCTTTCTTTCAATTAGTTCTTTTATTTCCCTTCTCCCAGACACCAACAGTGACCTTTCATGTATTTCCATTTCTGTGTACACTGTTTTAAAGTCTGTTTCAGACGTGCATTCTCCTTGTAAAGTTTACTTACAGCTCTACATGCGGGAATTCGTTGATCCCCTTGATTCCAGTCATCTCAAGAACTATGACTGCAAGTTCTACAACTTTGAAACAGATGTCGCCCTGGTCGTTACCTGCAATCTCCATGAAGACTTTTATTCTATGCATTGAAACTGTATTGCGTATATTTTTTTTTGTGTTTCATATGTTTCCTACAATGTATATCTTCCTTTGTTTCCCCCTCCCTTCCCCTTGCTGCTCTGGCTACACGAGTGCCTGTATATCTCGTTCATTCCTACTACGGTGCTATAGTGTGACAGTCTAGCTCTCTCCTCAGGAGAAACTTTCTTCTCAACCATGTGTTGAATTTTTTAAATAGACGCCATGTCTTAAAGTTTGTGTAACGGTCAGCTGGAAACATCATCTGCTCTACAGTGAGAGGATAAGTACCAATCTAAAGTGTTTCAACCACATTTCAAGTGTTTAAAAGAGTTCTGGAAGATTTTATTGATGTTTAAGCTAACTAAGCTTGCTACTAAAATTCATGAAACCTAGTACTTCTTGTACGAAATAAGGGGATAGTTTCCCTACATCGAGGAATTTTTGCAAAACTAATAGCTGCCTGAAAACATAAGTTTGCTATCTTCGTGGGATTTCTACTTGCTCTATTCGACTGTAATTACATCTCTGGAAATTCCCATTCGCAATAGACTCCAGACTGTAAAAGACTATACTCAGACACGTTAATTATTGCTAACTTCTAATTCAAATTGAACTATAAACCGCAATAGTGACATTTCTCTCATGTTCTACAAATTGTTTGCGCTACGAAAAGTGTATGTGAGACTAACTTCCGCACCGCGTTCGTACGAAACAGTAAAATTGGCCAGACTTTAAATCCCATCCCCATTTTCCTTTACTAACAATTTAGTGTTATTTAAACTATTTTTCTATAAATAGGCTCCCTCCCATTGTTTCATGTATCGCTTTTTGTAATTACTGCTTCAATATTCTATGTGGTTACAAATCCACATTTTGATACGCTTTTGCGTTTTCCTGCTGCGCTCGGGAGTTTTTCAATTTGTTATTTCCCAATTGTTAAAGCGTTTGTATCTATTCTTATGTAATCCAGGTTTCACTGATGTGACATGTACTATTTGAATTTAGCATCTCTTAATTTCTGTATAAATAATGCAAGTGGTTATAAATCCACCTTTTAATCATTTATTTTTCTCCTGCGGTTCCCAGGAATTTAAAATCATATGTGTTCCTTTCTCTTTACTACAAAAGCATTCTTATAAAGCTTTGGTATTCTACCTAGCCAATCTAAAGCAATATTTGTATATTTCCAAACAAAATATCCACCCAAATTATAAAACTTTTTTATTATTATTATTATTCTAGGTCCCAGACCTTTTAATTGTTCGAATTGTTCGAAAACCCTTGTGAGGGACCATATTACTCTTGTTATAGATCAAAGACCTTCGAATAGTACAACCTGTTTCTACATACTTCTTAATTGTATAACTGTTTCAAAATACTTCTTAATTGCACAAATTGTTCCAAACCTGTTATTGTTGAAGCAATTTAAATTGCAATAATTTCTTGGAGTTACATTATCTTGCTCTTAGAGCTGTTAGGCATGACCTTTCCTTCCCTATCTTTTCTTTCAAATTAATTTCACATTCAGGGAAGTAATCAAAAATATTGAATGCTAAGTTTACTACAAACTCAATCGTTTGTTGCGTTTAGAGCAAAACGTCTGCTAACATAGCTCATAAAGCTTATTTTAACTATTTCTTGTAAATCATTAAAAGCAAGTATAGCTCGCTCAGCCAGCTTCCTACTTGAAGTGATTTTCGCTTTGTCCTATGATTTCTTATTTTGAATTGTGGTTTTGTCTATGTTAGGTCTGGGTTTCCTACACCGTTCTAAACTTCTAGTCGGCACTCTGCTGGATAAAAGTTCAGCCTACTTTAAACGCAACAATCGGTTACGTCCAGTAATATTTACAAATAACAATAATCTTACTAAACGCTCTGAAAGCGCCTTATCTCTGTCCACTCTAGGGGCATTTGGTCTCTCTCTTAGGGATCCGACCGTGGTGAGGAATAAAATTATTCCTGTCCATTTCAATATCTTCAATATATCAATAATAATGTTATTGGTTTTACGTCCCTTTTAACTACCCTGGCTTTTAGAGACGCCGGGGTGCCGGAATTTTGCCCCGAAGGGGATCTTTAACGTGCCAGTAAATGTACTGACACGGCTCCCTCGCATTTGCGCACCCTAAAATGCCAGCTGACTGCGCCAGGTTTCGAACCTGCAACCTTGGGCTCAGCAAGCGAGAACGTTACCCCTGAGCCACGCAGCCAGACAATCTTCAATATATCAGAATCCTCCCTAAAACAATTCCTTTCAGAAAGGAAAATACATAATTCCTATTTCTCTTATTTGTATTTCCTCGCCAACGACCTGTGTACCTACACAGCACCCGATTTTCTGTTCGGGAGGGACGGGACACTTAGCGCCTACCTGTCGGCAACCTCAGATAGTGTTGCTCAC
This sequence comes from Meconema thalassinum, assembly GCA_946902985.2. Lineage (NCBI taxonomy): Eukaryota > Metazoa > Arthropoda > Insecta > Orthoptera > Tettigoniidae > Meconema > Meconema thalassinum. Next base: position 1,180,219,482 of record OX336389.2, read on the forward strand.
ACTATTACACCCGCTTATAGGAACTTGCTTTCTCGTCTTGCGTCCACAAGCCTTCATCAACATACTACTATTTTTTAATTATCTAGCTATATTATTTCTTTTGTCTAGGATTCTTTCCTTTCTGCCTAAAGATCGTTTCAACTCCCAATCCTTTTCCATTATTGTTTTTCAAATCATCTTCCCTCCGGTAGTGTCTAAGCCCAGGCTTAACCTACCAAAACGTGGTACCAGAATCCAATTTGTCAATATTTTGCAAATTACTAATAGTTACTTGGAATTTTTCAGCTATGACTCAAACTGCTCAAGGCTGGTGAATCATTGGGGAGGAGAGAGAGGTCGCTCCTGTCTCCTACATTATTTATCACCTTCCAACTTGTTGCCGCTGCCAACCTGACAGCATAATCATCTTTCTTCAAGGGCGTAAGTTGTACTTAAACTTCCAAATTTCATTATGGCACCCCCAAATAATGATAAAGATAAAAATGACAAGATTACTGCTAAACGTGCTTCTTACAAAGGGCAACTCACTTGAATCAGAACTTTTCTCAAGGATTTATCTCCAGAAGTGTGCAATCTAGATATACGTTCACATCGTTTAAAACATTATGAACGGTCTTATGAGAAATATGATACGGTTCAAACAGAAATCGAAACAGTCATGCTCAATCAGGCAGGAGATAGGTTCGAGGTTGAAAATCTATACTACGAAAGCATTGGTACTGCCTACGCCTTAATGCGCAAACTCACGAAGATTTTAAAAAAATATATTCTGGCTCCTAATACCCCGCAAGCGCAACTAACTTTGCCTCGTAAAGGCACTTTAAGGCCTAGACCTTTACTCCCCAAAATAGAACTTCCCAATTTTTCAGGCGACGAATCAAAATAGGATTTTTATGAACTATTTTGTTCTCTAGTTCACAAAAATGAAAATATCTTAGAAATTCATAAATTGCATGACCTAAGATCTACTCTTCACGATCAGGCGTTGCAATTAGTGGAAGCTCTTCGAATAAGTGCCGAAAAGTACCCCATTGCCTTCAACCTACTTAAGGAAAGATATGGCAATGTGCGCTTACGCGTCCAGCGTCACATGAAATCTTTATTTAAGCTTCTCCCCTCAAGTCATAATGACGTCGATAGTCTGCGTACTCTCGTTGACACAACCCAACTCCACGTGAAGGCGTTATCCCAATTGAAACAGCCTACAGAACACTGGGACAACTTCTTAATACCTTTAGTAATTTCAAAATTTGATGTAGCCACTCTAAAAGCATGGGAGATTGAACTTTCCAACAACGATGATTATTCCTATGAGCATCTAGTCACTTTCATAAATAGCAGATGTTAGCTGTTAAACGCTCTTGCAAATCAAAGTGAACCCGCCTCTTCTAATTCTAAACGTGAAAACACATCCACCAACTCTAGACGCGAGCATGCATCTACTAACACTAAAAAACCTGGGTCAAGTTTTTCTAGATCCATCACCCACGTTGCTGGTTACAAAGTTAGATCTTCTGATAAAGGTCAGACTAGCTCTCTTGCTTTAAACACGCAAGGTTAACCTCGCAAAAGTCTCAACAAGCCTGTAAAATGAATACTGTGTGAAGATCATCATGCTTTATACGTTTGTAATTCCTTCAAAGAACTCTCTGTCGATGATAGAAGGAAATTAACATCCCAAAATCGGTTTTGCTTTAATTGCCTCTCACTAAATCACTTCGCTTCAAATTGCAAATCTGCTAGACTTTGCTATCATTGCCAGAGAGCTCATCACACACTATTGCACCGTCATGAAAAACCGAGGTCATCAACATCTACAACTTCTCCATCTAAACAAAGTGACGACACTAGCAGAACCAATGCGTCATCTTATATTCAAAACGCCAAGTCTTTGCGTAGTGCTCAAGTACTACTGTCCACAGTTCAAATAGAGGTTCAAGAAAAAAAGGTAATTGGATTCGTGCCCGAGGACTCCTCGACTCGGCGGCCACTCACGATTTCGTTTCCAACTCATTAATTGAAAAGCTCGGTCTACCCGTATTATGTGTCAGGTATAAATAGTTCAAAAACGCAAGTTTGCAATTTTCAAAATTAATCATAAAGGACACTTGTCAAAGAAATAATTTCCTTAAACTAAACTGTCTTATTCTTAACAGTGTAGGTGAAGACACCCCGAATCACTCTGTTGACACTTCTTGCTTGAATATTCCCGCTAACTTGAGGCTTGCCGATCCTCTTTAACATTCAAGGTCCTATTGACATACATACATATTCTGGAACAGTCCACGTAAGCAAATTCATCACTTATCTTCTAAAGTTTTTGCCAGAGATACAAATTTTGGATGGATCATTACAGGCCAACTTCCGCATTACACCATTCAACCCACTTCTCAATGTCATTTTGTCAGCACCGACTTGGAGCAGTTCTGGAAACTTGAAAATATTCATTACTCCAGTACAACTTCATCTGAAAACGAATTTTGCGAGCAGCTCTTCATATCCACCACCACTCGAAATCCTGAAGGTACAGGGTCTCTTTTTAGTTCGCTCCGCAGCACCACTCAGAGCACGGCACGGCTGGCGCAATGACACTCCGTCCGTAGCCGTATAATGCGCGCTTTTCCTCCCCACTACATCGTGGCAATTCACACTTATAGAAAGCCATTTCTAGTGAAACTATTTGTCTAAAACCTACCTGGCATTACATTTAATGTTCAAAATGTTGTCCCTCAGCTGTCAAACACGCCTGACATCTCATAAACAGGTTTGCAGACACTCGGCGAATCTCAGCCAGTGTGATGTTCGAAATAACTTGTGTAATGTTCTCTTGTAGCTCTTCTCTTGTGTGAGGGTTGTTCACATACACTTTTCCCTTCAGCATCCCCCACAGGTAATAATCACAGGGATTTCAATCGGGAGATCTAGGGGGATAATTAACCACACGATCTTCGAAAACTTCCCGTATTACTTCCATAGACCGATTAGCAGTTTGTGCCGTCGCATTATCTTGCACGAGGTAACCATTAATCCTTTCTTCTTCCGTCAGCACTTGAAAGAATGGTCTGAGAATGAGGTTTATATATCGATCAGCATTTATTGTTTCACGGAAAAATATAGGCCCTATAATTTACGAGCACTTACTGCGCACCAAACTCCTATCTTTACATCATGAAGTGGACGGACAGGCAGCTGGTGGGGATTTTCTGGACACCAGTAGCGATTGTTTTGACTATTTGCATAGCCACCTAAGTGTAGCCATACCTCATCACTATAAAATAAAAGTTCTGGGTCAACATATCCAGTGAACTGACTGAAGCAACCAGTTACAATACTGAACCCTAGCGAAGCTGTCAGGGCCTCTTAATTGTTGGTCAGGGGTGGGTTTGTACGGTTTGGCTTTTAACAG